>OZ024929.1:84871602-86071602 GCA_964017235.1 Sabellastarte sp. h YS-2021 | reverse complement strand
TTTGGTTTAAGTGACAATGAAAACTCTTTTGGTGAAAGAGAAGATATCCCAACTTCTAACACAGACAAGAGTTCAGTTAGTTCATTTAGTCCATTCAGAAAGGCATTTCGTTTCAGAGAGGATGAAGCCAAGCCAAAAATTGAAAAGTATGGTGACAAGAATAAATTGGAGCAAGAGTTGGAATCACAAATGCTTGAAAAAACAGAACTTACAGGTTCTGAATCTAAGAGGTCTTTTCGTGAGACACTGAGACAAGCATTTGGTTTAAGTGATGAAGAAAAAGTACTTTTGGAGGAAGAAAAGGAGGACATGCATAAACTCAAGCCAGATAAATCTTCATTTTCTCTGTTTAATCCATTTCAAAAGCCAAAATCTCTCAGTGACCATAAGGATATAGATGGTACTGAACGTGAGAATTTGTCAGGTGATGAATTGAAGATCTCAAGCCCAGATGGGGAGAAGTCTTTACTTTTCAGTGAATCTGTCAATCGGATGTTTCATTCCAGTGACACAGAAGATGACAGAAAAAAGTCAGATGGTGACTTAAAGGAGACTTCTTCCCTGGGTGAAATTACTCACAAGGCTTTTGAAGCCAGTGACCAGGACAGTAACTCAGAGATCAGGCACAGAAGAACACGGAAAAGGCGCAGTGATTCAGAAGGATCAGTTTCAGAATTTTCACTTAGTAAATCTATCAAAAAAGTGTTCGAAACAAAGAATACAACAGATGAAAAAAACCAAAAGAAACTTAAAGAAAACCAAGAAAAAGAAGATGCAGAATCTTCAGACTCAGCCAAAGAAAATTCACGCAGTAAATCTTTGAAAAAAAATTACTACATAAGAAAGAAATCAGATGACAAGAGCAAGAAATCCAACAAAGCAAAGAAAAGGCAAAGAAAAAAGCCAAGTGGTAAAAGCATTGGTTCTAGCAGTTCTGATTCAGCAAACGAATCTGTTAAGGATAGAACCGAATCTTCAGATAGCTCTGACTTAGAAAATGGCTCACTGGGCACTACCCTGAAGAAAACTTTTCATTGGAAAACCAAGAGTGAAAGGTCAGGTAAAGTCAAAGAAGACCGGGACAATGATGACACATCAAATGAAGAGAAAAGTCACAATTTCGGAGAAACATTTAAGAGAGCTGTTAAGATAACCAGTGATAAAGATAACAATAATGAAAATACAGAATCGGATCTTCTTTCGGCAGACAAGGCTGCTTCACTTGGTGAATCTGCAAAATTAGTTTTTGAAATGAGTGACCAGGAAGAAGGATCAAGTGCTGAAGAATTGAAAAAGAGAATACAATTAAATATGAAAACTGATGAACAAGTACATATGTCAAGTACAGATGGAAAAGAAGAATCCATTGGTGAATCACTGAAAAGGGTATTCAAGATTGGAAAGTCGACAGATGAAGACAGTAAGGAATCAGACAGCAAAGATTCTGAGAAGAAATTGTCCTTGGGAGAATCCTTTAGGAAGACATTCCATATTGGTGGTGATAAAGAGAAAGATGTTGAACAAGCTGAAAAAGATTTAAAGGTTGAAAGTACAAATGTGGACATTGTATATTCAGACAAAGTAGCTTCCTTGGGTGAAACAGCAAAAATGGTTTTTGAAGTGAGTGACCAGGAAGAAGGTTCAGATTCTGAAGAGACTGAAAGGAGGAAACAAAAGAAGAAGAAAAGAGATGCACAAGCAGATACTTCAGAGGCAGATGGAAAAGATGAATCCATTGGTGATTCACTGAAAAGGGTATTCAAGATTGGAAAGTCAACAGATGAAGACAGTAAGGAATCAGACAGTAAAGATTCTGAGAAGAAATTGTCCTTGGGAGAATCTTTTAGGAAAACATTCCATATTGGTGGTGATAGAGAGAAAAATGTTGAACAAGATGGACAAGATTTAAAGGTTGAAAGTACAAATGTGGACATTGTATATTCAGACAAAGTAGCTTCTTTGGGTGAAACAGCAAAAACGGTTTTTGAAGTGAGTGACCAGGATGAAGGTTCAGATCCTGAAGAGATTGAAAGGAGAAGGCAAAGCAAGAAGAAAAGGGACGAACAAGCAGACACTGGAAAAGAAGAATCCATTGGTGATTCACTGAAAAGGGTATTCAAGATTAGAAAGTCAACAGATGAAGACAGTAAGGAATCAGACAGCAAAGATTCTGAGAAGAAATTGTCCTTGGGAGAATCTTTTAGGAAGACATTCCATATTGGAGGTAATAAAGAGAATAATGTTGAACAAGATGGAGAAGATTTAAAGGTTGAAAGTACAAATGTGGACATTGTATATTCAGACAAAGTAGCTTCCTTGGGTGAAACAGCGAAAATGGTTTTTAAAGTGAGTGACCAGGAAGAAGGTTCAGATTCCGAAGAGATTGAAAGGAGGAGACAAGAGAAGAAGAAAAGAGATAAACAAGCAGACACTTCAGAGGCAGATGGAAAAGATGAATCTATTGGTGATTCACTGAAAAGGGTATTCAAGATTGGAAAATCAACAGATGAAGACAGTAAGGAATCAGACAGCAAAGACTCCGAGAAGAAATTGTCCTTGGGAGAATCCTTTAGGAAGACATTCCATATTGGTGGTGATAAAGAGAAAGATGTTGAACAAGCTGAAAAAGATTTAAAGGTTGAAAGTACAAATGTGGACATTGTATATTCAGACAAAGTAGCTTCCTTGGGTGAAACAGCGAAAATGGTTTTTAAAGTGAGTGACCAGGAAGAAGGTTCAGATTCCGAAGAGATTGAAAGGAGGAGACAAGAGAAGAAGAAAAGAGATAAACAAGCAGACACTTCAGAGGCAGATGGAAAAGATGAATCTATTGGTGATTCACTGAAAAGGGTATTCAAGATTGGAAAATCAACAGATGAAGACAGTAAGGAATCAGACAGCAAAGACTCCGAGAAGAAATTGTCCTTGGGAGAATCCTTTAGGAAGACATTCCATATTGGTGGTGATAAAGAGAAAGATGTTGAACAAGCTGAAAAAGATTTAAAGGTTGAAAGTACAAATGTGGACATTGTATATTCAGACAAAGTAGCTTCCTTGGGTGAAACAGCAAAAATGGTTTTTGAAGTGAGTGACCAGGAAGAAGGTTCAGATTCTGAAGAGATTGAAAGGAGGAGACAAAAGAAGAAGAAAAAGGATGAAGAAGCAGACACTTCAAAGGCAGATGGAAAAGAAGAATCCATTGGTGAATCACTGAAAAGGGTATTCAAGATTGGAAAGTCAACAGAAGAAGACAGCAAGGAATCAGACAGCAAAGATTCTGAGAAGAAATTGTCCTTGGGAGAATCTTTTAGGAAGACATTCCATATTAGTGGTGATAAAGAGAAAGATGTTGAACAAGATGGAGAAGATTTAAAGGTTGAAAGTACAAATGTGGATATTGTATATTCAGACAAAGTAGCTTCCTTGGGTGAAACAGCAAAAATGGTTTTTGAAGTGAGTGACCAGGAAGAAGGTTCAGATTCTGAAGAGATTGAAAGGAGGAGACAAGAGAAGAAGAAAAGAGATGAACAAGCAGACACTTCAAGGGCAGATGGAAAAGAAGAATCCATTGGTGATTCTCTGAAAAGGGTATTCAAGATTGAAAAGTCAACAGATGAAGACAGTAAGGAATCAGACAGCAAAGACTCCGAGAAGAAATTGTCCTTGGGAGAATCTTTTAGGAAGACATTCCATATTGGTGGTGATAAAGAGAAAAATGTTGAACAAGATGGACATGATTTAAAGGTTGAAAGTACAAATGTGGACATTGTATATTCAGACAAAGTAGCTTCCTTGGGTGAAACAGCAAAAATGGTTTTTGAAGTGAGTGACCAGGAAGAAGGTTCAGATTCTGAAGACATTGAAAGGAGAAGACAAAAGAAGAAGAAACAGGATGAAAAAACAGACACTTCAAAGGCAGATGGAAAAGATGAATCCATTGGTGATTCACTGAAAAGGGTATTCAAGATTGGAAAGTCAACAGATGAAGACAGTAAGGAATCAGACAGCAAAGATTCTGAGAAGAAATTGTCCTTGGGAGAATCTTTTAGGAAGACATTCCATATTGGAGGTAATAAGGAGAATAATGTTGAACAAGATGGAGAAGATTTAAAGGTTGAAAGTACAAATGTGGACATTGTGTATTCAGACAAAGTAGCTTCCTTGGGTGAAACAGCGAAAATGGTTTTTGAAGTGAGTGACCAGGAAGAAGGTTCAGATTCCGAAGAGATTGAAAGGAGGAGACAAGAGAAGAAGAAAAGAGATGAACAAGCAGACACTTCAGAGGCAGATGAAAAAGATGAATCCATTGGTGATTCACTGAAAAGGGTATTCAAGATTGGAAAATCAACAGATGAAGACAGTAAGGAATCAGACAGCAAAGACTCCGAGAAGAAATTGTCCTTGGGAGAATCTTTTAGGAAGACATTCCATATTGGTGGTGATAAAGAAAAAGATGTTGAACAAGCTGAAAAAGATTTAAAGGTTGAAAGTACAAATGTGAACATTGTATATTCAGACAAAGTAGCTTCCTTGGGTGAAACAGCAAAAATGGTTTTTGAAGTGAGTGACCAGGAAGAAGGTTCAGATCCTGAAGAGATTGAAAGGAGGAGACAAAAGAAGAAGAAGAAAAGAGATGCACAAGCAGACACTTCAAAGGCAGATGGAAAAGATGAATCCATTGGTGATTCACTGAAAAGGGTATTCAAGATTGGAAAGTCAACAGATGAAGACAGTAAGGAATCAGACAGCAAAGACTCTGAGAAGAAATTGTCCTTGGGAGAATCTATTAGGAAGACATTCCATATTGGTGGTGATAAAGAGAAAGATGTTGAACAAGATGGAGAAGATTTAAAGGTCAAAAGTACAAATGTGGACATTGTATATTCAGATAAAGTAGCTTCCTTGGGTGAAACAGCAAAAATGGTTTTTGAAGTGAGTGACCAGGAAGAAGGTTCAGATTCTGAAGAGATTGAAAGGAGGAGACAAGAGAAGAAGAAAAGAAATGAAGAAGCAGACACTTCAAAGGCAGATGGAAAAGGTGAATCCATTGGTGATTCACTGAGAAGCTTATTCAAGATTGGAAAGTCAACAGATGAAGACAGTAAGGAATCAGACAGAAAAGACTCTGAGAAGAAATTGTCCTTGGGAGAATCTTTTAAGAAGACATTCCATATTGGTGGTGATAAAGAGAAAAATGTTGAACAAGATGGAGAAGATTTAAAGGTTGAAAGTACAAATGTGGACATTGTATATTCAGATAAAGTAGCTTCCTTGGGTGAAACAGCAAAAATGGTTTTTGAAGTGAGTGACCAGGAAGAAGGTTCAGATCCTGAAGAGATTGAAAGGAGAAGACAAAAGAAGAAAAGAGATGCACAAGCAGACACTTCAAAGGCAGATGAAAAAGACGAATCCATTGGCAATTCACTGAAAAGGGTATTCAAGATTGGAAAATCAACAGATGAAGACAGTAAGGAATCAGACAGCAAAGATTCTGAGAATAAATTGTCCTTGGGAGAATCTTTTAGGAAAACATTCCATATTGGAGGTAATAAAGAGAATAATGTTGAACAAGATGGAGAAGATTTAAAGGTTGAAAGTACAAATGTGGACATTGTATATTCAGACAAAGTAGCTTCCTTGGGTGAAACAGCGAAAATGGTTTTTGAAGTGAGTGACCAGGAAGAAGGTTCAGATTCCGAAGAGATTGAAAGGAGGAGACAAGAGAAGAAGAAAAGAGATGAACAAGCAGACACTTCAGAGGCAGATGAAAAAGATGAATCCATTGGTGATTCACTGAAAAGGGTATTCAAGATTGGAAAATCAACAGATGAAGACAGTAAGGAATCAGACAGCAAAGACTCTGAGAAGAAATTGTCCTTGGGAGAATCTTTTAGGAAGACATTCCATATTGGTGGTGATAAAGAAAAAGATGTTGAACAAGCTGAAAAAGATTTAAAGGTTGGAAGTACAAATGTGGACATTGTATATTCAGACAAAGTAGCTTCCTTGGGTGAAACAGCAAAAATGGTTTTTGAAGTGAGTGACCAGGAAGAAGGTTCAGATCCTGAAGAGATTGAAAGGAGGAGACAAAAGAAGAAGAAGAAAAGAGATGCACAAGCAGACACTTCAAAGGCAGATGGAAAAGAAGAATCAATTAGTGATTCACTGAAAAGGGTATTCAAGATTGGAAAGTCAACAGATGAAGACAGTAAGGAATCAGACAGCAAAGACTCTGAGAAGAAATTGTCCTTGGGAGAATCTATTAGGAAGACATTCCATATTGGTGGTGATAAAGAGAAAGATGTTGAACAAGATGGAGAAGATTTAAAGGTTGAAAGTACAAATGTGGACATTGTATATTCAGATAAAGTAGCTTCCTTGGGTGAAACAGCAAAAATGGTTTTTGAAGTGAGTGACCAGGAAGAAGGTTCAGATTCTGAAGAGATTGAAAGGAGGAGACAAGAGAAGAAGAAAAGAGATGAACAAGCAGACACTTCAAAGACAGATGGAAAAGAAGAATCCATTGGTGATTCACTGAAAAGGGTATTCAAGATTGGAAAATCAACAGATGAAGACAGTAAGGAATCAGACAGCAAAGATTCTGAGAAGAAATTGTCCTTGGGAGAATCTTTTAAGAAGACATTCCATATTGGTGGTGATAAAGAGAAAAATGTTGAACAAGATGGACAAGATTTAAAGGTTGAAAGTACAAATGTGGACATTGTATATTCAGACAAAGTAGCTTCCTTGGGTGAAACCGCAAAAATGGTTTTTGAAGTGAGTGACCAGGAAGAAGGTTCAGATTCTGAAGAGATTGAAAGGAGGAGACAAAAGAAGAAGAAAAAGCATGAAGAAGCAGACACTTCAAAGACAGATGGAAAAGAAGAATCCATTAGTGATTCACTGAAAAGGGTATTCAAGATTAGAAAGTCAACAGATGAAGACAGTAAGGAATCAGACAGCAAAGACTCTGAGAAGAAATTGTCCTTGGGAGAATCTATTAGGAAGACATTCCATATTGGTGGTGATGGAGAAAAAGATGTTGAACAAGCTGAAAAAGATTTAAAGGTTGAAAGTACAAATGTGGACATTGTATATTCAGACAAAGTAGCTTCCTTGGGTGAAACTGCAAAAATGGTTTTTGAAGTGAGTGACCAGGAAGAAGGTTCAGATCCTGAAGAGATTGAAAGGAGGAGACAAAAGAAGAAGAAAAGAGATGAAGAAGCAGATACTTCAAAGGCAGATGGAAAAGATGAATCCATTAGTGATTCACTGAAAAGGGTATTCAAGATTGGAAAGTCAACAGATGAAGACAGTAAGGAATCAGACAGCAAAGACTCTGAGAAGAAATTGTCCTTGGGAGAATCTTTTAGGAAGACATTCCATATTGGTGGTGATAAAGAGAAAGATGTTGAACAAGCTGAAAAAGATTTAAAGGTTGAAAGTACAAATGTGAACATTGTATATTCAGACAAAGTAGCTTCCTTGGGTGAAACAGCAAAACTGGTTTTTGAAGTGAGTGACCAGGAAGAAGGTTCAGATTCTGAAGACATTGAAAGGAGGAGACAAAAGAAGAAGAAAAAGGAAGAAGAAGCAGACACTTCAAAGACAGATGGAAAAGAAGAATCCATTGGTGATTCACTGAAAAGGGTATTCAAGATTGGAAAATCAACAGATGAAGACAGCAAGGAATCAGACAGCAAAGAATCTGAGAAGAAATTGTCCTTGGGAGAATCTTTTAGGAAGACATTCCATATTGGTGGTGATGGAGAAAAAGATGTTGCACATGCTGAAAAAGATTTAAAGGTGGAAAGTACAAATGTGGACATTGTATATTCAGATAAAGTAGCTTCCTTGGGTGAAACCGCAAAAATGGTTTTTGAAGTGAGTGACCAGGATGAAGGTTCAGATTCTGAAGAGATTGAAAGGAGGAGACAAGAGAAGAAGAAAAGAGATGCACCAGCGGACACTTCAAAGACAGATGAAAAAGATGAATCCATTGGTGATTCACTGAAAAGGGTATTCAAGATTGGAAAATCAACAGATGAAGACAGTAAGGAATCAGACAGCAAAGACTCCGAGAAGAAATTGTCCTTGGGAGAATCTTTTAGGAAGACATTCCATATTGGAGGTGATAAAGAGAAAAATGTTGAACAAGATGGAGAAGATTTAAAGGTTGAAAGTACAAATGTGGACATTGTATATTCAGATAAAGTAGCTTCCTTGGGTGAAACAGCAAAAATGGTTTTTGAAGTGAGTGACCAGGAAGAAGGTTCAGATTCTGAAGACATTGAAAGGAGAAGACAAAAGAAGAAGAAGGATGAAGAAGCAGACACTTCAAAGACAGATGGAAAAGAAGAATCCATTGGTGATTCACTGAAAAGGGTATTCAAGATTGGAAAATCAACAGATGAAGACAGTAAGGAATCAGACAGCAAAGATTCTGAGAAGAAATTGTCCTTGGGAGAATCTTTTAGGAAGACATTCCATATTGGTGGTGATGGAGAAAAAGATGTTGCACATGCTGAAAAAGATTTAAAGGTTGAAAGTACAAATGTGGACATTGTATATTCAGATAAAGTAGCTTCCTTGGGTGAAACCGCAAAAATGGTGTTTGAAGTGAGTGACCAGGAAGAAGGTTCAGATTCTGAAGACATTGAAAGGAGAAGACAAAAGCAGAAGAAAAGAGATGAAGAAGCAGACACTTCAGAGACAGATGGAAAAGCAGAATCCATTGGTGATTCACTGAAAAGGGTATTCAAGATTGGAAAATCAACAGATGAAGACAGTAAGGAATCAGACAGCAAAGACTCCGAGAAGAAATTGTCCTTTGGAGAATCTATTAGGAAGACATTCCATATTGGTGGTGATAAAGAGAAAGATGTTGAACAAGATGGAGAAGATTTAAAGGTTGAAAGTACAAATGTGGACATTGTATATTCAGGTAAAGTAGCTTCCTTGGGTGAAACCGCAAAAATGGTTTTTGAAGTGAGTGACCAGGAAGAAGGTTCAGATCCTGAAGAGATTGAAAGGAGAAGACAAAAGAAGAAGAAAAGAAATGAACAAGCAGACACTTCAAAGGCAGATGGAAAAGAAGAATCCATTGGTGATTCACTGAAAAGGGTATTCAAGATTGGAAAGTCAGCAGACGAACACAGTAAGGAATCAGACAGCATAGACTCTAAACAAAGGTTATCCTTCGGAGAATCATTCAAGAAAACATTCAATATTGGTGGTGATGGGGACATCAGTAAGAAAGATAAAGACAAAGTTTCAGAATTAAGCAAAGATAGGTCGCTTAGTACTGACAGTGACAAGCAGTTTTCAAACGGCGAAACTTTCAGAAAAACATTTAATACTAGTGGCGAAGAAGGAGAGGATATTGATATGAATAAAAATTATTCAAAAGGTGAAGTTGACAAAGCAAAAATAGACACATCATCCAAGATATCAGAATCAAATTATTTTAAGCCTGGTAGAGATACATCTTTGGGTGAAACAGCAAGGAAAGTTTTTGAAATGAGTGACCAAGAAGATGACCCAAAATTGAGTGCTAAAACACGAAGAACAAAGAAAATATCAAATAAAATGGTCAACAAAGTAGAGGCAGGTCAGAGACAAGTTGACATTTCTTCCACAAAAGCAGATGAGACACCAGTTGTACAGAAAACCAGTGAAACTTTGAACCAGACAATGAGAACAAATTTTTTGGAGGACAGAAAGGATGAGAATGATAAGCAAGTGAAGAAACAAGAAACAAAAATGAAAGATGCAACATCTGAAAAGCAATCAAAAGCTGCCTCAAAAGCAGGAAAAAGATCTTTTCATTTGCTGAGTCCATTCAAAATGGAAGCTAAAGCAAAAGATGATTCTGAAAAAAGAAATGAAAAAACTGATTTATTGCAGAAATCACCTGGTCTGACGGAAGAAGAAATTGAAACATTGTCTAAGCAAGAGATAATAAAAATTTCAGCATTTAAGGAAACCTTGTACATGTCAGATGATGAAGAGGTACTCTTGGGCCGAAAGGAAACTTCTGTTATAGAAGAAGTTATAGTGCCCAATGCACAAGCTAAAAATTTTGCAGGTATTAATAACAATGATACTGTGACAAGCTATTCAGTAGAAAAAGTTAAGCTACCAAAACCAGTGCAACAGTTTTCTGACAATTCAGATGAAGAATTTCATGATTGTAAAAGTGATGATGTCACAGATGAAGATGATTATCTGTCACCTGCAGGGTATTCAAGAGATTCAGATCCAGATTATATTATTCCACAGCAATTAAGAGGAGTTTCTGCTGAGATCAATGAATCAAGTTTGTGTCAAAGCATTAATGGAAGTTTAAACAGGAAGGATGTTGTTTCTGGTCCTAGAAGAAAGAGTGAAAAAACATCTGTATCATTTCAAGTTGATGCCTTCAATGAAAATTCAGTGACTGAGACTGAAAATGGTCAAGAACTCTTAGCAGATCATACCAAAACAAGTGAACTTGAAGTTAAAAAAGATATGGAAATTTCATTAGAAAGTTACAGAGCAGAGGTATTTTTAGATGTTGTAACTTCCCCTACAGTTAGTGAATCTGGTAATATGAGTATTGAAACCATGAAACCTATGAATGAAATCTATATAAATCAGGAAGCAGTTACAAACGAAACAGATTCCCATTCAATACAATTTTTGGTGGAGAACCTTTCTCAGAATAGTGAGCAGATTAGTAGCAATGAAGAGATTATTGTGCAACATACAGATGTAGTGTTAATGAGCCAGGAAATGTCAACTTTCAATGAAGTCTATTTGGGAGATCACACAGAATCTGATGAACCTCAGATTGATTGGGAAAGCCTTCTAAATGACCAGTTATTGGCATCTGGAGACATATCACATGCAGCTATTGTAGATCTTCATGACCATGAAAACATCAGAGCTGCCAACTTTCAACCAAGTATTAGAGGTTTGTATTGTTATTAATATTATTATTTATCCAGAAATATTAAAATAATGAATATGTTGGGCATTAATTTATACCCACAAAGAGGTCTACTCTACCTTTATTTTGTAAATACTTTTGCTGAGAAAGAATTGGTGCAAATCAAAAATGGCCTAGCAAAGGCAGGTCAGAGACACATTTAAATTGTATATTTTTTATCTATTATGTGGTAACCACCACAATCAGATATATGGGACTGCCAAAAAGTATGTTTCCAAAAACTGTCATAAGCTGGTTCAAACACTGATCAGGACCTTTCTTTAAATGACATGTGGGATAAAGCTAAAACCCCTTACTTTTTTAGAAGATTTGTCAAGTTAGGTTAATTAACAAATTTTAAGAAATTAAAAGAAAGTTGTTTATTTCCACAAACTGGCCTTCACTCACAAAGAAACAACTTTACCAAATGTTTGTTAAAACAAGATGCATATCTGGTAGTTTAGATCATAAGGTTAGTCATATCATTGATAATGTTCTAAAAGTAGGAAATAAATCTCCTTATAACTTTCATTTCTCGCGATTAAGAAATCAAAATTTATTTGGAATTGTTTGGACACTATTAAATATGACATTGACATTAGGCATTTCTGAGTGCCAATATGGGGGAAAATTCTGAAAACACATAGGAAAATGAAAAGTGAATATTTAAAGCAACCAAAAAACCTGTGTTGCTATTTATTTAAAATGTAGCATGACCTATGTATAGTTTACATATGGTTTCTGCCTTCTTTTAGGGGTGATGGATGTCATAGAAGCCTTGCAAAACAACAACACCAAATGGATCTATGAATATGGTATCAGCTTTGAATCAGAGTTGCCCATCTACAGTCCCATAAACATGGAATATGGTCGCTCCATTGATGGCTTTTCTACTTTAAAGAATCAAGGCTGTTTCGTCATGACGACAGACCGTCATCTCATCATGTCTGCTTTTGAGGAGGAAAACACAGCTCGTGCCAAACTCTGTGTGAAGAAAGTCATTAGTTTCCTTGAAGATCTGAAACTGTAATCCAGTAAAAAGCGTATTAGTTTTTTATACTTTTAAGTGTAATAGACAGATTGAGATCGTCATTCCCCAGTGTACAGCTGTTGAAAGGGATGTAAAACTCTAATGTTAAACTGAATAATTTTGTTGAGTTGGAGGTTTGAGCTTCAGTCTAGAAAGGAAAGTTTCTTGAATGTTTTATTATTCTTTTATTGTAACTGAGTAGAGCCTTGAAAATTCAAGGCAAGTTCTGTAACCTGTTCAAAATATTTCGAATTACAGTAACATGGACTATTGAATACCTATCTGACAGTGTACATAACTGTATATATATTGTGTTAACTCTCCCTCGAAAGTTGAGTGTGAAGATTTGTATGAGTTGTTTCATTTGAGATGTAAGACACAAAATTGACCATTGTGTAATTGATATTGATATAATTGATTTTACTAACAAAGTTTTCTTAGTTCAATATTGGATATTATAGTGACCTGGCTAAAAATGAGAACAAATAAACCATAAGTTTTGTGTGCAATTGAGGAAAAACAACTTCTTTGAGAGCTTTTTAGTATAAGGTCTTATTCCAACCCAAATATATTTTTGGCAATTTGAAAGTATAAACTGAACAATAGTGATAAATCTTTTTGTACAGAAAGTGTTTAAACTTTGGAACATCATTTCTGGTTTGACACACAGTAAACATTTTGCTTTCAAATTTTACTTATTTTAGATGCAATAAATACATAAACAGAAGTCACAGATGAAATGAGTGATATAAATAAACTGTTCGGTGGTTCAGAAGGTCACCATGATGTCATTTCGAACTGTGATTATGGCAGTTGAAAAATAAGTGTACAATGCAAACTTACTTTTTATTTGTAATTTTTTTATAAAGAAAAAAATATATATATACAAATACATCTGTATAAGGTATGTTCAGCCATGCCCACAAATATAAAATGACTCAGAATACCATTGATGATATTAAGTTGCCTGTCAACTTTTGTGTAAATTGCTGATAACATGAAAGTAATATTTATGATGAATTAAATACTGACACTTGCATTTATGTATATATATATGCTAAAATGTTGACCCTGCAGACTAGTTTTATCTAATGTTTTGGTATGTTGTCTTTGATATTCTAATGCATGAAAATATAGTATTAACTTGAAAAGGCTTGACCGTGAATTGACTTAGCATTTACATTTGTATCTATGTACAAATACTGGATAGTTTTACTGATTGTGTAACAAGACTGTTTCACTTCTTTTTCCTGGTGGATTGTCTGTATAATGGCCAGCGTTTTAATTTTGCATAACTTCAGTACAACTTTCTGCTTATTTTTTGTATGTTTTTTTTTTTATAAATTGTTTATTGACGCAAGCATAACTTTAATTTATATTTAACTATAATATAACGGAAAATGACCTATTAAATACCAACCAACTCTTAGAGACTTTTTTTAAAATTTATTATTCAATATGAGGTAAGTTGGGCGTCATGAACTTACAATACCCCCCACATACATTTCACATAATAATAATTATTAAGTTTGTGCTTGCGCTGTTGCAAGGCAATTTTTGGATTATTTCTCCAAGTACTAGTTTCTTTCTTGTGTTAGGAGCCATATCAATAAACCTAACCAATGCAACAGTTGATAATTAATGCATCAAAAGTAGATATTAAGACCATAATTTAGAAGATAATGTAACTTGCCTTTGCACATAATTTATCTGTCACTTTAAAGAATTGTTCCTGACTGTAAATCATTTTTGTTTATTTTGTAAATAGTTTTATTAACCCTTTCGCTACTGAAGGAACATTATTCCATGGGACTGTAGCCATATGACGTCATATCACGTCAGAAACGCCATTGAAGTAAACTAATAACTCACTACCTTGTCCACTTTATTTGCGGTATTTTTCGGCATATTTCATTAGGAATTGATGAAAGTCGAATGGGAAAATTCGTGGGAATTCCCCAAATAAAAATAACCACGAGTAAACAAGATGCAACAATATGCAGCTATATGCGGTAAATACGGCAATATATACAGAAACCAGTTAAAATAGGTGAAATGGTGAATTTTTTTAAAAATGTAGCTTAACTTTCATATAAAATACTTTAAAGATCGGTTTAATACTGATACACCAAAGAAAACATATAACAGTACACTGAAGGGAAAGAAGAAATATATAATTGCCGTCGACCGCTAGTCGACAGACATGGTCCCTTGTAATACACATTGATGTCGACTGCTAGTCGACAAACATGGTAGCGAAAGGGTTAAACAAATCCAGATTTGTTAAATTAACTTTTAAGTCACATTTTTTACTTTGTTACAAATTTCAAGGAAGCAAAATGTTTACCCTCGTATTTTCTTTGAAAGATTTATTCTGCAATGTCAGCTATTCTGTATATTGATCCACTAATATTAGTAAACTTACCCCTCAGTTGATTCCTTTCCATATTTTTACTACTCCAAATCAGTCTTTGCTGTGCATATGTCTCACTACAGTTTGTGAGAAATAAAGAGAATCATATCTCTTTTATTTTACGAAATTCTCTGCAAATTTATGCGAGGGTGCACTCTTTCTATTAAAAATACTCCAGGTTATACTTATATTCAACTTTTTAATACAAGAAATTTTCTGAACTGGAAACCATTAATTTATGAATTTGATTGGAATATGCGGGTTACTGACATATTTCAGATAATATTGCATTTAGCAGGACAATACCTGTGCAATCATCACATATTTTCCCTTGTTTAAGTCTTTACTGAGATTTGAACCCCGACTCTAACTACTAAGCCTGTAATAATTGTGTTATAGGCAAAAATACAATAATAGTCTTTTTAACTGTGTTTATACCTCTGTTGTTGTTTTTTTTTCATACATGTCAAAGTAGAAACTCTGATCCAAGATTCTCATAAGACAAACTCTAATCATATTTTCTGTTTGGACAATTGGAGATTTTTTTTTATTTTTATCACATATATATGCATATATAAAGTAATAACTAGAGTTTCAGTTGCACACTGGTGTTCCAATATAATTATTTACAATTAAACAAAGAGCTAAACAAAGACTATTGTTGTATAATTATCATAAGATCCCCCAAAGAGACAAAAGGTGAGGTAGTGGAAAAAAAGTGTAGTTTTACCTAATTATACTACAAGTCATTGTGGAAATAACCGAGAAAGGAAGTTACAATGTGTAATGTTCACAATAACTTAGGATGATTGATAGAGTCATATAAGTATAAGAAACATAATCATCAAGTAACATTTATATATCTGTAAACAAATGTTGCCAGAGTTCCCATCATTTTTCAAATTTTTTAGATGCATTGTTTATTTCAAATCAAATTTTCAGATCAAATTTTGCCCATGGAGCATCTTCGATTTTCCAATAGAAAGTGTTATCAGAGTTTTTCTAAGGAGAAATAGAAATTCCTCCTGCATTCTAGTTTCTACTGTAACAAATACGTAACTCTCTTTTTCTGTCTCTCCCATATATTATAGTATTGTGATGTTAAATGACATGGAAAAGTCCAATAACAGGCTGGCAGTTTGGTTGCTATTGATACAGAATAAAAGTGCAATTCCAGAATGTCCATCTCAGGAAAATTGTCCATTTACAGTGTTATGACAATTTGTTAATGATTATTAATAGCCAATAAATAATGCTTTAACAAATTTTAACTCTTATTTTATCTCAAACTGTGCAGAAAATATTGTAAGATCATGACCTTCAGTTAAGTTGCCGCAGATAGGTTATATTTGGCTTCAGTGATCATGGAATTCAAATGGTTTTTATAATACCATGGTTTTGAACTGCAGCTCTGTTTCTCAAATTGTAACACTGTTGTGTTTCTGGGCATGCCCTGGTCTTATGGCTGATGCCCATGGGTAGCACCCCAATCTCCCTTCCAGGGCATTGCCATGGGGGGTCCCATGGCCCAGGCTAACCTGGATTCTCCCATGGTTAACCGTAGCTGGCTAAAGTCATCCGTGATGGACAAAGGTCTGGACTATTGAAGTAAAGATCACTCAGTATAAAAGTATAAAATGCTAGTTACTTATGCCAATGCCTGAGATGAGGGTATCAGGTGGTCAAGCTTATCAGACTAATCCTCTCTTTGTCTTTGTGACAATGACAGTATAAAAGAGATGATTTTGAGGGATCCAGGCAGTTAAGATTTTTTCTAGAAAATATGTTTATTAGAGAATTCAGAATTTCACTAGTCCTGCCAGCTGCCAGAGTTTTGATAGCTGCAAATATGGTGTTAACTTTCATTACCATGATATGGGTGATGGTACTGGTTATGAACTACATGTGCAGGGAACATAATGTAATGGGCAGGGGTCATGCTGGGCACAGGGACAGAGCTTGGATTGGTGCAAGTGCCCATGGATGTAGGGCTCCAGAGGTAAAGGAGAGGACCTGGGTTCAAGAAAGAGACAAACACAGTCACTATACAGCCTTATTGCCACACCTAGCCACCAATGATCTACAGGGCTCTGAGAATATATCCGCATGGACCTAGAATTGTTCATTGAGATGAACAAGACTTCGTGGGGCATGTTACAGAGAAGCAGGAGTTGGTACCATGCCCCCTTGGAAGCTGGATTGAAACTGTTGGTGGTTGAGGTTGTTGAGGTTTCTGACTACCCAAGATTTGACCAATAGCTTGGCTTTTGACTTCAAGATGGGGTTGTCCAGCATCAACAAGATGATCCAGGAACTTTGCCACACAACTATAAACAAATACCAAGAAGAGTGGTTGACATGCCCCACTACACTACGTGTCTGGAAAGAGATAGGTGTCTTCCACAACAGGTGAAATGTTCCTAATGCCTTGGTTAATCTTGATGCCAAGTATGTGGCCATCATATGTGCAAGAGGAGACGGAAGTCAGTTTTTTAAGTCCAAGGGCTTTCACTCTGTAGTTTTGCTGGCCCTTGTAGATGCCAACTACCACTTACTCTGGGTGGATTGCAACATCAGTAATTCCTGGTCCGACACCACAGATCTTAATCAGTGTGAACTGGGACAAGACAGAAGAAAGGCTCCATTGGTTTCCCAATGCTGCAAAGAATCAGTCTGAAAAGTCCTCAACTGCCCTTCATCTTGGCTGATGATGTACTTCCACTAAAAACCTGGTTGGCCCACCAAATATTCTCAGTAGTTGCCTTGGGATTCTAAGCAAATCATGGTATGTGCTCCTGTCAACCATACAGCAAGAGCCGGAGCTGGCATCCACCATCACAATTGCATGCTGTCTCCTGAGAACCAAATATGATTACCTGACAATTAATGAATTCTTGAAAGAGCCACAACTGCTTAAAGCTGACAATGCAGTGGCCAGGATGAACCTTACTAGAGAGGCCAAAGAGGGGGCCGGCCTGTGGCAAGAGGGCAGAGAATGAAGCAATTTTCTGTCAATGACTCAAAACCATTAGTTCTTTTATGGGTTGGCATTATGAGGTGGTGATCTGTGTCTCCAGCTGAGCAGGCTGACAAGACAACTGGTTGTGGATGTCTGATCCAACTGATGGAAAATCGCCAAAAGTAAACAGACTTGGTGCTGCTGTCATCTGTGGAGATGGATAAACAACAAACATTGTTATTTCATACTGTGCTGCTACTTGGGGTGCTAGTCAGCTTGATTGCTGTTTTTTTTCTGTTTTGTTTTGTTGATGCTGCTGGCTGCATTGATCATTTGTTGTGGACTGTTGATGCTGTTAAGCTGGGGCAAGTGGCTGTTGATACTCTGGTTTAGCTGATGTAGGCGGTTATTGATAATGTTGTTGAACTGGTGCAGGCAGCTGTTGATACTGTTGATTTGGGCAGGGCAGCTGATACTGTTGAATACTGTTGATATTGAGTCTATTTGGATGTTCTTGCCTTATAACAAACCTGGCCTACTATACAACGGCTGAGGTTGTGCGTATGGCTGTTGGCCAATTCACTGGTGATCCCATCTCATACATTATGGGTGGGTGAGACTGCTGCTGCTGCTGCTACTTCCACTGTTCTGACATGAATCTTGCTAAAAGTGTAAATGTTTTTGCCCCAAAGTCTGTCAGGCATGGTTCCTTTAAACTCTGCCTGTGTCTCAATGTACCTTATGAAGACTCCTGTCACGTTTCTCAGTTGTAGGTTGAGTTGTGGCACTAATGAATCAGGTTGTCATAGCCTCTATCTTCCCCCATCTTTTCAAATGTGCTGTGGAAAGGTTCACTGTTGTCAAAGCTTCTAGAGGTTTGGTGTCTCTTTGATTTGGGTGCTGAGCTGGCCTCATATCCTAAAACATTGACTTCTACATCTGAGGCTTTGCTATCAGATGCTGCTTGGGGCTTCCCTTGAAGCATGACCTGCCACTCTGGAGGATGATATGTGGCCTTATAAAAACAAATTGTCTTTCAACTAAGTCTGACACTCATTGAGTTCTGGCTGGCCTGGCCTGACCTGCCAATGGTGAGCTTCCTGAGCATTGTCCTCTGCTTGGCAAACCAGTGTTTCAGCTCCGGGTTTCTGATTCATCTTTGCAGTTTTCTCGCTCCTGCCGGCCTCTTTCTAGACATGACAGTTTTTTTTGTATTCAGATGACTTCTTATTGAACAGCATGTCATGGTTCCTAACAGTCCAGAAAGGCTGGTTCTATGCCTGAGAGATCTACAGTCTTCATCTTTCTCTTCTTATACTTCCTTGATGTTGATGTAGATGGTTCCGTTTAATCTTTTGTGGGGTCCTCTTGTGGAAGTTCATCCTGTGTTGCTTTGCCCTGTGTTCTCCCATTCCTGAGTTCTTGATACGTGTCTCTTCCTGCTGAACTTCACTTGAACCACCACCTAATGAGCTGATTCCACAAAAGCCTGTATCTGCTCCTCCACTAGAAGATGTAAGTTGCATCTGGTATCTTCTCTCAGCTTCTTTGGCCATCCTCCTCTTCCTCTTTCCTCTGTTTCTAGCTTTGGGTGACATTTTCAAAAATATTTTCAAAGATATTTCCTTCCCCCCAAAAAAATCCTTGTTAGCTGGCATTTCAATCAGGAACTGCGGGAAGCCACTGCGACAGTCCAGGTCGAGGGGGGTCTCATTTGATGTTTGCCCAGAACAACTTGGGACGACAAAGGTCATTCATGGGTACATCCCAGGTAACTGGGAAGACCCCGGATCACTGGGAGCAGCAGGTGGCATTTCATTAGGATTGAGGCAAATTCTAAACATGTTCAAAATCTTCTCCCACGTTTTGTATACAGATAGCCAGATAATCCACCCGGATGATGCTGGATGTATGGTATGATACAAGATAGCACTCACAGGGATGGCCCGGGATGCCCATTGAGAATTACAGATAATGATCATGCAGTGCCACTGGAAAATGATCTCAAAGGGCCTGATATACAGTCCTACTAATAAGAGAATTCAACTTATCAGAGTTCTGCTTGAAGGAATTCCACTGGTACTCAGTCACAAATTTGTTCCTGCAGAAAGCCCTAATGTTAAATATTTCCTTTTGAAATATATACTATCCATTATCGTTATGTAGTTTCAAAAGAACAAAAATCACTTCTGCTAAATGAAGATTTTTAGATTAACTTTTTTGAAAAAGCAAACCTGATGAATTCTGCATAACAGAAATTTACTAAATGAGGCTTGACTGTCTGTTGCTAAATCTTGTATTTTCAACATTTATAATTCATTACTTCAACTATGTAAACTATTTATAGATATATTTGGTGATATATTATAGCACCTTTGGACTTTTATTTGTGTTCAGGTTTGGTTCTAGAGGTCGTCAGTGGCCTAGTGGTTATCACATTTGGCATCTAATCATAGGCTGTCACCTCTGTGTGGTTCGAGACACACAAGTGACAATGTTGAGAACCTGTCCCAATATGACCCTGGCTGATTAATGGGATGTAAAACCCCAACTTTGACTTTGACCTTTTTAAGGTTTTGTTCTTTACTATCATGCACACTGGAAACTTCTACACCCATAATGTCCTCATACAGTATTCCAAACATTGACAGAAAGTTCCTTCCAATCCACTGAAAAATATCAAACAGTGCCAATAAGTTACTATCAAGTAGTACAATATATTTAAAATGACAATATTTTTCCCTTCCAGTTAACACTAGTCTTGCTTCAACTAAATATTAATTATTTTTAACCTGTAATCAATATTTTCCAAAACTTGACCAGCAGCTTAAAATTGAACTGAAGAAAATGAGGAACAATATAATCAACATAAAATAAATCAAAATGAATGTTTTTCTTTAAATATTGGTTATTTTAATAACATATTTAATTGATCTTACAATGTTGCATGAAATATACAAAGTTTCTCTATTATCCAGTCAAATGTGCCAGTTATTCAATATTGGTGTATTTTTTAAAAGAAATAACAAAAAAGAGGGTATGTACAACTAGTGTGGTCCAAATTACAAAAACGTGAAGCTTTTTCAAATTGATTCATCAAGTGATTTACAGTACATGCAGCCTAAATATTTTTCCATAGAATTTTAAATCTCTGCTCTCTCCAGAGCACATCCTTAAAAGCCCTTTTCCAAAGAGTACAATCATTATGGTGCTCTTCAGATGAACTGGAAGACAATCCCATTATGATAATGATTTTGGTATAGTTAAACTCCAAAGTAATAATCATAAAATTTTTCGCTTTTCTGGCATAGTGATTAAAGTCAATTACTAAATTATATCTAAATCAAATAAAGTTTGTATACATTCAGAATAAAGAATTTTATTTATTTAGTAATTCAACTCTATTTTCGCTTCTAACATGCATTAATTAAAGTGAAACAAATGACACTATCAATGAATGGCAATACCTTGAAACTATATGTGATTGTGTCTGTTTAGCTGTCAACTGACAGCATTGATCACTCAAGTGTTCGCCACACAGAACAAATAAATGCAGACATTGCAAATAGGTAAATTGCCTTGTTATTGTACTTCTGATGCCACAACTGATTACAGTAATAGGAGAATGAGACTGCCAGAATTAAATGAGTCATGGTATAAAAATGGATTATATATATATGCAGCTCAATGAACTCCATTAGAAATCCTTTTTGATCTTTATATTGATTTTAGTAATCAGAGTTTTTCATGTACTGTATTTTGATATCACAATGTATTGTCATGTGATTGAGTCACAAGTAAAGTGAGATATGCTTTTTCAGATCAACAATATGGTACTGCAAAAGGAGTTCTTATGTTAATATTGTATCTCACTGCATAATAATTACATACAAAATGCACACCAGCATGTAACAATATATTAATAATACTTTGTCAATATGCAATGTGACTACCTAAATTTAACATATGTCAAAATGTTACCTTTGGAGTAAATTTTATTTTTTTTTCATTCATGTAGCCCACATTTTGTACATTGATTCACTAAAAGGCAAATTTGCTAGAAATATCGAGAAAATACAGTAAATACAAGGCTATGAGAAGGTCAAGTGAGCACAATACACAATGTTATGGAATAACCAAATACAGTAAATATTTTATTATTTCAACATATGTGTTAGCTCAGTATTTGATTTATGATCATGCTTAAACTTGCTTAGAAGCTGAAATGTCTTTCATAATACAAACCTTCTATTATCTAAACAAATCTCCCCCATTCCAGATAATTGAGCCTTTACTGTCAGTTCCATGTGACACATTTAAGTTTCTTGTAGATTTCTTCTGCAACATTTGCGATTTTAAGTGGCTGAGTGGTTGTCAGCTTTGCTAAATGTTCACTTCACCTTTGTTAGTCATGGGTTTAAATCCATCTAAAGACATCCAAAGCCATGCCAAATATGGGAAAATCATAATTAATGAAGCCTCTACAGGGTACCTCTGACCTTGAAGGTGAAGGTAAGGGCCACAAAACAAGGAGCTTCTTGACAAATTAGTCTTATCTGGCTATATAAAAATTTTTAAAGCTCTGGGCAAATTAAAAAAAAAATTAAAGTATTTCTAGTGCTTTGACATATCCTGTCCTATTGCAAATTTCCGTATCAGTTGCTTCTTGGCCATGTTGGATCCAAAGTATCTCTGACCAGAGATACAAATATATCATATTTTCACCTCCAAAATCCATCATTTCATTTATTCCCTTTTTTCACTGCACAAATCAGTATTCAATTCACAGAAGATAGTGGCTTGTTGGTATGTTGATGACAGTCTTATCTCAGGGGTTGTGGTGACAGTTGATTCTGGTAGATTTGTTTTGGATACATACTTTCCCACTCCCTGTGGTACAACAGTGCAGAATCTTGTCCAACTAGCCTACACAGCTTTCTCCCACCATTCCTATGACACATTGTGATATAACATCAACTAAGTGTGGAAATTGATGTCATATATAGAGATAATTCAAATTCAATTTCCTACATGTGGGTATTTTAAAGTAAATTGTGTAACAAGACTAAATTGTTGTATGTTGAAGTGAACATTCGTCTAGGAGGACCAGACAATGCCTTGGATCGAAGCAGAATTACATGTCTGAAAACAGATTTTCATACAGGTATCATTAACCTTACAATTGGAATAGCCCACACTTTGGACTCAATATCAAACTGCAGTCACATATTTGATCAAGGTCAATGACTAGAAAAACACAATAACTGGATAAAATTTGGAAAGTGTAAGTAATTGCAATAACATCTCTTCAATACAAGAGAACTCAGAACTTTATGATAAACCTATTTGCACTGTAATATTTCGTTATTTGCTAGAAGTGATAAAAACCATCTTGAAGTAAATGACTAATCCTGTGGGCATATGTTGAAGAAAGTTGGCAAAACTGTGAATTGAGACTTTTTGTATTGGAATGTTTATATGTACATCATACAGATATCATCTGTCATTATTTCCTCTTTTCACAGACAACACCCAATGTTATTTTTTCAACTTTTGTGGCACATATTAAACAGCTTTCATATTACTTCTCATATTGGATAACAGATATTCAAGTAAGTGGCAATTCTTTTACTTTTTATTTACAATACTTTTTCTTTGATTAACAAATAATATCTAATCTTTCTGTCTTTTTCCACAAATAATATAAACATAATAAAATAAATAATTTAATTTACTGATGAGATTTCAGCAACTTTACTAACCTTTAAGTAGAACTTTAAGTACAATTTCCAAATTAAGTAGAAGATAATTCCAAAATTATCTGAAATTCCTGATTAAGTAACTTCAGTGTTCTGGTCCCTTGAGATTTCACTTAATAATGCTCCTGTTCCACCAAAGGACTAAGGCCCGATCCTGTCGGCGACCCTTAATCGTGGACAGTCGGTGAAGAAAATGGTAAAATTTGCGGGAATACTGAATCGGTATCAAAGCCTGGGATTAAGTACAGATCAGCCTCAGGAAGCCTGAGGAGGCCCCAGGCGACCCCAGACAGTCCCCGACTGGTCTGGGACCAAGAACCGATTAAGCCAGTTTTCAACCACGATCCTGTCGTACACATACCGACTGGGTCCCAGGATGCCTCAGGCCTCCCGGGACTAAGCCCCGACTAACCCCGGCGTCCGCGGGCATCCTCAGTCTTCCCCAGACCACGATCGCCGATTCTTGTTTTGCAAAAAAGCTGGATTTTCTGGGTATATATATATATATATAAATTCCGCAATCTAATTATCATTACTTTTATAGGAACACAACAGGATGCCACCTTTTAATGGAAGACAACTTCAGCAACAACTTAGGGCTTTTTTAGTTTTTATTCAGTTACAAATAATGATGTATTTCTTATTTCTACGTCGACCACAGCAACCACCACAAGCAGCACCTCCACCACCACCACCACCACCACCAGCCATACAGAGACCTAGAAGAAGGCACAACATGTGGGTCAGGCCATGGCTACTGCAGAGAGAGGAGAGGGGGGCCTACCACAACATTATGGCTGAACTGTATGCCACAGACATTCCAGGATTCACCAACTACATGAGGATGACCCCAGAATTCTTTGAAATGATAAAGACCAGACTGGAACCACGTGTAGCCACGCAGGCCAACAACTACAGAGCTCCAATCAGTGTTGGGGAGAAGTTAGCCCTCACCATCAGATATCTGGCCACTGGAGAGTCATACACATCATTATCCTGTCAGATCAGGGTTGGCAGATCCACCATTTCCAAGCTTCTACCAGAGGTCTGCAGGGCCATCCAGGATGAGTTCACCAGAGAGTACCTCAGATGTCCTACTACTCCAGATGAGTGGAAAGAACTGGAAAGGGAATTCAGGATCAGGTGGACTGTTGCACATGCCCTGGGTGCCCTTGATGGCAAGCATGTGGCCCTGAAGAAATCCAAGAACTCTGGAGCCCTGTACCACAACTACAAGGGGTTCTTTTCCATAGTAATGTTGGCCTTGGTAGATGGGCAGTACAAATTCAGATGGGTGGATGCTGGTACAGCTGGATCTTGCTCAGATGCCCAGATATTTAATGCCTGTCAGCTGAAGAGGAGGATTGAGGATGGCAGGATAGGCTTCCCTGACCCAGCTCCTATAACACAGGGTGGTAGAGATGTCCCCTACTTCATTTTGGCAGATGATGCCTTTGCCCTGAAGACCTGGCTGATGAAACCCTATGGTAGAAGGATATTAACCAGAGAGAAAGGATTGCCAACTACAGAATATCAAGGGGCAGGAGAGTTGTTGAGAATGCTTTTGGCATCCTGGTCTCAAGATTCAGAGTGATGTTGACTAGTGTTGAATTACCCCCAGAAGCAGTCAGGGATGTGGTCATGACCTGTGTGGTTCTGCACAACATACTGAAAAGCCAGTATCAAGGTCAACATGGTGGTCAAGAGCCTGGAGATGATGAATATGATGATGATGATGTGCCTGGTGATTGTCGACTGATTGGTGGTGCTGCTGGTGGTGGTCCAGACAGAAACCCTGCTAGAGAAGCCAAAAGACAGAGGGATTACCTCAAGGACTACTTCAATAATGAGGGAGCAGTGGCCTGGCAAGATGACAGAATATAACTCCTGCTGCAGTAACCAGTCCTTTTCAGGACTAATAACCAGTCCTTTTCAGGACTACCAAATATTCCAAAAACAATTAATCAGCTATGCTTGTTCAAAATAACCCAAACATTACCAAACATAAGTCACGCCACCAACAAACAGACAAACCCCATGCCTAACATAATTCACCCACCCAACAAACAGACAGAAATAAATGCCAGTCACCCAACTAACAAACAGCCAAACCCAGTGCTAAACATAATTATCAAAAGAAACACACAAAGCCAAACATAACTTCCTAAATGGAATAAATATGGCATATATTTTGAAAGCTACATCCTAATTTTACTTACATTTGGTTTTTTTTTGGGGGGGGGAAATATTTGAAACAGAAATGTTTTCCTGGAAATCTTAAAATTAAAATCTTTTACTCCACTTCACAAATATTTAGGAAATATAACCACCAAACTGGTTTTCTCTACAATGATGAGGGTTATGTTTGCAAAATAGTTTGTCAGTTATTTGGTTTGGGTTCTGTTTGCTATTGGGTTTGTCTGTTTCTTGGTTGGTGGTTATGTTTGGTATTTGGTTTGTGTGTTTGTGGGTTGGTGGTTAGGTTTGGTATTTGGTTTGTGTGTTTGTGGGTTGGTGGTTAGGTTTGGTATTTGGTTTGTGTGTTTGTGGGTTGGTGGTTAGGCTTGGTATTTGGTTTGTGGGTTGGTGGTTAGGTTTGGTATTGAGTTTGTGTGTTTGCGGGTTGGTAAGTATGTGATAATGCCTTTTAACTCTAGGGATGATGTAAGTGTTGGACATTTTTATTAAAGATTTTAAGCTAAAAATGGGCTGATTATTGGCCATATTGGGAGTTTATTTTAATATTTTTTTCTATGTGGCCTTTTTTGGTTATGTGTGGTACCATGGGTTATTTGTTTCATGTTTGGGGTGGTGTAGGTGTTGGACTTTCTTTTTTTTTTTGTGATAAGTATTTGTACTGAACTGTTATGTTTTGGGAGGGGAATTGGAATAACTTGCAGCTAAATAATTGTTTTTGGAATATTTGGGTGGCCCTGAAAAGGGCCTGGCAGGTCAAAGACCCGCCCTGACTGGATGGCTACTGAGGAGGCTGCTGCTGTTGAGGCGGTGCTGTAGTGGTGATAGTGAAGAGTTGCGGCTGCTGCTGCTGAGGCTGCTCAATGATCTGTGTAGATGTCAGATCTGGTAGCTGGCTTAGTATTCCACTTAAGTTGTGTCTACTGCCCTCGTCCTGTACAGTTAGAACTGATGGAGGGTTGCCAAAGCCAAGGGGGCTTGGTGTGTAGTAGACGTAACTGCTGCTAGCTGCTGCTTGGGTGGAAGTAGATGCCTGTTGAGTGGTTGTTGGCAGTATCCCAACCCTCTGGGACTCCGTGGTAATAGTGGCTGATCTTCTGGCTAGTGGTTGACGTCTACGGTTGGTCTTAATGCTTTCAATATCTCTAAAAATTCTTCCCTTAAGGTCCTCAAATTCCTCTTGGGTCATCTTTTCAGCCTCTGATGCCACGTAGTCAAGGAAGGGCTGCCCGTCTGACTTCTGCTGCAGGAAACCTAAGATCAATGTCCTCATCTGGTCAAAGTGCTCGAGTATCTTGGAGTCTGTTGAAACTGGTGTAGATGTGAACATAGGTTGACTCCTACTCTCCCTGAGGACACTGGACTCGAGGTGTTCTGTATCAGTAGTAGACCCACGAGATTCGTCCTGCTTGCTGGTATTTGGACTGGCCTCGAACCCTGAACTTCTGCTGGCCCCCTTTCGTCTGATATGGGTCTTAAGGAAACCCATCTGCTGGTAGACCCAGGACTGTCTCTTGGTCATCTCCCTTGGGGCTTGGCCAGATTGTAGTTTTGACAGCTTGCCATAACGCGTTCGCTGGGATTCGAACCATCTTCTGACATCAAAGGGCTGGAGCTTCAGTTCTGCAGAGATTTCTGCCCAGAGAGCCTCCTTCTTCTGTCTGTCATGGAAACGTGCATGCTCCTTATCATAGAGCTCTGGATGCTCCTTCACAAACTCCACAATTGCAGTTTCTTGGCTGTCAGTGAAAGTTGAACAGACCCTGGCTCTCTTGGCTGCCGAGTGACTCTCTAAATCCTCCTCACACCTCTCTTCTTCTTCGCAAGCTTCCTCAGTAAGTTCCAATCGCTCCTCAGTCTCTTGTGTACCCTCCTCTGTACCCTCCTCCGTCCTTTCCTCAATCCTTTCATCCACCTCTCCACTTTCCTTCTCCCTCTCCTCTTGCCTCTCATCCATCTTCCTCTTTCCTCTCTTCCCTCCTTTCTCTTTCCTCATAACTCCAGTCAATAGCAGTAAAAAAAGTAAAAAAGTAAAATGTGTCTCCTAACTGTAAAATTTGCCTTAAGCTCAAGTATTATATGATATTTAAAAAACTAAAAACCCCTACAAAACAGTGACACACGTTTCTCAGTAGCCAAACAGTCAGTAACAATGAGAATGTGTGCGCGGTCGCTTATATAGTCCCAGACCCCCTCATTGCCTCGTTTTAATTTTCGACGCGTGGAAAACAGTCGGCTCTTAATCGATTCTTAGTCCCAGGCCTCCTGGGGCGTCCTCAGACCGTCGCGGACTAAATTTGTGTTGTCCCAGGTGGCCTGAGGACGCCGGCTTGGATCGGTTAGGGTCGGCTTCTGTTAGTCGGGGCTTAGTCCCAGACCCAGATTTCTTAGTCCCAGGACCCCTGAGACAGTCTGAGGTTTCCCGGGACTAATGAAACCGATTCCCTTTCACGCGCATGAAACTTCAAAGGTCTGTTATGAGTTGGGGACTGCCAAACAGGCTTCCTGGGACTAAGCTACGGAGGCCTGGGACTAATGTGGGTGTTCCACCACACGACTAAGGCTCCCGATTAAGGGTTTTTGGGAGTCGGTTTCAAAAATTTGCTTAGTCCCAGGCATTCTGTAAGGGTCGGTAGTTGTCGGTTGGGGCCGTGAGAAAAATCAAACATGTTTGATATTTTTCACGACCCAAACCGACTCTTTTTTCCTGCCATAAACAAAATGTCCAGTCCCAGGCTTCCTCAGGCCTCCTCAGACCAAATTTACACAGCCCTATGCTGTCCCAGGCCGCCTGCGACCCTTAGTCCCAGACCCTTAGTGCCTTAGTCCCAGGCCTCCTGCGACCCTTAGTCCCATTGCAAAACAAGAATCGGCCACATTGGTCTGGGGAAGACTGAGGAGGCCTCAGGACGCCTGAGGAGGCCTCAGGACGCCTGAGCAGGCCGGGACTTAATCGGGGGTTAGTCGGGGCTTAGTCCCAGGAGGCCTGAGGCATCCTGGGACCCAGTCGGTATGTGTACGACAAGATCGTGCTTCAAACCGACCAGAAAACTGGCTTTGTCAGTTCTTAGTCCCAGAACAGTCGGGGACTGTCTGGGGCCTCCTGAGGCTTCCTGGGACCGATCTGACCTTAATCCCAGGCTTTAATACCGATTCAGTATTCCCACCCATTTTACCTTTTTTTTCAGCGACTGTCCACGATTAAGGGTCCCAGACAGGATCGGGGCTTAGTCCTTTGGTGGAACAGGGGCATAAGGGTCGCAGGATGCCTGGGACAACATAGGACTGTGTAAATTTGGGTCTGAGGAAGCCTGGGTGTGGACATTTTGTTGTCGGCGGGAAATGAGAATCGGCTTGGGTCGTGAAAAATATCAAACATGTTTGATTTCTCTCACGGCCACAACCGACAACTACCGACCCTTACAGGACGTCTGGGACTAAGCAAATATTTGAAACCGACTCCCAAAAACCCTTAATGGGGAAGCTTAGTCGTGTGATGGAACACCCACATAAGGTTCAGTTAAGAAATCAGAAATTCTCCACATATCTGAAATTCGCCACATGTGGAAATACTAATAACGTAAATGAATTGAGGTGAGATTTGTTGAATGTATAGTAAATTAAGGGGGTTTTTTTGTTTTTTTTTTGAAACTGAAGAATACCAAGTTTAAGACAAACCATCACTTTTTCATAGAATTAAGTAAGGTTTTGGAAGTGGTGAATTTTAGATTTCTGGTAAATTTTAGATTCCTTACTCTACATCTGATAAAACAATTAAATATTGAAAGTGCACAGATATGTGACCCCATAATCAGGGTTCTCCACAAAGAGAAAACAGTGATATCTGTTAAATCTACTTTCAAGTAACCAGAAAATGTTTTCACTTTACCAGATCCATATTTCCTGACATTCTTATTCTAAGAATAACAATTTTTTGAATTGGAATATTTTCCCCAGTACATTTGTATTCTAAGAACAAGAATTTTCTCAAAATATTGGCATTTTCTTTGAAAATAAACTGTTCTCAATAAACAGTTCTTTCAACGCACAATGTACTTGAATGAAACTATTTCTATAACAGCTATCATAAACTAAATAATGTGCCAAAACCAAAAATTGAATTCTTTTTACTTTCTATAATAACTTGTATATCATAACACATTGTCACCATTTTGTTGTGTTGCTTTAACTTTCTTACGAAACTTTCAGCCTATTTCTCTCCTTCCACACAGAAATGTTAGGGGTTTTGGAATTGCTGGTACATAAAGTTTACCAAAATTGGTTTTATTTAAAAGGTCACTAGGTGTAACATGTGAAACAAGGTAACTCCTATTATATGATAGTTAGATATTTAGTTTTATTAATAGGTAAATAACATGTCTTACTGTCAGTAATTTTCACATATTGCATTGCTTGACAAAAATATCTTTACAAAATTAAATATTGATTCTAGAACAGAACAGTATAGCACAGTTTTTTTAAGTTAAACTTCAAAGGTGAAGACCAGAAAAATACTTCTACTACTTCAAGATAGTGCAGATTATTTCAATGGGAGCCCTTCTCAGGACCCCATATTTATTTTATTTAAAAGAAATTCTACCAAAATACTACCAAATGCAATTGGACTACATAATAAAATTAAATACAAATCAATGATTAAAGTTTTAGCGATGAACATTTTAGTTAATATTGTACCAATGGCACAGAAACACTGTCATGACTCATTGCAGTACTGTGCCACCATTGCAATCGATCCCACAAACTAGCTGATTTTTAAAGTCAGGGCTATGATATGACTAATCCTGGGAGGAAAAGTGAGAAAACTGTCATGTACCAATTAAAACCATATTACATTATGACACAAATGATAAGTTTATTAAACAATCAGCCATGTGTAGTAAAGGGGCTTCTGTGGGGTGGTGTAGCAAGTTAAGCCATTTACTACCAGCAATGACAAGCAGCAGAGTGTTGAGAACTTGATTTATTGCATCTTATAACACCTGTAGTCATTCAGAGCACCATAAGTATATGTGACCATTTCAACACTAGTCTGAGAACATTGACTGTCATAAGTTGTAGACTCTTCTCTTATTTTTCAGACTAACTGAACTGACTGACTGACAGACTGAACTGATCTGTACTTAACTCAACTGTCTCCCAACAAAAGTGTAGGAGCTTATATACAGTAAACACAATACACACTACTCTTCTACTATATGAAAACGAGGCCTTAAAAATGCTAAAACAATTGTACTCTGAGTAGCCTAGGTTAAGGCTTACTTTTATAATCATAAATAATGGTATTTGGACATTTATCTATAAACAGCTCAATTCATTATGTTTTCCTATGTATCTATGTGACATTGTACTCTATACCAATTATTCTTATGACATACTCACTGATGCCTCCTAATACAATAATTGAAATACAAATGAGAAGCAATAACTAGTTTGAAATGTGTGTATGTTTATATGATATTCAAAGCCATAACTAAGGCTATAGAGGCAAGATAAAGATAGCAAGCTCATGCATGTTAAACTGATCCTATGCAATGATGTTGGTTTGAACTTATCTGCTTGAACTATATTGTTTTCATCAATTCTATATGTTTACTAATAACAAAAATAGATTAGTTAGATGTTAGTTGCCTATTGAACGTTTCACTAAACTTCTGACCTTTCCTTAACTGTAAACAACAATTTGTTTTGGACAGTTGTGCATAAGAAATATATAATGAGAACTTCAGTTTTATATGAAGCTATTAATTTTAATTACAATATATATGCTAAACTTAGTAACATTGTTCACAAGTCACAACTACTCACAAATTTGCATTTATATAGAAAAATAACAATTTACTGATAAACTGCTCTACAACACATGACTGAAACAAGTACACAGTCAGAAAGTGTTGCAGTTTTACATGTGTGCAACCATAATAATAAAGAAGACAAGGCCATTGCCGCAGCGGTTATCTCCCGCCTTAGAATCAGTAATAATGGAGAACTAAAGGAGACATAAGGCCTTAGTAGTAAGATAACCCCACTTGACATTGAAGAAGGGGTCAAAGGTAAAAGTCAGCAATTGGAAAATAGTCTCAGGCCTTGACTTCATATAAGTAGTTTTCACATTTGGAACCCCTAGTAGCAATGATAAGGGATATAAGGCCTTTTTAAAAGGATAATCCCATTTAACATGTGATATGACGGCTATTTTGTTTTTGAAACTAGGCTAAATTACTATCAGGCTAACTTTCCTAGCCATTTATATTTTGCACATATTTGATGAACCTAGCTGCAATATTTCAAGTTTTAGAGTATCTTAATGATTTTTAAATAATTGGCTATGGCGGCCATTTTGTTTTTCAAAATAAAGCCAAAATTTTTCTTAGGCAAAACATTTGAAGGCCAGAACTTTTGATGGTCTGTCTTTATATTCTGAAGCCATAGCACCAATAATAAGGGAGAAATAAGGATGTTTTAGTGTGATGACCTCATTTAACCTTGAAGCAGGGGTCAAAGGTCAAATTCAACACCTGGAAAAGATTCCCAGGCCATGACTTCCTACAAGTTGTTTTCACATTCCGAACCTCTAGGAGCAATATTTGGGGAGATATAAGGCCTTTTTAATAGGATAACCCTGTTTGACATTAAACATGTGATATGGCAGCCATTTTGTTTTTGAACTAGGCCAAAATTGCTATCAGGTTAGCTCTTCTAGCCATATATCTTTTGTGCAAATTTGATGAAGCTAGCTGGAATATTTCAAGATTTAGAGCACCTTTATGATTTTCAAACAATTAGCTATGGCGGCCATTTTGTTTTTCCAAATGAGGCTAAAATTTTGCAGAGACAGGTTTTCATAGCCATAAACATTCCCTGCAAATTTGGTGAAAATATCTTTATAAATGAATGAGATATTAAGGTTTATGCAAAAAATGTGACGAACGGACGCACGGACAGACACACGCACGTACAGAAGGCGTTTTATAATCTCCCGACCATGGCCTTCGGCTGCAGGCAGGAGATAATAATTCCTAACACCAATATATGTTTTTAGCTTATTTAATATCATTATAGTGTTTACACAAGTTTTGCACTTCAGCAATATCTATGATTGCATGGTTATTAAATTTGCTCTCCATGTTTATTTCACCTAGAAGGCTTCATATATCAGAACACCAGTTATTTTCACAAATTGCATAGTCCCATTCAAAAGCAATTTTTGTTAATCTTTCATTGTTCGGTCTTATAAGTCTATTCCACATGCATATGGCACACAGCTGCTTTGTGAATTGTGCTTTTAGCCAACCCATATCACCAAGCACTGCTGCATTGGGAGCATATTTCTGGACACCAAGAAAGAATCTCATAGCTTTATGCAGGATGATATCGAATGATTTGGTTTTAGTACTCCCCATATGCCAGCACCATAATACATTACTGATTCAACTCCACTTTGGTACATTTTGGTGCAAGTGTTAAAGCCTAGGCCTTTATTATTTTTTACTTTTGCTATGATGCTGCCAAGTGCCCTACTTGCTGAGTCAGTGTACTGATGCAATCATGAAAGTTTAGATGTTTATCTAAGACTACTCCTAAGTACTTCTATTTTGGAACCATTTCAAGACAAGTCTGTCTCAGTCAAAAGTTAAAATTACTTTTTGATGCCTTTGCTTTTCAAAAGTGCACGATTTTGCTTTTTTCATGAGTTATTAAGACGTGCCATTTTTGGCACCAGTCAATGAGTGTATTCAACATAATCTGTAAGTGCTCTTCATTATCTGAAAGGAGCAGCATATCTTCAGCATACAGGAGGATAGATACATTTCTGCCACATACATTTATATCAAGATTTAAATCAGATATTTTATTTACCAAGTCATTAGGGAATAAGGCAAATAACAGAGGTGATGGGTTATCTCCTTGGCTTGATAAGTTATATGGATGCTATCATTCAGGACCCAGTTTCACAAAGGCCTACAAAATATAGAATATAGAATGCTATTAAATCTAGATCTTAGTAGGCCCTTAGTAGCCACTACGAAAGTATTCTACTGAGCTAATGGTTGGGGCCTACCAAGTTCCAGAGATAGCAGTGCTTCTAGTGAAGAGAAACTAATAATTACCACAGTGAATACTATCTCAGTGAACCAGATAGCACTTAGCAGCCTACTAAGGAGATAGTAGTCCTTTGTGAAACTGGGCCCAGGGTGCTAAGTAGAACTGCTGTCTGATCAATCAGCCCTAAATTTGTATATTTTATTGGAACATTTGTCAGATGATAAAAAGAGTTACACGATAAGTCAAACTAATTCTAATTGGACTTTTATTGTGCTTAATCTCCCCTTTACAAAGAGGACTCTTGGGTGCAAGCAGAACCAAAAACAGTCAACCAATTTCAGTATCCAGGGACAGAAAAGAGGTCAGCACCACAGAGAACCAGGTGACTAAGAGTGAGTAAGAAACCACTTGACATGTCTGAAGTCACGGAGTTGCACAAAACAACTTTTGCGGACATTCTGAACATGTGTGGAGAAGGAAAAAATCAGAGTTGAACCACACGCCCAGATTCTTGACTGATTCAACAGGGCAGAGAGGACTACCCAAGATATGAAAAATATGCTTTCAACTTATCCCTATGTCTTGTCAGGATTCAATTTGAGTTTACTAGTTGACACCCACTCTTTAACATTGTCTAGGCAACTGTTTAACTGTTCAAAGGCAGCAGATGTATTGTTCTGGGATAAATAGACATAAACTTGAGTGTCATCTGCATAAAAATGAAACTTTAGTCCTTTGTGTTTACCAATAACCAAACTAGGAGGAGTAGTGTACAATGAGAACAACAAAGGGCCCAGGACAGAACCTTGGGGGACACCAAATAAGAGTTTACAAAGATCAGACAAAGTAGAACCAATATTTATGAACTGATAATGCAGTTAAGTAGGAAGTGAGCCATTTAAGAACAGAACCCCCAACTCCAAACCAAGTCTGGAGATAACTGAAGAGAGTAGAATGATCAATGGCGTCCAACAAGACAGACAGGTCAAGCAATTCCAAGGCAGTAGGTTCGCCTCTTGACAAGGATAAGTGATCTTCATTTTTTTGTGCACAGAAGAGCTGTCTCAGTTGAATGACCTGCTTTATTTGCAGACTGGTATGGGTTGTCTAAGTTATGGGCATGGATGTGTTCTAACAGTTGCTTAGCAACCACATGTTCAACCAGTTGTGATATGAAACTAAGGCCAGATACAGGGCGATAGCTCTTCAAGTCATCCACTGGAAGATTAGTCTTTTGATAAGGGGAGTATCTACAGCAGTTTTGAAACTGTCAGGAACACATCTCTTCATGGGTGAGCAGTTGACCAGCTTTATAAGTGATGGAAGTACTATATCACTACATTCCTTGATGAGAAATGTTGGTCAAGGATCCAAAAGGGCAGGATTTTGTAGGTGAGTTTCTGATGATTTTATCAACAGTATCTCCAGAAACTTGCATAAAGGGAGTAATTTTTGGAGGATCTGAAGGAGGATTAACATCATTTTCAGCTATAGAGCTAACAGAGGTATCTCTAATGTTCTTAATTTTGTTTGAATAAAGGAGGCAAACTAATCAGCTAATGACTTGTCAAACTCGTGGGATGGAAGTACCACTTCAGAAACCTTGTTCAGGGTTTTTTGTGCAGCTCATGCCGTACTTTCTTAGAGTTGTGACTATTGTCTGAGATCAGTTTACTGTAATAGTCTGATTATCCTTGTTTATAAATGCATTGCATTACCAAATAATGGCCATTGGACAAGATCAGACTAAACAAGTCAAGCAGAGAGCTTGACCTGCAAAGGTCTTTAACATGGTTGAACAATGGGACCAGGCATATGACAGGTGATACACAAAACTGTGGCAGTGGAACAGGAGTATCATAAAAAACAAACTTTTTGCTTTCTGACAAAAACTGTATCTCTTAAAAACTGTAGTAGAACATATGTGTACATTTTTTTTTATTTTCTTGAGTTTACTTTGAAAAACTTATACCACATGAACTAGATAATGTGGCCAATAATGGTATTGCGTTATTCACGAGCTCTAAAAGCTACAGTAATTCTGTTCAAATTAGGTGCTCTGTTTTTTTCTCAATTTAATCTTACAGCTACTGTAGCAAATTCTAATTGAAACACAGAAATGCAACAATAAAGTACATGTATTATTTGGGGGCAGTGATTCCACTTTTGTAAATTTTATATCTCATTATCTCATGTTTAAACATACACTGGTTAACAAAAAAGGTTTATTGACAAAGTTATCCATGAACCTTGTAATCCCCATTGATGATGAGACCTAACACAGTACACAGACAAAAGACCCTAATATTTGAAGTATAACATTTTTACAAGTTGAAATAATTTTTTTTTCTCAGGAGGCATTTTTCCTAGTCACAAAATATTCAGGAGGCATTCTTTCTCGGAGGCATTTTTTCTAGGGAGGCATATTTTCTAGGAGGCATTTTTTCCAGGAGGCATTTTTTCCCCGGATTCGATCTGCCTCTGCTGTAGATATCTGAACACCAAATTAGTTTACTATAAATGACAAATTTACTCATGCTATTTAAAATTTGTTTCAGTTTTAAATATAAGATACCAGTATTTTACCACTTTTTCTTGAATTATAAATCGAGAAAACATTTTAGCTTGGTTTTAATGGGCAGTTATATCCCAAAATGTAACTTGTGTATACATTTGAATTTGACTCCACTGATAAAGACATTGATCACATGAACTACAATAGTTCAGCCTTTCCCAATGGCCATTTCACATCATGTTTGGAATACAAACTTGGTGTAATTGCGAAAAACCATAAAGGGGTTTCTTGTGTAAGTAAATCTATTCCAGTGTTTTTGGCTTTTCAAAATCTGCACTGATATGTGGAGGAAAAGGTTGGCTGCAGATAGTCAAAGGCACTTCAGTTGCCAAATGAATGTATTTAAAGTTAACTTTGTTTGTGACACAACACCCACGGAATACTATACATATATCTTCCAATTGTTTTATTTTCAAGGCAAGATATTATTGTGTTGTTGATTCAAACAGATTCCATGTACAGGTTTGCCCATGTTTCACTGCTTGTCAAGTTGATATATAAACCCCCACTACCAGCTTGTAATGTAAGGTGTATAAATTCTGCTGGGTATTTGATTTTAGTTCACTTGGCCTTGACGTGCCTTTGGTGGTTTTATGTAGAACTTTTTTATTCTTATTTTATTTTTAATTTTTTTTTTATTGTTTTATATAAAACTTTGTTATAAAACTTTTTTTTAGAAAACTTTATAGTTTTGCAAATGGTTTCCACCTTCTCACTTTTGTGGTCATAGGTTCAAAGGTTACTGACATGTTGGAATAATGTGATTTACAGAAGTATAATAGCACCTTCCTCCATCATTGAATCTACATGTTAGAGTATTACCTATAGGCTTTAGTGAAGGTGATCTAAATTGCAACTGAATTCTGAAACCACAATTAATGTCATATTTAATTCTTTGTTTTATTCCTCGTGAAGTGTTGTAGAGTAGTAATATATAGCTTTGCATTGTGGGACATTCTTATCATATTTTAAATTATTGTGATAATTTGAGACTATTTATCTCATCTGTTGTAGAATTACAGAAAAAGATTTACCTTGTAAAATTTGAAGGGATCACGCCATATATTGTACAGTGACATGAATTCCACATACCTTACTACAATTATAAATAGGCATAAGCTATAGGTGGAGAACAATTGGAGAAAGTATGGTAAAATGAACACTGACAGAAAAAAACCTTTATGCATCTCAAGTTTCTCTCTACATCAGTGTATTTGCATCCAGTTCCTAGTCTGTACACAATATACACATGTATATACAATTGGCACACAATTGCCGTTAAAAATGGATTTTAGTTTGTGACTTTATGCAATAATAACAACAGACAGGGAAATGCAGAGAAAGAGAGATGTGCACACAGTAGTGGGAGACTTGTACATTTAGACAAGTAAAATAGTAAAATCAATCCCAAACTGTTACAGTGTATGTTTGGAGGCAAACTTTTCAGTTGGTGCTTCAACGTTAGAAATGGCCATATGTTGCAAAGCTAAATAAATGAAAAAAATACGGTGAGACAAACTCATATCAGAAGTTTTAAATGTCACATTTGTGATGTTTGTATATTTAAAGCAGACAAATAATATTGAATATAAAATGTCATTAGCTTTGTTGGAAGTTATGACATAAAGCCCATTGAACAATTGTACAGTGGAGCTGTGCGTTATTGTATGGATATTTGTTTTTATTTTATTCTCTAGTTATTTGAAGATAATTGGAGAAAACTCAAAAGAACATAAAGTTCTGTGTCAATAACATGGGAGGAAGTCAGTCGGTGAGTTGAGATTCACAATTACAATATCCTTGAGAAATATTTTTAATGGAATAATTATTTCTATTGGCTGTAAACATGAGAAACAACTTTAAAATTGATTGAATATAAGTAGGACAATATCCTATGTATCTTTATTGATTGCTTCAGAATATCAAAGGTGCCAGTTTCAAGCAAGAAAATTAAAAAAAAGTCTTGTCATAATGCACTCATATAGAACAATGTGTGTGCATTCAGATGAAACGGTGAAAAGTTACAACTTTGAAAAGAGGAAGTTTCTGTGTTGTATTTACAGAAGATATTTTATATTATTTTCTGAAAACCATTTGTGGAAAAATTGGTTTTAACATACCAATATTGTAGACGTGCTTTTAACTTATGACAGATTATTTTCCTTTAGTGAAATAAAATTTATTCATTTTTTTTATAAATATGTAAAGTACTTTTAGTAAATGTGAAAAAGATATGTGTGTAGATTTTCACCAAGTCCTTTTGTTTCTTGTGTAATACATGGGTACTGTATGAATTTTGAGAAAAAGACAGCCCTGGCAAAAAAGTTTTTTTTTTTCATAAAATGTCCCCCTTTACGGAAGCCTATTAAGGTCATATAAGTGAAGTAAAAATAATTTCATAAGTTAGAATTATGACATACTATGTACTATAAGATAACAAGATAACTCTTGTAAGATAACATCTTGTATTTACAACATAGCAACACGCAACTTTATCCTAGTTTGACCAATAGGGGGGGGGAGGGTAAATCTGACCCATTTTCTGGACTCTCTGTATATGGTTTCCTCCTACCTTCCAATATATTCAATACATCTAAAAGCAAATGTAAACTTTAAGGCCTTAAGGAAATATAAGCCAAAAACTCATACTCATTTTATGACACCATTTCCCAGTAAACATTTTTGGGTTTTGCAAACATTTGAAACAAAACGTTTGGCAAAGGTTAAAAAATGATGGGTACGAAAACCATTTGCAATAGAATGTTTTTAAAACGTTTTATGTATACCGTTTATTAAACATTCAACGGTAAATGTTAGAAAAACGTTATAAAAGAACATAATAATGTCTGAATAATAATGGGGTCAGAGGTCAATTTCAATATCTTTATATGGTTGCTCACTATTGAAAATATTATTTTTATGTCTAAAATTGTAAGATAGTTGCTTAGAAATTGTGCCCCCATTCAATTTCTACTTTTAGGGATTGCATTTGGGGCAATTTTTGACAAAGTCCTCTAAAATCCCCTATTATTGCTCACCGCCATCTTTGTTTGGACATGTTTGAAGGTGAAGGTTTAAAAATATAGGTTTAAAAAACGTTTTTGATAGAATGTTTTTAAAACATTTGACAAGCAATGTTGTTTAAACATTTTTGTATACTGTTTATCAAACATTTCATGATGAATGTTTGAAAAGCATTTCCAGTAAAACATTCATTTCTCCAGCTATTTTATAGATGTTTTAAAAATGCTTCCAGTCAAACCTAGCTTCTTGAGTTATTTTATAAACGTTTAATAAACGTTTTCAGTAAAAACATTTGTATAGAGAATGTTTATAAAACGTTTTTAAATGTCAGAGCATAAATGTTTACTTGGAAACGTTTAGAAAACCATAAGATAGGGTTTAATTAGGTTTTAAAAACATTTTGTAAACATTTAAACCATTTAAAAACGTGTCTATTTTGTTCCAGTCACTCCTAAAATCTTATCAGCTTGAGATTTTGATAGTATTGACATATATGTAAAATAACAACCTTGTACAGAAAAAAATCTTGGTTGAGCAGTGATGATGAGCAGGGGCCGATTTCACAAAGGGACTTAAGTCCAGATTTGGACTTAAATTTAAGACTTTGGTCTTAAATTTTGTCAAAAGAATGTTAAGTCTGTGGTCTTAGACTTAGCAGATTTCACAAAGCAGCTAAGTCCATGAATAATAATAGTAATAATAGTAGGATTTATATAGCGCAAAATTGATACAAATCCTCTAATGCGCTTGAGTCCAAGAAGGGAGAGTCCAGGGACAGGCATGGGTCGACATCTAAAAAAAAAAAAAAAAAAAAAAAAATTGAAATTGCTAAGTCAGTGGACTTAACTTTAAGTCTGGGAGGTAGTGGGCTTAAATTTTGTAAAGAGGACTTAAATATGCTCACCATAAACTTTTCTCCACTTCAGTATTTGAAATGGCTGTAAATAAAGTATAATTACACAGAACATTTCACTAAAGTAGTCTTTGGGAAGTTTATATGTGACAACAAGGTTTTCCATTTCAAAACAGCCCTTATCCTTAGATAAAATACATCAAATGAAGGATATATGGCACCAATATTATATTTTGGATAGATACAAAAGGTCACATGACACAGAAAACCACTGGATATTTGATAACCTTGGACTTGGCTAAGTCACCTTTGTGAAATCCATTTTAAATCCCAGACCTAGCTAAGACCAAAGTTTTAGATTTAAGTCCCTGACTTAGCCAATAAAGGGACTTAGTTTAAGTCCTTTAGTGAAATCGGCCCCAGATGTACCCGAAAAAGACATTTTTGGTCATGTGACCTTGGTAATGGTCAAAGGTAAAAAGCATGAGGAAAATTCTTCCTATGCCTAATGCCTCAATCACACTACAGGGGGTACGTCCAGCAGTTTGGAGTTTTTTTCGGCGGCGGAACCGCCTCCAGGTTGCCCCAAATTGGTTTGAGTGGTTCACACTACATGCAGACAACCAATGATTGGACACAGTTTTTAACCATCAGTAACAGTAGGATGACAGTACTACAAACATTAGTCACCGAGAAGCAACCTTCATTAACCTTAACTCGCCTTCGGTAGCCGTTGGACAGACACGTGATGAAACGACCAATACCTTAACTCGCCTTATGTTGCCGTTTTAACCAAAAGAGAACCATATCACAACCTTATGTGCACCTTGGACCACACCTTCGGTTACCGTAGTCAGAAATTCATACGCGGATGTGTAAAATCGTCTCACATGATCACGGTTCCGAAATCAGAGGCGGAAATTTAAACAATTTAAAACTTCCATAGAATGTGCAAGGTAATGAATGGTTCTCCACTGACTCACAAGGTCGCATACGGATGTCAGGCGGTGATCCAAGGACAGGGACCTTTCACCAAACACGGATTACTGCTGGTGACACAGCCTGTAATGTGATTTGGGTGTTTAGTAATAAGTGCAAAAAATGGTTAGAATCTGCCCACTTATAAGGGAGATATTTATGGGAGACCATGACATGGTGGTGGTGAAGGGAAATTTGACATGAAAATAAAAGCACCCTTTTCAAGGGACGCTTAATTACAACATAGAGATAGCATCTCGTAATTCCGAGAAAGTATGTCATATTAACCAGATAGTATGTCGTAATTATGACTTATAAAGTTATATCTGCTTCACTCATATGACCCTTATATTGTTCCATATCCCCTTACTCAGTGAGGTCTTCACTCTCCAAGCACTCTTTCTGTATATGTATTCCTTACCCACTATCTCTAGCCTTGTGACAAGTGCTTTATTTCCTGGCTCGCTTATTTTTATGACCTTGATATGTGTAGCGGTTTATGCAATGTTTGTCCTATATTTAATTTTTTTTATGATCCCTATCTCTAGTCTTGTGGCCAGTGCTGTGTGGCCTGTTGTCCGTGCTGTGGTTGCTGCCCATGCTGTGTACCCTCTGACGATGATGAAGCCAGGAAAATCCTACCAAAGAAGATCACCCCCTATTCTTCATCAGGTAAAAAAACCCAGGAAATTGACTGGTATGAGTTGCTGAATAAAAAGCTCCTTGCATCAGGTGATGTTACACATGGAGCTATAATTGACATGGATGATCATGAAAATCTCAAAGCTGGAAACTTTCAGCCAAGTATTGGAGGTAAGTCATGTCCATTTTGTCAAAATCATCTCATTCTAACTGCATTAATTAAGTAAATTCGCACAATGTACTTTACACAATTATATACACTGGCTTGTATGCTTTATTTTGCCTGTAATTATTTGCTTTCTTTCCTGCTTCTTCCACTATGCATGCTTTGTCCCACCTTTGGTATGGTAGATTTATTTTTTTGCAGTGAGAAAAAGCAGTTTTACACAAGTTTATGCTCTGTTACTAGAAATGTAGTTTGCATGTTGTGTATGGTCATGTATAAACTTTTGTTTTTCTCCTCTTCATGTTTCTCCATAAAGCCTTCTGGAAAAGTATGTTGTACAATGAATTCCTGACAGTTGGAACAACATGACTCTTATTCAGAAGTTAACTATTATCTCAGTCAGAACATCAATGGCATATACAGAGATCTCTAAAGAATGACCAAACTTTAAATTTGACTCGCTCGTCCCGGTCTTAGAATACCTGGTCAGAGGTTTATTTCAGTTTATATTTAAGGCCATGGTTCTTGGAGCATGGGTATTTTTCACTTTTCAACTTTTATTTTGCATGTTAGATTATGTATACCTACATCTACACAGGTGTGAGAGATCTGATGTCAGCACTACTGCGTAACAATACACATGCCATTGATACACATGGTATCAACCTCAGCGATGAGCTGCCTGTCTACAAACCTTGGATTGTGGATCGATATAAAGCAGTGTACGCCTCAGTAGATGAGGAAATGCTGAATGATGAGCTACAGGATAAGCCCTGGGTCTGCATTGTAACCAGAACCAAAAGGCATATAGTTATTGCAGCATGCAAGAGCAAGACCACTACAGTACAGAGGCATGTTCTGGATATAGCCAAGGAAATTGAGAAGATGGGCCTCTGAACACATTTTATGTGGATACTCATTTAAACCAGGATTTCCACATAAAAGAGTAAAAGTACATAAAAATGTGTCATCTATGGTCTTTATTTTTATTTCGACTAGAAATGGGATTTCTTCTCAATCCAGTTTTACTTAGGCTGTGTTTCTTCATTGTTGAAGCCCAATTGCCATTCACCAATGCCATACATTAAGCCTGTGTTTCCACATACCAGAAATTTTGTTTCTGTAAATAAACAAAACCATACTTTTACAATTTTTTTTTTGAAAATTACTTTGGGTTTATTTTCCTGTCATAACATCCTTATTCCCTAGTATATTTTAGTCATTCTTTCACCAATGTCTTAAGTGTTAAAATTCTGATGCAAGACATACCTGACTATAGACTGAAATATTCACAGGTGAATATGTATTCCCTACTGTTCACTGCTCAGCTGTCGATATCACCTGATTTATTTTCTACAATAAATTGGTGGCAAAAGAGGGATTTGTGTTTGCCAGTGGCAATGGGGCATCAGCAGTCAGCGTTGTGGTGATTAGATCCATATAAAAGGTTTTACCTTTATTATTGGTAAAATTTATGTGAAATATTTCACTGTTGTATATCAAATTATGTATTACTCACGTTATTACTTACTTCCTTACATGTTGAAGCACATTTTAATCTTATTTTCCTCTGTGTTATTTCATTCAGTCTGACAAAATCAAAGTTTTTTTCTGGGAACTGATAATGTTTTGTTATTCTATAACTAAAGGCTTTGTTAATTTCTTGTAAAAGCTATAAGATTGTGTGACATTTACATACTTAGGCTAAATTTTTTAACCTCATTTATTGTCTTACTTTCTTTAACATTGTTTAATCATTTTTTTTTGAAAAAATCATAATAAAAATCATATTTGTAATGAACAACCAATGGTTTTGATGAATAGTTTTATCAAAGTGTATTTAAATATACAATGCAGTTGAACCCACTTGAGTCAAATCTCAGTGGAAATAACCCTGTAAGTTTGCATACACACACATGTGGCTTACGAAATCCGACATCCAATTGGCGACAGGTATTTTTCCCGCATTCGCATTTATGTTTGGTTGTTTACATGTGTCAGGCTGCGATTCGTAATGCATGATCAATTCTGACGTCCGACTGCTATTTATTTTTGGTCCAGGATGTAAAAAATGTAAAAATTGCACATCAAATAGACTTTATTTACAAAGTAGATGTATTTTAATGCTAGTATTCATATTATGATAGAATACTAGCTAGTTCTTATACTAGTATTTTGTGTGAATTGTGTATTAGAGAGAGAGGAATTATATGAAAAAATAGCTGTCAGATTGTCAGTTTTCACTAAGCCTGTGTTTACTGAATGTTCATTTCTATTTATTGTGTCTGCAGAAAAGGTGGAAGATGTGGGAAGAGATTAACTCGGTTTATTTGATTCAGTGATTTAAAAAAGTAGGAAAAATATCAGTACTGTTTGTACACACACACACATATTTTAACAGGTTGAATCTTTGTTTAAGTTGAGTTTACACATCTGAAGAATCGTAACTTTTACATGTAAACACAAAATTCACACCCTAAATTGCAAATTGGGAGCTGTATACATTTGTGCATGGACTAACGACCTGGGGCCAGATTCACAAAAGGTCTCAAGTCTTAGCCAAATCTCAGCTAAGATTTGGCTCAAATCTGAGATTTTAGTCTCAGCTGAGATTCTGCTCAAGTTGAGATTCACGAAAGGGATCTTAGCTCAGACATGTTTTGAGTCTGGACCAATCAAAATTGATGCAACATTCTGTTGAGATCAGTGTAAAGCATACACATTTATATTTACAGCTGTACCACATGTACACACATTTTATGATATATTATATCAAGTAAAATGTTTTCTTTTACTATAATTTGTACTGGCATACAAAATAACTGATTAAAACAGCAAAACAAACAATTAATTCATGTAAATAACTAATGTAAATGTTTTACTGTTGTTTTCATACAAACTCTTAGTATATATTCATATTTTTGTGTTAAAAGTTTTAAATATGTCATACTTGGCAATTTTCATTTTGTTTTGAGATTTGTAACTACATATACTGTATTTTATGAAAACTTAAGTCACCGCCTAGGCAGTCTTAGATTTGAGACCAAATCTGAGCCAAATCTCAGCCTGAGATCTTTTGTGAATCCCAGCTGAGCAAAAGGTCTCAAATCTGAGAAAAATCTAAGATAAATCTTAGATTTGAGACAAAAATCTCAGATTTGAGACTTAAGACCTTTCGTGAATCCGGCCTCTGACCTTTACTTCTACTTAAAAGGCTATTCTTCTTTACTGAGTATAACTTAGATGGGTTCAACTGTTTTGATTGTGAACTGAAAAGAATAAGTTTAAGGAGAAATTTTTCTGTGAGATTTTTTTTACATTTACCACAACATGAAGATAGACAAGTTCTTGTCATTTCTTTTATGGTTGTCAGTGTGTACATAATAAAACCTGATTTAATACATGTAATAGATTTTCTGTCATTAACAGTTTCATGCAGTATTAAACTAGAACATATTCATAAATTTATAATAATGCTGTGCAATTTTATTGAATTAATTTTTTATGCTTGTTGAGATAATAATACCAGTCAACAGAAAACATCTTTGTAAAATACCTTTTATATTGGCCATCAAAAGGTGTCAGAGATGTTATCCATGCCCTTGGCCAGAAGGATATCGATGATGTGCGTGCCCTTCATTTGACCTTGTCATCTGAACTTCCTGTTTTCAAACCCCAAGAACTTGTTCCTGGTCAGTCGCTCACAGCCCATGTTGTTTCAGACAGACAGGTGAATCAGGAAACGTGTTTTGTGGTTATTAAGGAGAGATACCTCATTATACTGTGAGCAGTGGGCAAAATAATAGAGTCATCAGCCAAAGCATAAAGGAATTACTCCACTGTGTGTCAGACATAGATGGGAGTAAACCTTAAACCAAAATAAAACATTTGTTAAATATTGATGAATGACATAGAAGTGACACTGTGGTGAAAATTATTACCGTAAATTTCCAAAATAACGCCCGGGTTCAAATTAACGCCTGGTACCAAGCACACTGTTTACAATTTATAACACTGTTTTTTATATTTCAAAAGAACGCCTGGTTCAATTTAACGCCTGGTCTGATGCCATTTGAAAATAATTAACGCCCGGGCCATATTTTGGAAAAATACGGTAATTCTTGTTGACGAAAAGGTTTTATATTGTATTTGTGTATGCTAGTTACAATGTGGATGCATTTTTTTGGTGGTAACTCTAAAATGTGTCTCTTGAAATAGGGTTTTCATACTCATGGCACCTTAGATAAGATACTTAAGTCTAATAAACATTCTATAACAGATCATGTGACTGTTGTTTGTGTTAACTGTCATTAGTTGTGTTTGTTATTATATTAGTTGTGTGCAGTAAGTTCTCAGTATAATGTTTTAAAGTTTGAACTATTCTTATTGTTAATGTCTATTATTTGTGTTTAGGTTTGCCTTGACCTTTTGCCAGTCTTCTCTTGTGCTGAAGCTCATTCAGGCATTCTGCATGTTGAATGTTCTCTCAGTGTTTTGATCATGTGCGTCATGTTTATATAATTTGTCTCATGTGAGAAAACTATTCACAGATCATGCGGCCAATTTTAATCCACTTTTTGATGCATAAAAACTGGTCATGTGAATGGTGAGATTTTTAATGACAATTATTACAGCAATTTGGTTGGTCTTCCCTTTTGAAATTACCTTTTTATATGATATTTTTTCTCTGGTATTTCATGATATAAATTTTAATTTGTGTCTGCAATCAAGAGAATTCTACCTAGCAGTTTTTATTGTCACAAACAATTGAATTTTACACAAGAAAATCATGTTTATTGTTTATAGTGTGAAATTATGAGTTGACATCTGCATAAGATTTTATATGGGATTCTGGTAGGGGTATGGATTGGCTGTTCTGGGTCTTATCATTATACATTGCATTTAACATTCATAGCAATTTGGCAAAATTTGTTCCAGAAAATATATATTTATATCCTGTCCAACCTGATGCAATATTTCAATGAAATATACTGCTGCATTTAATCAAGTGTTGTTCTCTTAAGTTATTTCATGGGTAGAGTGAAACCTCTGTTATCCAACATTTCTATTATCTGAATTTTTGATTTGATGAAAACATTTCTTTTCTCCCAAATTTTCTATGGTTGTACACTAAAATATCTTCCAGTAAACATTTTTAGGTTTTTTAAATGTTTGAAATAAATCGTTTTGTGAAGGTTAAAAAATGATGGGTATGAAAACCATTTATAATAGAATGTTTTAAAAATGTTTTATGTATACCGTTTATTAAACACTTAATGATAAATGTTAGAAAAACGTTACAAATGACCATATTAATGTCTGAATTAAAATGGGGTATTTTTATGTCTAAAATTGTAAGATAGTGGCTTATAAATTGTGCCCCATTCAATGCTTACTTTTTGGGATTGCATGTGGGGTAATTTTTGACAAAGTCCTCTAAAATCCCCTAGTGTTATTGCTCACTGCCATCTTTGTTTGGACATGTTTGAAGGTGAAGGTTTAATAAGCATTCTGAAAATATGGGTTTAAAAAACGTTTTTGACAGAATGTTTATTAAACATTTGATCAACAATGTTTTTTAAACATTTTATATGTACTGTCTATAAAACACTTCATGATGAATGTTTAAAAATCATTCCTAACAAAACCTTCATTCTTTTAGCTATTTTGTAAATGTAAATGTTTCCAGTCAAACCTAACTTCTTGAGTTATTTTATAAATGTTTAATAAACATTTTAGTGAAAATGTTTTTATATAGAAAGTTTATAAAATGTCTTTTTAAACATTACAGTGTAAATGTTTGCTTGGAAACATTTAGAAAACCTTAAGATAGGGTTTAAATAGGTTTTAAAAACATTTTGTAAACATTTAAACCATTTTAAAACGTTTCTAATGTTTACTGGGCTCTTCTGTTTTATGCCCCTTTTATTATCAAAACAAAAGCTATTTCTCCTAATATGTTTGGATAAAAGAGAATCCTCTGTGCTTTATACTGTTTAATTTGACTGTGTTTTAACAATGTTGAAAGGTTCCTGAGTTATTAATAACATATCCATTTTAATAACATATGTAGGTTGTATTGAGACTCTGTTTCATATGTTACAAAGTATTGTGATGACACAATGATATCATTATTAAGAAATATCTGAAAATATCAGCAGTTACTCTTATTCTTGGGTAAAACTGTATTGTGACTGTGAAGAGGTTATGTATCATGTATGTATAATTACATGTAGATCCTAGATTAAAGTGTTAAGTCTTTCCTATATCAGTCAATGAGCAAGTGAGAGCATAACATATTTCATTGTATTGTGGCCATTGTCATTATATTTGCAATTTTTGTTGTTACTCTGTTTAACCATTGAAATTTGGAAATGCGTTCATTTGTATTTAATGTGTTTTCAAAAACCCAAACTGTTTACATGGTGGAAGCTTGTTTTAACTTCATATAATGAGAGCATTTATAAATGAAGGTCCTATGAATTGTTATCTGTAGGTAAAGTATGTATTTGTGTGTTATAGTAGGTATTTTTTTATACTGTTAAATGAACTATGGTTAAATGAAGTACAGACTGACCTACAAAGTTTTCAATTTGTATTTTCAAATGAACTATATACTAAGTGCAAAACGATTTTACTGATTCAGTATCACAAGCCCATAAAGTTTTTTTTAAGATCCACTTAAAATTGGGTCAATATTTTTGTTGTTACAAGTGTTGTAAGAGTTGGGTTTTTTTTACAAGTGTCAATTTTTGAGCTGCATAAAGTTGCCTCATTCAGAGAAGAAGGTCGGTGACATACAAATGACAAATATGAAGGTTAAAGTTGGTGCCCTACATTCTGTTCAATAGCCAGGGTCATACTGGGACAGGCTGTCAGCTTTACCACTTTTGAGAGTTGAAAACACAAGGGGGTGACAACCTGTGATTAGATGCCGGATAGGTTAACCACTAGGCCACTGAGGACAAATGTGAAGAATATCCCACAAGTTAAAGTAATTACGGTAAATGCAAGGGTTTCTTTAGTGGCAACTTGCATTTCATATTGTGAACTTCTCATCCTTATGTATAAATATACACATATTCAGATTAATTATTTGATTGTTGGGCATGGGCAACGTAGACTGACAAACTGGACCAAATTTATTCATTCCACGAGAGTTTTCTTTGTGTGGATTTTGTTGTTTTAAATTCATGATGGATATTCAATAGATTGCCCAAAGCAGTTGCTTTTTACAGAGTTATGATTGTGTCAGGTGATTTATTTAATTTAGCTTTACTGTGAGATAGGAACAACTCAGAAACTTTAAAACACTTATTTTGTTGATGTTCTTGTCTGTTACCTTTTGTTTAAGGTAATTAAGCATCCCTTGAGAAAGGGTGCTTATTTGTTTTCATGTCGAGTTTCCCCACCGCCGCCACTGCATTATCATCTGTTAAATATCTCCCTTATCACTGGGCGGATTCTAACCATTTTTGACAAATACCTTAGGCATGGGAAAGTTTTTCCATGTGCTAATATTTGACCTTTGATCTTTTTCAGTGTCAACTGCAGGTCATTAACTGCAGGAGGTTGTTATTTTAAGTATATGTCAATACTATCAAAATCTCGGGCTGATTAGATTTTCTGAGTGATTGGACAAAATTTGAGAGATTTAGGAGCATTTTCATTGCTGGTAGTGATCAGAAAGCGTAAATTCATCAGAATCCCCTATTATATCTTTATCTGTTGCATTTAGAGTCTTAAAATGTATTTAAGAGGTAATAGGAAACTAAAAACTGCCCAGATTTACTTCCTAGTTGATTGTTGATTTTGTGTTTTTGACTTTTATCTCCTTTATTATTGCTTTTGGAGCTTTTGAGTGTCTTGCCCCCCCCCCCCCCCCCCCCCCCCTTATGGGTGAAAGTGGGATAAAAAATCACAGATTTTGTGTTTTTGCCTTTTATCTCCTTTACTATTGCTATTAGAGCTTCTGCATGTATTGGGAGGTAATAGGAAACCATATACAGGCACGGAGTCTAGAGGGCTAGTCAGATTTACCCCTGGTCCCTTGTAAAAGGTCAAACTGGGGTCATAAAATCGCAGATTTGGGGTTTTTGCCTTTTATCTTCTTTATTATTGCTTCTAGAACTTTTGAATGTATTGGGAGTCAATAGGAAACCAAATTCAGGGAATCTTGAAAGCCAGTCAGATTTACTGCTGCCCCTCCACCCCCACCCCCTTATGCGTCAAACCAGGGTCATAGGTCGCAGATTTGGGGTTTTTGGCTTTCATATAATAGGAAACCATATACTGGAAGTCGGTAAAGCCTGTCAAATTTACCCCCTTGCCCTCCTTATGGGTCAAACTTGGTTCATAAAATGACAGATGTTGTGCTTTTTGGCTTTTTTGTCTTTATTTTTGCTTTTAAAGCTTTTGAATGTATTTGCAGGTAATTGGAAACCATAGAAAGCCTGTCATATGCTGTGACACTTCAAAGCCATAGATGTAATATTTGCCTTTAGCAAGGCTATTTTCCCCTCACAATAAGTACCTCATAATAATCAAATCCTTTTGCAATATATATTCTACACTGTAGTATTTAACAATAAATTTACAATTATGCATCTGTCTATATTATTTCTATATGACTTCATACTTTTCCCTTTTTCCCATCATTTAAACTTCAACATGTTTTCAGTTTTCAGCTTACTGGGGCGCTCTGTTTTTATTTTCACAAACATTTTTCTAGTTAAAATAGTTGTTATCCTCTGTGATGAGATCTTTACTATCATCATCCATATATTGCCCTAAATGTTACTTGTATATTAGTGAAACCAATTTCTAATCTAATACATCGAAACATGTTACTTGATATCCAAAACACCCATAAATCAGTGTGTTTTTTATGAAACTGCATTATAGTTGTAACAAATTTTATATTGCAGAAATCATGAATATAGTTTGGATTTGTTAAATTATTCTTGAAAATTCTTTTCTGGAAAAATTCATTATTGTAAAAATTATTGTTAGAGTTTCAAACAAAGTCTTGAAAATAGGGACTGAAAATAGCAAAATGTCATTTTATAATGAATCCTACCGCTTATAAATGCATAAGATTTCAATATTTTACTGGCTTCAGAAAAATGCTATTCACATCATGTTGATCAATCTATTTAGTTTATAGTCAAAATGTCTCTTCAGCTGATGTAAAAGCAGTGATGTCGTAAACTGTGTACACAGCTTGGAAATCTCTGCTAATGAATGTTTTAATATGCAAGCAGCTGATATCAATGATTGTATGTGTACACAATCTGTGACCTAGATTGTTTATATTTGGCCCGTAAAAATCAGTTTTTGCATTGGCTCGTCTCTCCTGTCATTCTGTCTTCTAAAGTTTAATTGAAAATTCCAGTAAATTGGAAATTTAAGACATTTTGTTGTCCAGTAACTATTGCTTTGGTGTAATCAGGTTTTTTTTTGTGAATTGAAGTCAGGTTACTGAATAAATTACATTAATCTTTGACATACATGATGCAGCTTATGTTTTTTTGTGTGTGTTTTATAATAAAATTTTAACTTTCTAATAACTTTTCTTTGAGCATTCTGTGCCTTTGAACTAACATAAATGACCATTGTAAATTTTACAAAATGATAGTTAATTTTCATGAATGATGGTTTAAAAGCCAGACTCTGACCATATTTATTGTTGTTGTTTTTTTTTTCATTTGATCAAATATCATTTTAAATAATATAAATAAATTTAGTTGTGTAGTATTATAACTCTCCACAATAAAGTGCTGAAAAAGATGAAAACTGATAATTAAAAAAGTATATAAACTTGCTATATTTATGAAATATATTATTCAGAAAAAGCAATAGTTTTTCATAAAAAAAGTAAGCATTAACTTATTGACATTTTTTTTATTAAATAGAGAAAAGAAATTTGATTGTTTTCAAATTTATCAGAATGTTTAAATATTTTATGAATCTTCTTTTTATGAAAACTTCTCAAAGGTTTGACTTTATCATTACAGAGGAATGTTTGACCTGGTGTTTGGTATATTTGCTGGAAAGTTGTCTCCAAAAGTACTGAATAGCAATTGCTTTAAGACCTGATCTGATGCGACAATCTGAATTAAAATATGAAAATAAAGAATAAGTATTTATGATATTTTGTATAAATCTGATATTTCCCAAGATGTGTAATATTTCCTACTGAAGAAATCAATACCTCATTGCAGTGAGCATCAGATGATGTCATCATTCTAAAATGATCTAGTGATAACAACAAGATGGTGAGCACTGGCAAATTTAATGTAAATTTAATACGGAACCTCCAAGTTATAGATCATGAAGCTTGTGCTTGTGGGTACCCTCAAGAAAACATAAATAATTTTCTTCTACATTGCCCCTTGTATGACAATTTCCATCATATTTTACGAAAAGCACTGATAACAGCAGGAAATATTGAAATCTGACCAGAAATCCTACTTTATAGAAGTAATATTTTAAGCTATGAACAGAATCTAGTTATATTTGATGCAGTCCATAATTTTATCTCCCAATCGAAACGTTTCTCACCAACCAAAAAACCAGTGATTGTGATTGTCCATCCAACTCATTTTTATTTCATTTCATCTGTAAATATATCATCCTGCAGAAGGACTTAATATAATTGTACTTGTATGATTGTTGTCCTATTGCTGATAAAATATGTTTAAATAAAATGGATGGTGAGCACTAGATGATGAGGTGCTCACCACTGATTTGCTGGAGATGATGATGTCATCACCACATCTGGTGATCACCACTTACCAAAAAGACTAATATAATATATTAATGTCTTAACAGGGACACTTTAACATTCTTATAAAATCTTGTAATTTGTATAACATTTATGAATTTTTTTGCAAAATTTATGTGAATTTTGAATGATGTTGTGTGCTCTGGTGTTGAATGTCAAATGCTACAGCAAATGTTTATGATTTTAATCTTAAACTACTAGTAATTTGTATAATCATTAATTGGGCAATTAGAAGTAAAGGTTTAGAAATAGTAAGCTTACAAGTTTATTATTATGTAGTCAGGTAAACGTTTCAATAAAAATTAAATATTCTTTTGTTAGACTTTGAATTGAGAGAATGAATATCCAATTGAATGGTTACATTCACTACACTCTCAATATTGAATAAACAAGTATCTATATTTGAAGAAGTAAATTTTCACCCCAATATATATTTCAGTATTATTGTGAATTCACAATTGTGAATCAAATTTTATATTTGTTAAGTGATACCAGCATTTTATGCAATTTATTGAGATATATATTATACTAGTTTAAACAGGTAATCATAAATGTCTGTATCTGTTGATAGTTAAAGTAGAGTGTTCAGTGTTAAATTTATAATGTATTTCATCTGCATATCCTGTAGCCTGGCACTTAACTTTAATGCAACAGACACACAACATGGAATAAATTTATCATTAGCATTGGTTGGGAATTTTGGTCAAGAGTGTTATTCCTAGTTAAGGAACATGTTTCAAGTAATATGTGCTGAATATTTGTTGCTGGTCATAAAATACATCCAGTTTATGCAGATATAAGTTGTAAATTTGAGTTGCCTGATTACCTCAACCAGGAGTTTATGTTTTAATGTGTTTTGCCTGACTATCTGTTTGTCTGTGTTCAGAATAGCTTGTCTTTTTGAAATTTTGATGTGGGCAGTGCCAGACCAAAAGAAAAAATGATTATAAAATTTGGCAACAATCCAGATCAAATTCTCAATAGAAAGAAATGCTGAATTTTCAAAAGGTGTCATTTATAACTGTTTCATGTGGGATAACATCCTTGGGCAAGATGTGAACCTGAACTGTGCCTCTCTCCACCCAGGGGAAATATGGGTACCCAGCTATAAGGGATACTGGTTTTTGCGCCTTGCATGGCAGCAATCGGTAAAATTACCAAGGCTAGCTATCCTTGCTGGGGTAATACTGTGTAAAGCGCTTTGAGCTAATAATAGAAAAAGTGCTATATAAGAGCCAAGTATTATTATTATTATCATAATGTATTTTCAATGACTTTGGCTTTCTGGTTGACATTACTCCAAAGGTAATGAGCGGATCTTTATGAAATTTTTCATGTGAGTGGGGCCTCTCCTGACATTGAGAAGAAGTGATCATCTTGTGAAAGATCCAGACCATATTCAGGGCTGGTATTCACAAAAAATCTCAAACTTAATCTCAGACTCAGACTCAAATATAATCCCTAGAATTAAGGGTTTAAACCCCAAAGTTGAGATAATACTCAAATTCAAACTTAAATTTGAGTGTAAACTCACACTCAAATATTATACCTATTCTCAAGTAAGTACATACTTAAACTCAGGGTCTAAATCATTTTTACTTCCTATATGTAGGGATTATTTAAGTTTGTATGAAAGTAGTCTTAAGTGCTTGAGGTTATGGCTGTATTAATAATGTTTTTAATTAAAGTTTCAGCATATATTACCTGGGTAGGATTTCAGTTGAGAATGCTAAATTTGAGTATATACTTATGTAGGACTAAGTTTGAATTTGGGACTGTGACTGACTTTGAGTCTGAGACTGAGTTTGAAATTGAGTTTTTTGTGAATACCAGCCCAGGATAGCAAAAAAATCCCAAATTTTGGCATATGTGCCCCGATAGAGGTCTGTGCTCTATGAGTGCTTTCTAGTTGTTGTTGATTTTGGTAAATGACCACTTGCCCCTCACATCTGTGGTTATGGGTTTGAAACCAGCTTGTGACAATCTGTGGCAGATACTGATTGCCTATTCAAGCCTTACTCTATCTGACAAATGGATCCTAAATCAAACTTTGACTTTGCCTAGATTTGAAGCTTTCATGTGTTTTATTAGTCTACATCTTTGTAGCTATTGTAGGTGTTTGGAATAACTGGTCATTCTAGAATTTTTTGTGGGTAGTGCCAGACCAAAAGAAGAAAAGGTTAGATTTTGGGATTCACAGCCACTAAATTGTCACATGAAAGGCTGGCAAAAGTGTCTTTGTCACTCAGTTAAAGATATAAAAGTCCAGCATTAAGGTCACCAGAACCCTGTGTGAAGAGTATAAGGACATTTATGTCACTTTTTTGAAGAGGCTATATCATCTTTTCACCATAGCAATTGTTTACATGTGTGATATATGTAGAAAGCATAACGTTCTGATGTTTTATTTCTTTAATTAAGACAAGCATAGTGATAGTGTTTGCAGAAAATACTTTTTTATGGCAATTTTGAAAAAGATTATATTCTTATTTCTTTTATTTTTTGGTCCTATTTTTTATTACTTTCTATAGCAAACCTCTATTAACTGAGAAACTTCTGAGAATAAGGGATTCCATTATCAAGAGTTTATTGAATATGGGCTTGGGTCTTTTGAGAGAGCCTTTGGCATTGAATATATCCTTATAACTGTGATCCCTGTTAAGCAGAACATATTGTTTTGCTCCTGGATATTTGACTGAATGGGGTTCACCTGTATACACATGAATGGTTAAGTACAGATGGGGATTGATGCTCTTTTGTTTATTTGTACTTGAAACTTTTAAAGCCCACAGTAAGGCTACCTTTAAATCTGTTTGTTTCTTTGTGCAGCTGACCACATGCAGAATGTACTTGATATGTTTTGAGTTTGAAAATAAAGACTCCCCAAAATCACAAGACTCCCTGGTATAAAAATATGCATGTACACTATTTGGTAAACAGTATACACAGGGAATAGCTGGTGTGTTGGCATATGTATTTTAAGATGCTCCGGTAATACTATTCTAGTAATATCGCAATATATATAGCAAATGAACAAATGGTTTGGAAAATCTACTTTAATTTTGGATACTAATGACAATAACTAGTTAATGCATTTATGAATTATAAAATAGATTAGTCTGCATAAATGGATATGTGGTATGTAAGATTCCTTTATTTATAAATAAAATTTTTTGATAGTTTGTTTATTCAAGTAATAATATTGCAAATAGAATATGAGATACCATGTTCAAAGATCTTATCAATGAATTTTCAATAGAGTATGGCTCAGTCTTTTTGTGATAAGTTCACTGATACAATTTTTGTATCAGAAAAGTGATTTACTTAGATATATTCCATAAGGGGAAAAAATCAATAAAGTAGGATACATGTAGTCACAAGATTCAGAGTCATATGATGTCACATAAAAACCATTATAAATCAAAGGCAAGACAAATGTAACTATTAGTATGTCAGTAAAATATCATACCACCTGAAACAGTGTAAAAAGTAAGGGAGTTTACAGTTCTTTTTCACACAAGTTAAACAATAAAAACAAAATTTACTGTTGTAATCTTTTATAATATGGCCTATATCTGGAGTCTTCAAAAAAAAAACAAAAAAAAAACCCAAAAAAACATATAACTCTAACATCATGGGTGAAAAAAGAAACCTGTCAATATGAACATAAAATATCTACATAACTTGAACGACAGAATCACAATATGATTTCAAATGTTATGTATGAAAGTGATTTAAAACTGAGAAACAACAAGAAAGACTAATAATAAGAAATAGTAAGCACAGTGGTGACAGGATTGGGTGTAGAACAAACTGTGACAATATCATGACTTTAAACATACTTTTAAAGCATTTTATATTAAAAACATTTTATATTAAAGTTAATCTCTCATTTCTAATTATTTTTTGTCTTTGCAGTTGAGTGTTTCAGTCTGTAATTTACATAAATATTGCATGGAAGAATTTTAAATAATGTAGTTTCAATGCAGAAAAAAATTATGTGTATGTCTATCTGGAATAGACAATTGTAAATAGATGAGAAGATGGCATAGCTAGTGAAGTTGTTATCAACATACTTGACTTCCTCTTGTGAGTCTGATATGTCTTAATCTGGGCTCTGACTTTCATTTATATTAGTTAGTTGTTGCTTACCAATGACTTACAAATACAAAATATCTACCATTGCCTCTTTCCTCTCATAGGCACCATTTCTGGTGAAAAGCAACACTATTCTAAATTATAAAAGTTATAATCAGATTAGTCTTTTAATAAACCATAAATTGAAAAGGGCAAAACCAGTTTTCAAATGGTGGTTCTTTTACTCCTCTGCCATTTGGATGACTCTGTTTTAAATTCCAAAATCATACCTTAAAAGTGTGGCCTGTCAAATAAGGCTGATAACAATATCAATGTGGTTAAAAATGAAATGACTTGATGTAAAAATCTGGTGATGATACATCATTTTTACAAATATAAGTACATGTTTTTACCATCAATAACATTTATGACATATAGGCCCTGGATTACAGTTGAACTACTGTTAATATGAAACTTAGACTAAACTGGTACTTAATTGAAGAAAAGAGCAAAGTTTTGATCTATCAAGTAAGTAAAAACTTTTATGATATGAAATCTGATGAAATGACGAAAGTCTTTATAATCATAGGCATCACTCAACCAGCCTTTAATATAAATCAGTTAAAGTCTACAGTCAGGGTTTTACATCACATTCAACAGCCAGTTTTGTGAGAATAAACTTGCAACATAATATCAAAGGATATTTCAATATTTACAATAGTACAGTAGATCTGATAAAGTTATGTTGAAGAGAATAGCCTTGTGTGAATAAACTTAGTAACTTATGGACCTATTTTATCAAACCTTCGAGTCAGAATGAAGAGTTAGAGTCAATGCAACATGCATCAAAGAGTTATTCTTAAGATACACAAGTTAGGCAAAGAGTTAAAGTAATGTCAAAGTAATGAGATTCTGAAAATTAATGATTTAAATAGAGACATGGAATTTTTTCTTTGTTAAATGAATTACCATGTAATATTTACATTTAAGGGAAGAACTAATTTAGAAAAGTGAATAAAAATAATTATTAGAGATCATGTTTGTTAATATTAATATATCATACATAATGGACAATTCACACTGTTCCGTGCAGTTGTATGAACACGTATTCAACTTTTGCTTCATGACCTTGTCCTTCTTGTTCTATCAATGAACTTCATATATGAGCAGTGTACATTTAAAAATGGCCTGCCTCGAAGTGCCATTCCTCCTTCACCTTTGTAGTAGATACATTTTACTTTAGCACATGATCGAGAGCTCATAAGAAGTTTTTCATACATTTTCAAAAAATTGTTACATCTGCAAACAGGTTTCCATTCTTTGTCTTATGTTTCCTACCTAAATACAAAACTGGACTTATTAAGTCTGAGTCTGATGGATGCTATTACAACACTAAAAGCATCAAGCCAGAAACATGACCCGACAAATTAAACATTTTTTGTTCGTACATAGCTTGTGAGGCTGTCACAGAACAGTGTGATCTAGGTATTACATCTACGATTGATACAATGTAGGGTAATGTGAGGTACTCTATTTCTATACACCGTTTACTGGTTCTAATAACCAACTGATCTTAATCTTTGACGTTATCCCTAAATGAATAAATTTCTGAGCTTTTTCTTTCAAAAGCTTGTTTTAGACCGAAGTACAGCTGCAAGTCCATCAATGTGATATTTATTATGTTCATAAGTACTCTTGTTAGGTCTATTGAAGGAGTGTAAGTTAAACTCGATTCATTGGACTCGTGATTTGATACCACTTTGAGAGAGTTCAGTTTTTACACACTATTAATGTTATGGCTTGCCTTTTTCATAGTATGTCAATAGATTTCCCTGATAATGTTTGTAAGTATTTGTGTATATAATTTCCATATATAGGAAAATACATACAAATCTAAATAGTGTGAAATACAAAGCACAATTGATATTTTTATAAAGAGCAAGTTATATGTCCAGGTTTCAGTTTTAAGCTTACTGGAGTATGTGGTTGTAAATTAAAAACAAACCACATTAATTCATCAGTTGTCCTATGATGCCTGCAGAATTGTGTTTGTGTCTGTCTTTTTCAAGACTGTTTGTGGATAGAACCCAGAGTACACTATTATGAGGAAGAAGTGATTTGAAACAAAACAATTTTTAAAGAGAAATTGTGACAGAACAATCCTCCAGCCCGGAATAAACACTGTGGAGAAACAAAGAAACATGTCTCGTCTAGCGGTGAGTAGCATTCAATTGTTTATTAAAGTCATATTTCTTAATTATCACAGGTACATGCACACCACTTATAAGCACTGTCATCTTTCCATTTGAGATATATCCCATAGTACCAAAAACCTTAAATTATACAACAGACCATACAACAGTGATTTGACACTCATCCAGACAAGATGTAAAAGACTAGATTTCCATGGGTTTCAAACCCATAGCCATAAAACAATGTAAGTTCAATGTAAGTCTTTGTTCAGATAATATGGCTATATGTAACCCAGAAATAATCTTGTTCTTGGCTTTAATTAGGACAGTTGGCAGTGTCTTATCAATTCTCTGAGGTTTAAATTACACCTCAAAGTTTTTCTTTTGTTAAAAGTGTCAAATATCTTTCATTAATGAGGAGTTGTTCCACTCAGTAATTTGACCATATCTAGAAGCCTCTTTTACAAAGAAACCCATTTTAATTTTATTTTTAATTAAAATGATCATACAAACCCAAAAATACACACCAAAAGTATAAAAATGAAAAGTAATGATGTTAAACAACATTTTTAAAATTACAAATTAAGGAAGGGATGTAATTTAAATAGGTTAATAGCCCCATAAGTGTCCAGTATTTGAAAATAATGAACTCTGTCCCTCTGGGACCTCATGAACAATCCATTATTTTCAAATATTGGACTCTTCAATGACCATTAACCTATACCTAAAGAGCAAAATCTTTATAATCTGCTGCTAACATGTGCTATTATTTCTCCCTTCATATCCCAAACCTCTAATATCAACAATAAGATAGTAGACTTAAATTACTTTTCAGTGTAAGTTTCAAGGACCATGTTTGGTGTTGAAGCAATTTGGGGCCCAGGTCAAATTTGATCACAGTGAGACATTCAGTGCCCATGATTTCCTTCAAGTTTTCTTCACATACCAAACCCCTAAAATCCATAATAATAAAGGAGATACAGGATATTGTAAGTGCTAAGGACCACATTCAGCCTTGAAGGAGGGGGTCCAATGTAAAATTTGACCACACCAAAAGATTCAGGGCACATGATTTCCTGTGGCCTGTCTTAACATCCCAAACTTGTGGTACCAACAATGAAGGTGACACAAGGTGGTATAAGTATTAAGGTTCACACTTCACTTTGAAGGAGGGGCCTAGGTCAAACTAGAATAGCTATTAATTTAGCTGTCGAGCTACAGCTGTGAAAATATCCCATAACACAATGGATCAAGATGTATATATTTATTTATTTGGGGTTTTACGTCGCTTTCAACAGTGTACAGGTCATATCACGACGGGTAGTAGGAAGGGCAGAGGAAACCAGTACATACAGTTGGTCAAGGTTCTGTACTGTAAACTGCCGACCAATGGCAAGCAACTACCAGCTTTCCCACTTGAGGCCATGCCAGGAACCGAATCAAGATGTAGGTAGGACAGCATATTTTACAAAAAGTGCTCCCAATGCAATAGTTTTACAGTTATTTTGAATAACTAAACTGTGAAAGTTGCTATAACTCCGTTAGATATGGAGTTACAACATTGAAAATGTCCTGGGAGAAAGTACATTAAGAAGTAGATGAACACATACCATCTTTGACAAGAATCCTGTATTTATGCAACAGTGTGTTGGAGTTACAAGTGGTTTCCTCGATGATGATATGTGATCGTAGCCATTACTCAATTAACTGCCAGAGGCATAGCTTATGTATAAGCCATGACACCCAGGCATGCCAGTTTGTAAGGATAATCATTAATGAGATATACAATACCCATCCCCGAACAAATATTGCATATATTAACCACAACTTTCTGAACAATTAGGGTGTAACAACCAGGGGGTTATAAAGATAACAGTAAGCTAACTTTAATCAGCATTGAAAACTTACTCTAATAAAGATACCATGTTTTAGACACAGAGAAAGTAGCTGAGCAATGTATTTTACTGAAATGCTGTAAATCCAGTCATTTCAGAGTTATCAGTAAGTTACTCGAAGTAGCTACTAATGCTATTATTAGTCCCTTAGCTATGGACCTAGATCTGCAAAAGCAGCCAACAAATTTGGAGCAATCACTCAGTAAGAGCAATGAAAACAATTGACCCCATAGCTACTCATTTTAAATATATCTGCATGACTCCAACATGAACTCACAAGGGACATTCTAATCTCCTGACCAGCAAGCTCAGGTAGGAGATAATTAAATATGTATTTTGGTTGCTAACTGTGGATAGTTTTGCAACACCTATACTACCTAAAATAATGATTGAAAGTTGGTGGATGTATCAAATGAGCTTGTTTCAAAGGGAACATAAAATGAAGCGCAGAGGCAATAATTCTCATTCCTTCTTGCAGTTGCTCACATTGCACCAATATGTGCACCACCAAGAACTCAAGCATTGATTTTACTCAGACTTCAGACAACATTATGCCACTTCTATTGATTCACTCACCAGTTGTTTTAATAAGCCTGTTAGCAGCTTAAGTCTTTTAAAGTTGCTAATAGAGGACCCTATGCCAGGACTACTGTTGGTGAATTTAAAAGGACTCCTATAAGCACATATACTATCTGAAGTATAATTAAGGCAAGTATAGTGTATTTGATGTTTTACATGAAATGATCACTTAAAAATATGTAACATTTTTTTTATTTGTAAAAATTCATTTCCCGTAATATTATGCACAAATGCAAGAACATGATCGACATAGAAAATCAAAATGGTAATACACACAACAGCACAGAAATTATGTTTGATTGTATTATTACAAAAGGTAAATTAAAGAAAATAATAAGTTTAATGTTGTAAAACTCCTTTTGAAATCTCTGAATTAATTTTTACCCCACAGCTTTGAATGGCTGTGCAGGAGGGCAGGCGGTCAACTGGTTGGGAAACCAGAAGGTCAGTAGGAAGTTGATATTTGGCAGGGATATTGGTTGGGGGTGTTGGTATGCAATGTCAGTGTGACCTGAATTTGACTTCTGACTTTTGTAAACTTGAACTTTAAAATATTGTCTAGGCTATACATGTATCTCAGAAACCATAAAGTGTAGGAAATTGTTTATTGGTAGGTATATTTGTTGTAGGTTGTAAGTGTGCAGCGTCATAGAGTAACTTTGGTGTGACCTTTGACCTTAGTCCAACCAGAATGTTTTCTACTGCTCTGTTGGAGACATATTTCTCCTAACACAAAGATATATTGATATATGGATTAAATTAATTTAGGAGAATTTTGCACTGGTAGAAAAACATGGCAGGGTTTTTCACCAAAGATTGAAAAAACATGGAGTAGGACTATTCTCCACACAAGTAAAATAGGGGTTATCGCCATTGGACTTCCCCACAAGGCTTTATTCCATAGAGCTTTCCTACATGAAGGTGTTCCTCCACTACCCTGCATATATCTTTGTGGTTCTGTTTCTTTTCTGGCGTCTTTCATCAGAACTCAAACCATAGACTGATACTTTTGGAGTAAACTGATACTCTTATTGTCACTTTGATGACCAGTTCAAGTTTTATTTCACGTACACTAGACTTCAAAACACAGTCTTCCAGCTTCATATATATTTGAAAACCTCATGTAGAACATTTTTTATGTAGATTTTCAGACTGCTTTGATGCTATAGTTCTTGCTTATAAGTCTAAAAGTACATTCTTCTTTAGTAAGTGAGGTCATTGTGGGCTAGTATTATGTATTAGCCACTGGAAGAATTTCCTCTTGTTTTCTTCCAGAAATTTTGCTGCTGCTGCTGTGCAAAGCCTACAATTGCATATGAGCCCACTCCCCCTACTGAGGCAGAAAAACAAGCTCAAGGTGAAAAGCAGCCACTCCTGTCATCCAAGCCCCCAATCCCACCACCAGGGACTTCTACTACAGAATCAACAACTGCATCTCCACCAGCTTCTGTCCCTAAACCAATGGCAGCTACAAATGAGGATTTGATTGTGCCAGAGAACAGTGAAAATCAGGAAGCCATGAAGCCCAGTGAAAAAGACAAAACTGGCTGGGAGGAGGAGTTATACCATAAGCTGCTGCAGACAGGAAGTATCAAGGGGGCTGCTCTCATCGGGGATGATGGTATGGTAAAAGTGGCAAACTTTGCTGTCGATCCACAAGGTGAGTTCGGTTTCTGAAAGAATCATTTGGAAGAAACCCATTATTGGTTTGAGACACCCTTCTGCAGTGAATTTTGGTTTAATGTCAGTCAAATTTGGATCAACAGCTGGGTCATATTGGCATAGGTTATCAGTATTTTCTGCACATCACAGTCTGGATCTGAACCCACAAACATAGATCTGTGATTAATGTCATAATATATATTCAAGTTGATAAACACAAAGCTACTCATGCCCACCAATTAAAGGTGAGAGAAACTGAATATGTAAATATAAAAAAAATAAATTCTTCTTTGAAATATGTTTTCTTTTATATTTTGAGGTTGGGATTTATTTTTATGAAGCTGTCAGTCAAGCAGGATCTTTGGCATTATTGTTTCACCTGATCAAATTCTAAACTGCTACAGGGTAAATAATGTCATGCCTGACAAGAACATTTTTATTTTAAGCTAATGCTTTAAATAATTTGAATTGATATAGACAAGAAATGGGAGCCTATGACTTGCGAGCTTTGCAATTAATTTTGATGTCACTGACAGGCATTTGAGGGTAACCAGTTCATTTTTGCTATGTTTTATGCTTTCAGGAGTCAAGGATATCCTTGAAGCTTTTAAGGGTGACACTTCAGCTATTGCTGAAAATGGCATTCGAATCAGTGACAAGCTACCAGTCTACGTACCGGGTAAAATGGATAAGGGAAAAGCAATCTATGCCACTGCTGCACAAGAAGATGATGAATCTCCACCCCATGGATGTGTCATCATGAAGTCCAAGGAAACTGTTGTGGTGGCAACATATGAAGGCAATGTTGAGGCTGCAACCAGACTCATCGGCGAAGTCACAGACAGGATCCAAGAACTTGGTCACTGAGTACACTTTCTATCAATCATGCTGTCCTCTGTGTGGGCTGGATATAACTGCCTTATGTTTACACCTCAAAAACCTTCAAGATTCTGGCTTGATAACCAAGATAAAAAGAATGTTTGATAGATTTTAAGGGTGAAATGAATTTGATACTGCACTCTGCTTGGATGCAGGATATACTCATATGTTTCACCTTTTGTTATTGTTCTTTTCTTTAATTTTGATTTTGTTTCAGGTTAAAAAGGAGTGAAGCAAGAATAATATGAATTTTATGTTTTGTACAGTTTTATTTCCCACCAAGATTTTTCATTAAACATGAATTACATTTTGCTTTAAATAATAGAATACTAATTTATAGGGCATCAGGTATTTCATGCTAGGGATCTTGAAGGTTTCTTTATTCATATTTTATGAATGTATATAACACTACAGAAATCCAGAAAATTTCATTTTTATTTTATATTTTTTCATCAACTTAGTGCCTGTAGTAGTTAGTTTAATTACATATATTTCAGTTTGCTCATATTTAATTTTGATACAATTTACAAGGCATTTATTCATATTATGTAAAGTCAGTGACTATAAAAGATATGTTTAAAGTTTAGTTACATGTACTTTGTAATGACCACAGCTGTGCATCACTGCACTTTGCCTTAACTCATTATCCAAAACAAGTATCTGCAAAGTGAGTCATCTTTCTTTGAAAGCCATTGTCACTGGCCTGGTGGCACATATATACAATAACAAATTTTGTCTTCACTTCTGTGGTTTGGAATTCAGCTCAGGACAACTTACTGAATACAATGAGGGCCTGTCCTTATATAACCTCAGCTGCTGAAATTTGCATAAAACCATACCTCACCTTCGGCATTTTCGTGATTATAGCCCAGGGTTGGTATTCAATAAAGGGATAAAGCTCAAGTTGAGCCAAAAATCAGCTCAAGTTTACAGTTCTTTATAGTGAACTTGAGCCAGTTTTTGGCTCAACTTAATCCTGATCCCTTTTGTGAATGCGGCCCCAGCTATGTTCATGGACTAATTCTTATTGTCAACATGGTTTTGGATTGTTGCTCCTTAGATCCTGTCAAATGATGGATGCTATAAAGGACATATTAGAATTTAGACCTAATTTAAAGCCATTGAAAAATATTTTGTAAGATTTTATAAGTCAATTCCAAAACAGCAAAACCACATCCATGTATAAGATATGCATGTTCTTCTGGGTACAGTTTAAACTGACATAAGCTTTGAAAAGCCTTTGTCATACATTGAGAGGAGTGTATTTTAAAATGTATAGTCTTTTGATTTCTACTCTGTAAAAATGTTTGACAAACAAGGTCACAGACTGAACCTTTTAAACAACACATTGTAAAGAGTAATTCCACTCTATAAAAGGTATAATGTAATTCATTGATTTGGGGAAAGAATATTATTCCTTACTTTTCCCTTCAGTTTTCCCACGTCTAAAGACAAACAAGTAACTACAGTAATTTTTCAAATATTAAGAGGCAATTTATATACTATGACTTACAAATCACTTTGAATTACAAGTGTATATAACTGTATACCAACAAACATGTGTAAACTATGTTCATCTGATACCAGTATATATATATCAATTGCAATGATAAATGAAACAATCAGCTTATGTTTATCATGTAAGTTATGGCTAGCCTTGTAATTTCCTTCCTGATTATCTGGGTACCATGTCAAAACAACAGTGAACCCAGATACCAAGTTTTTATTTGGTTCATCTCTACATGTGTTTTCCTTTATGCTTCAGTTGATAAAGACTAAGTTATTTTGTAATTAATGCAATGTTACTGTCATATGGTGATTAACATTTCCTTGTATAATTATAATACATGACTGTGAGAGTGTTAAAAAGTATCTGCTTTGCAATCTTACCAGCTGCATTAACCTGTTCTTTCAGATTTTTGTAAAGTACTTTTCACACAACTGGATATCAAATTACAAAAAAAAATTCTGCCCTAGCTGTCGCTGTGTCAATGACAGTACTTTTATTGACTGGCTAAACGTTGAAAGAATTCTCATCACAATTGTTCATTCTATGATATTGTATGAATGTATATACCATTTTAGTGACAATGCTAAAAACATTATGTTATACTGAACAGGCTACAGTAGCAATTTTGCACTATATTAATTTTCATAAAAACACAATGCCATGGTATTTGTTTCTTATACTGAATAAAATAATGTGAGAAGCAATACTTGAGAAAATCTGTATATCCTAGTTTACATTCCAAATCCATTTTACACATTTCACCCTTGTGTTTGCACTGTTTGCACCAACCAAATCATTCACATACAATGAAAACTTAATTAAAATAGACTTCAGATTTGCCTTGGTTCCTTGTTAGTGTTTCAGTTATTGTGTTTAAATTAAAATCTTTTACTCAGTCCATTGCTTTTAAACCATCAATGATACATGTTCAATTTGTTTATTTAGTTTTCTCAAATTATGATATCTTTAAGTACTTTATTTTGCATACATTTTTACCATTGTGTGGCCAAACCCCTGATAAGAAGTTGGTTTCAGAAAATCCATATCATTGGAAGTCAGTACTGGCATGACTTTTTTGTGTATTGGATTATTTCTCACCCACACGCCCAGCCCATGGTTAAAGAAACATTTTGTGTCAAGACTTTCTGTTTACTATTCAGTGATGCATTAGCTATATATAGCTATATATCTTACAATATCATGTACAAAAGCTCAATTATATTTTATCCTTTAGACTGTATCTGCTTTCTCCCCCAACAAGAGCAGATGTCAGCCAATTAAATATTTCCTATTAGGAAATTAAATTACCGGTAGTTCATCCCGTCAAAATCATCCAGTTTAAGATTTTCAATATGTTAATTAGCTTGCATTGATTTATACCGTGGATGCTGTTTAAGAAAAGTCTGTGGAACTGTGTACTATCTGGTCACAGTTATTAACTTTTAGATGTTTGATGACCTAATCCCATTGTATATATTGTGTCGAAAAGGTACTTTTCAAATCTCTTTTTCATTGTTATAAGTCAAACTGTTTTCTCTTTAAGTATTTAACTGGCTAACATTTTCCTGCTTTCTCTTCCATACAGAAACATTTATATATCTGATCACATTTTACATAACACATTTAATTGCATTAATTGAAAGAAGCTTGTTAAGCACATCACTGTTTTGAGGCTGAAGCTAACCTCTAAGCTGATAGCAGGTAAGTGCTTTTCAATTTTAACATCTGCAGTCAACTGCAATTGAACTTTGTTGAGTCAAAACCCAAGAAAATGGGAGCTAACTAAACAGAGTTTTGTTTCTTTGGTGAGTGTAAGTGAATTAGGATTTCAAGTAAAATATTCAAGAAATCTTGTGATCTGTTGAGGTTTTTAATTTTTAAAGCATAAAAATTTGAAAGGCTACTAGTGTTGTGTGTCGATAGTTGTCTTATTGTTGCTGTGTGACAAAGGTATCAAGCTTTCGCCATGAAAGCATATTCTTTAAAACCTGCAACGACTGAAAAAATATGGTGCGTGTTGTACAATCTTTTCAAAATTATATAGGGCTTAACAATCATTTTTTATCAGTTCAATACTTTCTTTGAAAAACTCTTTACTGTGTGTTTAAGATTTAGCAAAAAAAGAGATATTTGATTCCTCCATAACATTCTGAGTAAAATTGTCTTGACTGATCACTGATATTACTCTACCCCTGTACATTTTCCTTGGAAGTTTTTTTCCTCATTATCTAAACATGTGAATCTGTGTGGTTAGCACATTCAAAAACAACTAATGTACAAAGCTAAAGCACATATAATTGTATCCACCGGAACCATCCAGTGGATACTTTGGTTTAGCGTTCGCTACGCCGCCGCCGCCCCCGCGCGTAGAGAGATTTTCGGCGTTAATGCTCTAAGAGGAAAACAACAGCAGCTAGGTTCACCAAATTTGCAGGATATCTTCATTAGGGGGTAAGCTTCTCTGGGAAGGAAAATAGCCTCATTCTGAAAAACAAGATGGCCGCCACGGGCATTTCTTTGAAAATAATCTACATTTTTCTACTGGATGTTCCTCATAGGTAGAAGGTTGAATCTCTTCACAGGTGATATGTATGATACATATACATGTCCTCTACAACCTTGCACACATTTGACCTTGAAGCTCCTAATTCAAGGTCATCCACGGAGTGCCGAAGTAACCCACATAGATGACTTTAAAAGTGTCTATATCCCCTTATTATTGGTCCTAGAGGTTTGCAATGTGAAGCCAACCTATAGGAAATCATATGCTGCGAATCTTCTGATGTGGTCAGATTTGACCTTGGACCCCTCCTCCAAGGTCAAACGAGGATAGCCAAACTTAAAAGTGCTTATAACTCGCTTATTATCGATCCTAGAGGTTTGGGATGATAAACCAACATATAGGAAATCATGGGCTGGGAATCTTCTGGCATGGACGGATTTGACCTTGGCCCCCCTCCTTCATGGTCAAATGAGGACAGCCAAACTTAAACGTGCTTATAACTCGCTTATTATTGGTCCTAGAGGTTTGGGATGGTAAACCAACATATAGGAAATCATGGGCTGGGAATCTTCTGGCGTGGTCGGATTTGACCTTGGGGCCCTCGTTCAAGGTCCAATGAGGACAGCCAAACTTAGAAGTGCTTATAACTCGCTTATTATTGATCCTAGAGGTTTGGGATGGTAAACCAACATATAGGAAATCATGGGCTTGGACTCTTCTGGTGTGGTCGGATTTGACCTTGGGCCCCTTGTTCAAGGTCAAATGAGGATAGCCAAAGTTAAAGCTGCTTATAACTCGTTTATTATTGGTCCTAGAGGTTTGGGATGGTAAACCAACATATAGGCAATCATGGGCTGGGAATCTTCTGGTGTGGTCGGATTTGACCTTGGGCCACTCCTTCAAGGCCAAACGAGGATAGCCAAACTTAAAACTGCTTATAACCCGCTTATTATTGCTCCTACAGGTTTGGGATGGTAAACCAACCTATAGAAACTTATGGGCTAAGAATCTTTTTGTGTGGTCATTGCCCAAATTTTTAGGCGGGTTGCGTGTAACTAACCCACCTATTAGATTGATGTATCCAACATCTGTATGTCCATCTGTCTGTCCGTCCACATTTTCGTTTCCAGACATTAACTCGAAAACACTTTGTCCAATCGAATTCAAACTTGACAGGGAGATAGATCACCATCATAGCTAGGTTCCTTTCAAAATTAGTGTAATTCCGTCTGTTCATTTGTTTGTTTTTTGTCCAGGTTTTGTCCGTTTGTCTGTCTATCAACATTTCTGTTTCTGGACTCTTACTTGAAAATGCTTTGTCCAATCGAATTCAAACTTGACAGGGAGATAGATCACCATCATAACTAGGTTCCTCTCGAAATTGGTGTAATTCCGTCTGTTTGTTTGTCCGTTTTTTGTCCATTTGTCTGCCAATCAACATTTCCTTTCCGGACTGTAACTCAAAAATGCTTTGTCCAATCAAATTCAAACTTGACAGGGAGATAGATCACCATCATACCTAAGTTGCTTTCGAAGTTGGTGTAATTCCATCTGTTCGTTTGTCCGTTTATAGCATAGGTACAATTATGTAACCTAGATTACAAGTTTTACATTTCTTAGCACATCTAACACATTTCCCTTAACTGGGTGACCTAACTTTTCTTTTCTTGTTTCTAAATTTAATTACAGCAGTCGCCCAACCTTATTGCTGCCTGTGCAACCCGCCTTTTGGGGCATTTCCAACCCTCTTGTCAGTATTTTAACACCATTTCTGTAAATGCATATCTTTTACACCCATTGTGTAATAGAAATAATAATTTTGCACCTACAAATCCCTTTCTACCTGTATCATACAAGGCTTGAAGCTTTAAAGATAAAAAGCATAGCGTTTTTTATATTAGCAAATTTCTTTGGTGTTACGGTGTTTAAAATGAAAGTAGCAATTCATTACTGTTCGAAATGTTCATGTTTCAACTTTGTTTTCTTGAACTTTAATAATGTAGTATTAAGAAGAAATAAAATATTCACCATAAGTGAATGAATTGAAACATTATTACCCTCTTACTCCTACAGAAGAAAAACCACTGGATGACAAAGAGAGTTCCTCCCTACTGGATGACTTGAATGATGCCTCTGGCCTGGAGTTGGATGAAGAGAAAGCATCAGTAACCCCCTCCAGTGATGGCAAACCAGACCAGACTGAAGATGAAAGGAAAGGCGAAGAACCAGGCTTGGTAGATGTTCGGGATGAAGGCAAGATGGGTCAAACTGGAAGTGGAGAGAAGACAAAAAGAACCAAGCCCACTGACACCAATGGTAAGCCTGTGCAATTCAGTTGTACATTTTGAAGATATTTTCCATTTATCCCAGCGGTAGGTTGTTATTTTTTCTTATTAATTGAAGTAGGCTTATCATCACTTTTAAAACATTTTATGACTACAGAAAAGCATACCTACCCAATATTTGTTCTTGTCTTCCCCCTGGTCTCTCCATGGTGCTGGCTCCTGCTGTGTCCCTGGTTATATGATGATGGATCTCTGCTTTTCTGTCATTTGACTAGAGTCTGTCTTTAAGATAGAGATTAAATGCTGTAGAAGTACTTAGAATTTAGAATTACAGAAGTAAAACATTTTCTTGACATAGAGAGGTTCTGCCTCTTTTGATGGGTAGTTGATGAAGCAGAAAAAAAAATCATTCATATTCTCTGACAAAAATCTGTTCTTTACTGTAGATACCATTGTTCAGAGCTTGTTTTGTTGATGAAACAGGAAAAAAACATGTTCTCTGACTTCTAAATCTGTTCTTTATTCTGAATACCATTGTTCAGAGCAAATATATTCTTGAGGAAAATGTCTAGATTAAAGAAATTCCAATTTTTTTCTGCAGAAATAAATAAAAATGTAGTGGTTTATTTTAAACCCAGCTGTTGACTGGTGAATTGTACTTTCATCTGTTTTGGTTAAAAACATTTTTACTATGTTACATTCATTGTTCTTGAGCATTGTCAATTGTCAATGGAGAATCTGACATGCCTGATTCTTTATCTTTTCAGAAGGTTTGAAGAAAGAAGAAAATAAAGTAGTAAGAAATGTTGCTGATGATGTGTATACTTTTGCATCAGACAATACAACATCAGACACTGCACCTTTAATCCAGCCTGTTGAAGATTCTTCCAGTCAGAAATCGTTAACTAAATTGCATGAATTATCTGGTATAGATGGCCCTGCTGCAGATACTCAGATACCCACTGGTGTTTCAAATAAATCTTATGAAGAACCAGAAAGGCAAGATGATAAAGCTGGAGCTAAAGACAAAGAGGATAAAGCGACAACTAGTGATGTAACACATGACTTGAAGAAAGAATTTGTGAGCAAGGAACCTAAATTTGAAACTATTACCCAATTTGATGCCAACAATAGTCTGGGTTCCACTTACCAAGTTACAGAAAAATCACCAGAGAATTTACAAAAACAAGAGTGGAAACAAGAGGGTATTTTAGCAAAAGGAAAACACAAAGCAACAGATGACAAAGAAGTAACCAGTGATCATAAGAAACCAAGAAAGCTTGATGAACTGAATAATGAGTATGGTGATTTAGTTAAAGCAGAGAGTGTGGGTGTAACATTAGTTACCCCCAATGCTGAAAGTGGAACTAAGTCAGCAGATGAAGCCCATATGTTAGTTGCAGATATACAAACATCAGAAAAATGCAGCGGGAATAAAGAAATCAAAGAAATGAGCCATGATATGATTGGACAAGATGAAAATAAAGAAAAGGATGCTAAAACTGGACATGAAGATGTTGTCAGAGAAGAGACAGAAAGAGTTCAGTTGACTTCTTTAGTGGGAAGTCAGATACAGTCAAAAAAGGTTTTTGTTCCAACAAATGATTTACAAGTAGAACCTGGTGAGAGTGGAGAAAAAGCAGGAACAGGGTCTATTTCAGTGTTAGATGATGCCCAAAAAGAATTGAATAATATGAAGCCCAGCAGTATTGACAATGAAATGGTTACTACAGAAGGTGATGAAAAGAAGGCTGAACCTGAAGGGATATTACTAATACCACCTTATAGTTCTGAGGATGTAACAGAGGAAAAAGGAGATAATGAAACTACTAGTTCTGATATTGAAGCTGGAGACACAAAAGACTTGCCAGAGACCAAAGTATCATCAGAAGTAGTGGTTTCAGCAGATAACGTGGAAAAGGATTTAGACCAGAGTGAAGTTGAAAAGGAGGAGTCTATGAAACCTCAGAGTACAACTGATATTGCACTAGGAACAAATGTGGATGATACATCCCAGAAGTCTCTTCAAAATGAACAATTTACAGCTGAACAGGTTGGCATTTCATCAAGAGAACCTGGAACATCAGATGAACTAAGTAAAGAAATGGATGATGCTCAACAGGTTCCTTTAAAAGAAGTTAGTGAGACAGCAGAACCTCAGACAATTAAAGATGACATTTCCAAAGAAACTGATGATGTTGACATTCCAGAATCAGATTTAGGTCAAGTTACGATTGATTTAGAGACACCAAAGACTGAGGATAGAGAACAGGGTAAGTTAGATGGCAAGACACCAACAGTTATGGATGATGAACTACAGAAAGATGCGTTGGATCAGTCAAAAGGTGAAATTATTGATGAGTCACAGGAACCAGGGGCGCTTTCAGAAGTTTTGGATAATGGTTCAGCTGGAACCAAGCCTGGTGATGTTGAGGTAGAAAGACCTACTGAAGATAGTTTTGACAAAGATAAAAGTGAAGCTGAGACAGCATCAAAGGAAGCAGAGGCCCGATCAGAAGACTTGAAAGAGGAAATCGGTCAGAGGGAAAGAAAAGTATTTGCCAGTGTTGAAAATGGTGTTGGTATGCTTCCAGACATGGCAGAACAATCTGAGAAAGAGTCCAGTTCAATGTTAGATGATGTACAAAAAGAATTAAGTGATATAAAGCCCAGCAGTATTGATGAAGAAGTGGTTACTGCTGAAGGTAGTGAAAAAAAGGCTGATCGGGAAGAGGTATCATTGATACCACCTTATAGTTCGGAGAATTTAACTGAAGAAAAAGGAGACACTAAAACTACTAGGTCTGATATTGAAGCTGGAGACACAAAAGACTTCCCAGAGACCAAAGTGTCATCAGAAGTAGATGTTTCATCAGATAACATGGAAAAGGATTTAGACCAGAGTGAAGTTGAAAAGAAGGAATCTGTGATACCTGAGAGTACAACTGATGTTACACCAGGAACAAATGTGGATGATACATCCCAAAAGAAGTCTCTTCAAAATGAACAATTTACAACTGAACAGGTTGGCATCTCATACAGAGAACCTAGAAATTCAGATGAACTAAGTAAAGGTATGGATGATGCCCAACAGGTTGCTTTAAAAGAAATCAGTGAGACAGCAGAACCTCAGACAACTAAAGATAACATTTCCAGAGAAACTGATGAGGTTAACATTCCAGAATCAGATTTAGGTCAACTTACAATTGATTTAGTGAAACCAATGACTGAGGATAGAGAACAGGGTCAGTTAGATGGCGAGACACCAACAATTATGGATGATAAACTACAGAAAGATGCAATGGAGCAGTCAAAAGGTGAAATTATTGATGAGTCACAGGAACCAGGGGAGCTTTCAGAAGTTTTGGATAATGGTTCAGCTGGAACCAAGCCTGGTGATGTTGAGGTAGAAAGACCTACTGAAGATAGTTTTGACAAAGATAAAAGTGAAGCTGAGACAGCATCAAAGGAAGCAGAGGCCCGATCAGAAGACTTGAAAGAGGAAATCGGTCAGAGGGAAAGAAAAGTATTTGCCAGTGTTGAAAATGGTGTTGGTGTGCTTCCAGACATGGCAGAACAATCTGAGAAAGAGTCCAGTTCAATGTTAGATGATGTACAAAAAGAATTAAGTGATATAAAGCCCAGCAGTATTGATGAAGAAGTGGTTACTGCTGAAGATAGTGAAAAAAAGGCTGATCGGGAAGAGGTATCATTGATACCACCTTATAGTTCGGAGAATTTAACTGAAGAAAAAGGAGACACTAAAACTACTAGGTCTGATATTGAAGCTGGAGACACAAAAGACTTCCCAGAGACCAAAGTGTCATCAGAAGTAGATGTTTCATCAGATAACATGGAAATGGATTTAGACCAGAGTGAAGTTGAAAAGAAGGAATCTGTGATACCTGAGAGTACAACTGATGTTACACCAGGAACAAATGTGGATGATACATCCCAAAAGAAGTCTCTTCAAAATGAACAATTTACAACTGAACAGGTTGGCATCTCATACAGAGAACCTAGAAATTCAGATGAACTAAGTAAAGGTATGGATGATGCCCAACAGGTTGCTTTAAAAGAAATCAGTGAGACAGCAGAACCTCAGACAACTAAAGATAACATTTCCAGAGAAACTGATGAGGTTAACATTCCAGAATCAGATTTAGGTCAACTTACAATTGATTTAGTGAAACCAATGACTGAGGATAGAGAACAGGGTCAGTTAGATGGCGAGACACCAACAATTATGGATGATAAACTACAGAAAGATGCAATGGAGCAGTCAAAAGGTGAAATTATTGATGTGTCACAGGAACCAGGGGAGCTTTCAGAAGATTTGGATAAGGATTCAGCTGGAACCAAGCCTGCTGATTTTGAGGTAGAAGGACCTGCTGAAGATAGTTTTGATAAAGATAAAAGTGAAGCTGACACAGCCTCAAAAGAAGCAGAGGCCCGATCAGAAGACTTGCAAGAGGATATCGGACAGAGTGAAAAAAAACAATTTGCCAGAGTTGAAAATAGTGTTGGTATGCTTCCAGACATGACAGAAGATCTATCTGAGAAAGAGTCCAGTTCAATGTTAGATGATGTACAAAAAGAATTAAGTGACATAAAGCCCAGCAGTATTGATGAAGAAGTGGGAACTGCTGAAGGTAATGAAAAAATGGCTGAACAGGAAGAGGTATCATTGATACCACCATATAGTTCTGAGAATTTAACAGAAGAAAAAGGAGACACTGAAACTACTAGTTCTGATACTGAAGCTGGAGACACAAAAGACTTCCCAGAGACCAAAGTGTCATCAGAAGTAGATGCTTCATCAGATAACATGGAAAAGGATTTAGACCAAAGTGATGTGGAAAAGGAGGAATCTGTGAAACCTGAGAGTACAACTGATATTACACCAGGAACAAATGTGGATGATACATCCCAGGAGAAGTCTCTTCAAAATGAACAATTTACAGCTGAACAGGTTGGCATTTTATCCAAAGAACATGGAATGCCAGATGAACTCCGTAAAGAAATGGATGATGCTCAACAGGTTGCTTTAAAAGAAATCAGTGAGACAGCAGAAACTCAGACAATTAAAGATGACATTTCCAAGGAAACTGATGACGTTAACATTCCAGAATCAGATTTAGGTCAAGTTACAATTGATTTAGAGAAACCAAAGACTGAGAATAGAGAACAGGGTCAGTTAGATGGTGAGACACCAACAATTATGGATGATAAACTACAGAAAGATGCAATGGAGCAGTCAAAAGGTGAAATTATTGATGTGTCACAGGAACCAGGGGAGCTTTCAGAAGTTTTGGATAATGGTTCAGCTGGAACCACGCCTGCTGATTTTGAGGTAGGACCTGCTGAAGATAGGTTTGACAAAGATAAAATTGAAGCTGAGACAGCATCAAAAGAAGCAGAGGCCCCATCAGAAGACTTGCAAGAGGAAATCAGTCAGAGTGAAAGAAAAGAATTTGCCAGTGTTGAAAATGGTGTTGGTATGCTTCCAGACATGGCAGAAGATCTATCTGAAAAAGAGTCCAGTTCAGTGTTAGATGATGTTCAAAATGAATTAAGTGATATAAAGCCCAGGAGTATTAATGAAGAAGTGGGTACTATTGAAGGTAATGAAAAGAAGGCTGAACAGGAAAGGGTGTCATTGCTACCACCTTATAGTTCTGAGAATTTAACAGAAGAAAAAGGAGACACTGAAACTACTAGTTCTGATACTGAAGCTGGAGACACAAAAGACTTCCCAGAGACCAAAGTGTCATCAGAAGTAGATGCTTCATCAGATAACATGGAAAAGGATTTAGACCAGAGTGATGTGGAAAAGGAGGAATCTGTGAAACCTGAGAGTACAACTGATATTACACCAGGAACAAATGTGGATGATACATCCCAGGAGAAGTCTCTTCAAAATGAACAATTTACAGCTGAACAGGTTGGCATTTCATCCAGAGAGCCTGAAATGTCAGATGAACTCTGTAAAGAAATGGACAATACTCAACAAGTTGCTTTAAAAGAAATCAGTGAGACAGCAAAACCTCAGAAAAGTAAAGACATTGCAAAGGAGGTTGGTGTGCCAGAATCAGATTTGAGTCAATTTGCAACTGGTCAGGAGAAACCAACTACTGATATTAAAGAACACAGTGAAACAAATGATACTACAAGAACAGTAATCAATGATGAAATAAAGCATGACATGATAGAGCAATCAAAATCAGGGGAGCTTTCAGATGATTTGGATAAAGATGGAACCAAGGCTGGTGTTTTGGATTTAGAAGGAACTGCTGAAGATAGTTCTGCCAAACCTAAAAATGAAACTGAGATGAGATCACAAGATGTAGTTGCTCTATCAGATGATTTGAAGGGAGATATCAATCTGAGTCAAAGAAAGGAAGTTGCCAGGGTTGAAAATGGTGTTGGTATGCTTCCAAGCAGGGCAAAAGATGTATCAACTTTGGTGTTGGATGATGCTCAAAGGGATATTACAGATGTAAAACCTAGAAGTATTGAATCTGAGATAGATATTGTTGTTGCTGAAGATATAGTGTCTAAACAAGAAGATATCTCACAGGCAGAGCCAGATAAGGCTGGGGAATCAAATGTAAAGAGTGTGAGTGAAGAAGATGTGAAAAGCAGTGGTGGTGAAAGTAAATTTGATTCATCAACTGATACAGAGGGCTTCATATCAGCTGATTCCCAAAAGGAATTTGATCTAAATGTAGATGATGTTAGTAGTGCAAAAGCTAGTTCTAGTGAAAGTACTGACTCAAGTGATGATGAAACTGTGGGTACTGAGAACAAAGCAGATGTGTTTCCTGGTACAGAAGCACAAGATGTTTTGCAAGATCAGTCAATAAAATCATCAGATGATACAAGTGACATGATGGTTAGTGCTAGTGAAGGTAGTGTCTCAAGTGAAAGTGATTCATCATCAGACACTGGGGCAGTTTCAGCAGATGCTTTTAGGAAGGAGTCAGATACAACAGAAGATGTTGATCAGGAATCAGCCAGTGCTGAAAACAAAATTGATCTGTTACCAAACACAAAAGCTGAGGGTATTTCACAGGAACAGTCAACCAAAGAATCAGCATTAGGTGCAGAGAAATTGTTAGCAGGATTTATGCAAAAAGAATCACCTGAACAAGCTGACAATAGCACAGTTGGTGTTGACAGTAAAAGTGATCTCTTGTCAGAAGAAAACATTGATTTGCTGCAGAAAGATTTAGATAAGGAAGAAGTTTTACCTGGAGATGTTGAAGCCTCATTGCAAACACCAGCTAGATCCACAGGTGTGAAAGATAGAACTGGTTCTCATGAAGGAAAGTTTTATCAGTTAATGGATGAGAAACCTGAAGATGCTTCAGAAGAGGTGAATGCAGGCATAAATGTTAATGAAGAATACGAGGCATCATTAAAACAACCAAGAAGTTCAGACATTGATGTTAGTGATATATTGAAGAAAGAAGATCTGACACAGGAAAGTTTCTCAAAAGAAAATGTCAAAGCAGCATCAGTTGATTTTGACATTAAGAAGATTGAGGATGATGTGGATGATGGGGAAGAGACGGAATATGTACAAACGGAAAAATCAGAAGAAAATGAAGCAGGTAAACTGAAAGCAGTAGAAGATAAAACAGAAGGGTCTATTAAAGATGATGCAATGGAAGAAGGTGAAACTGACAAAGCAGACAGTGCAGCTGTGGTGGGTTACTCTGCATTAGATTCAAGTCTATCAGGTACAAAGGGAGAAGATTCAACAACACTCTTTGTATCACTGGATGACACTCAGAGAGAAACTGACAAAATATCCCATGGTGAAATTCTTTCAGACACCATCACTACAGAACATGTAGAAGAGGTTGAAGTATCTGCTCCAGAGGATTTTGTGCCATTACACATTGGAAAAGAAGAGGCTGCCCCACAACCAGCACCACCTCAAGCCTTAGTTAAAATGGAGAGTCAGGAATTTCACAGTGTGGACGCCCATGTGGAACAGGTTTTATATATGTCTTTCTTACAGTAAGAAATGTGAAATTTGACAGAGTTACTGGGATTAGCACTGGGAACACCCTCTAAAAGTGATAGAAAATAATCAAAATTGGCACTAACTTTGAAGATATCAAAGTCCTAACATTGTTACAAAAGTTACAAATATATGTAGAATTTGACACAAGTTAAGGAAAAAAAGGGAGTTTTCTCACTGATGTATTGCACATACTGTGGTGAATTTTGTATTTTCTTACTGCAATATAAAGGTAAACTTGCAATGAATGCAAGTCAGTCTAGTGTATGTTATTGTGCTGTTTATATTGCAAAAGTGTTACACCATGATAAAAAGGTAATCTTGTCACCACCTCAGTTTAAATGCTCTTAATTCAAGGAAACTTTAAACTATGTTTGATTTTGAATGTGTTTCCCAAATTAATTGTCAAGAAACATACTTCATTTGAGTTCCTTCTTAAAGTGTCCTGCAAGGACTGCTTGTTTGTATACAGGAGAAATTCACATGCATGGGGCTGTTGGCTCCGCCGGTTCCACTGTATCCCGCATTTTCTATTACTTATAACTTGGTAAACACTGGGCAGATTCTCTTAAAATTTGGCACTTGTATGCAGTAGCCCTAGGAAAATTTTCTGAATATGTTATGAGTCATGACATTTCAACCAATCAAAGAAGGAGTATGACCAAAAACATGTTTTTAAAGGGGTGTGCTTGTCCAGATGATAACTTAAAAAGAGCTTCACCTATTCACATGCAATTTGGCAAGTAGGTTTATTATATAGATGTCTAGAAAACATTAACTTTTGGAAGTGATCCAAAATGAAAAATCTTTAATATCATGGATTCAGTGCGAGATAGAGCAATTTCGATGAAATTTTTGGGTATACGCAGTTATGTGGTACTCTTGCTGCTCTTACTCTTATGTGGTAATCTTTTTTCTGTCACTTTTGGCAGCCATCTTGAATTTCTGCGTTAAAGGCAAAAATGCATTTGTCTCAGAAACGGTGCAAGGTAGAGCAATTTCAACAAAATAATTGGCCCCTAGGGTATAAACAGTCACTTTTTCCCAAAGATCATTTTCCCACCAGTTTTGGTGGCCATCTTGAATATCTGCTTAAAACTAAAAAAAAAACACATTTATTTCTGAAATGGTGTGAGATAGAGTGATTTTGACAAAGTTTCTGGTCCCCCAATATGAAGATTCCTATGGCACTTGTAGCCAAAAATTGTTTTCCAGCCATTTTTGGCAGCCATTTTGAATTTCTACATAAAACACAGAAAAACATTTATCTTGGAAACGGTGTCAAATAGAGTGATTTTGGCAAAAGTTTTTGGCTTCCGGGTATGCGCAGTCATCTAGCTCTTTTTGTCAACAGTTGTCTTCCCACCATTTTTGGCGGCCACCTTGAATTTCTGCATAAAATGCAAAAATACATTTATCTTGGTAACGGTGAGAGAGAGAGAACTATTTTGACAACATTTTTGGCCCACAGGTTATACACAAAGTCATCTGGCACTCTTTCAAGAAACCATTTTCCTGCCATTTTGTGAAGGCTGATTGAATTTTTGCATAAATGGAAAACATTAAACAGAACAAAATAGGCATATCAGTAAAATCATGAATGTTCATTGGGATGTTTTGTTTTTGCTGTGCAAAAACAATTTCTTTTCACTTGCGAAGCAATACTCCAGTTTCAATTATTTTCAAATTGAATTTTTTGGTGTAATTAATAATAAATAAATGAATGAATATATCCATCAAATTTTGAGTGAAATATTGATACTGAAAAGGAAAAAAATACTTTCCGGTATTTTTTTGTTGGCAAATATTGGGTTAATATGGGTTTTAATAATTACATTTTACCATTTTGTTCAATTTTTATCTCCCGCCGGCCGGGCGGGAGATTATAAAACGCATTCCGTGCGTGTGTGCGTGTGTTATTGAGTGTGTGTCACACTTTTATAAAGGGCTGTACATCACACTGGTTGTTTCTCCTTGGCCTTTTCAATGTTTTTTATGACCTTATTGCTTATGTCCTTTCATTTGATGCTGTTATTTCACACCTAGGACCATAGCTAAGTGAGTAATAGCAATGGTGGCTACTTTGAGTAAAGTGCTCATGACTCCAAAACGACTGCATTTAGAGTGTTTCTGTAAAATACGTTGTTCAGCTACTTTCTCCATGCCTACAAGATGGTACCATTTTTAGGGTTCTATCTTCATAGCTAAGTGAGTAATAGCTATTTTCTGTTATTAACAATGAGCACAATGAGTAAATTGATTTTGTCTTTGTAACTGTTACTTACAATATTGGCCTGAAATATGTTGTTCAACAACTCCTTCATGTACTATATCATGGTGAGGTGTCCGAGGTGTAGCACCATAGCTAACTGAGTAATAGCTATACTAAGTTTAACATTTGACCATTGAGCAAGTCACTTATAACTCAAAAACTATTGAATATAGAGGATTTTTGTCAAATATGTTGTTCACCTATCTTTTGGATATACTGTATTGTGAATTTTCACAGCTGTAACTCCATAGCTAACTGAGTAATAGCTACTTTGATGATAACCATAATGAGTAAATGGCTTATATCTTCAAAAGTATTGCAGCTACACAATTTTGTTCCAATATGTTGTTCAGCTACTATCTCCACAGCTACAACATGGTCACTAGTTTGGAAGTGTATCTCCATAGCTAAGTGAGTAATAGCTACTTTGTCAATTTTTAATCATAACCATATAGGAGTTTTGTCAAATATGTTGTTCACCTACTTTTTGATGTAGTGCGGTGGGAGATCATACCACGGCAGTGGTCTTGTTTATTTGTGTTTTGTGTTTTGGACGTGAAAAATTTTATGAACTGTCTCATTTGTTCTGATTTGACATTGACATTTGAGATTGGTATACAAACAGTTTATTAGTTTCTATGAGAACACCATATAATTTTTGTGACTCTCACTTTTTTGATAGTTTTATGTATTATTTAGGGAATGTATGCTTTCTTGTTATGGTAAAATTAATCTGTTTTCAGGTTTCACAAAAGGACCACAGTAGCTTCCGAAATATTTTATGGCATTTGATCCATGGAAGAATCACACAGCTCTCAGAAATGGAAAAAGCAAGGTGACTTGTCTTGACAAAATTTGATTAAAAGTTTATATTTATCAAAACAAGCAATTTGTTTCAAGCCAAAAATGTAAAACTGTGAAAGATCATTTGTTTTCTGTCCCATGGAATTTAAAATATTTGAGTTTTCAAACTTGTCTCAATTGATTCATTTTGTTAAGACATCCCTAATTTAGGTACAAATTAGTAACAAGAAAAAACTGTTAATGATAGAAGTCTAGATTATACTCTTGAATAAAAAAATTGCTGAAAATCACTGTGAAAATTAGTGCTTCTGGGATATTTATGATTTTTGAAAATATGATAAAGTAAAAATTTCTCAAGTGAAAATTTCAAGTTTGAACTACTCTTAAACTACAGTGCATTCATGGATTGAAAATGGGCTTAAAATGACTGTCTTTATGTTTCCAAGATAGTCATGATTTTAAAAATACTGTAACATTGAAATTTGTTTGTCTTTTGAAATGAAAAAAAAATCAGAAAATTATGATTTTTCAACATGTATATGTTACGACCCAGATGTGAAATTGTCCATTTCGTGAAATGGACAAGCAAATTGTCCATTTCATGAAATGGTCAACCCAACCGTCAATTTCGTGAAATGGACAAATCCATATATATTTTGCTATCCATTTCATGAAATGGACAAAGTCATGTATGAAAATTAAATTTTCGTTCATGGCCAATCTTTTGATTAAAGTTATCCACTTTATTCCCCTATAATAATGATATGTATTATGTAATATCTTACACTAAGTTAGTTAATAGTTAAATAGTTATAAATATTTGAAATAAATTGGAAATAAAAGTGTGAATTATGTAAAGCATACCTTTAATGGGAATAACTATTTAAATAATTATCACACTTATACTTTAGAAAAAATGTGTTGGTACCTGGTATATTATTTTTTAACTTTTGTTTGAAAGAAATATGATAGAACTTTGCCTCTTTTGTGCACTAATTCTGTTTAAAAAGGCTTTCCTTTGATGGTTTGATCTGAGAAATTGTAGCCTTCCCTTTGAAGATAAGTTCTAAGAGTTATCACAAGTAACTGTCAATTTAAAAAAGTTGATGCCATCCCAAAGGTTGCAAAAAGAAATGGCCTAATTACAATTAAATCCATCTTACTAGTGGTGAGGCTTTCTTTTGGATTTTTGGCTGTTCTGAGGATTATGGTAAATAACTGTCCATTCAACACTTGAAAGCCATATTTAGTCTTTTAGATGTTAAGCTTTTTATAAAAAGTCGAATTAACAAAGTGCAATTAGGTCCAGTCATTTCACTATAAATATACCTGGACACGTAAATAACACTTACAATGAGTAATGTAAATAAACTACCAATGTGGCTTACTGTTAAAAGCTCTTAAAGTTATAAAAACTTATAGTTTAGTCTCACCTAGATGCTATCTCCAATTCTTAATAAATTCTTATCTAATGTTAATACATGTACAAATATTAACAAATACTTAACTAATATTGTTAAAGAAAATGTTAAAGGAATAATTATGCAATGCACATCACCAGTATACTTTAGGTAAAAGTACAACCTTTGATCCATTGATGTATTCCAATACTATGTTTCAATAAAAATGAAAAAAAAAAAAATTTTTTTTTTCACTGTGAATGAGAGTAAAAATTTCGTACATTTAGTTGTCCATTTCATGAAATGGACAGTGGATTTTTTATCCATTTCATGAAATGGATAAATATTTTGTCCATTTCGTGAAATGGACAGTTGAGTTGTCCATTTCATGAAATGGACAATTTGCTTGTCCATTTCACGAAATGGACAATTTCACACCTGGGTTGTAACATATATATGATGGCCACCAGAGGCAAATAATATTTTGAAAATAGGTATAGTGAATCCAGAAACTCTGCAGTAGACACACAGATTGGTAAAGTAGTTCTTTCAGTTTCCAAGATAATAATGTTTGAAAATGTAAGGTGACATACAGTTGTGTATGGTCAAGAAAACCAACATGATAAACCAATTCCCTTTTCAAAATTTAAATAAACAAACTACTGTAAAAGAATAAAATGGAATATTCTGCATGCAACTTGCAGAATTGAGCCTTTTGTCTTGGGTAATAGAAGTCATTTAATCCTGTAGTTCAAGCAAGAAGTTCAAACAGTCTTTTTGTTTTCCATAGAGCAATCTTCCTCTGGCTTTGTTCAAAAGACCTTAGTAAAATGAGGTTTTACAATGTTGAGAAGGATTCACCAGAAGAAGATCTCTTGAACCTGAGAGATAACAAGACAACTTATGCCACAGTGTTCTACACCCTCTGTAGGTGAGACAAATGTCTTTTAATAATATTATAATTGGATTAACCCATAGACCTTGGAGCTAAGGTTATTCAGGTTTAATATTACTGGTATTTATTACTGGATACGTGATGAACTGTATTGATGTATATGTCAAAGCATTTTCCAGTTGTTGGCTTTATCAGTAAAAACTTTGCCTTTATAATACAAATGGTGTACATCAGACATTATGTTAGAAACAAAATACATGAACAAGTATGTATGGAAGTAATACTCTGGACTCAAACAGATCTCACAAACCATTAATAAATTTACTGGAACAATTGTAGTTATGCATAGTATAGACCTCTGGACTGCATCTCTCTCTCTTGATGCTCATATCTTGACTTAATCCCGCTTCTGTAGGATGCTGTCAGATGTTATAAAAATGCAAAGTTATATTTATTACACAACAAATCATTTTACTATGTTATCACTGGCTGGCATATCAAGACATAATTTTCAGATGTGATTACAAGAGGAATTTAAGCATTTATTTCATGTAAATCAATAAAAACTTGCAAAAATTGGTCATTGCCAATATGCATCATCCATTTATTTGATCATATGTAAAGTTTGTAAACTTAACTAACTCACACTATCTTCAATTTCAGCTATGCTGGACTACACTGTAAAACTATCAATGGCCGTGCTAAAGGCGCAGAATACACACCAGGCCAGCATTTCACATCTGAGTTACAAGGTCATCATTCCTGGAATTCAGTCTTGGTAGATGGTGCATGGCGATTGGTTGACTGCCACTGGGCTTCCCGACGTTTGGTAGGAAAACAGCTGGACAACGTTCGCTACAAACTGGACGAGTATTACTTCATGCCAGAACCGGGTGAGCTCATCTACACACATTTACCAGATGATCCAAACTGGCAGCTTCTGCCCACACCTCTGACCCAAACAGAGTTTGAAGATCTTGTTCTGCTAAAGTCAACCTTCTTCAAGTTTGGTTTACATTTGCTGGACCATAAAAAAGCACTTATCAGTGTTGCAAAGGAAGTTAATATAAGACTTGCCTCATCTTCCAATGAGGCTGATGGTGACACAGGGTTTACCTTCTCACTGGTGGATGCTGATGGTAGAGATGAATGTAATGGGATCAAGTTGAACCGGTTTGCCATGCTGGAAATGTTGGGAAATATATGTTCCATTACAGTACGTTCACCAGGTCCTGGCTCATATCGACTGACAATATTTGCTAAGAGGTTATCTGGTGCAGATCAACATGGTGTATACAGCGGTATATGTGAATACAAACTGGTATGTGAAGAAATGGGTTTGAAGACTTCACCATTCCCTCCTTGTGTACACACCAGCTGGGGCCCAGGTGACAGTCTGCCTAAATATGATGTTGTAACAGCCTTACCAAGTGCCATTTTAACCACTGAAGGTGGCAAAACAGAGCTTTCTTTTACCATTGGAAAGCATTACCGCTTCCTTACAAAGCTGAAAAGCAATGACCAAGATGACAAAGCATTACAGGGATTTGTGATGAACAGAGTTGTTGATTCTGAGGCAATCTTTACAGTGTTTGCTCCCAGTGCTGGAGAATTTGGTCTCGAAATCTATGCAAATGACCCAGAAGTGGATGGCAAAACTCTCTCGCACATCTACCAGCTTCTTATTAAATGTAATGAAGACATAAAACCTGCCCAACCACTTCCTGTATCTTCTACATATCTGGGCCCTCAACCTTTGTTCAGAGATCTTGGTCTGAGTACCCTCTCCCATTCTGATCCATTTTTACAAACCAGTGATAGTGAATTCACAATCACTATTCAAGTCCCTGACTCAGTCATGTTGACGTCCCAGTTGTTTGCTGCCACAAGCAATGAGCAAATGTCCAGTTATGTTCTGCAGCAATCACAACCTGGTGAAGTACACTTCAGCATTCGTGTCAGTGAAGCTGGTATATTCAAGTTCCAGATTTATGGTAAGGCCAAGTCTGACACAAGACCAAATTTCTCTGGAATTTTAAACTATCTGATCAGTTATTCTGGTGAAGAAACTAGCAAGCTAGTTTTTCCAGTACAAACCAGTCAGTGGAAAGAAGGCTGCTACCTGTACAGTCCTTTGGATGGTATCCTGGATCTAGATGCTCAGGCTGAGGAGGGTTTTACGTTCAGAGTACGGGTTCCAGGTGTGAAAGCAGTTGTAGTGGTGGTGGGTACATCATGGAAGTACCTTGAGCAGGCTAGTGAGCATGATGTGTGGCATGGATGTTTTGATCTTTCTCAACACAAAGGAAAAGGTGAAAAACTTAAACTTCTGGCCAGCTTTGAAGAGGGTAGATTCTTAGCTTTACTGGAGTATATGTTATCCAGTTGAACATGTTTTTCAATGATGTAAGGGTAGTTTCCAGTGTAGAAGCATGGAAAAAAAATGTATTACTTTGTAATTTTGGAACTTTAACTACAGATAATAGTAACAAGTATTTTTACTAAGTGCAGTTAGGTGACGGAAACATTATATGTGTATTTATCTATTATTTTGATTGTAAGTAGTATTAAATAATCTCAAGTTTTTGAACAAGAAAGGTATATCCTTTGAATTATGTATAAATTTTATATTTGATATAATAGTATATGATTACGTTTTATATCTCACAGACTATAAACGAAATGCTTGCGAAGTCTTGTAAAGTAACACAGCTAATCTATCTGAAAAGGGAACCCTGTCAAAAATACACATTACCTTAACACCAGATAAAGCTGAGACAAAGAAGAATTTTACTTTTGTTTGCCTCTTTAAGTTTGAAAATGCAAGTTTCAGGGTTTTGGTTTTTAAAATTGCATTACTTACTTACAGGCCCTTTATAATTTGTAAACAGCATCTAGCATCAATTGATTCTTGTATATATGCAGTTCTGCTTATTGTTTGTAGTTTATTGTTGCCTTGCAGACATTTTGTATACTTCTGTATCATGCAAATGTAGTAGAAGATACATAACATAAAGCTTCAGTTCTTTTTTATGTAGTTTGTGATATAAATATTGTATAAACTTTAAAATTGTTACTGTAAATGGTGCTTAGTGACATAAAAATTGGAGGACTTATTTAAGAGAAAACATACTTACATGATAATAGGTGTGATGTTATTTACCCAAAACCCATATCAACCGAGTATAAGATAGGTTTTTGTCTTGTAAATATAAAATACGGTATTTAAAATCATTGGAGAAAGTTTGAGAAGATGAAAAATTAAAGGACTTGTATCTTGGAATATATACTGACATAACTACTGGTGTGGTAATTATTCTAATCTCCCTGAAGTAAGTAGACAGATTTTTATATACCAAATTTACTTATTATATTCAGAATTATATCTAATTACTCAATTATTATCATAACTTTTGTTGGGCCAAGGTGACAGACTTTTGTTATAACCTTATAATGAAATGTTATTTTTTCTCGCTATCAAGCGATGTTACTGTATATATTTTATTACATTTTAATTATTTTTATGTTGAAGAATACACAGTGTACTCAGTGTTTAACAGATTTAATCACTTTTTACTGACCTCTCTGCTGAGTCTCGTGGATTTGAATCTGCTCATTTCCACGTGAGATTCATTGAGGGCCAGTCCTTACGTGACCTCAGAATGGTCAGGATGTTGAATGGGATGTAAAACATCAACTTTGACCTTTGAAACATATGCATAAGAGCAATAACATTGTATCTGTACTGAGAATGACATTTTGTACTTGTTTTTTCCAGAATAATTACTTTCGTCACTTTAATATACTCCCCCCCCCCCCCCCCCCAAAAAAAAAAAAAAAAAAATTTATTTATCAGAAGTGATTTGCTTATGTAGACAGAATTGTAGCAATTACTTCTAACATGGCAAGCGTGCCTTGCCTTACTTTGCCAGACACTGATATGAACAGAGAACATAATGCACTTCTGTACAGTATCTCAGCTCTTTTGCATATGAAACATTCAAAAGCTAAAAGCGGTGGCTTTACATTCCCTTTTTTATTAGCTAATATGCAAAATTTAAAGTCAGCATGCTTAGTTTATAGAAAGTACAAAAATGATGACCCTTGCATAGAAAATAAATCATGAAAAATGTGATATAAATGCCACAGTCATTCTGTAGAATCTTCTATTTACATGGGTAAAGATTGACCAGTTATTGTATCTGTATCACTTCAGCATCTGCCAGTTTGTGCTTGTAACCTGCAATTTAATAATGCATACCTGGTTCTTGTGTACAATGGTGAACTCCACTTGTTGAAGAAAACCATTCATTAATTTAATATGTATTTGGTTTATTACCTCTGCCAGGGAGGTTATGTTGTTGGCAGTGTACGTTTCTTTTATGTTAGCAAAATAACTTGAAAAGTTATGAACGAATTTTGACGATATTTTTCGTAATGGCACAGGGAACAGATGATGAGATTTTGGTGGTGATCCAGATCACTCTGGATATATGATTTTTTAATGTTACACTCATAAGCAATATTGGAGGTGTTGAACCTTGGCGGAGGTATGCAGTCTCCAAGTGATCTTGTTACTTTGATTGGTTAGTTTAGTTAATTTTACGGTTAAACTCTCATTAATTGACATATATTAATTAACTTTGTTTGTACAATTGTAAACTATGATCTACTGATTTTTTTTAAAAAATATGCTCAGACCATTAATAACTTTACAATCTCCATTGGAGCATGCATTATTCTGAAAGGTAAAATAATGAAATGGATTGAAAACAGTGTTTAGTACTTAAACTAGACAATAATTTCCACCTGTTTGATACCTGTATTTCAAAACATTAATACATGTACTGTTCAACAAAAAATCTAAAATAAGCAATTGTATTAGAAACAATAATTGTAAGTCAGTTTACTGAACATTACTGAAACAGATTGTCCACATCAAAGATAAAAGTAGTACATTCAAACCCCTTCATTATTATATTGCCTTTGAAGTTGAATTAAATGGGAATCAGAGTTAATTCTTTTTAATATCAAATATGGTTGTACAGAATTCCCGTTTAAGTGAAAGTATTTTTCTGGTACCTCAAGATTCAATGTAACAAGGTGGTACTATATTTTTACGCCTGAAGTATTCTTTTGGAACAAGTTAAGATTCTACAATATTTTATTTAGACGTAAAAAGTTTAAATAAGTTTGTCACAACAATCATAGTTACTGTAGAAATAGTGCAACAAATTTATGTTTGACTTGTTATAATGTATTATGAGCTGCTTCTGTTATAATTGTTAGTTTTCTAAAATTGTAATTTTTGATTATTGAATAAAGTATTTGAACACTAACAAGAATTCAGTAGAACTGTACTGTGACACTAGCTTTGGTTAAAGACTGAAACTGATGAAAGTCAAAAGGACAAAAAATATGCTCGACAGAGAGGACAAAGCAATCCCTATATGCCACCCAGCATAAATGCTGGCGACACAACAAATAAGTTCAATTAATATTTGAGCTTTATTAAAATAAAAAAAAAATTAATGTAAACAAAACAGTGGGATAGATATTTGTTCCACGTATCATTAATTCTGAAAATGAATTATATATAATGAAATTTTTTGTGCAATTATGACACTTGAAGTGAACTTGAATATATCCTCTTTTAAAAATGTTTTATAATGAAAAAGCTTCATAACTTCATAATAAGTATGATTTTTAGCTAGGTACAGTTTCATGATGGTTTTCCTGAAAACTATTTTGTGTAGACTTAAAAAAACTTTTGTATAGATTTAAGTGTAGGTTAATGACCAAGTGACCAATCAGTTGTTTACTTATTTTGGACACTTGCGAGGTCATTAATCTATTTAAGTTACACCTCTTAATTAAATTGTAAATTTTGAGATGTTGCTTAACATCATTACTTTCTATATTTCTGGTATGGATTTGTGGAATCCTCTGATCATTTTAGTAGAAACTAGATTGGGCCAACTCGGCGCCAACATATCCCCAGACAGGTCATCACTCACGCCACAGGTTTTGATCGGGAATTTTTTAAAACATAATTACCCATTATTATATGAACTTCAGCACATCAATCTACTCTGTTTATATCTTCCCAAGGAAGATGGTGTATCCCCAGACGCCGAATACATAACTCAAATTATATTTTCAAAGTCAAAGTTGGGGTTTTTACGTTCAACAGCCAGGGTCATATTGGGACAGGTCCTCAGAATTGCCACTTGTGGGACTCGAACCCACAGAGGTGACAGCCTATGATTAGATGCCAAACTTGCTAACCACTAGGCCACTGAGGACCTCAAATTATATTTTCAATCTTCCTGCAATGATAACTCTAAACCTATTTTCAAAGTATTTAAATGATTGATGATTGAATGTCCATTCTAAAATAATAATCCCAAAAGAGCATATCTGTTTCTATATTTGTTGACAAATAAAATATTATTTTTAACTCAACTCATCATACTTTTCAATCTTCCTTCAAAGTATTTAAATGATTGATGATTCAATGTCCATTCTAAAATTCATAATCCCAATAGCGCATATCTGTTTCTATATTTGTTCACAAATAAAATATTATTTAAAAAAAAATTATTTATATTATTATTTTATTATATTATTTTTAGAATTTGCAAATTGTTTTCAGTTATTCATTTCCTCTATACCTATATATGTGGTCCATATATATGCAACCTAAATATGTGACACAATCTCAGTTCTGACTCCCCTTTGTGTTATATGTAATGAAGCCCACCACCTCCCACCCCCACCCCTCTCCCCTTCTCGACACCTCTCTCACTATTACACAAGATCTGCAACCCCATTGAGTTCTTTGTTTCTTATCTGATATCATTAAATACCTTTGTTTATTTAGTGTCACTCAATATAGCTGGAGGTCCCAGAGCTGAAATGAGTTCATAACTGTAGGAGCTGTGCCAAAATTAACTGAGGCAAGTTGAATAAAACTGGGCTAGTTGAGGGTTAAAAATCCCCTAGTTTTACTACATAAGGATATAATTTCATTAATATTGGGACTTAAAGCTCACTTAAAGTGTCCATTTTGTCTACTTGAATATGTTTAACCAGTTTCATTTTAAAAAGTTAAAAACTCAGCAAGCAGAGGTATAACACACAAAAATAAGTTCTTAAAAGACTAAGATAGCCATAACATTATTAATATTCAAAATTTAAATAGACAGGCATTTCCTTTTAAAAATTCAAAGATTTCAGCTCTATAACCCACATAGTTTGACAGTTACTGGGCTTTAAAGTGGCATAATGTTCATAAATTGGGTTTCTGTGGGCATTTTACAATTGTTAAAGAGACCTTAGCAATTAAACTACAGATCTGAAACTTTTTGGGGGACATACATAACAAACAAAAATTATGTATAATACAGTTTAAGACTTGTCACACTAAGCATTTCCAAATAACAGGGCAAAATACGGAAAAAATGTCAAAAAAGGCACTTGGGCGAGTGTCTATGGCCCTCATACACAGGTTAAATGTCTACTAAAAACCTTGATTTCCAGCATATGTAAAAAGAACATAATAATGCATTCCCAGATGGGATTTCAGCTCCATCAATCACATAGTTTAACAGTCACAGGCCTTAAAATTGGCAAAAAGTCCAAATACTGGGTCTTTATGGGGCCTTCTAGAGACCTAAATGTGGCCTTCAAATTAAAGCTTCAGACTTAAAATTTGTCACATACTAAGATTACACATAGAATATGCATCTAATACAGTGTGAAACTTCTTAGACTTACCATTTCCAAGTTACAGGGAAAAATATGTGAAAAATGTCTAAAAATGGTCACTCGGGTGGGGATTTATGGTCCTCATACACAGGTTAAATGTCTTCTTAAAGCCTTAATTTTTGGCACATATAAAAATAACATACTAATATCTTCTCAGATAGGATTTGAGCTCTATCAGTCACATAGTTTGACAGTCACAGGGCTTAAAAGTAGCAAAAAGTCCAAATATTGGGTCTTTGGGAGCCTTTTAGAGACCTCAATTTGACCTTCAAAATTAAAGCTTCAGACTTAAAATCTGTTACATACTAAGATTACACACAGAATATATATCTAATACAGTTTGAAACTTCTCAGACTTACCATTTCCAAGTTACAGGGAAAAAGATGTGAAAAATGTCTTATAAGGGTCACTCGGGTGGGTGTTTATGGTCCTGATACACAGCTTAACTGTCTATTAAGGGCCTAAATGTTGGGGCACATATAAGAAAACACATAGATATATTCCCAGATGATATTTAACTTAGATGAGAGACATAGTTTGAAAGCTACAGTGCTTGAAAGTGGGAAAAAGTGCATAAATTGGGTCTCTGTGGGCACCTTTGAGACCTTAAGTCGACCCCTTTGGGTAAACCTACAGCCCTAAAATTTTCTACAGACAAGGATTACATATCAAAGTTATACCTAGCGCAGTTTGAGACTCATCAGAATTATCACTTCCAAATTATAGGGCAAAATATGTGAAAAGTATAGCAAAAAATCCCTAAGTGGGGGTATTTATGGGCCTCAAACACAATTTTCTCCTCAACTTAAAGTCATGATTTTCGGCACATGTACTAAGAACATATTAATGTGTTGTCAGGTAAAATTTCAGCCAGCTGAGCATCATAGTTTGTGACCTACAGGGCTCTAAGTGGCCAAAAGTCCAATTTCTGACCTTAAGGTGGCCATAAGTTCTTTTTTACTGGGAGTTTAAGGTCACCTTAAAATAGGGATCTTCCTTTGGGCACCCTTAACATGTGTACCAAGTTTGAAAAAAAAATATTAATTTGTTTTTGAGTTATCGCGTCCACAAGGAAATTTCTACGGCGGCGCGACGGACCTGAATCCAATATATCCCCGACTTTCGTCTGGGGATATAATTATAGGATGCTATTTATACAATTAATGTTTTCACATAAAATGTCACCATATTATTCAGATTTCGAATACTGAAGTATAATAAAAAGTCATTCATATAAATTTTACATATTTATTTCCTACATACTGATGACAACACAAGGCCAGTCCTTAGATATCTTTACCACTGATGTCAATATTTAAATTTGAATAGCTTCTAGGACACTCTCTTTCACAGTAAATGGTTCAACTGTTAGAAAGAGTAAAAACTCCATTATATGACTATTGTATACTGGAGAGGTTAACCTTGATTTTGATACAGTAGACTCTGTATAACTAGAATTGTTATAACCAAAGGATTTGGTTCAAGTTATGGAAAACTTATACCTACCAGTCTGTAGCATTTTCTAGAATTGTTATAACCAAAGGATTTGGTTCAAGTTATGGAAAACTTATACCTACCAGTGTGTAGCATTTTCTGATGAAGGGACTTCAAAATGGTCCACTTACATCACCATTCGCTTACACTAGTTCTAGTTGCAGAGTTTACTGTAATAGGTACACTGTTGTTCTTATAATCATAGAACAAGTAATTCAGTATAAAACAGAAGGAAACAGCTGTTTTCATCTTGTACCAGGCACATAAAAGTTTTACGATATCCATTTTCATCTCAAAATAAACACAGATTGAAGTACCTGTATCATTAAATTCAATAATTTTTCATCACCATTACAAAATATAAGATAGCTCCATTACATACTTTTTGGGAAAGTAGTTTGTTCTAAACTGATTTCTAAACCTTTTTCCAAATATGACGCATATGACAATTAGTACTCCTGATAAGTATTGATATATCTTTAAAAACTTTCAAAGCAAGCTTATTTATCTGAAACACCTGTTTCTGATATAATAGGCAAGAATAAATCCAAACAACTTGGACAACAACCCCAAAAGCTCAGAACCTAAATTATAAAAATACACTGGCTTTGGGAAACAATTTAAATAACATCCAACACTGCAGAAAACTGGGTCACTTGAGTTGATTTTATATATTGATTTATTCGGTTACACCTTAAATACATTATGCAGGTGATAGTACAATAGGTAATTGTAGGGGGAGAAGAATCAAAATGCAATGCACACCAATTTGTTGAGACTCTACATTGAAAACAAATCCAATTTAGATTAAAGATAAGGTTGCTCTGAACCTGACAGTAAGTCCCTTCACATGTTGTGATTAACATTCTATCAGTAAATATTTCTTTGTGTTGATTATATCCTTATCAGACAGATACTGTGAGATTTTTCAGGATAGTCTCTAGTATTGGATTATGACTGCCTGGTTACATCTTATAGATATTTGTTACGTGGTGTCTCTATAGAACTGTGCCACCTTTCCCTCATTTTACATCCTAGCACACCGCTAGGACTCTTTCTTCTCAATGAACTCCAATAGCTGTGTGGCCCGTTGGCTGCTCCACCCGTGGTCTTTGAGTGGTCCTTCCACCATCTCCAGGAACAGGTGCAGCACGCTGGAACCCAGTACCTGCGGAGACAAATCTGGGTCCTCAACCACAGGATCAGACTGGTGCTTGATGTGCCAGTAACACAGCTCCCCCATGTAGATAAGGGAAAGGACATGAGTGTCGCTGAACAAGCCTGGAAAGGTACAATAAAATATTTGACAAGTATACATCTCAATAAAAAAATTCATCATAAATAATAAAGTCTTGATAATCTGATAATCGTACTTTTGGCTTGTACACACCAAAAAGTACTTGGACATTAATGTTAGTACTAGTACTTGGAACTTGGGAAATTTCTTTTAGTTCCATTATCTGGCCCTAGTCGTGACACCCAGTACATGGGTAGAAATACAGAACATAAACAACTGAATACAGTTCTTCCGCCTTAATTAATTAAATAACACAAGGGTGCAGTGGCTGGCTTTCTGCCAACCACATAGTCGAATCTTAGGACAGCACTGGGTGTTGAAATCTGTAAACTCGGCCATATTATCGCCCGCATTTGGAAATCGCTTTCGAGATGGGTATTTGTAGTGACGTGATGTGAAAGGTTTAAAAATATAAAGGGTCTGTACAGTACCGTAGATGCGCAGTTTGAAATTTGATTTCGAAGTGAGAAGACATATTTCTTTTTTTAGCGTGGATAAACGTGTAATAAAATAAAATTACGTAGCGAACTGGTTTATTTTGTAAATATAAAAGAATTTGGAAGATATGGATATTTTATAGAAGCAAACTGTAAGTATTTTAACAAAATATTCGTGCGATAGCCATAATGAGCGATAATAGGGACTCAGAGGTTATGCTGTATTTTACCGATGAAGTATTTCGTCGTTTCGCCAATCAGAATCGAGGACACATCTGTGTCATGTTAGACTGTAGAATAAAATAAGATTAGCGAACTGGTTATTTTGTAAATATACTGTAAAACAATTTGGAAGACAACTTCTTTTAAAATAAGAAACGGATTGACAGAAAAAAAACGAAATCACATGATAACTTCTAGGAAATGGAAACCCAAAGCGCCTTCGAGTGGTTGAATGTAGAACTATGGAGTTGTGCATATTTTCATTGTCTCTGCCAGATGTGTCCTTGATTCTGATTGGCTAAACGAAAAATGTCTAGTACTACCGTGACGTTACTTCATTCATTAATTTCTTTGCGATTTATTTGTTTGACAAATATTTGAGTACACGTAGATGCGCAGACAACAATTTTACATTAACAGTGACTGCGTGATAAACATGCAGCAGACGAATAAATTAATTGGGGATTCACGTCTAGAAACCAGCAGACGAAACCGTTAAAAAAGACTCGTTCGAGTAGGCCATCACAATAGCAAACACAATAGTTTCTAGGACATCCGGGACCTTACAGAAAGCCAGACGTAGTACTAGACAAGCTTTTTACTTTATAAAATATAACTGAATAAAAGCATTAAAAATCTTCAAAATGGCAGTGTATAATATGCACCTTAATGTGCCGATATGCGAACAAATATTATGCAGAATTTGATATTTAAGGGTTTACACGGCCAATTTAAAATCGTGGCCACAACTCAGTACATAACTCGAATCTACGATTCGACTAAAAACCACAAACCAAAGTGGTATGATCTTGGGCTGGGGATTAAACACTAAACAACATACAAATATGAAGCTAATGTTATGAAAATAGCCACAACACAGAACATCAACTAGACCTAGGATGCATCTGTGGCCAGATACAAAATATATTTTTCTCTATTTTTCAAAGGCCATTCAAGAAGTAGTCCCTAGTACCCAGGGGTCCAAAATATGCCTGAAATCACGCCATTTGTTATGGTTTTAAGGATAAACAACATTATCCATTTCCAACAAATTTCAAGATGGCGGCCGAAATTTGGAAAATGCTCAATTATTTAGAGGCCATAAGGGTGTGGTCCTTAGTACCCAGTTCTGTCCAAAATTTGCACAAAATTGCTCTATCTCTTATGGTCATCAAAACGTAGGTGACCAATATATTTTACAAAAGACTCTAAATTCAATAGTATTAAGTTACAGGTGATTAACTCATTGGCAAAATATCAAAGTAGCTATTATTCAGTTAGCTATGGAGCTACTGCTCTGAAAATTTGCCATGATACAGATCATAAAACAAGAGGAGAGTGCCCGTGAACGGGCACTGTGTCAGCTGACTGAGTGTTTTTGATTTGTGAAGGTGATTAGAGGACAGAATAATTATCAGGAAAAGGGCTGTACAGAAATACAGTAAATGGTAACTGAACAGCAAGTTCGTAAGAAATTCCGAAGCTGACAGAAGAAAAGGATAAAAAAGTTGTGCCCTGTAAATGGTATTATGAAGGAAAATAACAAGGTAATTGTTTAAGTGTAAAAAATAGGTTAAAACATATTTAAAGAAATACTACAAAATGCAATATCCTCGTTCGACCTTGAAGAAGGGGTCCAAGGTCAAATCTAACCACACAAATACATTCCCAGCCCATGATTTCCTATGGTTTACCATTCCAAACCTCTAGGACCAATTATAAATGAGTTATAAGCACTTTTAAGCTTGGCTGTCCTCATTTGACCTTGAAGGAGGGAGTCCAAAGGTCAAATCTGACCATACCAAAAGATTCCGAGCCAATGATTTCCTATGGGATGGTTTACCATCCCAAATCTCTGTCACCAATAATAAGCGAGTTGTAGGCACTTTCAATTTTCGCTATCCTCATTTGACCTTGAAGGAGGGTTCCAAGGTCAAATCGGACCATATCAACAGATTCACAGCCCATGATTTCCTGTCTGTTTACCATCCCAAACCTCTGGGACCAATAATAAGCGAGTTATAAGCACTTTTAAGTTTGGCTATCCTTGTTTGACCTTGAAGGAGGGGTCATTGAAGGTCAAATCTGACCACACCAAAAGATTCCCACCCCATGATTTCCTACAGGTTGGTTTATCATCCCAAACCTCTAGGATCAATAATAAGGGAGATATAAGCACTTTTCATGACTGACAAAAAACACCTGTGGCGGCCATCTTGTTTCTCAAAATGAGGCCAAAAATATTCCCAGACAACATTTTATGGTTATTAATATATACTGCAAACTTAAGAAAGCTAGCTATAATATTTTTTTTCATCAGAGCAGTAATGGTGAAATCTCTCTCTACACACTGCGGCTATTCAGTGGATACAATGATTTACTCAACAGTGAGAACCTGAAAGTAGCTATTGCTCAGCTATGCCATGACATAGAGGTCTGCAATTTCACTATGTTATAGCTGACCAAAATTCTGTGAATAACATATTTAACAAATTACTCTAAATGTAATAGTTTTCAAGTTACAACTGATTTACTCAACAGTGAGAACCTCAAAGGAACTATTACTCAGCTATGCAATGAGCTACATGTCTGAAATTTTACTATGTTATAGCTAACCCAAAAGTAGGTGAACAACATATTTAAGCAAACTACTGTAAATGCAATAGTTTTCCAGCTACAACTGATTTACTCAATAGTGAGAACCTGAAAATAGCTATTGCTCCGCTATGCCATGAGCTATAGGTCTGTAATTTCACTATGTTATAGCTGACCCAAAAGTAGGTGAACAATACATTTTAACAAAACACTCCAAATGCAATATTTTTCAAGTTATAGCTGATTTACTCAACAGTCAGTACCTGAGAATAGCTATTGCTCAGTTGTGCCATGAGCTATAGGTCTATAATTTCACTATGTTATAGCTGACCCAAAAGTAGCTGAATAACATATTTGCACAAATTTCTGTAAATGCAATAGTTTTCCAATTATAACTGATTTACTCAACAGTGAGAACTTCAAAGTAGCTATTACTCAGCTATGAAATGAGCCACAGGTCTGAAACTTCACTATGTTATAGCTGACCCCAAAATAGGTGAATAACATATTGAAACAAAATACTCCAAATGCAATAGTTTTCAAGTTATAAGTGATTTACTCAACAGTGATAACCTAAAAGTAGCTATTACTCAGCTATGCCATGAGCTACAGGTCTGAAATTTTACTATGTTATAGCTGGCCCAAAAGTATTTGAATAACATATTTATACGAAATTCTCTAAATGCAATAGTTTTTAAGTTACAAGTGATTTTACTCATGATGGAAGTTACTGAAAAGCCCAAAAGTAGCTATTACTCACTTAGCTATTGAGACAGACACCCAACTTACCATATTGTAGCTATGAAAAAAGTAGCTGAATAACATATTTTAACAAAATGCTCTAAATGCAACACTTTTCAAGTTATAAGTGATTTACTCAACAGTGATAACCTAAAAGTAGCTATTACTCAGCTATGCCATGAGCTACAGGTCTGAAATTTTACTATGTTATAGCTGACCCAAAAGTAGCTGAATAACATATTTATACGAAATTCTCTAAATGCAATAGTTTTCAAGTTATAAGCGATTTACTCAACAGTGATAACCTAAAAGTAGCTATTACTCAGCTATGCCATGAGCTACAGGTCTGAAATTTCACTATGTTATGGCTGGCCCAAAAGTAGCTGAATGACATATTTATACGAAATTCTCTAAATGCAATAGTTTTTAAGTTACAAGTGATTTTACTCATAATGGAAGTTACTGAAAAGCCCAAAAGTAGCTATTACTCACTTAGCTATTGAGACAGACACCTAACTTACTCACCATATTGTAGCTATGAAAAAAGTAGCTGAACAACATATTTTCACAAAATGCTGTAAATGCAACACTTTTGAAGTTATAAGTGATTTAGTGCATGATTTCATGACTTTTAATGCATTAAAAATTATTAAAAAAATTTATTAAAAAAAAAGTAAGACAGATCCAGGTCTCATACTCACACAAGAGAATCTACCTCTGGCCTAGTACATATATGCAAGATATGAGAGAAATCCCTGCAATAGTCACGGAGAAAAATGTGATAAAAAGTTGAAATTTTCACACTTTTGGTGGGGGTACCCCCCTTGTAATGTCTCTAGCAAACAGACGAACAGACAGATTTGCATGCCTTGAACAATTTTTCATCCTCGATAGATAAGGTATCTTTTAAAAAAAACAGCATGTCTCTAGGCTTTGTAGTTTTGGAGAAGAAGTTGTTCACACGGACGCGTACGCGTACGCCCACACCGCAGGGTGATGACATAATGTCAGCTGACTGACAAGTCAGCTGACATAAAAAGTAGGTGAACTATCATCCTGTATCTGGTCTTAGTTTCATATCAAATTTTGGATGAATGAATGGTATGTACACAACTGTCAGGACATATCCATGTCAATAATAGACAACCTATACCAGTCTGCATCTAAAACAGGTCACTAGACTGAGACAGCTCTTCTCTCCATAAAAAAGACGTTCTACCTACTGCCTTGATATTGCTTCTCAGTTGTCTTCAGATATGGTTTGGAGTTTGGGTTTCTGTTCTTAAATGGTTTGCTTACTGCTTAACTGGCCGTTATCAGTCAATAAGAAATGGTTCTACTCTCTCTGATCTTTGTAAACTTCTATTTGGTGTGTCCCAAGGTTTTGTCTTGGGTCCTTGTTGTTCTCATTGTACACTACTCCCCTCAGTTTGATTATTGGTAAACATAAAGGAATAAAGTTTCATTTGTATGCAGATGACACCCAAGTTTATGACCATTTATACCTGTCCAGAAGAATTCATCTGCTGCCTTTGACCAGTTGAACAGGTGCCTAGATTATGTAAAAGAGTAGATGTCAACTAGTAAAATCAAATTGAATCCAGACAAGACTGAGTTTATTGTATTTGGTTCAAAAAGACAGAGAGATAACTTGAAAGCATGTTTCCCAATTGCCATCTTGGGTAGTCCCATCTGCCCTGCTGAGTCAGTCAAGAATTTGGGCATGTGGTTTGATTCTGATTTTTACTTGTCCAAACATGTTCAGAATGTCTGCAAAAGTTGTTTTGTGCAACTCCAAGACTTTAGACATGTCAGGCGGTTTCTTACTCATAACACTTCTGTACTTGTGGCCAATGCTCGTTAGTAGTCGGTTGGATAACTGTAACTCACTTTTCAGAAGTCTCTCTATGCTCAATTTACGTAATTTACAGTGCATTTAAAATAGTGCAGCTAGAATTGTATCAAATACCAGTACATACACTAGTAAAACTCCTGTGCTTAAGAAATTGCGTTGGCTTCCTGTTAAATATCACTCAGTTTTTAAAACAACTTGTTTACAAGTTTCTTCACACTGGTTTTCCCAAGTATTTTGCTCCATATGTCTCTTCCTACAGCAGTTCTTACAGCACCAGGCGAAGTCAGAGTGGTGGTAATTTCTTTGTCATTCCAAAGTTCCGACCCTCTTTTCATAAATATGTCAAACAATTTGGTTATAGTTTTGATGCTCTCACTTTTTAGAATGTTCTTCCTGATGACAATCGAACATCCCCCTCCCAAGCCTCTTTCAGAAAGTAGCTTAAAACTTACCTGTACACTAAGGCATACCCACCTTAGTCTTAATCACCCCCTGGTGTTCTCTGTGGTGCTTCTTCCTCTCTTTTCTGTCCCTGCATATTGAAATTGCTGTTTTGGTTCTGTGGCACCTTTGAATAGGGGAGATTAAGCGCTATAAAAGTCCAATTAGAACTAGAAAAAGGACGCATCTGTGGCCAGATGCTGGATGTATCCACCGACAAAGGCCAACTAACATAGTTTAGAAGATAAAAAGCATTTTTCGTTAATAAGCAAGCTGAAAGCACTTTTAAGTTTGGCTACCCTTATTTGACCCTGTAGCAGGGGCCCAAGGTGAAGTCTGACCACATCAAAAGATTCGCAGCCCATGATTTCCTATAAGTCGTTTTCACATTGCAAACCTCTAGGACCAATAATAAGCAGGAGGGGCCCAAGGTCAAATCTGACCACATGAAAAGATTTGCAGCCCATGACTTCCTATAAGTTGTTTTCATATTAATGAGTTATTTGAAAAATACTGGCTATCCGCAATACTTGTAGAGATAATTCGCATAATTCGATAATGAGCATTTTTCGTTAATAAGCAAGCTGAAAGCACTTTTAAGTTTGGCTACCCTTATTTGACCCTGTACCAGGGGCCCAAGGTGAAGTCTGACCACATCAAAAGATTCGCAGCCCATGATTTCCTATAAGTCGTTTTCACATTGCAAACCTCTAGGACCAATAATAAGCAGGAGGGGCCCAAGGTCAAATCTGACCACATGAAAAGATTTGCAGCCCATGACTTCCTATAAGTTGTTTTCATATTAATGAGTTATTTGAAAAATACTGGCTATCCGCAATACTTGTAGAGATAATTCGCATTTACTCATTTTGAGTAGGTGAATAATTAGCTACGGGTCTGAAACTTCACCAAGTGAAAGCTCTCTCAAAAGTAGGCGAATGAGTTATTTGAGAAAAATTGGCTATCTACAATACTTTTAGAGATAATTCGAATTTACTCATTTTCAGTAGGTGAGTAATTACCTACGGGTCTGGAACTTCACCATGTGAAAGGTCTCCCAAAAGTAGATGAATGAGTTATTTGATAAAAAATTGGATATCTGCAATACTTTTATAGATAATTAGCATTTACTCATTTTGGGTAGGTGAATAATTAGCTACAGGTCTGAAACTTCACCAAGTGAAAGGTCTCCCAAAAGTAGGTGAAGGAGTTATTTGACAAAAATTGGCTATCTGGAATACTTTTAGAGATAATTTGCATTAACTCATTTTCAGTAGGTGAGTAATTACCTACGGGTCTGAAACTTCACCAAGTGAAAGCTCTCCCAAAAGTAGGTGAAGGAGTTATTTGACAAAAATTGGCTATCTGCAATACTTTTAGAGATAATTTGCATTTACTCATTTTGAGTAGGTGAGTAATTACCTACAGGTCTGAAACTTCACCAAGTGAAAGCTCTCCCAAAAGTAGGTGAAGGAGTTATTTGACAAAAATTCGCTATCTGCAATACTTTTAGAGATAATTTGCATTTACTCATTTTGAGTAGGTGAGTAATTACCTACGGGTCTGAAACTTCACCAAGTGAAAACTCTCCCAAAAGTAGGTGAAGGAGTTATTTGACAAAAATTGGCTATCTGCAATACTTTTAGAGATAATTCGCATCTACTCATTTTGAGTAGGTGAGTAATTACCTACAGGTCTGGAACTTCAGCATGTGAAAGCTCTCCCAAAAGTAGGTGAATGAGTTATTTAAGAAAAATTTGCTATCTGCAATACTTTTAGAGAAAATGCAGAATTACTCATTTTTAGTAGGCAAGTAATTTAGCTACAGGCCTAATTTAGACATAAAGCCTACCAATAGAGTACTGTGGTGCACCCTGTAATATACTTTGCAAACTTGAGAAGGCTAGCTATAATATTTTTTTTTGTTAGAGCGGTAATGGTGAAATCTCTCTACACACTACGGCTATCCAGTGGATACAATGATTTACTCAACAGTGAGAACCTGAAAGTAGATATTGGTAAGCTATGCCATGACATAGAGGTCTGCAATTTCACTCTGTTATAGCTGACCAAAAATTATGTGAATAACATATTTAAACAAAATACTGTAAATGTAATAGTTTTCACGTTATAACTGATTTACTCAACAGTGATAACGTCAAAGTAGCTATTACTCAGCTATGCAATGAGCTACATGTCTGAATTTTTTCTATGTTATAGCTGACCCAAAATTAGGTGAACAACATATTTAAGCAAAATACTGTAAATGCAATAGTTTTCAAGTTACAACTGATTTACTCAATAGTGACAACCTGAAAATAGCTATTGCTCAGCTATGCCATGAGCTATAAGTCTGTAATTTCACGACGTTATAGCTGACCCAAAAGTAGGCGAACAACATATTTTAACAAAATACTCCAAATTGCAAATTTAATAAGTAAATTAAATTTTTATAAGTTAATACCCTATCCAATGGACAATAGCTTATCCGGTCGGCGCAGACCGGCCCGCCAAACGTCAGAAAAAGACGTCCTGTGTTTCCACCGGCCAGGCCGGTCCAGTGCTGTGCACTCGCCAGGTGGCGTGTAGTACTTCCTTCCTGTCTAGACAGCGTGACGTCATAGCATCTTTTTCGTTGTCTAAACCAATTAGACCTCTAGTAAGCTGAAAGCGGGGCCGGTGGGAGGGCCTTGTGTGTCCATTGGATAGGGTATTAACTTATAAAAATTTAATTTACTTATTAAATTTGCAATTTTATTGCGTTAATACATCCTATCCAATGGACAATAGCTGAATAACTACCGCTTGGTCGGCGGGTAAGTTACTAGGGACTAGCCTTGAACTCCTACTGGAATAATGAACTATTTCCTTTAAAGCCTGGTCAGACCTGAGGTCGATAACCCTTAAGGCTATGGTCGAATATCATCATCCGGTTACAAAGAATTGAACCGTCAGTCGACCTTGCTCCCCCCCCCTTTTTTAACATACCTGCTCTGAGGTAGGGGAAGAGAGGGATGGGTTCAGTCCCATAAAGTAATCCTCCCGAAGGAAGCACGTCCAGAAATTTTTTTTTTTTTTTTTTACATAACTATATGTGCAATATATACAACTATGTGCAACTATTTACATATGTACACATCTCCTCTAGGTACTGGCCTGTTGGTGGATCTGCTGGGCAGCCACAACCGGTCCAAGATGGTAGAGCTCTGAGTCAGCCCAAGCCACATCCTTCAGATAGAATTGAGTGAAGGTATTATGAGATTTCCAGTGGCAGGCTGACAGGATCTGCTCTAAGGAGACTCCCGACTGGAAGGCCTTAGAGGCAGCAAAGGCCCTGACATCATGAGCTTTGACCTGATGCAAGGTGTGGGCCTGATGATCCGAGAGCTCATAGCATAGGATCACTGTTTGTTTGATCCATGAGGAGATAGTGGCAGGTGATATGTCTTTGTCGAAGCCTTTCTTAAAGGAGACAAAAACCAATTCTTTGCCCTGCCTAAGGTCTGATGTCCTGTCCAAATAGTAGCGCAAGGCTCTGACTGGACAGAGAGTTCTGTCAGACTTGAGGGACCTATCCAGAGTAGGAGCCAGCGCTGGTATGACCACTGGGGCTACACTCTCCGGGCCCTCTTTGGCCAGCTGGTTCTTGGAAAGAAAGCTGGGGGACGGAAACAGGGACACCTTAGACCAGTCCGACTGGTGTCTGATGTTCTTATGCTGCCATGCATGTATCTCACTTCTTCTCTTGCCAGAACCCAGGGCCAAAAGGAAGACAGTTTTGAAAGTCAGATGTTTCATTGAAGCTTCCTTAAGAGGTTCAAAGGGAGCCTTTGTTAACTGGTGTAAGACCAGAGAAAGGTTCCAGGAGGGTATACCCCTCCGCCCTCTGGGTCTGTCTCTGTGAAAACTATCTAAGAGATGGGTGAGATTATCATCTTTGCTGATATTGACTGTGGTGTTACCCAGTTTATCAGCAATGGCAGACCTGTATCCATCAATGGTGCTGGGCTGAAGTTTCTTGACCTCAAAGAGGTATAGAAAGAAGTCAGCCACTGACTTTATAGGTGGTGACCCGAATTCCACCTGATTAGTGATGCACCACTTTGTAAAAATGGTCCACTTTGCCTCATAGACTGATCTGGTTGATTTTCTTTGAGGAGCCTCAATTCTTGCTGCCACTGCCTTAGAGAAACCCTGTTCTTTGATTGTTGTGGCTCTAGGAGCCATGCATGGAGATTCAGGTTTGTCAGATTCCTGTGAGGGATCTGGTTGAACGGCTGTGTCAAGAGATTGGGCAGGTTTGGTAGGCTGAGGGGAATTTGACTGGACATGGCCACCAAGTCCCAGAACCAGGGCATGTTGGGCCACCCGGGAGCAATCAGAATAACTCTCTGGTACCGGGAGTCCAGTAGCTTCTCCACTACTTTGCCCAAGATGGAGGTCGGTGGAAAGGCATATGCATCCAGGTCCTCCCATGGCAGAGTGAGAGCATCCACTGCTACAGCCAGGGGGTCCGGGACTGGAGAGACAAACTGAGGAAGTTTGTGGTTGAATCTTGTGGCAAACAGATCTACTTGAGGCTGGTGCCACTTCTTGCATATGCTTAAAAATACCTCCCGGAGGAGGGACCACTCTGTCTGTATGGTCTGACCTAGTCTGGATAGCTTGTCTGCTATCACATTCAGATGGCCCGGAATGTGACGGGCTTTTAACGTCACTTGTTTCTGGGAACACCAGGTCAGGATCCTCCACAGTAGGGCCCGACCTCATACCTCCTTCTTTGTTTATATAAGCCACTACTGTAGTGTTGTCGGATGCCACTAGAACTATCTTGCCTGTACATAGTTCTTGGAACTCTTTGAGAGCTAGAAAGGCTGCTTTTAACTCTAGATAGTTTATGTGCAGTTTGCTTTCCGGAACCGACCAAGGGCCCCTTGCAGTGAGCTCGTTTAAGTGAGCGCCCCACCCTTCTTTTGATGCGTCTGTAAAGATCTGTAGAGCATGTTCTACTGGGTGTAATGGTTGGCCTTGTAGCACATTGCTTTCGTCTAACCACCATTGCAGATGAGGGTGCAGGGACCTGGGTATAGGGATGATCTTTTCCAAAGATTCCGGTACCCTCCAGTTGTTTTTGAGGTGCCACTGAATGGGTCTCATGTGGAGTCGGCCGAGGTGAACTTGTTTTTCTGTGGCTGTTAAGAGACCTATCAAGGACATAAACTGCCGGACCGGACAGGTCGGTCGGGCCAAGATAGCCTGAATCTTTGTTTTGAGATTCTGCCACCGGTCTGGTGTGGGTCTGACCCGACCGGATCTGAGGTCGAACTGGTATCCTACAAAGTCGAAGACTTGTTTTGGATCCAGTTCTGATTTCTCTCTGTTGACTACCCAGCCTAGCTCCTGGCACATTTCCAGCAGAACTCTTGTGTGCTGGATACAGACTTGGTAGGACATGGCCCTCACCAACCAGTCGTCTAGGTACTGGTGGATCCTTATACCCTTGTGCATGGCCATCAACTTTACTTCCTTGGCTATTACCGTGAACTCCAATGGTGCTGTGGACAGACCAAATGGAAGAGCCTTGAATTGGTATGTCTGACCCTGGACATGAAATCTCAGGTATTTCCTTGATTGTTCCTGTATAGGTATGTGGAAGTAAGCGTCCCTGAAATCTACAGAGGTTACCCATTCTCCCCTTTGAAGAGAAGTTCTGATGGTTTCCGGTGTTTCCATCTTGAACTTCTCCACTTTTAGAAAGGGATTTAGATTGCTCAAGTCCAGAATGGGCCTCCATTTGTTGTTGGGTTTGGGCACCAGGAAAAGTCGGTTGAAGAAACCTAGAGAGTTTGGGTTTCGTACTGGCTCCACTGCATTTTTGGAAATAAGCTGATGTAAAGCCTCCGACAAGTAGCTGTTCCTGTGGTGGTTTACATAACGGCTTATGACCGTTGGGTGTCTTGATAGGAGGGGCCTGTTCTGAAAGGGGAGGGTGTAAACCGACCTTAAGATCTGGACGACCTTGTAACTGGCCCCTAGCTTCGACCAAATCTGCCAGAAACTCTGAAGTCTGGCGCCTACAGGAGGATTTGAGGCAACATCTCTGGCATTTACTACAGGTTTGACACAAGATAACAGAGTGACACAAGAAGCAAGCTTCACAGATTTTATTTTGTAATTTCTTTGAGAATGACAAACTACTGCCCCGGGACTTATTTCTTTCTTTTGCGAATGCCCGGGCGCAGTAGGAACACAAGGTACAACATTTAAGTCTACAAAAGTGTCTGTTTGTCTCTGCAAAGTGCTCCCGGCCAGCAGTCCTGATATCACTCTGTTTACACAATAACTGTCATTTATAGGACTGCTGGCCCTTGGCTGGTCGCGAGGAATAGTAAGCGGCCTTGCCCTTCTGTTTCCTGCCCTGTCCGCGCTGCCCAATGTTCTTCCATGCCGGTCGTTCCTGCTTCCTGTTATCCCCACGTTTATCAGGGCGATCATAGGGGTGGAACCGACCTTTCTTTCCAGTGTGAAGTTGGCCCTTGCTTTCAAAAGCGGCTATGTCCTGTTCGGCTTGCCTGAGGGCTTCATCAGGGAAGAGCATTGGAATGTGGAGAGGTGCAGTCCTGAGAGAGGCCAAGGTATCTGGTTTAATACCTGCTTTGAGATGTGAAAGATATGAATCTCTGCGAGCCAAGGTAGTATTAGCCACTGACACGAAAACAAAATCACTTAAATGTTCTAGTGTCTTAGCCATGGCCTGCGTGATGCTGGCATTAAAGTTCATCAAAAATTGCAACTCGTCGAGTGAGCCGGTTGCTTTAGTGGAAGACTTTCCTTTGGCCATTTCTGTCTTGAGAGTTTTAACTTGTCCCTTCATATTTTCTTGAACTCTATACAAACATCTGTTAAATCCAGCCGCCTGATTACAGATAGTTGAGGCTTCCCTAGCCGATTTCTCCCAACATCTAAGATTGTCTTGAGAAATCTGACGGGAGGCTGGAGGCGTTGAGGAGATACCTGCCGCTTTAGCAATGCGACTGTATGTGTTGTTAATCTTTGAAGCGTCGGTACTCCAGGAACTAACAGTTTTCTCACTAGTGGCGTCTCCCTTCTGTTGGTCGGATACAAAACCGTACCATTTGGCCTGTGAACGGACCGGCTTGACAAATTGGTCCTTTAGAAGCCCCCCTGCCTCAGAGCTGCGTGAGGGATACCCCTCCACCAGTGTTAGGTTCAGCCTACCCAACTTTTTGCACAACCACTCGTCGGTTGGCATATTGACTGAGATTTTCCCTGTAGGTTGAGACTGAGGCCCAGCGAAAGGGTTATCATCAGATGCTGTGGTCGCTGTATCCAAATCAGGGATATGGGACCAGCCCATATATGACCTGATGCCTCTCATGGTCTCCCTGTAATTCTGGTCCTCTGAGAGGACCTGGTCGGGGTCAGCAGAAGCAGCATCTGGGTCCTGGTCGGACAATTCACCTTCTTCGACGAAAATGTCCACTGGGGGCTGGTCGGAGGAATCTGAGTCAGAGTCCGTGTCCATAGCCGGTGGGCTGTGAAGGCCGGCCGGTGTGGCAGACGACCTGCTGGGAACCTGATGAGAAGGTGGGTCGGTACCAGCCAGATCTGAGGTGGTCGATTTCTCCCTAAGCGACTTGCTGGTCGACTGAACTCTGTGAGCAGTCTGAGATACACCATGCAAATCTGAAGAAGGTAGCTTATCATCAGCGGATGAAGAGTGCGACTTGTCGGTAGCCTGACTCTGTGGAGAGGAACGGTTACCGGCCAAATCTGAAGGTGGTATGGCATCTGAAGGTCTGATAAACGGCTCAGTAGACTTAGCAATGCCAGGAGGAGCGGAAGAAGTAGGAGCCACTTTAACTGTTGAAAAGGTGGGTTCTTTGTCCATAGTCTTTGCAAGTAAGAGAGCCTCCAGTCTGTTAAACCTATCCGACCATTTCTGGTCGAGCTCATCAATCCTTGCGTCAGCTGAGGATCTGAGAGTGGTAGGCGACTTGGCCGGCTTCTCTGAAGACTTAGAATGTTTTGTAGGGGGTTTCTTGTCAGAAGATGAAGATTTCTTCTTCTTGGCAGAGGAACTCGAACCTGGGGACTGTACCATCCCTTGGCCGTCCACAGCCCCCACTACCGTCACAGAGGACGGGTCAATGAGGGTGGAACTGTTTGAGTCCTTAGTGGGAGTATCTGACGCTTTCTTTAATTCGCGCTTTTCTTTCTTCAATCTATAACTGGGGGTAGACAACTGAATACGTTGTTCCTCAGTCAAAGAATTACAAGCCTGGCAATCGTTATTAGACACACAAGGGTCTGAACCTTTTCCTTTCTCCCTGCAGCGCGCGCAGAAACAATGGCTGTCGAAACTGGCCATGATGTGTCCACAGTTACCATGTTTCTGGCCCGGGGAAGACATAACGATCTGATGGCAGTAAAAAACAGAGTTCTAACAGGTCTATATACTCCCAAGATAAAGTAAGCACAAATATAAAGTACAATTCTCACCAATAACAATGAAAACTGAAGATAAACTTCTGATGAAATTATTCCGTGCACACAAGCATGCGCCAAACGAAAAAGATGCTATGACGTCACGCTGTCTAGACAGGAAGGAAGTACTACACGCCACCTGGCGAGTGCACAGCACTGGACCGGCCTGGCCGGTGGAAACACAGGATGTCTTTTTCTGACATTTGGCGGGCTGGTCTGCGCCGACCGGATAAGCTATTGTCCATTGGATAGGATGTATTAACGCAATAAAATGCACTATTTTTCAAGTTACAAGTCATTTACTCAACAGTCAGTACCTGAAAATAGCTATTGCTCAGTTGTGCCATGAGCTACAGGTCTGTAATTTCACTATGTTATAGCTGACCCAAAAGTAGCTGAATAACATATTTACACAAATTTCTGTAAATGCAATACTTTTCCAATTACAACTGATTTACTCAACAGTGTGAACTTCAAAGTAGCTATTACTCAGCTATGCAATGAGCCACAGGTCTGGAACTTCACTATGTTATAGCTGACTCCGAAATAGGTGAATAACATATTGAAACAAAATACTCTAAATGTAATACTTTTGAAGTTATAAGTAATTTACTCAACAGTGATAACATAAAAGTAGCTATTACTCAGCTATGCCATGAGCTACAGGTCTGAAATTTTACTATGTTATAGCTGACATAAAAGTAGCTGAATAACATATTTATACAAAATTCTGTAAATGCAATAGTTTTCAAGTTACAATTGATTTTACTCATGATGGAAGTTACTGAAAAGCCCAAAAGTAGCTATTACTCACTTAGCTATTGAGACAGACACCCAAGTTACTCACCATGTTGTAGCTATGAAAAAAGTATCTGAATAACATATTTTAACAAAATGCTCTAAATGCAACACTTTTCAAGTTATAAGTGATTTAGTGCATGATTTCATGACTTTTAATGCATTTTAGACATTTTTGTCTACCACAGGCCTAATTTAGACATAAAGCCTACCAAAAAGATAGGGTGGCGAGTCCTCTAGCATACCAAGCCACCTGCCAAATATGAAAGAAATCTGGAAAGAAATGTGGACTGTAGGTCGCTAACAAGCAATATTCCACATTTTAGACATTTTTGTCTACCACAGGCCTAATTTAGACATAAAGCCTACCAAAAAGATAGGGTGGCGAGTCCTCTACCATATCAAGCCACCTGCCAAATATGAAAGAAATCCGGAAAGAAATGTGGACTGTAGGTCGCTAACAAGAAATCTCTGCGGACGCGGACGACAACGATGATGAATCCATAGTATCCCCGCTTCGCGTCGGGGATACAATAAGCTATTGCGGTAGACCTCTGAAACAGGTACCATCATTAAGGTATAGAGAAAGTACTTGAAAAACATATTTTGGTAAAATGCTGTAAATGCAGTCATTTTGGAGTTATATGCAATTTGCTCAAAGTAGCTACTGGCCCCATTACTCACTCAGCTATTAACCTAGATCTGCAAAAGCAACAAAAAAAGGAGGACACAAGAAACTACACAAAAACAATTTACCCCAGTGAAAAAAAAACGCTCAATTTAATAGCGTCAAAGTTATAAGTGATTTACTCATTAGCAAAATGTTAAAGTAGCTATTACTCAGTTAGCTATGGAGCTACAACTCTGAAAATGTGCCATTACATAAAACATCCAAGAGTGCCTAAATAATACCTTTGATCAAAGCACTGTAACTAACAGTTACAAAGAAAAAAACTATTTACTACTTTTTGTTACTGTAAAAAGCAGAAAATAGCTATTAATGCACTTAGCTATTGAAGTTAACCTCTAAACAGGTACCATCTTGTAGGCAGAGAAAGTAGCTGAACAACATATTTTGCAAAATGCTCTAAATGAAGTGGTTTTGGAGTTATAAGCAATTTACTCAAAGTAGCTACAAGCCCCATTGCTCACTTAGCTATTAACTTAGATCTTAAAAGCAGCCAAAAACATGGAGGGCATAAGAAACTTAACTAATATTTTTTAAGCACACTACCCCACAGCCCTCCACTTTAGAGAAAACTGTGTGACACAGAAATTTTAAAATCTGCAGCTGGCCTAATATAAGGGTGTCACTAAACCACTCCAGAAACTATTCAATAAATCTGTGAAGTCGGTGTGATTAATTGCAGTACATCACAGATTTCTAAAAGAACAAGATTCTCTTATAAATCATTTAAATGGATCTCCAGTCAAAATAATGGAAGCTATTTTATGTATAAACAGATTTTTCAAATCAGTAAATGAACCAGTTAAAACAAATTCTCATGCATCTGTTGATGTTAACAAGCCTCACTACTTAGTACTTTTGCGATGTGACATACATTACTGTCGGGAACTTACCTTTTTTCAAAAGTTGAAAAACGTCCTCAGAGTTGGTGACTACTTGAACTCTATCATCAGACAATGGAGTGCGGACCTGCAGCATGTGCTTCAAGTAAAGGGCGCCTTGTTTACAGTTCTACAAGAAAACAGAAAAACAAAGAAGAGATAAGTATACACCACATAGTAATAATACTCCAGTACTTCTGGTAAAACCTGCTGGATTTATAACTGAGACAGGCTGCTGACACTGAATCTGTTTAAAAAGAAAAACTTCCAGCATGCAATGTCTCCCAACTAAAATTGTAAGTCTTACAACAAAACATGCAGAAAAGTACAGAATGCAGCAATGTAAACACATGCAGTACTTCGACAGGGTAGCCCATCTACACTTCTACAGCTACATAAAGTAAAAACATGTGCTTTTTCAAACAACGTTTCTTGTGTACAGATCTACAGATTTGTATAAAATACCAATTGGTATAGAAAATGTTAACTTGATGGATAAATTTGCTTCCTTGTTATAGTGTCATTTGTAAATAATTAACAAGAACACACCAGAAAAGAGGCCCTCATTTACAGCTCTAGAAGTGTACAGATTGTACTGCACATTAAAAATGTTATGAACACAGTTAATATAAACTGAATTACACATAAAATATCAAGCAGTGCTTTAGTTTTTTAGTGTTACTTGAACAACTACCAAATAATGTAGGTGATAAAACTTGCATATGTTTTATTAAGATTATGCTGTATTTGTATGATACATTACATCCAAATTGAAAAACTGTCAAATTTACTAATCTTTAACTGGCTTTTTCACAGCTGACTAATGAGTAATGCTTGGTCTAATTTCTGATGCTTGGGTAGCTGAATATTATTAACTGCGTAAGGGGGCCATTGTTAGAGACAGTTCTACAAAATCTCCATGAGGTACTTACATCTATAAAATGTGTTCGCTCTCTGTCCAGACGGCTGGAGTCCTCCTGTATAGTATGGCAGTACATGTACAGTAATGCACCCCTCCTCCATAGTAAACATTCCAACACCTCTTCCCCCAGGATCTCCTGTAAAACACACAGGCTTGACTTTGGCAAATAAATACTGAAACCTTTGCATTTACTGTTTGAATCCACTTGGGTTATGCATCACTCCATTTACAGAGTAACGGACACTGCAAAGTTCATGCAAGTCTGGAGACAAAATAGTGATCTCTAGAAGTATGAGCCTCAGAGAGTGCTGGCGCTTAAAAAATAATAATAAATCATTTACGGAATATCACTGGATAATAATAAGGTTATTTTGAATGCTTATAATATTTGTGACATTGAACACATTTATACAACAGAAATGATTTAAACTGAACAAAAATCGTACCATTTCGATGTGCAACTGTTTATGTGGCTATTCTTCCAATGGATAGAAAAGCAAGTGCCAAAAGAGATGGGCAGTATTGGGGAATGGGTGGGTGTGGGAGTTTGTGATGCAGACAATGCTCTTTAGCATAAACTGAATGGATAGCAGATCATCTATCTTAGATGAGGTAGTTTCACATACAAGTAATGTAATAACTAGCAGTTTTAGTGATGGAAGAATGCAGTACCTTCTAACTGGCCAAGAATTTTGGATGCAGATCAGCAGTAAACTGCAAGTAAGTGCATTGGTTCCCACTTAAAGCCCATGAGTGAAATCTTATATCCTTCCTCCACCCCCACCTCCTATACACTTTGGAGTCTTATTTAATAACTTAAAGTCTCTATATCAGTGCAGCATCCTAATAAATGCTCAAATGTCATTCATAATGTGACATACACATTTTCAGTACAAGTGCTTTTGTACAATTGGCTATTGGTCATACTCTTTCTAGCCTTGCTAGCCTAGCTGGGAAGTAAATCTGACTGGCTTTCTAGACTCTGCATATGGTTTCCTATTACCTTCCAAAATGTTTTGAGGCTCCAATTGCAATAGATAAGGAGATAATATGGGGTTCAGATGAATTTAATCTTTCTTATTGCTACCTGGCATAAAAACACACAAAAATGCCTTAGGTATAACTGCTAAAACTGGTTATAAAGTGTCCACTTTAAGGATGACATTGATAGGAGACCATAATGTATCAGCTCTGAGGAAACTTGACCCCAAAACAAAAGAAGTACCCTTTACAGGGACTCTAAATTATCATACTATTCATCATTTATATGCATTAGATATAATTTTAATGTTAACCGTTTTTGTTTAAAATATATGTTCATGTATCTTATGTGTGTGACATAAATAAAATTTTGTACAATATTAGCTCAGTACATTTAGTGTGACTGTATGGTGACACAAAATATTGGTTAATGCTAAAAACAGTCTTTTGCACCATTTCTTGCTAAGCTTAAGTCCTGACTTGAAAATAATTTGGTATGTGCCTTAGTTATTCTGGATTTGATATTTTTAACAAAAATAACACTGACCTTGGTGGGCCTCTGTAAAATCAGGATCTCATTCAAATGCTTCTAGTAAAATATTAGTAGGGACAGTGACACTTATACCAATCTTGTGAAACCTGGCTTATCATTTAATAGAATGCCTTTATATTGTCAGAAACAACAATTGTAAGTATTTTACTTTGGTTACCTTTGGAGATTTCTCCGGAAAGCAATGTTGACAAATGACTTCAGGTTGTCTCAGCATTCCTATAATACAGCACAATTTTGTCAAATGATGATAAACACAAAAGCCCTGTCTCATACTTGTATCTGGACATACTTGTTAAGAAACAAAGATTACTGTGCAAGTTTTTCTCTTAATAAAACTCAAATTGAAGGCCAAAAATTGCAGGCTTTAGTCCTAAGTGTCTCACTTCATAATTTCTTCTCCAAGTTTTAGCTACTTAATTGTAGTAAAACAATTAAAATAGTTTAGCCTTTGATGCTTCTACAGTTTGGAATACACAGCTGGATGACGCTCATTCTGTCTCCACTTTTGCCTGTTTTCGGAATGAGGCTTTCCCACCATAGCTTGAATATTACCTGGCATCTCTGTGGTATCGACTCTATGTGTATGGAATAATGTTTACTGAATTAGTTTATAGTATTGCTCCTTAGAGTTTGCCTCCCCCTAAGTTAAGAGCTATGAAAGTCTAAAATATTAATATAATAGTAGTGATACCACTTGTAACATAAGATCTATATCAGAACTTGATAAAATTACGCTGCTGATGTCACAACTTAAAATCACAAAAATGTACCATGTGACACTAGTTTTTCTTTCATTTATTGTTTTTTGAGGATATTTGTATGACATTATTTACACTTTTTTTTTTTAATTTTACAAAAGCCGCCAATACCTAGCTTGCACTGTAACCATTTTGGACAGTTAACTTTTTAAAATTTTGATTCTTTACTTACTTTAGTAAACAGACAAACGTACCCAGTAACTTGTAAACTCTACTCTTAGAATTTTTTTCAGGAAATATGCCATCAACAAGGATATTTTCTTCGCAAAATGTCACATCCAATAGGACCTGGAAAAGGCACATAGAAAATTAACTCTTTACTCTTGCATCTGTCATGTTCCCACAAGAAGCAAGTAAAATTGCACATTTTAGTGACCAGTGCAGTAATTTTCAGAACATACCTGAGGAGCAATATTAAATGATTAATAATACAAATATTAAAGTATGGTTTACTCACTTCTAATGATAGTTATCTTAACCACCTATGATATCGATTTTGAAGCAGATGTTTACTTTATGGGAATACATTTAACTGAAACAATTCCTGATATTAACGGATAAAGACATTAAAAATAAGTACATTATCAAGGATATTTGACCATTATGACCATTATGCCAGGGCTGAAAAAAGTTTGAGAATAATACCTGGTGCAGAATGTTGAAATATAACACCAAATGAATACTGCCTTTTTTATTTTTCATTTATCACCCGAGTTTTGGTATTAAATATACATTGTAATAAACACTTGTTATTGGAGAAATACAGATGAATCAAATTAAACAGATCTAAAACAAACCAGAAGTTTGTGACTTTTTCAGTCACTTGTACACAATACGGAAAATTTCAATTGAAAAGGCCTTAAGAGTAAAAAAACATGACATTTGCTGCAGTGTGTGAAAGTCACCAGTGAGAAAACCTGATTATATTTCTTTGGTTTGTGCAAAATTCTGCACAAGCTTACAATATATGTGATTATTTTTTACTATATAAGCCTTCCACATCTCCTGATGAACACTTGAGGGTCAATTTTTGATTGCTTTGTCTTAACTAGAGGAATGCTTTTGCTAACAAAAGCGAACCGTCCCTTAAAGTTTAAAATGCTTTGTGGTTTTAATAAGCATGCTGTAAAGCTAAGAATGCACAAAGCTGCACCGTATGCTTTCCCAATAACTCTTAATACATTCTGAAGCTATAAAAGCAACAATAAAGGAGATATAAGGCAAAAACTCCAAAGCAGCTATTTATGACCCCAGTTTGGCCCATAAGGGAGGGTCGGGGGGATAAAATTGACCGGCTATTTAGACTCTCCACATATGCTTTCCCAATACCTCTTAATACATTCTGAAGGTCTAAAAGCAACAATAAAGGAGATATAAGGCAAAACTCCAAAGCAGCTATTTTATGACCCCAGTTTGACCCATAAGGAGGGGTTGGGGGATAAAACTGACCGGCTATTTAGATTCTCCACATATGCTTTCCCAATACCTCTTAATACATTCTGAAGCTATAAAAGCAACAATAAAGGAGATATAAGGCAAAAACTCCAAAGCAGCTATTTATGACCCCAGTTTGGCCCATAAGGGAGGGTCGGGGGGTAAAACTGACCGGCTATTTAGACTCTCCACATATGCTTTCCCAATACCTCTTAATACATTCTGAAGGTCTAAAAGCAACAATAAAGAAGATATAAGGCAAAACTCCAAAGCAACTATTTTATGACCCCAGTTTGACCCATAAAGGGGGGTCGGGGGATAAAACTGACCGGCTATTTAGATTCTCCACATATGCTTTCCCAATACCTCTTAATACATTCTGAAGCTATAAAAGCAACGATAAAGGAGATATAAGGCAAAAACTCCAAAGCAGCTATTTATGACCCCCAGTTTGGCCCATAGGGGTGGGGGGGTGGGGGTAAAACTGACCGGATATTTAGATTCTCCACATACGCTTTCCCAATACCTCTTAATACATTCTGAAGTTATAAAAGCAACAATAAAGGAGATATAAGGCAAAAACTCCAAAGCAGCTATTTATAACCCCAGTTTGGCCCATAAGGGGGGTCGCGGGTAAAACTGACCAGCTATTTAGACTCTCCACATATGCTTTCCCAATACCTCTTAATATATTCTGAAGCTATAAAAGCAACAATAAAGGAGATAAAGGCAAAAACTCAAAATCAGCTATTTTATGACCCCAGTTTGGCCCATAAGGGGGGGTCGGGGGTAAAACTGACCCGATTTTTAGACTCTCTATATATGCTTTCCCAATACCTCTTAATACATTCTGAAGCTATAAAAGCAACAATAAAGGAGATATAAGGCAAAAACTCCAAAGCAGCTATTTATAACCCCAGTTTGGCCCATAAGGGGGGTCGCGGGTAAAACTGACCAGCTATTTAGACTCTCCACATATGCTTTCCCAATACCTCTTAATATATTCTGAAGCTATAAAAGCAACAATAAAGGAGATAAAGGCAAAAACTCAAAATCAGCTATTTTATGACCCCAGTTTGGCCCATAAGGGGGGGTCGGGGGTAAAACTGACCCGATTTTTAGACTCTCTATATATGCTTTCCCAATACCTCTTAATACATTCTGAAGCTATAAAAGCAACAATAAAGGAGATATAAGGCAAAAACTCCAAAGCAGCTATTTATAACCCCAGTTTGGCCCATAAGGGGGGTCGCGGGTAAAACTGACCAGCTATTTAGACTCTCCACATATGCTTTCCCAATACCTCTTAATATATTCTGAAGCTATAAAAGCAACAATAAAGGAGATAAAGGCAAAAACTCAAAATCAGCTATTTTATGACCCCAGTTTGACCCATAAGGGGGGGTCGGGGGTAAAACTGACCCGATTTTTAGACTCTCTATATATGCTTTCCCAATAACTCTTAATACATTCTGAAGCTATAAAAGCAACAATAAAGGAGATATAAGGCAAAAACTCAAAATCAGCTATTTTATGACCCCAGTTTGACCCATAAGGGGCGGCCGTGGGGTAAAACTGACCGGCTATTTAGACTCTCCACATATGGTTTCCTATTACCTCCCAGTACATTTTATAGCTCTAAATGCAATACTTAAGAAGATAATAGGGGGGTTGGCATAAATTTAAGGCTTTCAGATTGGAAGGTGTCAGAAAATCACTCATAAATGAGACATTTTTCAAGGGATTGCTCCCACAATCTAATCAGCTCGCGTTTTCGATAGTATGAACAGGTGTGTCAAATTATAGGGCTCTGTAGCAAGTAGTTTTCCCTGAACTGGGAGAACGGGGGTTGGGGGGGGGGGGGGGGGGGGGTTGGGGGGGGGGTTGGTGGTGTACTTCAAAAAATAGTTTTTGATCATGTGACCTTCATAAAGGTCAAAGGTCAAATTTAAGCATGCAGAAAAATTTTCCCGCGCCTAAGGTATATAACTACCAAATATGGTTTGAAACCTTCTAATAATAAGGGAGAGATTCAAGGGAAACCATAATGCGGCGGCGGCGAGGAAACTGAAGCGAAAACAAATAAGCGCCCTTTCAGGGATGCTTAATTATTAAAGGGTGTCAGCCCCAATAGTAAATTTCACACACTGTGGCAAAATTGACTTTTCTTACTCTATAAGAACTACATATAAAGTTCCACTTTAAAGATTATGCTACTTAACAAAGTTCTAGTTAAAAAGGATTTAACTGTATTTAACAGAAAGTGAGAACCTGTGCATAAAGTTGCAAGATGCTTTCCACTGAAACATTTTCAGGGAGTACATTATTGACTTGAGTGCTCTCATTATCTTCTTTCACGTGGTTATCTCGCTTCTCTGGCCTTGCATCACTAGCCACACTCCCCACTCCCTCACCCTGCTTCTCTCCTTCAGCTTTATCGTCTTCTTTATCATTCTCTGTGAGATTAAATAAAATGATGCCACAAATGTTATTTAAATAACCATACTCTGCGATGTTGTAAATTGTGAGAACATACTTTTATTATCACAATAAGTCGAGTTGAACTGAGTAAAGTTTTTTCCAAAAACAAGTTGCTTCTATTAGAACTAAATATACTAACTGATCAGTCCTGTTCAACTTGTATGAGATTGTTCTAATGAAATAGTCTGAAGAAGAGATATAGAGTAAGAAATCAATAACTTAAGACCTGTAAAACCTTATTTAATTCTATGAAAAAATGAAACTTTGTCTTAAACTTGGTATATTTCAGTTCAAAAAGCCTTGATTTACTGTACATTCAACAAATTTTGTTTCAATTTATTATTTTTATTAGTATTTCCACATGTGGCGAAATTTCAGATATGTGGCAAATTTTAGATTTCTTACTCTATGCTATATATTACATTTGGTTTTCCAAAAACGAAGGCATTTAAATTGAATGATTTTCTCATTCTGGATCTGAATCCAAATTCTCTTTGAGGAGGATAAGCTTTTGAGTTGGACAAAGAGAGAAACAAACTTACAAATCTGGTCACAATGCCCCTCGCCCTCCCCTTCAAATATAAATCTAGAAAAATGTTTTATTAACAAAAGCAAAGTATTCCCAAAAGCATAGTTGTAATGTAATTGAATAAGCAGAAAAAGATCGACTTTTGCACACTTGGCACGGCCACTGTAGACATAACAATGAAAATGCATTTAAATAATGAGTAGAGTTAAAATAATGAGTGTTGTTCAGTGAAAATTACTGTAAATGACTTGAAAGGTTATTTCTACAAATGCATGGGTGAAACTACTTAACTCTGGAGAGAGCTTCTCTGCCACCTAATCAGGCTTACTTATCTGTGTTGAAAACAGGGTAACAACTATGAGTACAACTAGTCTCATGGAGAGGGATGGGTGCTCTTTCATCTCTTTCCCATAAATAAATAAGGAGGAATTTTATGGGTGAGTGGCAGTGATCCTTTTTAACAGAGTGGTAGACTGACCAACAGGTGTGGATAGAGGTTTACATCAGGCCTGGGGTCAATTACATTCAAATGTAATGCATTACCATTACATTACATTTGAGTTTGCATGCATTACATTACATTACCACTACTTTGTATTTTGGAAAGTAATGCATTACATTACTTTTAAATTGTAATGCATTACATTACACATTACTTTTCACAAATTTCAAACAAACAAAAATAGTCCATATTGATATATTTATTACAGCACATAGTTGGTTATGCTATAAGGAAAATAGTTTACGTTCCTTAATTTTTAATTTCATGTTTTATAATAGTGAATGTCTGTGTGTATGAGAAGTCCAATTTAATTTTTTAATATTATTTAAAATCTACAGAAAGGACCTTGAATCTTGAACCAAGATGTTAAGATTATTTACTAAATTTTCTCTCTGTGAACACAATACCTGCTTTTTTACATCCATAAATTTTACAATCTTTAGAGACTCACAAGAAATGTCAATGAAAGGTATGTCTTGCGTTTAAGCGTGTAAGAAAGTTTGAATTTATTTTCTTTGAACCAGAAAGAAAATGAACAGCAGTGATTGTATGGTGCGTGGAAAAAAGGGGCCCAGGAAAAAAGGGAACTAGAAAAAAGGGGCCCAAGAAAAAAGGGGCCCAGGAAAAAAGGGGCCTACAGTTTTTGGAAAAGGGTAAAAAAGGGGCCCACTTTTTTCATTTTTGATAAAACAACATTAGTGATATCAACCAACTTCTATTTAGTTAATGAGTTTTATATAACAAATCAACTTTGACTAAGATACAAGAACCCCCCATCAAACAATCTAAGCAATTCTATGCATCTACTCTGGATTGCATTTTAAAATTGAAGGCCCTTTCATATAGCCCCCATCAAACAATCTAAGGAATTCAATGCATCTATTCTGGATTGCATTTTAAAATTGAAGGCCCTTTCATATGGCCCCCATCAAACAATCTAAGCAATTCAATGTATCTACTCTGGATTGCATTTTAAAATTGAAGACCCTTTTAAGTAGCCACCATCAAACAATCTGATATATCATATGTATCTACTCTGTATTGCAATTATTACAAATTTAAAGCCTTTAAAGTAGGTTAAAACATAATAAAGTTTGAAAAACAATGTTAAATGTTTGTTGCATGCAATTACAAATTTAAAGCCTCTAAAGGAGGTTAAAACACAATAAAGTTTAAAAAACAATGTTAATTGTTTGTTGCATGAAGGAAATTTCTAGTCATATTACATAATAATAATAATAAACCTTTAGGCATAATCATAAACAAACACTAGAAAAAAATACTGGGCCCCTTTTTTCCCCTTTTCCAAAAACTGTGGGCCCCTTTTTCCCTGGGCCACTTTTTTCTAGGTCCCTTTTTTCCTGGGCCCCTTTTTTCCTGGATTTGATTGTATTTAGCCTTAAATTTACCAACAGTTTCTGCTGGCAAGTGAAAATGATCAAATACACTTTGCTTTGTTTTAACATTTGTAATTTCAAAAGACAGACAAATGAGAATATTAGAATGAGAAGTGACATCTGAATGCAGTCTTTATACCAGATTGATGGCCTTTCATTTGTACTCACAGTTCCTGAGTGGGATTAATATAAAAGGGCAGCCTGAGTAGATATGTCTACTCAGGGAGATTATTACATTGTTGGTACTTTGCATCAAAAGGATTGTTCTTCTGTTCTATTGATCATAGTTTCTTGAACATTACCCAAAATCCTAATTACAATTGATACCTGCTAGTGCTGTAAGTCGTCAAGAAATACTAGAGTTGACGCGTCGGAACTAATAGACGGTGAACCGACGAAAGTCGCACTAGTGTTGATCAAGGACTTCAGAAGAAATATATTTTATTAATTAGATGGTTTTAAATAAAAAACAAATTTTTGTAGTTTGATCTCTGACCCTAGCCAATAAAGTACTGAAATCTCGTGAGAATTTATACTTGCGGTTAAAATATTGTGGGAAGCAGCCATTGTTGTTCCACTTGAAAGCCGTGACAACGTAAAAATGTGATTGCTTTCTTTTAAAATGCTAACTAGAGGAATGCTTTTGCTAACAAAAGTGAAGCATACCTTAAAGTTTAAAATGCTTTGTGGTTTTAATAAGCATGCTGTAAAGCTAAGAATGCACAAAACTGCACCGTATGGTTTCCCAATACCTCTTAATACATTTTGAAGCTATAAAAGCAACAATAAAGGAGATCTAAGGCAAAAACTCCAAAGCAGCTATTTATGACCCCAGTTTGGCCCATAAAGTGGGGGGGGGGGGGGGTCGCGGGTAAAACTGACCGGCTATTTAGACTCTCCACATATTCTTTCTCAATACCTCTTAATACATTCTGAAGCTATAAAAGCAACAATAAAGGAGATATAAGGCAAAAACTCAAAATCAGCTATTTTATGACCCCAGTTTGACCCATAAGGGGGGGCCGTGGGGTAAAACTGACCGGCTATTTAGACTCTCCATATATGCTTTTCCAATACCTCTTAATACATTCTGAAGCTATAAAAGCAACAATAAAGGAGATATAAGGCAAAAACTCAAAATCAGCTATTTTATGACCCCAGTTTGACCCATAAGGGGGGGCCAGGGGGTAAAACTGACCGGCTATTTAGACTCTCCACATATGCTTTCCCAATACCTCTTAATATATTCTGAAGCTATAAAAGCAACAATAAAGGAGATATAAGGCAAAAACTCAAAATCGGCTATTTTATGACCCCAGTTAGACCCATAAGGGGGGGTCGGGGGGTAAAACTGACCGGCTATTTAGACTCTCCATATATGCTTTCCCAATACCTCTTAATACATTCTGAAGCTATAAAAGCAACAATAAAGGAGATATAAGGCAAAAACTCAAAATCAGCTATTTTATGACCCCAGTTTGACCCATAAGGGGGGGCCAGGGGGTAAAACAGACCGGCTATTTAGACTCTCCACATATGGTTTCCTATTACCTCCCAGTACATTTTATAGCTCTAAATGCAATACTTAAGAAGATAATAGGGGGTTGGCCTAAATTTAAGGCTTTCAGATTGGAAGGTGTCAGAAAATCACTCATAAATGAGACATTTTTCAAGGGATTGCTCCCAAAATCTAATCAGCTCGCGTTTTTAATAGTATGAACAGGTGTGTCAAATTATATGGCTCTGTAGCAAGTAGTTTTTCCTGAACTGTGATGACGGGCAGGGGGGGGGTGTACTTCAAAAAATAGTTTTTGATCATGTGACCTTCATAAAGGTCAAATTTAAGCATGCAGAAAAATTTTCCCACGCCTAAGGTATATAACTGCCAAATATGGTTTGAAACCTTCTAATAATAAGGGAGATATTCAAGGGAGACCATGATGCGGCGGCGAGGAAACTGAGGCGAAAACAAATAAGCGCCCTTTCAGGGACGCTTAATTATCATAAGATTTTATTAGGTAGGTAATATTTTGGTGTACTATAAAGGTTTTGATGAAAAATCGATCTTTATAATGTATGAACCGACGCGTCGTAATGTCAACACTCACGACCGACTATGACCAAGTCGAGCCGCGTCGTTACTGCACTAATACCTGCAACCCAATGTCCCACCAATACAGATTGTGTACCATGAGAATGACTTATTATTAATAGAATTGATTAATTATGCACTAATAACAACAAATGGTGATATTTAAATATTACTGAATAAATTCTAAAAGTATTTCAAGTTTTTCCCATGTAGCAGAAAAAATAGGAACTGTCAGTGACAGTAAATGACAACTCTGGCTTCATACAAAAACAATATACAAGTTAAAATACTCATGAAAGAAGTAATAATTAGTAATGACAATGTAATGTAAAAGTAATGTGAATTCACATTACTTTTCAAAAGTAATGCCTTACATTACACATTACTTTGCCCTTTTTAATGTGCATTACACATTACATTGCATTAACTAGTTAATTATATCAGGCAGATATTACTTTATTATTGCCTAGCTTGACAATTAGCAGGAGGCAGTTTTTTACTAGTTAATTATATCATGCAGATATTACTTCATTATTGCCTAGCTTGACAATTAGCAGGAAGCAGTTTTTTAGTTTTGTTCACTATGAGTGCTCCTTCAACCACTGCTAGTCAAGCCAAAATCTGTGATGCCATGTCTAAAGACAATGTCACCTCGGAACTCCCAAGTGGCTGTGACACACCCATCCCCATAAACAAGATTTCAGCAGAACATGGACAAATCAAACCTGTCTCACATCATTTCAAGAATGACAGACACAGTCACAAACATATGCAGTTCAGTATGCTAGAAGGATGTATTCCAAAATTTGAATCAGACAGCACTTCCGAAAGAAGGCGTATTGAGTTGTGTTGGATATTCAAATTACACTCTCTGGCCCTAATTGGCATCAACCAATTAGTGTGATTATTTATGGCTATTATTTGGACCGCAATGCACTCAGCAGTTTCCGCCTTTCTTTCTTCTGAAGTTCATAATTAGCTGCTATGGATGTACTGCTGGATTGATTTTTGTCTACAAATGCACATGTCCATTTAAATAGAGCTATGAGAAATATTAGCTGGTGGAATTTTTCAATAAATACTAAAATGGGGGAATATCCTGCAAGAAATGTACAGTACTCAATAAGTACTGCAGATGGAGGTCTGGCTTTTTGGCATAAGAAAGAAACTAAAAAAGTAGTTGAAGAATTTATTCCAAGAAATGAAAAATCCTTGATATTTTCTGAGACAGTGAACATGTACGGTGAAGTACCCAATATGACCCCAGTTTCGGGGGAGTGATGTATAAATCTGAACTGCTCTTTAGACATCCTGTAGATGGTTTCCTATTAACTCTCAAAATATTCTAAAGCTCTAAAATGTAGAAGATATAAGCCGCAAATACAAAATTTGTGATCCATGGCAGCAGGATTTAGGGGGACTGGTAAATCTGACCAACTATGTAGACTCACCGCATATGGTTTCCTCTTACCTCAATTACGTAATAATCCCGAGAGCAATAACAAAGGAGATACAAGCCAAAAAGACAAAATCTGCAATTTTACATGAATTAGAGCCTTATGACTACTAACTAGTAATAATTACATAATAATGACCCAAATTTTTGCCCAATCACTTACAAAATCACATCCCAATGGAGTGAATTTTATACCTTTTGTTGAGCAGCAATAATGAGCAGGTGGTCCCGAAAAAACTTGTTGATCCTGTGACCTTGACAAAAGGCGAAAGGGCAAATGTAAGCATGTGAAAAAATATTTCTATGCCCAAGGTATGTAAGTGCGAAAATGGTTACAAAACGTCCATTAACAAGGTAGATATTCAAGGTAGACCATAATGCAGTGAGGAAACTCGATGCTAAAACAAACTAGACCAAGGACGCATCTGTGGCCAGATGCTGGATGTATCCTCTGACAAAGGCCAACTAACATAGTTTGGAAGATAAACAGCATTTTTCGTTAATAAGCAAGGTGAAAGCACTTTTAAGTTTGGCTAACCTTATTTGACCCTGTAGCAGGGGCCCAAGGTGAAGTCTGACCACATCGAAAGATTCGCAGCCCATGATTTCCTATAAGTCGTTTTCACATTGCAAACCTTTAGGACCAATAATAAGCAGGAGGGGCCCAAGGTCAAATCTGAGCACATGAAAAGATTTGCAGCCCATGACTTCCTATAAGTTGTTTTCATATTAATGAGTTATTTGAGAAATACTGGCTATCTGCAATACTTCTAGAGATAATTTGCATTTACTCATTTTGAGTAGGTGAATAATTAGCTACGGGTCTGAAACTTCACCAAGTGAAAGCTCTCCCAAAAGTAGGCGAATGAGTTATTTGAGAAAAATTGGCTATCTACAATACTTTTAGAGATAATTTGCATTTACTCATTTTGAGTAGGTGAGTAATTACCTACGGGTCTGAAAATTCACCAAGTGAAAGCTCTCCCAAAAGTAGGTGAAGGAGTTATTTGAGAAAAATTGGCTATCTGCAATACTTTTAGAGATAATTCGCATTTACTCATTTTGAGTAGGTGAGTAATTACCTACAGGTCTGGAACTTCAGCATGTGAAAGCTCTCCCAAAAGTAGGTGAATGAGTTATTTAAGAAAAATTTGCTATCTGCAATACTTTTAGAGAAAATGCAGAATTACTCATTTTTAGTAGGCAAGTAATTTAGCCACAGGCCTAATTTAGACATAAAGCCTACCAACAGAATACTGTGGTGCACCCTCTAATATACCTTGCAAACTTGAGAAGGCTAGCTATAATATTTTTTTTCGTTAGAGCGGTAATGGTGAAATCTCTCTACACACTGCGGCTATCCAGTGGATACAATGATTTACTCAACAGTGAGAACCTGAAAGTAGATATTGGTAAACTATGCCATGACATAGAGGTCTGCAATTTCACTCTGTTATAGCTGACCAAAAATTATGTGAATAACATATTTAAACAAAATACTGTAAATGTAATAGTTTTCACGCTATAACTGATTTACTCAACAGTGATAACCTCAAAGTAGCTATTACTCAGCTATACAATGAGCTACATGTCTGGATTTTTTCTATGTTATAGCTGACCCAAAATTAGGTCAACTACATATTTAAGCAAAATACTGTAAATGCAATAGTTTTCAAGTAACAACTGATTTACTCAATAGTGAGAACCTGAAAGTAGCTATTGCTCAGCTATGCCATGAGCTATAAGTCTGTAATTTCTCGATGTTATAGCTGACCCAAAAGTAGGTGAACAACATATTTTAACAAAATACTCCAAATGCAATATTTTTCAAGTTACAAGTCATTTACTCAACAGTCAGTACCTGAAAATAGCTATTGCTCTGTTGTGCCATGAGCTACAGGTCTGTAATTTCACTATGTTATAGCTGACCCAAAAGTAGCTGAATAACATATTTACACAAATTTCTGTAAATGCAATAGTTTTCCAATTACAACTAATTTACTCAACAGTGTGAACCGCAAAGTAGCTATTACTCAGCTATGCAATGAGCCACAGGTCTGGAACTTCACTATGTTATAGCTGACTCCGAAATAGGTGAATAACATATTGAAACAAAATACTCTAAATGTAATACTTTTGAAGTTATAAGTAATTTACTCAATAGTGATAACCTAAAAGTAGCTATTACTCAGCTATGCCATGAGCTACAGATCTGAAATTTTACTATGTTATAGCTGACCCAAAAGTAGCTGAATAACATATTTATACAAAATTGTGTAAATGCAATAGTTTTCAAGTTACAAGACGTGTGATTTTACTCATGATGGAAGTTACTGAAAAGCCCAAAAGTAGCTATTACTCACTTAGCTATTGAGACAGACACCCAAGTTACTCACCATGTTGTAGCTATGAAAAAAGTAGGTGAATAACATATTTTAACAAAATGCTCTAAGTGCAACACTTTCAAAGTTATAAGTGATTTAGTGCATGATTTCATGACTTTTAATGCATTTTAGACATTTTTGTCTACCACAGGCCTAATTTAGACATAAAGCCTACCAAAAAGATAGGGTGGCGAGTCCTCTAGCATACCAAGCCACCTGCCAAATATGAAAGAAATCTGGAAAGAAATGTGGACTGTAGGTCGCTAACAAGCAATATTCCATATTTTAGACATTTTTGTCTACCACAGGCCTAATTTAGACATAAAGCCTACCAAAAAGATAGGGTGGCGAGTCCTGTACCATATCAAGCCACCTGCCAAATATGAAAGAAATCCAGAAAGAAATGTGGACTGTAGGTCGCTAACAAGAAATCTCTGCGGACGCGGACGAGGGCGCGGACGACAACGATGATGAATCCATAGTATCCCCGCTTCGCGTCGGGGATACAATAAGGCATCTTTACTGGAAGGCTTAACTAAAACCTGCAAACAAGCAGCAAACATTATATGGATGTGAGAACTTACAATTTCCGAGATAAAGAAATGAAAAAAACAAAGCTAAAAAGTCTTTTGATCTACAGGCGCGAGGCACAAAGCCATCAGTAGGCCTCGGCAGGCAAGAACCCCAGCCCGCAGGTACAGTTAAATGACCTACAACATTGAGATTTGGAAAAATCTTAGGAACAACTTTTATTGTAAGAAGTATAGAGAACCCACGAGATGTTCTGCAAAAGATTCACAGGCCATGATTTTTTACAAGTAGTTTTCATATCTGATGAAGCTATCTGCAATATTTTAGGTTACAGAAAATATAAAATTTTAGAATTAACTTTAAGACCCGAAAATTTTAAAAGTGTTGCCATGGCAACAGTTACTGCATGATACCCTCAAAACCTAATCAGCTGTATATCCTCTTGGGGTAAACATATCCTAAAACTTTGGTGAAAATCCATGCAGGGGTTTATGCTGTGGAACACCCAAAAACTTTAAGACCCGAAAATCTTAAAAGTGTAGCCATGGCAACAGTGGTAGCCGGATACCCCTCAAATCAACTCTAGATCCACTTGAGGTAAACATCCCCTGAAAATTTGGTGAAAATCTGTGCAGGGGCTTAGGCTGTGGAACACCCACAAGCGTTATGCCTGCTGCAGCCGCCACCACCCGGACGGCGCAGGGGACTACTATAACCCCAGCCTTTATGGGCTGGGGTTATAAACAAGAGGAGAGTGCCCGTGAACGGGCACTGTGTCAGCTGACTGAGTGTTTTTGATTTGTGAAGGTGATTAGAGGACAGAATAATTATCAGGAAAAGGGCTGTACAGAAATACAGTAAATGGTAACTGAACAGCAAGTTCGAAAGAAATTCCGAAGCTGACAGAAGAAAAGGATAAAAAAGTTGTGCCCTGTAAATGGTATTATGAAGGAAAATAACAAGGTAATTGTTTAAGTGTAAAAAATAGGTTAAAACATATTTAAAGAAATACTACAAATGCAATATCCTCGTTCGACCTTGAAGAAGGGGTCCAAGGTCAAATCTAACCACACAAATGCATTCCCAGCCCATGATTTCCTATGGTTTACCATTCCAAACCTGTAGGACCAATTATAAATGAGTTATAAGCACTTTTAAGCTTGGCTGTCCTCATTTGACCTTGAAGGAGGGGTCCAAAGGTCAAATCTGACCATACCAAAAGATTCCGAGCCAATGATTTCCTATGGGATGGTTTACCATCCCAAATCTCTGTCACCAATAATAAGCGAGTTGTAGGCACTTTCAATTTTCGCTATCCTCATTTGACCTTGAAGGAGGGTTCCAAGGTCAAATCGGACCATATCAACAGATTCACAGCCCATGATTTCCTGTCTGTTTACCATCCCAAACCTCTGGGACCAATAATAAGCGAGTTATAAGCACTTTTAAGTTTAGCTATCCTTGTTTGACCTTGAAGGAATGGTCATTGAAGGTCAAATCTGACCACACCAAAAGATTCCCACGCCATGATTTCCTACAGGTTGGTTTATCATCCCAAACCTCTAGGATCAATAATAAGGGAGATATAAGCACTTTTCATGACTGACAAAAAACACCTGTGGCGGCCATCTTGTTTCTCAAAATGAGGCCAAAAATATTCCCAGACAACATTTTATGGTTATTAATATATACTGCAAACTTAAGAAAGCTAGCTATAATATTTTTTTTCATCAGAGCAGTAATGGTGAAATCTCTCTTTACACACTGCGGCTATCCAGTGGATACAATGATTTACTCAACAGTGAGAACCTGAAAGTAGCTATTGCTCAGCTATGCCATGACATAGAGGTCTGCAATTTCACTATGTTATAGCTGACCAAAAATTCTGTGAATAACATATTTAACAAATTACTCTAAATGTAATAGTTTTCAAGTTACAACTGATTTACTCAACAGTGAGAACCTCAAAGGAACTATTACTCAGCTATGCAATGAGCTACATGTCTGAAATTTTACTATGTTATAGCTAACCCAAAAGTAGGTGAACAACATATTTAAGCAAACTACTGTAAATGCAATAGTTTTCAAGCTACAACTGATTTACTCAATAGTGAGAACCTGAAAATAGCTATTGCTCCGCTATGCCATGAGCTATAGGTCTGTAATTTCACTATGTTATAGCTGACCCAAAAGTAGGTGAACAATACATTTTAACAAAATACTCCAAATGCAATATTTTTCAAGTTATAGCTGATTTACTCAACAGTCAGTACCTGAGAATAGCTATTGCTCAGTTGTGCCATGAGCTATAGGTCTATAATTTCACTATGTTATAGCTGACCCAAAAGTAGCTGAATAACATATTTGCACAAATTTCTGTAAATGCAATAGTTTTCCAATTATAACTGATTTACTCAACAGTGAGAACTTCAAAGTAGCTATTACTCAGCTATGAAATGAGCCACAGGTCTGAAACTTCACTATGTTATAGCTGACCCCAAAATAGGTGAATAACATATTGAAACAAAATACTCTAAATGCAATAGTTTTCAAGTTATAAGTGATTTACTCAACAGTGATAACCTAAAAGTAGCTATTACTCAGCTATGCCATAAGCTACAGGTCTGAAATTTTACTATGTTATAGCTGGCCCAAAAGTAGCTGAATAACATATTTATACGAAATTCTCTAAATGCAATAGTTTTTAAGTTACAAGTGATTTTACTCATATGATGATGGAAGTTACTGAAAAGCCCAAAAGTAGCTATTACTCACTTAGCTATTGAGACAGACACCCAACTTACTCACCATATTGTAGCTATGAAAAAAGTAGCTGAATAACATATTTTAACAAAATGCTCTAAATGCAATACTTTTCAAGTTATAAGTGATTTACTCAACAGTGATAACCTAAAAGTAGCTATTACTCAGCTATGCCATGAGCTACAGGTCTGAAATTTTACTATGTTATAGCTGACCCAAAAGTAGCTGAATAACATATTTATACGAAATTCTCTAAATGCAATAGTTTTCAAGCTATAAGCGATTTACTCAACAGTGATAACCTAAAAGTGGCTATTACTCAGCTATGCCATGAGCTACAGGTCTGAAATTTCACTATGTTATAGCTGGCCCAAAAGTAGCTGAATAACATATTTATACGAAATTCTCTAAATGCAATAATTTTTAAGTTATAAGTGATTTTACTCATAATGGAAGTTACTGAAAAGCCCAAAAGTAGCTATTACTCACTTAGCTATTGAGACAGACACCCAACTTACTCACCATATTGTAGCTATGAAAAAAGTAGCTGAACAACATATTTTCACAAAATGCTGTAAATGCAACACTTTTGAAGTTATAAGTGATTTAGTGCATGATTTCATGAATTTTAATGCATTAAAAATTATTAAAAAAATTTATTAAAAAAAAAGTAAGACAGATCCAGGTCTCATACTCACACCAGAGAATCTACCTCTGGCCTAGTACATATATGCAAGATATGAGAGAAATCCCTCCAATAGTCACTGAGAAAATTGTGATAAAAAGTTGAAATTTTCACACTTTTGGTGGGGGTACCCCCCTTGTAATGTCTCTAGCAAACAGACGAACAGACAGATTTGCATGCCTTGAACAATTTTTCATCCTCGATAGATAAGGTATCTTTTAAAAAAAACAGCATGTCTCTAGGCCTTGTAGTTTTGGAGAAGTTGTTCACGCGGACGTGTATGCGTACGCGTACGCCCACGCCGCAGAGTGATGACATAATGTCAGCTGACTGACAAGTCAGCTGACATAAAAACCAGTAGTGCACACTGGAAGGGAAGATTCCTCACTGAAAGTGCAAATTTCCGTAAAATGAAGGTGAAAAAAATGAAACAAGACCACTGCCGCGGTGTTTATCTCCCGCCAAGCATTAAATAGCCCAGACAAGATTTTATAGGTCAAGGTCACTACAGCCAGGTCAAGGGTCAAATCAAGGTCAGACCATGACGTTGCACACCTACATCCCCTAACCAATGTTCCTACCAAGTATCAACTTCCTACACCTTACGGTTTCCGAGATATAGCTTGGACAAGATCTTCAAACTCAAGGTCACTGCGGCAAGGTCAAATCAGGGTCAGATCATGACGTTGCACACCTACACATCCTAACGAATGTCCCTACCACGTACCAACTCCCTACACCTTACGGTTTGTGAGATACAGTCTGGACAAACTTTTTCCCGCCGCCTGCCCGCCCGCCCGCCCATCCGGACACCATGGGCTGTCGGGTAAAAAATAGATGAACAACATGGGTCAAAACAGTTTCGTGATATTTGTGATTTTTCACATTTTCACTAAAAGTAGCAATTAAGTAGCCATTACTCACTTATACACTGGCAACAGTTGTGAAACTTAAATATGTTACAGTTTACAAAAAAGTAGATGAACAACATATTTGAGAGAAATTGTGTAGCTGCAATACTTTTGAAGATATAAGCCAATTACTCATTACGGTTATCATTAAAAATTGAAAAAGTAGCTATTACTCACTTAGCTATGGAGATACACTTTCAAACTACCGACCATGTTGTAGCTGTGGAGAAAGTAGTTGAATAACATATTGGAACAAAATACTGTAAATGCAATAGTTTGAGAGTTATAAGCCATATAATTACATTAGGTAAAAGTGCTATTACTCACTCAAAAGTAGGCCAAAGTTCACCAATCCCCTTAGCAGGACATTGTTGTACCACCCTGTGGGTCAAAAATTCGCTCGAAATTGCTCTATCTCTTACGGTTTGTGAGATATTTGTGATTTTTCACATTTTCACTAAAAGTAGCAATAAAGTAGCCATTACTCACTTGTACATTGAGCAACAGTTGTGAAACTTCAATATGTTACAGTTCACAAAAAAGTAGATGAACAACATATTTGAGAGAAATTATGTAGCTGCAATAATTTTGAAGATATAAGCCATTTACTCATTATGGTTATCATTAAAAATTGACAAAGTAGCTATTACTCACTTAGCTATGGAGATACACTTCCAAACTACTGACCATGTTGTAGCTGTGGAGAAAGTAGCTGAACAACATATTGCAACAAAATACTCTAAATGCAATAGTTTGAGAGTTATAAGCCATATGATTACATTAGGTAAAAGTGCTATTACTCACTCAAAAGTAGGCCAAAGTTCACCAATCCCCTTAGCATAGGACATTGTTGTACCACCCTGTGGGTAAAAAATTCGCTCGAAATTGCTCTATCTCTTACGGTTTGCGAGATATTTGTGATTTTTCACATTTTCACTGAAAGTAGCAATAAAGTAGCCATTACTCACTTGTACATTGAGCAACAGTTGTGAAACTTCAATATGTTACAGTTTACAAAAAAGTAGATGAACAACATATTTGAGAGAAATTGTGTAGCTGCAATACTTTTGAAGATATAAGCCATTTACTCATTATGGTTATCATTAAAAATTGACAAAGTAGCTATTACTCACTTAGCTATGGAGATACACTTCCAAACTACTGACCCTGTTGTAGCTGTGGAGAAAGTAGCTGAACAACATATTGCAACAAAATACTCTAAATGCAATAGTTTGAGAGTTATAAGCCATATAATTATATTAGGTAAAAGTGCTATTACTCACTCAAAAGTAGGCCAAAGTTCACCAAACCAAAAAAATTTTGAAGAGCGTAAAAATTCATTAGGACAACTAATTTACCAAAAATGTGTAACTGTAGTAGTTTCAGAGAAAACTGCGTGACCCACGCACGCACGCACAAACATGGTGCAAATTAAAAAAAGGATTCTCTAAAAGTGCAAGGCACAGAGAGGTTACACTTAAAAGTACATGTATATACATGTAGGCTTAAGATCTACCAGGATAGTCAGATAAAGATCAATAGAGCTGTATATTGGTTTCTAACTTTCTATGTGTATGTTATTGGTAGATGTTTATACAGAAATTACTAGTATTTTAAAGAAAGGAATAATGTAAAACCCAGGGATGGTTGGTAGGTTATAAATATTAACAAAATATTTCTGAAAATGGCACAAAAAGGACAATGTTATCTTTAATTGCGGGCAAAAAAAAAACCAACTAGTACAGTGTTTGTATTTCTATTACTGTAAGGTTGTTTTTAGTAATTTGACATGTATATAATTTTGGCGCAAATCACATTATAAAACTAGACCTACGCATCAGAGAACCGAAGCAAATCTGTATCCACCGGAAAGAGAACTCACCAAAGCCAGTGAACCATCATTTGACCTTGAAGGAGGGGCCAAAGGTCAAATCTGACATCAGAAGATTCCCAGCCCACAATATCCTGCAAGTTGGTTTCACATTGCAAACCTCTAGGATCAATAATAAACGAGTTATAAACCCTTTTAAATTTGGTTATGACCTTGAAGGAGGGGTCCAAGGTCAAATCTATCTACATCAAAAGATTCCCAGGCCATGATTTCCTATAGGTTGGTTTTACATTGCAAACCTCTAAGACCATTAATAAGCGAGTTATAAGCACTTTTAAGTTTGGCTATCCTTGTTTGACCTTGAAGGGAGATATAACCACTTTTAAGGTCCACTATGTGGGTTACTTTGGCACTCCGTGGATGACCTTGAATTAAGAGCTTCAAGGTCAAATGTCTGCAAGGTTGTAGAGGACATATATATCTCTTAGTTGGTTTACCATTCCAAACGAGTAGGACCAATAATAAGCAAGTTATAAGCAGTTTTAAGGTTGGCTATCCTCGTTTGACCTTGAAGGAGGGGCCCAAGGTCAAATCCGACCACACCAGAAGATTCCTAGCTTATGATTTCCTATAGGTTGGTTACCGTCCCAAATCTCTTGGACCAAAAATAAGAGAGTAAGAACCACTTTTAACTTTAGCTATCCTCGTTTGACCTTGAAGGAGGGCCCAAGGTCAAATCCGACCACATCAGAAGATTCCCAGTCCATCATTTCATATAGATTGGTTTACCATCCCAAACCTCTAGGACCAATAATAAGCGAGTTATAAGCACTTTTAAGTTTGGCTATCCTCGTATGACCTTGAAGAAGGGGTCCAAGGTCAAATCTGACTACATCAAAAGATTCCCAGCCCATGATTTCCTATAAGTTGCTTTGCCATCCCAAACCTCTAGGACCAATAATAAGTGAGTTATAAGCACTTTTAAGTTTGGCTATCCTTGTTTGACCTTGAAGGAGGGGCCCAAAGTCAAATCCAACCACACCAGAAGATTCCCAGCCCATGATTTCCAATAGGTTGGTTTACAATCCCAAACCTCCAGGACCAATATTATGCGAGTTATAAGCACTTTTAAGTTTGTCTATCCTCGTTTGACCTTGAGAGAAGGGGCCCAAGGTCAAATCCGACCATACCAGAAGATTCCCAGTTTATGACTTCCTATAGGTTGGTTTACCATCCCAAACCTCTTGGACCAATAATAAGCAAGTTATACGCACTTTTATGGTTGATTATCCTCGTTTGACCTTGAAGGAGGGGTCCAAGGTCAAATCTATCTACATCAAAAGATTCCCAGCCCATGATTTCCTATAGGTTGGTTTTACATTGCAAACCTCTAAGACCATTAATAAGCGAGTTATAAGCACTTTTAAGTTTGGCTATCCTTGTTTGACCTTGAAGGGAGATATAACCACTTTTAAGGTCCACTATGTGGGTTACTTTGGCACTCCGTGGATGACCTTGAATTAAGAGCTTCAAGGTCAAATGTCTGCAAGGTTGTAGAGGACATATATATCTCTTATACATATCACCTATGAAGACATTCAACCTTCTACCTATGAGAAACAGCCAGTAGAAAAATGTAGATAATTTTCAAAGAAATGCCCGCGGTGGCCATCTTGTTTTTCAGAATGATGCTAATTTCCTTCCAGAGAAGCTTACCCCCCTATGAAGATATCCTGCAAATTTGGTAAACCTAGCTGATGTAGTTTTCCTCTTAGCGCATTAACGCCAAAAATCTCTCTACCTGCAACGGCGGCGTAGCGAACGCTAAACCAAAGTATCCACCAGATGCCTCCGGTGGATACAATTAAACACTGTATATTTAATTCACATTATTTGCAGGTCAGTTTTCATCTTCCAATCAAACTCTAATAAAACTACACTAGCAGAATTCTCATTTATTTTTACTGCAAAACATGACCATTTGCATCAAAATAACTTTGAACCACTATATCTGGGGTTGGCACACGTGCACAGCAACCTTAAAAGAAAACATGATGTTTTAAATTGTTAAAATTATTACCTTTCCTGCCTTTCTTCTGATCTTCTTCAATGGCAGTTTCTATTCCGTCTTTTTTCTCACAATCTTCTTCCACCATTTCAGAGTTTGGACAGCACATCTCTGAATGAAGCAAATCATCCAGTCTTTTCAGCTTATCTAAACTTCTAGCCACAAACTCTTCAATACCTTTGAAGCAGAAAAGGATATGTATGAAGAAGAAACTATCTTAACCTTACTAAGCTATATTTGTATGTTTTGGGCTTTACATAGATTTCAAAACAATGAAATGAGTCGAATAAAGCAACACAAATTTATCAAAATTTTGCATTGTAATAATCAGTTACGTATCAGCAATACTGCATATCACTATTTATTATCCACCGCAAGCTGTATTTGGCCCATATAGGGGGATATACATAGTGGAATATATTTTTTTGCATACAATGGCACCTCAATACCATGGATAATAAGTGTCAGTAACTTCCAGTTTTTCATTAATATCAGGAAGTTTTCCCACTATACCGCATGGTCATTTCATGCTGTACAATAGTTCAATGAAACTCACTATTTGCAACATAAATATTGTATATTTCTCACATTGTTTACTGGCATTCTACAATTTCAAGTACAAATCTTTCTACCTGTAAAAAATTGACATTTACTGGTATTTCCAGATCACAGTAAAAATAAATGACAATAAATTTTGTAAAAATAATATATGACTAAAAACTGTATATGGCTAAAACATTGTAAGCAAAAATAAATGTCATTGTCAGAATGTCAGTCTGGTTCAATGATAATAAATGAAGCAGTTACCCATCCGATATTGCCCAGAATCTATTCAATGTGTAACAGATCTGGGGGTAATATTGGCTGCAATTTCGCCATTTATTTTAACATGTTAACAACTTTGTATTGTGTATTTATACTCAGCACAATATCTCCATATACTACTGGACTCAAAGCACTATTAAACCCATCCAACTGCCCCGGTACAGCCCCAACTCACAAGTAACTAACATTCCCCTAACTAGAAAATAGAGGCTCAAGGATGACCTTTATCAATGTCCTTGAGGTTCTTTAGCCTGCCATGGGGATTGGACCCAATGATAGATGCCTGCCATTTTAAGTGGTCATCCAAGCCACTATGTATCTGCCTGTACCTGGTTTGAATCCACGTCCTCTGAGTTCCTAGACAAGTGTGCTACCACTAGGCCACAGCGGCAGATGTGCAATAACAATAATGAAGTTAATTTGCTTTCTACAGATTTATCACTGTTTATTTCTATGTGTCACACAATAAAGTAAAACTCATATAACAGGATTTTATTACAGTAGATAGATAGATAGCATACTGTTCCAATTGGTGGTTTGTTAGAAAACCCCACATAATTCTGTGGTCTCATAATTTCTATGCACACAGTAACTTACTAGTGAACAAGGATGGCCGACTATTTCAAAGAAATTTTAATTTTTTTTTCTCATTGCAAACTATTTGCAAATGACTGCCATCAATCTTGGTGCAGAAAAGAAAATAATATTTAATACTGGTTTTTATAGATTTTAATTGCCATTATATACATTTAAAAGTCATATTTTATGCTGTTACACAATCAACAATAGATTTAAAACCAGAATGGCAGACTTCCAACATCAGAAGTGTAAGTACTTCCAAAAATATATTCTGATTCTGTTAACAGAATTTCAGATTGAAATAATAACCACAGCATGGGTGTTTCCTGTCACACTGTGTATGTTAAATGTAACCTACCAGTTGCGTATTTTTATAATTCTAAAATGCCAGAATTTTCCCCCATTTTTCTGATGTTTTAATGTGTTGAAAGAACACTGAAACACCATTTTCACGAAAATCTGTCACTTCTGATACTTGTTCATTTACGTACACACGTGGACTATTGACTACAGCTACACTGCAGGTTTTGGCAAAAAAATTGTTTTTAGGCAATTATGGCAACCAGGGCAAATATATCCACATTGTATGGGTTTCGATATGACAAAACATAAATGGAAAATAACAAATATCACAAAATACACAAACAAAAATATCAGTAAAAAGAGCCAGCTTCGGCAGGCAAGAACCCCAGCCCGCAGGTATAACTCAAGGGGCAACAACATTGAGATATGGTAAAACCTTAGGAACAACTTCAGTTGTAACAAGTATACAGGATTCATGTTGATGTAAGAAATTAAGAATCACAGGCCATGATTTCTTACAAATTGTTTTCATATTTTGAACAAATTTATGGAATCCATTCTAAAGCTGTAAAAACAATAATAAAGGAGATATAAGGCAAAAAGAAACAAGAGTCCAGTGGTTAGCTTTCACCCAACCACACAGTCGAATCTTAGGACAGGACTGGGTGTTGAAATCTGTAAACTCTGTATTATCGCCCGCATTTGGAAACCACTTTCACGGAAGTTTTCAGATTTGTGTCGCGAGATGGGTATTTGTTTACAAATATAAAGGGTCTGTAGATGCGCAGTTTTACAAGGCTGGTTTAAGATGAAAACCACCAGCATATCTCCTGTCCACGAACTTGCCTCATTAATATTAATGAGCAAACATGCGCAGTCACGGCACTTCTTTGAGGGGGTTTGGCGACAATATTTTACAAGGCTGGTTTAAGATGAAAACTACACGGGTGGTCACAATTATGTCCAGGTCATAATTGTGTCCTTTAATTTGTTACTAAATGTAAAGGTACTGAGTTTGGGTGTTTGGTTCAATTTTTAAAGTTTTCATAAAATAAAATCGATCTCAAAGGGAAAAAAAATATTCAAAATTCTGGTTGCAACATTTTAAAAGTAAACTCCAATAAAAATCGGACATTATTATGAACCGGACACAATTGTGACCACCCGTGTACCAGCATATTTCCTGTTCACGGACTCGCAGTTTGAAATTTGATTTTGAAATGAGAAGACATATTTCAACTTTGAAGCGTGGATATATAGTACTGTATATGGATATTTTACAGAAGCAAATTGTAGATATTTAAATAAAATATTCGTGTGTTGTTTCTACGAATAGCCACAATGAGCGAAAATAGGGAACCACAGATTATGCTGTATTTTACCGATGAAGAAATGACGTGATAACTTCTAGGACATGCAAAAGCGCCTTCAAGTGGTTGAATGTAGAACTACGAAGTGTGAAAATTTTCATTGTCGATTCTGATTGGCTGAACGGCAAAGGTGTAGTACTACCGTGACATCACTTCATTCATTAATTTCTTTGCGGTTTATTTGTTTGACAAATGGGGAGATGCGCAGACAACTATTTTACATTAACAGTGACTGCGTGATACACCAGCAGACAAATAAATTAATTGGGGTTTCACGTCTAGAAACCAGCAGACGAAACCGTTAAAAAAGACTCGTTCGAGTAGACCATCACAATAGCAAAAACAATAGTTTCTAGGACATACGGGTTCTTAGGGAAAGCCAGACGAAGTGCTAGACAAGCTTTTTACTTTATAAAATATAACTGAATAAAAGCATTAAAAATCTTCAAAATGGCAGAGTGTATAATATACACCTTAATGTACCGATATGTGAACAAATATTATGCAGAATTTGATATTTAAGGGCTTAAATGGCGAATTTAAAATCGCGGCCGCAACTCAGTACATAACTCGAATCAAAGATTCGACTAAAAATCTGCTATTTTATGATCCCAGTTTGACCCATAAGTTGGGAGGGGCAGGGGGTAAATCTGACTGGCTATGTAGACTCTCTGTATATGCTTTTCTTTACACTCTCAATGCATTCTAAAGCTGTAAAAGCAATAATAAAGGAGATATAAGGCAAAAAGACAAAATCGGCTATTTTCATGACCCCAGTTTGATCCATAAGAGGGGAGCTATGGGGTGAATCTGACCAGCTATACACTCTCCATATATGCACTTAAAAGGGAATCTGATGCTAGTAGGATAGGTGTTGTCTGATAAAGTGCCTTAGGTTTAAAGCATTTATTTCGACCGACACTCTTGGGTTAGAGTATGGTCTCATCAGAGGCTTAGGATATAGTGTGATCTGACCCCCTAAGGTGCTTATAATGGCTCCGGCAGGGTCCAGGAGTATTGCGCGCCTGCAGGGTATTTATCTATTACAATGTGGTGTTGTAGTTTTCTTGTATGTGGTATTTCATAAAAAAACACTATAATTGTGTGTATTTTCATGTTGTGAATGTTTATAGCACTTTAAGGTGGTTGCTTGGTAACCTAAACTCAAATTCACTCTGTCCCATTGCTTCCTTAGAGACTTAAGGAGGTTGGGAGATGGTTCAAGCATACCAATCAGTTTCTATGATTGTCAGATATGGTTTTGACAACATTTGTTATGTAATGTCATATTGTGTTAAAACACAGAATAATTCAAAAATAAAAAGGCACAATTACTGTTACTGTAGTAATTAATCAACAAGAGGAGAGTGCCCGTGAACGGGCACTGTGTCAGCTGACTGAGTGTTTTTGATTTGTGAAGGTGATTAGAGGACAGAATAATTATCAGGAAAAGGGCTGTACAGAAATACAGTAAATGGTAACTGAACAGCAAGTTCGAAAGAAATTCCGAAGCTGACAGAAGAAAAGGATAAAAAAGTTGTGCCCTGTAAATGGTATTATGAAGGAAAATAACAAGGTAATTGTTTAAGTGTAAAAAATAGGTTAAAACATATTTAAAGAAATACTACAAATGCAATATCCTCGTTCGACCTTGAAGAAGGGGTCCAAGGTCAAATCTAACCACACAAATACATTCCCAGCCCATGATTTCCTATGGTTTACCATTCCAAACCTCTAGGACCAATTATAAATGAGTTATAAGCACTTTTAAGCTTGGCTGTCCTCATTTGACCTTGAAGGAGGGGTCCAAAGGTCAAATCTGACCATACCAAAAGATTCCGAGCCAATGATTTCCTATGGGATGGTTTACCATCCCAAATCTCTGTCACCAATAATAAGCGAGTTGTAGGCACTTTCAATTTTCGCTATCCTCATTTGACCTTGAAGGAGGGTTCCAAGGTCAAATCGGACCATATCAACAGATTCACAGCCCATGATTTCCTGTCTGTTTACCATCCCAAACCTCTGGGACCAATAATAAGCGAGTTATAAGCACTTTTAAGTTTGGCTATCCTTGTTTGACCTTGAAGGAGGGGTCATTGAAGGTCAAATCTGACCACACCAAAAGATTCCCACCCCATGATTTCCTACAGGTTGGTTTATCATCCCAAACCTCTAGGATCAACTAGATTGGGCCAACTCGGCGCCAACATATCCCCAGACAGGTCATCACTCACGCCACAGGTTTTGATCGGGAATTTTTAAAAACATAATTACCCATTATTATATGAACTTCAGCACATCAATCTACTCTGTTTATATCTTCCAAGGAAGATGGTGTATCCCCAGACGCCGAATACATAACTCAAATTATATTTTCAATCTTCCTGCAATGATAACTCTAAACCTATTTTCAAAGTATTTAAATGATTGATGATTGAATATCCATTCTAAAATAATAATCCCAAAAGAGCATATCTGTTTCTATATTTGTTGACAAATAAAATATTATTTTTAACTCAACTCATCATACTTTTCAATCTTCCTTCAAAGTATTTAAATGATTGATGATTCAATGTCCATTCTAAAATTCATAATCCCAAAAGCGCATATCTGTTTCTATATTTGTTCACAAATAAAATATTATTTAAAAAAAATTATTTATATTATTATTTTATTATATTATTTTTAGAATTTGCAAATTGTTTTCAGTTATTCATTTCCTCTATACCTATATATGTGGTCCATATATATGCAACCTAAATATGTGACACAATCTCAGTTCTGACTCCCCTTTGTGTTATATGTAATGAAGCCCACCACCTCCCACCCCCACCCCTCTCCCCTTCTCCACACCTCTCTCACTATTACACAAGATCTGCAACCCCACTGAGGTCTTTGTTTCTCATCTGATATCATTAAATACCTTTGTTTATTTAGTGTCACTCAATATAGCTGGAGGTCCCAGAGGTGGGTGGGGGGAATCCGGGTGGGGGATGTGGGTTGGGACTTAGTTTAGTTTATTAGTTTATTATAGTGACATGTATTATGTTGACAAGGATTATACAAAAACTATTGAAGTAATACCCAGCCCTATATGGGCTTATAAGTCACTTTAAATAGAGAGTTAATAACAAACAGAGCAAACATATTTTGAGGTAAGATACAGTAAATAAAGACAGCAATTCAATACATAAAAATTAACAATATAATTTACTTTTTCTTTCTTGCCACAAATCAAAAATAAAATTAATAACCATATTGACATTCATATGAGTTAATACCCTTGATAATTGATCTATTAATAATTCAGATTTATCTATATTTAAAATTTTGAAATATTTCATACGAATCAGCTCTAAAGCTGGACAAACACAAACAAAATGTATCTCATCTTCTACATCTTTTTTACACAGTTTACATGTTCTCTCAAAGAGATGGAGTGCTACAGCATAAATGGTAAACAAACAATCTATATAAAAGGGGTACTCAAATACAAAAAGAATTGAGAATTTTAAGTATGTGATTATCAACTGAAATGAGTTCATAACTGTAGGAGCTGTGTCAAAATTAACTGAGGCAAGTTGAATAAAACTGGGCTAGTTGAGGGTTAAAAATCCCCTAGTTTTACTACATACGGATATAATTTCATTAATATTGGGACTTAAAGCTCACTTAAAGTGTCCATTTTGTCTACTTGAATATGTTTAACCGGCGTTTAACCAGTTTCATTTTAAAAAGTTAAAAACTCAGCAAGCAGAGGTATAACACACAAAAATAAGTTCTTAAAAGACTAAGATAGCCATAACATTATTAATATTCAAAATTTAAATAGACAGGCATTTCCTTTTAAAAATTCAAAGATTTCAGCTCTATAACCCACATAGTTTGACAGTTACTGGGCTTTAAGGTGGCATAATGTCCATAAATTGGGTTTCTGTGGGCATTTTACAATTGTTAAAGAGACCTTAGCAATTAAACTACAGATCTGAAACTTTTTGGGGGACATACATAACAAACAAAAATTATATATAATACAGTTTAAGACTTGTCACACTAAGCATTTCCAAATAACAGGGCAAAATACGGAAAAAATGTCCAAAAAGGCACTTGGGCGAGTGTCTATGGCCCTCATACACAGGTTAAATGTCTACTAAAAACCTTGATTTTCGGCATATGTAAAAAGGACATAATAATGCATTCCCAGATGGGATTTCAGCTCCATCAATCACATAGTTTAACAGTCACAGGGCTTAAAGGTGGCAAAAAGTCCAAATATTGGGTCTCTGTGGGCCTTTTAGAGATCTCGATGTGGCTTTCAAATTAAAGCTTCAGACTTAAAATTTGTTACATACTAAGATTACACATAGAATATGTATCTAATAAAGTTTGAAACTTCTCAGACTTACCATTTCCAAGTTACAGAGCAAAATATGTGAAAAATGTCTTAAAAGGGTCACTCAGGTGGGTGTTTAAGGTCCTCATACACAGGTTAAATGTCTACTTGAAGCCTTGATTTTTGGCACATGTAAAAAGAACATAATAATGTATTCCCAGATGAGATTTCAGCTCTATCAGTCACATAGTTTAACAGTCACAGGCCTTAAAATTGGCAAAAAGTCCAAATACTGGGTCTTTATGGGGCCTTCTAGAGACCTAAATGTGGCCTTCAAATTAAAGCTTCAGACTTAAAATTTGTCACATACTAAGATTACACATAGAATATGCATCTAATACAGTTTGAAACTTCTTAGACTTACCATTTCCAAGTTACAGGGCAAAATATGTGAAAAATGTCTAAAAATGGTCACTCGGGTGGGGATTTATGGTCCTCATACACAGGTTAAATGTCTTCTTAAAGCCTTAATTTTTGGCACATATATAAATAACATACTAATATCTTCCCAGATAGGATTTGAGCTCTATCAGTCACATAGTTTGACAGTCACAGGGCTTAAAAGTAGCAAAAAGTCCAAATATTGGGTCTTTGGGAGCCTTTTAGAGACCTCAATTTGACCTTCAAAATTAAAGCTTCAGACTTAAATCTGTTACATACTAAGATTACACACAGAATATATATCTAATACAGTTTGAAACTTCTCAGACTTACCATTTCCAAGTTACAGGGAAAAAGATGTGAAAAATGTCTTATAAGGGTCACTCGGGTGGGTGTTTATGGTCCTGATACACAGGTTAACTGTCTATTAAAGACCTAAATGTTGGGGCACATATAAGAAAACACATAGATATATTCCCAGATGATATTTAACTTAGATGAGAGACATAGTTTTAAAGCTACAGTGCTTGAAAGTGGCAAAAAGTGCATAAATTGGGTCTCTGTGGGCACTTTTGAGACCTTAAGTCGACCCCTTTGGGTAAACCTACAGCCCTAAAATTTTCTACAGACAAGGATTACATATCAAAGTTATACCTAGCACAGTTTGAGACTCATCAGAATTACCACTTCCAAATTATAGGGCAAAATATGTGAAAAGTATAGCAAAAAATCCCTAAGTGGGGGTATTTATGGGCCTCAAAGACAATTTTCTCCTCAACTTAAAGTCGTGATTTTCGGCACATGTACTAAGAACATATTAATGTGTTGTCAGGTAAAATTTCAGCCAGCTGAGCATCATAGTTTGTGACCTAGAGGGCTCTAAGTGGCCAAAAGTCCAATTTCTGACCTTAAGGTGGCCATAAGTTCTTTTTTACTGGGAGTTTAAGGTCACCTTAAAATAGGGATCTTCCTTTGGGCACTCTTAACATGTGTACCAAGTTTGAAAAAAAAATATTAATTTGTTTTTGAGTTATCGCGTCCACAAGGAAATTTCTACGGCGGCGGCGGCGCGACGGACCTGAATCCAATATATCCCCGACTTTCGTCTGGGGATATAATAATAAGGGAGATATAAGCACTTTTAATGACTGACAAAAAACACCTGTGGCGGCCATCTTGTTTCTCAAAATGAGGCCAAAAATATTCCTGGACAACATTTTATGGCTATTATTATATATACTGCAAACTTAAGAAAGCTAGCTATAATATTTTTTTTCATCAAAGCAGTAATGGTGAAATCTCTCTCTACACACTGCGGCTATCCAGTGGATACAATGATTTACTCAACAGTGAGAACCTGAAAGTAGCTATTGCTCAGCTATTCCATGACATAGAGGTCTGCAATTTCACTATGTTATAGCTGACCAAAAATTCTGTGAATAACTTATTTAACAAATTACTCTAAATGTAATAGTTTTCAAGTTACAACTGATTTACTCAACAGTGAGAACCTCAAAGGAACTATTACTCAGCTATGCAATGAGCTACATGTCTGAAATTTTACTATGTTATAGCTAACCCAAAAGTAGGTGAACAACATATTAAGCAAACTACTGTAAATGCAATAGTTTTCAAGCTACAACTGATTTACTCAATAGTGAGAATCTGAAAATAGCTATTGCTCCGCTATGCCATGAGCTATAGGTCTGTAATTTCACTATGTTATAGCTGACCCAAAAGTAGGTGAACAATATATTTTAACAAAATACTCCAAATGCAATATTTTTCAAGTTATAGCTGATTTACTCAACAGTCAGTACCTGAGAATAGCTATTGCTCAGTTGTGCCATGAGCTATAGGTCTATAATTTCACTATGTTATAGCTGACCCAAAAGTAGCTGAATAACATATTTGCACAAATTTCTGTAAATGCAATAGTTTTCCAATTATAACTGATTTACTCAACAGTGAGAACTTCAAAGTAGCTATTACTCAGCTATGAAATGAGCCACAGGTCTGAAACTTCACTATGTTATAGCTGACCCCAAAATAGGTGAATAACATATTGAAACAAAATACTCTAAATGCAATAGTTTTCAAGTTATAAGTGATTTACTCAACAGTGATAACCTAAAAGTAGCTATTACTCAGCTATGCCATGAGCTACAGGTCTGAAATTTTACTATGTTATAGCTGGCCCAAAAGTAGCTGAATAACATATTTATACGAAATTCTCTAAATGCAATAGTTTTTAAGTTACAAGTGATTTTACTCATGATGGAAGTTACTGAAAAGCCCAAAAGTAGCTATTACTCACTTAGCTATTGAGACAGACACCCAACTTACTCACCATATTGTAGCTATGAAAAAAGTAGCTGAATAACATATTTTAACAAAATGCTCTAAATGCAATACTTTTCAAGTTATAAGTGATTTACTCAACAGTGATAACCTAAAAGTAGCTATTACTCAGCAATGCCATGAGCTACAGGTCTGAAATTTTACTATGTTATAGCTGACCCAAAAGTAGCTGAATAACATATTTATACGAAATTCTCTAAATGCAATAGTTTTGAAGTTATAAGCGATTTACTCAACAGTGATAACCTAAAAGTAGCTATTACTCAGCTATGCCATGAGCTACAGGTCTGAAATTTCACTATGTTATAGCTGGCCCAAAAGTAGCTGAATAACATATTTATACGAAATTCTCTAAATGCAATAGTTTTTAAGTTACAAGTGATTTTACTCATAATGGAAGTTACTGAAAAGCCCAAAAGTAGCTATTACTCACTTAGCTATTGAGACAGACACCCAACTTACTCACCATATTGTAGCTATGAAAAAAGTAGCTGAACAACATATTTTCACAAAATGCTGTAAATGCAACACTTTTGAAGTTATAAGTGATTTAGTGCATGATTTCATGACTTTTAATGCATTAAAAATTATTAAAAAAATTTATTAAAAAAAAAGTAAGACAGATCCAGGTCTCATACTCACACAAGAGAATCTACCTCTGGCCTAGTACATATATGCAAGATATGAGAGAAATCCCTGCAATAGTCACTGAGAAAATTGTGATAAAAAGTTGAAATTTTCACACTTTTGGTGGGGGTACCCCCCTTGTAATGTCTCTAGCAAACAAACGAACAGACAGATTTGCATGCCTTGAACAATTTTTCATCCTCGATAGATAAGGTATCTTTTAAAAAAAACAGCATGTCTCTAGGCCTTGTAGTTTTGGAGAAGAAGTTGTTCACGCGGACGCGGACGCGTACGCCCACGCCGCAGAGTGATGACATAATGTCAGCTGACTGACAAGTCAGCTGACATAAAAATCAGATAAACTTATCTACATTATAAATCAACAGTGCTAGAGGCACTCAAAGAGAAATGTACCCAAATAGCTCAGTTAGGTTTTCCTTGAAACCTGCATCCACATTAGTGGGTGTTGTTGGCCTCATGGTTTCCGAGTTGTCGTCACTTTCACTGTCACTAGAAATGGTCACCAGTGACTCAGCCTCTTGGACTGCAGATGAAACATGTTCCAGCCAATCTTTCTTGGTTGGGTTTTTCCAAGTGGGCAAATTTTGGTTTAGTGGCAAGTTGATCCTTAAGTCTGGGATAGTATCTTTGTACCAATTTTTGGTAATTGGGCTTAATAATTGGTTTGTTAATCTTCAGGTTTTAAACCTTTGAAATAGTTTCAGTTTTGGTTTTGTGCAGGGATTCTTGCAGCAATTGATATATTTCTTCAGTGTTCTGTGCAATCCTATTGTGAGATGACACTGGAGTGGGTATATATTTTGGCACAAGACTTTCTGTCATAGCTTTCGGTTCAGCAATGATCTTGGATTCTGCAGTTGGTAAGTAAATTTGCGGTATAGTTCCAAAAGTGACGAGTTTAAACCCACTACTTAATTTATCAATGTCACTTGGTTCAAGTATAATAAGTGGTTCTGTGTTTGTTGATTTATCAACCGATAATTTTGGCTCAGTATTAGTATTAACATGCCTAATAGGTGCAGCAAGGTTTATCTTACCTCCAGTGGTTTGGGTGCTTTTATTGAGGGACTGGCTGGAATTGTTCATCTGCAGTCCATCATTTTCCAGAGAATCAAGGTCATAAAAGGATTGGGGGGGATGTCCCAATCCATTGGGGTAGGTTGTGTGCTAAAATTCGAAGGCTTGGGGTGCTCCTTCTCCTGATGCCTTTTTAAATCATGCTTTCTGGAGTAGCTTTTATGGCAGATATTACAGTTAAGGCTGTTATTCATGTGGACCTTCTTAATGTGGCGATCATGGTAAAACTTCCTTACAAAAGTTCTATGGCAGCTGTGGCAGTTGTAATGTTTAGTGTTGAAAATATTATAGAACTGCCTAATAAATACTGAAGGTGTATGATCTCAATATTTTTATTGGTCATAAAATATAGGTGAATACCAAGGAGTTGTTTGTGTGTTATAATATGTCTATATGACAATTTAAATATTACGCTGAAATAAGAATGTAATGTAATTATAACTACATACATTGCTTATTTAATGAAATAAAAATTATAAATTATCATTTCATAATTTGAAATATTTTATCAATGATTATGTATATATGGACATAACCACCATAATGTATATATGGACATAACCACCATAGAAATACATTAGTATATTTAATTACATATTATTCGTGGTTAGATATAAATATAGTGGTTAGATAAAAGTATACTCACATATTATCTCCAGTGCCTATATATTCCTCCATTTTGCGGTAAAAATATATTCAGCCACGATATTTACTCACAAATTTATCTGATCAAGGCGAAGAGAAGTGTGTGTAACACTCACTGGGTGATGATACTCAGAGTTAAACACACAAAATATATGTGATTCTAGATAATTATATATTCCAATGCTTTTCACTTTATCAGGTAAAAAACCAGTAAAATATATGTTATTTATATATTTAACAACACTATTCCCGGTACTATTATTCACCAAAGTACATGTTGTCATCTCAAAGTCTTGAATTCAAAAGATTTAAAAATCCAAAACCTCACTCAGTTGCTTGGGAATGGGGGGCAATTTAAACTGGTTGCCAAGAAATTCACATTATTTATTATATTGCTTAGTGTGAGGTCATGCGTCACTTGTGACATCACAGAGGAGTTATTCTCGCGACGTACAATTTTCCCAAATATTTTTGTAATATTTAAGTCACTGGTGTGTAATATATTCCAATATACAGACAATAAAAAGGGTAGATAGTATTGGGGCACCATCTATACAAATACAGTCAAAATTACTACACAAATTGATTGATGCCAATTGCGGTAATGGTTGGGACATCCCAAATAAATTTCAATTCGTTAGCTCTACGCTTGGTTTGAGTATCTGGGTTGATTTTAGGCCCTAACCATTCAATCACACTGAATCTCTCTCTACTTGTCTCTGACCAGCTTTTGATTTGATTCATTCAAGAGTGAACAGGGTTGGAAGTAGTGCAGAGTAGCCATACCTCAATTAAGTCAATGTAAATTATTACAAGACAAGGGCAGATTGTATAAGCTCACTGGTGTAATCACCAAGACTGCACTTGATTTGTTTGTGCTCAGGTTTATATTAATTGCATGATCAATTACATGGCTAGTACCAGATTCCATTGTTTTAGTCCGCTTTTCATCTTGATTTGTTTCATTAGGGCAAATGATAAACAAACTGGATTAATTATCAATAAGAAAAAGTGAAACAACTCCAAAGAAATCAACAATACATTTTATATAGGACATATACAATTCAATGGCTTTTCAAGTGTATACATTTTAAGGTACAACAGATACAAAGTTCACACAAAAACAAATCTTATCACACATTGAACATGGTATACAAGTTTTAACACAGTTCATGCACATAAGAGGCTTCCTCTGTCTTTTTTTGGTTGATGGGAAATGAGTCATCTGTTCATTTTCAACAAATGTCAATGTTTTCGCAGCAATTGCTGATTGAAACAGAAATCCTCAGGTTCAATTCCATGGCTGATGGCTGTGATAAAAGCTATGGCAAACAATCCACAGTCAACACCACCTGTTTGCTGAGTGACATCAGTTGTGATGAAGTTTTTGACATTGCCATATAAGTTTTGAAGCACCTGCTTAGTGTCACTGGGTAACTGTCTTTCTGGCTGTAAGCTGTCATATATGAATATTTCACTGTCCTTTACAGCACAAGCTATCAAGTGGTGTCTAGACTCTTGGTGATTAATTTGTACACTGTTGCAGTGAAGTCCAACAAAGTCACAATGTTCTGGTGTTTTAATCACCAGAGTCAACTGTAGTCCCTTTAAATGTGGAAACTGATTTTTCAGAAGTTGAGACACTGCATCCATTGCTCTGTCATTTAGCTCAAGCCCTTCTTCCACAAGGGATCTGTCACTCATCTTTATGTTGAGAGAATCACTCCAAATATCTAGGTCACTTTGTGATTTCTGGTTTGGTGTTTCTTCATCAAATGTGCAACATTTTTGTTTCCGGGGAAAGTTTTCAGAAGCCAGTGGAACTCTTGCATCAGGTACAATCACATCAGCCTTGGCCACATCAGATTCATTCACCTCAGGCACTGTAGCATTGGGCTCTGTCTCAGTGGGCTCAGTGGTTGTTTGTGGTAAGTGGTAGATTTTGAAGCGCATAGAATTAAATGTTGTTGCCAATACCTTTTGAGTTTTCATGTTTTAAGTCTGCAGACACCCTTTCCCAGCTCCTCCACAATTTCATACGGACCAGTCAAGCATGAGGTGTAAGGTATGGTTCTATTAAGTCGCGGTCATGTAGAACTGGGCTAGATTGTTCAGCCAGTAGTGTCATGACAAAACTCAATGTCTACTGGAAGGCAGGGCTCTTTATGAAAAACCACAAAGTAAGGTGAGAAGCCTGTATATTCATGCCTGGATGACCTATATGCTGCCATAACATGATTCTGGTGTTCACCCCGATCATTTTGTGTGTCTTGGTCAATTACTTTTCTCAGTGCGGTTTAAGTGTGCCATTCCAGCACTCATCTAACCCATTTGTCATGGGATGATAAGCTGTTGCGATCCACTTTGTAATGTTCAGCAGTCTGCATAGTTCACTCTTGATGCTACTGATGAATTCAGTGCCCTGATGATGTATGAAAACAGAGGCTGCCCCCTCCTCACACAACAGCTTGGCCACAGAAAATGCACTCTTGTCCTTTGAGGGAATAACTTCTGCCCACTTTGTAAAATAACAGTAATATGTGCGAATGTATTTGTTGTGAAGTCTGCAAAGGTCCTACAAGGTCAACTCTAACCCAATGCCAGAAAGATGCTGTGATTGGAATAGGGTGCAGTGTCGCTGGAACTTTCATGAGTTGTGGATTTTCACACTGTCATGGACCACAGCACTGGACAAATGAATTGACATCGGCAGTAATTCCCTTCCAATAAAATTGCCCTTGGACAGCTGACAAAGTCTTTTTCACGCCAAAATGTCCATCCACCCCATTAACAAAATGACACTGACGGATGATCTTCTGTTGATCTTCTTTCGAAGTAACTACCTTGTGCAGGATTGGCTCTTCTTTAAATTTGGAAGATGAACATAGTACAGACCATCTTTAATAATTCGGAACTGTTTGGCTCTTCTTCTGACAACGGTTTTGGGAGCTTTGCTTGCATAGGATGGGTATTTTTTTATTGGAGATAGCTCTTAACTGCAAGCATTTCTTCATTTTCCGTGTCACTAGCACCCAAGTTTGGAAGCATAATTTCATCAGAAGAAGAACTTGAATCACATGGACATTCAGGCTTAAACCAAGGTTCTTCCTTTGTTTCACCCCCTCTATGTTAATTTGTTTCACTTTGGGGTGATGACCAAACTGGATTAATTATCACCAAACATAAAGAGTTATACATGTAGTTAGGCAGTTCACATTAAATATCTGTAATAATATTCTAAGATACTATTTTCGTCTTTAAAAGGTTTTAAAAACTTAAAATGTATTTACATCACAAACATTTGGCTATCAAATGCTTAACCATAAGGCACAGAGGGATATTCTAATGACCAGCTCATAAACAACTAGGGGGCACAAAATATGGCAAAGGGGATACAAAATGTGGCAGCCCCCTTTGCCATATTTTGTTTCCCCATACAGTTTGTGGGGGATGCATTTTCTGGCACAACACCGGCAGTTCTATACAGGTCCTGGCTTGTCTGTTGTGTAACCAGCTTGTCGGTTTTGTGTCAGTTTTTGTCCTGCTGAGATGTTACCGACTCTACGGCTGAAGACTGAGAGACTTCCCGTCTTGACGTGAAGTGTCCAATTCAGGTCTGTAATGTTTACGACAGGCCTGTTTGCTTCCAAGTATGGTCGGTTTGTGTTGATGGCCTGTCTGGAGGTGGAGTCCTGGTACTTAACCAGGATAGGACGGCAAGTTTTTCAAGACAGACGGTAATAGTATAGGACAAGACGGGAAATGTAACCGACAAGCCGTGGAAATCCACGACAGGACAGTTTCCAAGTGGGTGGAGACAATTTCCGGATACAGAGTCATGGAGGGTCGGGGAGATAACAAACATGTTTGATATTTTGCCGATCCACCACGACAAGCTGGGAAACTAGAACTGATGATATCCGACTCTGTAAACATTGCTCCCGACCCTAGAAAATTACCTAGTTTCCGACAGGTCAGCTCTAATGGAAGACCCCCATTAAGCAGACAGTGTGGAGATTTGTGTAGATTCTAAAGCTGCAAAAGCAATAATAAAAGAGATATAAGGCAAAAGGACAAAATCTGCCATTTTTATTATCCCAGTTTGACCCATGGGGGAGGGGGGCATCAAGGGTAAATATGGCAAGCTATCTAGACTCTAAGAATATGTTTTTCTATAACCTTCTCAATACATTCTAAAGCTGTAAAAGCAGGCAAAAACACAAAATCTTCTATTTTATGACCCCAGTTTGACCCATAAGGGGGGGTCAGGGTGTAGATGTGACTGACTATATAGAATCTCCACATACGGTTTCCTAATACCTCTTAATACAGTCTAAAGTCTCTAAAGTAATTTAAGGCAACAAGACAAAAATAGCATCAGAGATGCCTGTACCCCACAGCCTGGTGAAATAGTTTTCATCACCATGATATAGAAGTAGTGAAACAATACAAAGATTGGGATATTTTCGGAGCAGTGACAGTTATATAAAGGTCCAAATATTGTTTAAGTAGAGACAATGTATGTAAAGAACTAAAGATAAAGTATTAAATCAAGATAATTCAACAGGAAGATGACAGCATTAATCAGTAAACTAAAAATTATGAAGCTGTAAAATTTATTAATTGGAGAATAGCTGTCAATGGAAATAGCACAATTATGAACAAGCTATCAGTGCCCGTGAATGAGCTCTGTGTCAGCCAACTCTGTGTTGTGAGTTTCAGAGTAGGAAGTGAACTAGAAATAGGATGCCCTGTTAAGAGTAGCTGCAACATATGAAAAGAAACAGGATAGCATAGAAGAACACACATTATCATGTGTAATGTCCACCCCATGAACAATTGTACAGTAGTCTTACAAGGCCCTGTTTCATTTGTAAGATATATCAATGATGCTTAAAAATTTATTAGTATACATGTAAATTATTTTAGGTTCATGCCTTTTTGCATTGGTTCAAAATTTGAACAAAATCACTCGGTCTCTAAAGGTTTTTGGGATAACCAACATTTTCGCTTTCCGATAAAAATGGTGGGCGAAATTTGAGAAATTTGACATTTTTCAGAGGCAATATACCAAATATCCAAGTGGCCAAAATTTAGCTTGAAATTGCTCTATCCCTTACGGTTTTCGTGATAAATTACCTTTTCAATTTCCGCCAAAATTAAAGATGGCGGACAAAATTCTGGAAATTCAACTTTTTTCACAGGCATTATATCTAAGGTCTCTAGTACCCAAAGGGTCCAAACATTGCTCGAAATCACTTTATCTCCAAGGGTTTTTGAGATAAATGACATTTTCAATTTCCGCACAAAAAATATGGGAGCCCAAATCTCGTTCCCAAGATAAATGCGTTTTTGCATTTTACGCCAAGATTCAAGATGGCCGCCAAAAATGGCCATAACTTTGCAGATACCCTGCGGGTTAAAAATTTCATCAAAATGGCTCTATCTGGAACGGTTTCCCAGATAAATGTGCTTTTGCGCTTTATGCAGAAATTCAAGATGGCTGCCAAAAGTGGTGGAAAATGAATTTTGTGAAAAGTCGCCAGTACACCCTGGGTGTTGAAAATTTTGACGAAATCCCTCTATCTTGCAAGGTTAAGGAGATAGAAGCCAATTTGTGTTTTTCCATTTTTGGCAAAAATTCGAAAATTCAAAATGGCCATCATTTTTAGGGAGAGGAAAATCTTTTGAAAATTCGCAAGAGTATATTGCCGAGATACACTGTGGGTCGAAAAATTCGGCGAAATTGCTCTTTCTCACACGGTTAAGGAGATAGAAGCAAATTTGTGTTTTTCCATTTCTGGGAAAAAAATGGCCGCCATTTTTGGGGAGAGGAAATTTTTTGAAAATTGCAGAGAGTAGTTTGCCAAGATACCCTGTGGGTCGAAAATTACGATGAAATCGCTCTATCTCACACGGTTAAGGAGACAGAAGCAAATTTGTGTTTTTCCATTTTTGGCAAAAATTTGAAAATTCAAAATGGCCGCCATTTTTGGGGAGAGGAAATTTTTTTTGAAAATTGCAAAGAGTAGTTTGATAAGATACCCTGTGGGTCTAACATTTCAATGAAATCGCTCTATCTCACATGCTTAAGGAGATAGAAGCAAATTTGTGTTATTGCATTTTTGGCAAAAATTAAAAATGGCCGCCATTTTTGGAGAGAGGAATATTTTGTTGTTTTGTTTTTTTGTTTTTCCATTTTTGGCGAAAATTCAAAATGACCGCCATTTTTGGGGAGAGGAAAATTTTTGAAAAATGCCAAGAGTACATTGCTTAGATACCCTGTTGGTCGAAAATTTTGACGAAATCGCTCTATCTCGCACGGTTTAGGAGAGACATATTTATGTTTTTGGCTATGTAGCTATTACTCTATTACTCAGGAGGTTAAAGATATTACAATCAAAAACAATACCAAACAAGCAATTGACCCTAAAAACCTTCACACCAAATTTTACAAATATGAGCTAGATATGTTTCCTTTAAAAGAGTGAAAACAGAAATGCAATTCAGAGTAGGCTCAAAGTGGCAAAGCAGCTATTAGCCTATTACTCAGATAGCTACAAAGCTATCATCGACCAAAAGCTATCCTGGCCAAACTATTGACCCAATTATGGTTCATATAAATTTTTGTGAAGATAGAAAACATTTTTTCATTAAAATGCCCAGAAAAAAAAGTCAACTCAAAATAGCATAATAGCTATATAGCACAGTAGCTATTACTCAGTTAGCTATAAAGGTATTATCACCAAAAGCAATCTGAAGCAAGCTACTGATCTAATAATCCTCAGTCCCAAATTTTGTGAACATAGGTGAAATACTTTTCCTTTAAAATGCTTAAAATAAAAAAGAAAGTACCTAAGTAGCTATTATTGAGTCAGTTATATAGCTAATATCACTAAAAGCAATCCCAAGCAAGCTATTGACCTAACTATTGCTCACACCAAATTTGGTAAAGATATGTCAAATATTTTTCCTTAAAATGCCCGGAAAGAAAAAAAGTACCCAAAAGTAGCTAGCTAGCTATTACTCTGTTAGCTATAAAGCTATCTTCACATGCAAAAAAAAGCAATCCCATGCAAGCTATTAACCCAATAAGCACCCATATCAAATTTGGTAAGGATAGAATAAATACTTTTCTTTGAAATGACCGGAAACCAAGTGTGACAACGGACAGCAGATGACGGAAAAAGCAAAAATAATATGTCCAACCCCCAGTGGGGTGGACATAAAAAATAAAAGGAAAAACAAAAAGTTGTGCAGTGCAAATGGTATTCAGAAGAAAAGTACAAAGTTAGATATTAAGGTGTAAAAAGTAGGTGGAAAACATATTAAGACAATATACTGTGAATGCCATAGTTTAAGTTACAACTCATTTACTCAAGTGTGATAACCTGAAAGTAGCTATTCCTCAGCTATACTATGAGCCACTGGTATACAATTTCATTATGTTATAGCTGACTGAAAAGTGGATGAATCACACATTTAAACAAAATACTGTAAATGCAATAGTTTTCATGTTACGACTGATTTACTTACTGATAACCTGGAAGTAGCTATAGCTCAGCTACGCAATAAAAAATTTCAAAGTTTCTTAAGATTAAAATGTTTTAGAAATTTTCCAACTTTTTATGAAGGTCAAAATCCCTCCCTCCCTCCTCCCTCCCCTTGCTGCTGGGTGGTTGATGGAGAGGTGGCATGTTTGATGCGGCTCACTTGGTGTAAATGGTTGAGGTGTATCCATCTGCTGGTAGCTCATGACTGACTGTAGATTCCCCAAAATGCTACAGAGTCCTGGGATGTTCTGTGCACTTTCTTCGCCTGTGACAGAGGCTACTGATGGTGGCTGAAGGCCTTGGCTGGGCTGATGGTGAAATGTAGCTGTCTTGAAGTCCCGGGTTGTTGGTCATCGACACCTAAGTATGAAGTCTGCTGCCCTCTGGGCTGTTGCTGTCCTCATGGCATCACTTGGGAGTGTTGAGCTGGTTGTATGACCTGGCTTGCTGGCATCTGAGTTTCTGGAATAGTCAAGATGTATTCCCTGCCAGAGGCAGCTGATAAGCCTGTGGCACATATGTGGAAGTGGTACTGGGGCTCCTAGAAAGTGTAGGTTGCCGTGACTGATGGTTAATTCCTCTGTCCTGCTCTGCATCCCACTTAAAAGTTTTGCCGCCTCATTTCTAAAAGTCTCTTTCCTCGAAGTTCCAACTTGAGATGCCAGGTAGTTGCAGAAGGCTGTTCTAGTGGTCTCTTGCCCTGGCCCAAGGAAAACTATGAGCATACTTTTCATCTGGGCAAATTGATCCTTGATCTGCTGGTTGACTGATGAAGGCTGGAACACTACACTTGTACTGGCAGTGCTGAAGATGGATGACTGGTGTCTTTTGTCAGAGCAGATGCTGGTCTCCATACTGTGAAATGTTGTGGGCTGAGGCTGCACTAGCACTGGTTCCTCTCTGTGGGGGCTGAAGATTTCCTTCTGATGTGGGATTTCATGAAGTTAAATTTGTCCTGAATCCAGTTCTGTCAGTTCTGTCTCTCTTTTATTTCCTTGGGATCCTGGTCAGATTGGACTAGTTGTGTTTTGCAGCTGCCTGCAAATGTCTCCCAGTGGCAGATCTAGGGGGTGTGTGTGGAGGGCGCACCCCCCCCCCCCCCCCTTCAGTGTTTGAAACTTTAGTCTTGAGGCTTTTTGTCCCTGTCCACTGTCCAGTATCAAAGGAGATTAGGCTCTTTTGTGTGTGTACTAAGTTAGGTCTCATCCTGAAACAAACTGAGGATTACATCTTTTGTGGATAACTTTGTTTATAAACCTTTTTTGTTTACCAATGTACGTTTAAACATCACTCACCCCTATTTATAATTTATTACTGCACTTCTATGTTTGAGTTCTAATTTGCTACAGTAGCTATGATAAGATTAAATTGCAAAAAAAGCTAAATTCTGAAAACGTTTTATCAAATTTAATCAATTGGTTTACGTGTTTTAAAGAAAAACAATGAAGGAACCAGTTACTTTAAAATAAAAATGTCAAAGAAACATTGTGGCATATAAATTTAGATTCAAGTATGTTTCCCTCCAATTTTTTTACAGTCATACCATTGTTTATTATGGAAAGCCCCTTAGAAGTTTATTTTAGGTTTCATGTGTTTTTACTCATGTCAGTAAACTGCTGTATGTGTCTGACAATTGAGTGTAGAAAAAGCCCTAACAGAAAAAAAACTGCAGAAAAAGTCACAGTAGAAAACTAATGTATGAACAAATAATGCCAGTAGAAAATACCAAAACCTTTGTTACATGGTGTACACTACTTGGCAGTGCTTGTGTAAATGTGTTATGTACCATTCAGTTAGAGTGCTTTTATACTCATGTATTTTCTTTGGTAGGCGGAGAAAACCCTAGTTTGGGGGTTGTGGAGAAAACCCATGTCACTCCTCTCAATTTTTTTTTTTTTTTTTCGGCCACTTGCTCCTCTCTCTCGGACTGTGGATCTTCCATCCTCTTGGCTTCCTCCCTCTCCTCCCTCTATTCTTTCTCCCCCTCCTCTGTATGTCAGAAGCTGTATTTCCCAACTCAAACTCTGTAGGAGTGTCGGTGGGGACTTCTATCTTTCTATCTTCCTCACATTCTTCCATGACCTTTTAGGACCCTTCTTATAAATCAAATCAAAGCAGCTCTTGTAAAAACAAAAACCTATCAGTTAGCCAGCCCAAGTTATATCTATACACTAAATCCTCAGTTAAATTGAAAAAATAGCATCAGAGATGCCTGTTCCCTACAGCCTAGGGAAATATTTTCAACACCATGAGATACAGAAGCACTGTACCAGTACAAAGTTCAGGATACTTTCAGAGCACTGTCAGTTATATAAAGTTCCAAAAAATGTTTAAATGCAGAAAATAATGTTTAAAAGAAAGATAATGCATGTAAAGATGAAGTATTAAAACAAGTCAATTCAATAACAAGATGACAGCATTAATCAGTAAACTAAAATTCAACATTCTTTATCTACATCTGCATGGCCGAATTATGGTTTAGATGTTTTGAATATTACCATGCATACAGAAGTGGTAATACATTTAATGAACGCTTATGTGTGGTGTTGGAGCAAAATCTGTGGCTCACTTGATGAAATTCTATCTCTTACAATGGGAAGTTATGAAAGTAAAATTCTTAATAAATTCTAATATGAATTAACAGTGCTTAACCTGCATCAAAAGACAGACCCAAAGGTGCAACAAGATTTTAAAGGTCAAGGTCACTACGACAAGGTCAAAGGTCAAATTAAGGTCACACCATGATAATACACACCTATGGCCCCTGACCAATGTCCCTACCAAGTATCAACTTCCTACACCTTACGGTTTCCGAGATATAGCCCGGACAAGATTTTATAGGTCAAGGTCACTACGGCAAGGTCAAAAGTCAAATCAAGGTCAGACCATGATGTTGCACAACTACACCCCCTAACCAATGTCCCTACCAAGTATCAACTTCCTACACCTTACGGTTTCTGAGATATAGCCCGGACAAGATTTTCAAACTCAAGGTCACTACGGAAAGGTCAAAGGTCAAATCAAGGTCACACCATGACATTACACAACTACATCCCCTAACCAATGTCCCTACCAAGTATCAACTTCCTACACCTTACGGTTTCTGAGATACAGCCCGGACAAACTTTTTCCCGCCGCCCGCCCAACAGGACGCCCGCCCACCCACCCGCCCATCCGGACACCATGGGTGAAAACAATACCCCGACACCCCTTAAGCGATCATCTGAACCATGGCAGTTGTAATCCATCAGAGTTGAAAATCCAAACGATCCATTCCACATGCTGATCCACCTTTTATAGACACAGTGTCACACAGACTGTATAACCGACAAGCCAGCCTGACCTACACACTTCCCGGATTGTCTGTTGCTGTAACCACCTTGTCCGTCTCCTTTTATGTCTTGTCCTGCAGTGTTTCTGGCTTGTCTTGCTGTGAAGTAACCGAATCTGTGACCAAAGACTTGGAGACTTCCTGTCTTGACGGGAAGTGACCAAGTAAGGTCAGGGTGGTTTACGACAGGCTAGTTTCCTTTCAAGTACAGTTGGCCTTGTTCTACAGCCTATTCTGGAATGATGTCCGGATATTGGACATCATCAGGCCGGCAAAAATTTCCAGACAAGACAGTTACAGTATAGGGCAAGATGGGAAATGACTGTGACAAGACGTAGACAGAAACTACAACCGTTACTAACCGACTCTATAAACATTGCTCCCGACCCCGAAAAATCCATAGTTACTGACAAGACAGTCCCAGTAAACTAGGGGTGTGACGAGTACAAATAATTCAGGTCGATTGCTCGCAGATAGAAACTCGACTCGACATCAAGCCCTCGCGACATTTAGTATCCACCATAACAGGATACGACATCCAATATGGCGGCTCCCATAAACGAAAAAAATATAAAGATAAAAGCTTTAAATCGCTTGAATTAGCTATTGTCAGCACATAATATCAATAATATTATGTTACAAATGGTGGATCATGCGATTTAATGAAAGTAAGGTATGCTATTTATGTTTTATTAACTAAAAAACGTAACTGGTTCTATAGGTTGTTATATACACACAAGCACTCGACCCTAAGAATTGGGGTCGAATTCTTGTGAAATTCGCCTCGCTTGGGAAGTGTCGACTGCTCAGTCGCACCCCTACAGTAAACACCCCCAATGTAGTTAAAATTATCAAACAACATACTGAATATATCTTTAACATGAATATTGTGAATATATACATTTAACATGACATGGCTGTGTAAAAGAATCTGATCAGCTAAACCAGGAACTGTTTCATTTTAAAATTTTTATAACTTTAACTGTTAAACTATCACTCATTGTGCCTGTCACAATAACTCCTTGCAAAGTAAAAAGACGAAACCGCCCACTAATTGTGGGTAAAATGTGTTTACTAACTGTGGCATTCTACCAGAAACGCCTACCTACCAGTGAATAAAGACCTTATATTTCTTTGATAGAGGTCAAGGACAAATGCTTCTATAGGTTTACAAAAGGGATATTAACCAGTATATCCAGTTTCCCGTAAAATGGTTGGTAATAGAAAGAATTTATTAAAATATAAACTTTGAAACAAATGTAATAAAATATACTTCAATAACAATTCATTTGATAATTTGGTTGTAGAAGAATATATTAATATCCTTGTGAGCCATGTTTTTGTGGACGTAACTGACAACTGCTGAAATATTCCTTCATATAAGATAAATAATTCAAATGTTATTTACACTAATATATACATTATTAAACAATCATATTTTAACACTGAAAGTTTAAATATCATATTAAATATATACACGGGTGGGGACATGGATAGACGGTTTTTCAACAGTTTGTGAAATAAACCATTCAATAAGCACAGAAAGAATTTTTCTTTTAGTATCTAAGTATAGGTAATGTTTATATCTTTTATGTACATGCAATAGATTTTTCAAAGTTCTTGCATTGTTATAGCAACACTCCAAAATGTATCACGTCAGCCATTTTCTTACTGGGGACATGGATAGACGGTTTAGGTAAAGTATTGATCTCTGCTCTGTTAGAAATGTTGTAAGCCATGTGCCAAATACAGATACTAGAGGGGGTTTCCCCAATATTACTGGTTTACTTTTCCTGGTGATTAAAGGTGGAACTAACATTAATGTTTTGCATGTGTACATTATGTATGTGTACATTGAATTTAACTCACTTCAACATATTCATAATGCCCTCCTCCAGTACTTGACAGAATAAAATCATAGCGAATGCATATTTTCAGATATGATGCCTGCTGTGGACTCAATGATTTTAGGTAATAAATTTAGTTAACAGGAAATGTTATCAACATAATTATTAGTCAAGATGTTTTCTGTCTACATTAAACCATTGGCTTCAGAGGTGATTAGGCCTAGCCCTCTCCTCAGTGCTGTACACTGGGGTTGTGGGTTCGATTCCCACCTAGGTCTGTGATACATGTATTAAGTATGTTGCATATTAAAATAGTTAAGTAAATGCTTTATTATCTTATTATTATTCTTTCCCTTTTCTTTGGAATATATGATAAATATGTAAAAGTTCATATGACTGATTACATATGTGTTATTAAATACTTTTCAAAACTTACCTTGTCAATGTGATTTCTCAGTCTTCCATGTTAAAAGGACGGAAAATTTTTGTGTTGTACAAATGATGAAAAATATAAATTTAATAATTTGCTGATATTGAATGTAATACCCTTAGCAAGTACTAGTGTTACATTTTACCTGTATTTAATTATAGAAATTTGTAAACATATGAAAGTAAACATTGGTACTAATTAACCCATCAATTACTTACACTTTTACAGTCCTACACACAAGGTGCAGTCCTAGTTGTGACTATCTCCTTGATGCTTCTAATGTATTGTTGAAATAGTTCAAAAGATCAGTATACAATTTTCATCTATTTTTCATTTTTGACCAGTGATAAATAATGTTATTTTCTAACAATTTAATTCAAATTCAATATCACCACAAACATTCTCAATCACCACCACAAATCCATCCCACATTCAGTTTAAAACAAGCAAAAGTTTATCCCAGATTCAAACCCAAGTCCTCAATTAACAAAGTAGACATCCCACCCCAATATGACCTGGCTCTATTCTCCTGAAAAATATTTTACAAAGTGGTATGTCACAAAAAGTTTTAAACTAAATACCTGTAACTATTTCCTGAAAAGAATTAACAAGAATTTAAAAAAAAATGGCTGGGAAATTGGCCAGAAAAAGAAATTTCAGGCTTTACAGTCCCAGATAAATATTTTTTTTTGAGTTCTTTTCAGTTTAGCAATCCATTGCCACTCACATCTTTGAATATTTTGTTATGGCTCATGTTTTTGGGTCTGTCCGTGTGGATTTGGGTTTTCTTTTCATGGCGGGTTTTGGGAGTTAGGGTCATGGGTTTTTAGTCCACATCTTTAGGTTTTTGGGGACATGGGTATGAGTCCATAACTTGTTTTTTGGTGGACATGGTTTTGAGTGTACAACTTCATTTTGGGGGACTTGTGATTTCACTCCCAACCAGTCCAGCCTAGCTCAAGTACTTGAGTTAATTTCCAAAAAATAAAAAACCTAAATGAAAGCTGCACACCAAGTTGTCTCTTGACAAGTCAAAATATACGCAGATTGACTACCGACTCGCCTTTTTATACCCACAGACTTTGAAACCGACAGGTCGTAAGAGGCAAAAATATTGCCGGCCTGTCGGTTACAGTTCCCGGCTTGTCTATTAGTGTTACAGGCCTGTCTGTTGTTGTTTATGGACTGTCGGTCACAAATTTTCCCAACTCTATGACTCAGTCTGTAAAAGTTACCGACTGGCCAGCAAACTTTACTGGGCTGTCGGGAACAGTTACAGACAGGCCGGCTAAAGTTACGGCAAGGTCAAAGGTCAAATCAAGGTCAGACCTTGACGTTGCACACCTACACCCCCTAACCAATATCCCTACCAAGTATCAACTTCCTACACCTTACGGTTTCCGAGATATAGCCCGGACAAGATTTTATAGGTCAAGGTCACTACGGCAAGGTCAAAGGTCAAATCAAGGTCAGACTATGACGTTGCACAACTACACCCCCTAACCAATGTCCCTACCAAGTATCAACTTCCTACACCTTACGGTTTCTGAGATATAGCCCGGACAAACTTTTTCCCGCCGCCCGCCCACCCGCCCGCCTGCCCGCCCATCCAGACACCATGGGTGAAAACAATACCCCGACAGCCCTTAAGGGCTGTGGGGTAAAAATGACAAAGCTAAGTCACAAATCAATAAATTAAATTTAAATTTATTAATTAAGTAGGTAGTTAATCTCTGTAACTAATTAGAAAATAGGCAAACCTTAGATGAAGTAGGTGAAAAACTAATGAAAAAGAGTCAAAAGACATGATAAAATAGTGTAATTGAAGCTAAATTAATTAAAAAATTAAACACCAGTGCTTATGAATTGAATATGAAACCATGGGGGGGTATTGCTCTGAGGTCCGAAATTGGAGTGGATGTTCTGTTGTGCCAATTTACGGCGGGAGGCAGTATAGGACCCATCCAACAGCAAAGCCCAACTTTCAAGTTAATGACATTTCCCTAACTGAAAGACAGAAGCTCAAGGATGACCATTTATCAACACACTTTAGGTTCTTTAGCCGGCCAATGGGAATATGACCCTATGACAGAGGACCACCATTTTAAGTGGTCATCTGAGCCACTATGTATGCCTATACCTGGATTTGAATCAATGTCCTTTGTGTTCCTAGGCAAGTGTGTTACCCACTGGGCCAAAGTGGCAGATGACTTTTTGGTGTTGAGTTTTTGTTAATTGGATAAATTCATTAAAGCATTTCCTTTATTTTTTTTAAAAATTTGAATATACCTATGTCATGAAAAGGCTGGGTTACTGTGATGGGTAGTTTTATGGGAAGAGGAAACCAGGGGCCGTATTCATAAAGAGATCTTAAGTCTGAGACAAAAAATATTCTCAGCTTGAGATTTGATCTCGGCTGAGACCAAGTCTCAATTTTGTATTCACAAATAGGTTCTCAGCTTAGACTAAGTTGAGACCGTCTCAAGTCTTTCCAATGTAAACAAACCATAAACTTGCAAATATATCCAACATTCTTTTAAGTATCAACAGTTTTTGTGTCTTTTAATTTTTAACTAAAATTATACTATCTATGAAAATAAAAAATGCAGTCAGAAAACACTGTTGAAAAGTGTAGCAAAGTAAGGTACTTTTGAACCCAAAGTTTGGGCTATCCATTGATACAAAAGGTTAGACCAAGTATTATATATGTTGTAAATTAGTTCTACTTTATTAATTCTAATTTTCTATAGCTACATTCAATACAACATACATGTATATACTATATATACATTCAATGGTTATCTACATTCAATACAACCTATACACATTTCTGTAAGATTAAGTGTTTTTAAAGCCTAGATTAGCTAGCCACTGGCAAACACTCTTAACTAAGGAGTGCATGTAAAAAAAAGAAAAGAAAAAACTTGTGTCATGTAAAAAAAAAAAAGAAAAAAAAAAACTTGTGCCCCTGCCAGGATTCGAACCCACAGCCTTCTGCCTTTAAGTCCAGCACTCTACCTCTGAGCTATCAAGTCAGATGTCTATTTTGTGGCACTGTTTGTTGATATATGCATAGACGCTTTTGGTACAGTGGAAAATTTTTTCAATCTTTTAAGGGGGCATTGTGAAATTGGCCTATTTTTTCCAAAATAATTTTTATTTACACTTTACATAAAAGAAGATGTGTTTAAATTTACTAAGAAATACTAAAAATTGTATTCTTTAAGATGTCTTGATATTGAGAGATCTTCCGGTTGCCATAGTTATTTTAAGACAAAGCAGAATTGAGAACGTGTGTTTACTATATAAAAGGGATTTTGTAGAAATAAAAATAATACATTGTTTTATTCAATGGATTATATTAAAAACATCTATATATTACATTTTTTTTAAAATGGTGATGCTACTGATTTTATATGAACATTTTAAAAAATCGTCTATCCATGTCCCCGTCTATCCATGTCCCCACCCGTGTACGCTAAATACAGTAGTGAAGAAACAACGATCGTATGAAAACAAAGGATTTTACCAAATAAAATGCGCATATGCACCAACCTGAGGTATTCTGCTTATATTTATTACACATATCTCTGATATTAACAACATTTTCTTTCAAAATCTTCAAGAAATTTTCAAAATTTCCTTCTGACACGGAGGCTGCCATTTTGGACATCATGTGACTTGAAATGAAGGTTGTTACTCAATTAAAAAAAAAAATACTTACCATGAACCATAATAAAACCCGACGATATACTATCTTCTGACACCAAACCTGTATTGAGTCTTAAATGCAACTAAAGCAAATAGGATATGTAGCATATGTCATCTAACTTTCATGTTTATATATTTCTACTTAAAGGGAGCTGTTTACCTTTCACTTACCCTGTGACAACTTATTAAGGTTTAAATATATGTTGTATTGAATGTGGATAACCATTGAATGTGTATATTCAATGGGTGAAGCTATTGAATGTGTACATTCAATGGGCAAATCATTGAATATGTACATTCAATGGCTGAGCTGTGGAATGTGTAGATTCAATGGCTGAAATCGTTGAATGTGTACATTCAATGACCCAAGGCATGGAATGTATAAATAATTAAATATGAAATGTTGATACAGATTGCAAAGACTTAATTTATATCCTAGACTGGATATTTTCTAGCATAATAATAAGCTATTAACTGGAATAAACGTGTTATATTTCATGAACTGACATAAATAAGGAGTAATCTAAAACATTAAAATTAATAAAAAACATATATATCATGACATAAATTTCATACATTTCATCACATTATTTTCTTTACTGTTTATATATTTTGTAAATCACTTATTATTACACAATAAGCTTTTGTGACATCATTCTACTATTGCATGGAACATTTCTGCACATCAATCCTTTCTAATCCAAGACATTGTTGACGCTGTATTGTAATCTCAACTTTAATCCACAAGTATAAAAACATTTTATCTCTCAATCAAAGAATGAAAGAGAAACAGTTCAAGCCTGAGTAGTAATTTTATAGTGTATGATTCTAAAATGTGACAGCAATTAATTCATCTAATTATGTGTGAAGATGTGGGGATTTAATTGTAATTAGCCCACAATAGCACCCCTATAATGTTAGAGAGGTTGATTGGGACAATATAATTGGAAAACATATTAACATAAACCTTTTTAGAAAACAACATTTTTGTGAGAAGACATAACTGTTTGACTGCCTACAGATAATAGACTTCTTGCAAAAGTTTATTTTTAAGTTGATATCAACAGATGTGATATAAAGAAAATGATAAAAAATAAGTTACATTTTATGCAGTTTCAATACTTATTTACATTTGTTAAGTTCGTATACACATTCAATGACTTTGATTGTTGAATGTACACATTCCACAGTTAAACCATTGAATGTACACATTCAATGGCTGCTTACTATTGAATGTGTACATTCAATGACCAAGCCATTGAATCTACACATTCAATGACTAACCCATTGAATGTACACATTCAATGGTTATCTACATTCAATACACCATATATATCCAATTATTAATTGCCACTGTGACAAAGTAATTTCCAAAATTTTAATTACACTGTTGTTTTAGGTGTGTTTTTTTTTTTTTTGCATAAGAACAGAGTATGTTACTTGGTGTTATATAATGCCAGACATAACTTTGTAAAACACATTTCTTGCAACAGATATGTGAAAGAAAATATTTGTTCAAGTTCACCCATGACAGTTTCTTTTGAATTAGAATAATCAGTTTTTATGTTTTCTGGCAATATACAATTCATAGCCTCCAAACCACAACAGAAAAACACATATTCAGTACCCATATTCAGTAATGGATTTCACTTAATCAAATAAAAGACTTGTATTATACATCTTAATAAACTGATTTTGTAACTTGTTGTGAGATCAGAAATAATCTGCTGCCATTTTTTCTTTGAATACTTGGAGAGGAGCATTTATAATTTTGAATGCTATCCCTTGTTTCACTGGTAATCAATGTCGACCTCTTAATATTGCTAAAACATGGGCATTTGCCCTTACAATGATACAGCAAGTAAGACATTGTGTATGATGTAGTCTGTTCAACAATTATTTTTACACCCTGTAAATACCAAGACATAAATTATTTCTTCCCTTGAAATTTGCAAATGATATTTTCTAATTGGATAATGTGTCTGAGGCAGAGTTATGCTGCAGATACAATTTGTCTCACTGGAGCCTTTAACATGGGCATACTGAAGTTACCCAGGACTTTTACCAATGATGTAGGCTTAAAGTTACTGCCAGACTAATTTCAAAATTTTCACAATTAGATTTTTTTTCAAGAATTGCCTATATCCAAACTAGAAACCTTTTGGTTTTATTAATTAAGATTTAAGTATTATCTACAGCTGAACACAACACAATTCTATAAAACTTACTGCCTGATTCACACTGTTACTGACACATGAAAATGTGTGTACAGCTGTGAGATATCTGTATGCATAGCAAAAATGATTTAGTTTTTTGCATATGGTAGAGGAAGGCTAAATGTGGTGGACCTCTAAAACTTTAAATTAGAAAACATCTTGTACAATGTCCAACAGAGACAATATTTTTTTCTTGGTGACCTCAAATCTGACTTGTGCGGTGAAATTACCATTTTGGCTCTACAGGTAGGGGGCTCTACAAGGTAGGGGGTTCAGCACTGAAGAGAGGCAGACATAGCTGACCTCAGGGCCCACTATGCAGTGGTGCGGTGGGACATGCTTCTTGCACAGTGGAACCTTCTCAATGACCTTGCAGTTTTTTCCATAAAATTATATATTTACTATAAAAAGGTAAGTTAACTATCACTCTCTATTCTGTCTAACCTCTATTACCTACACTTGAACCCTTAGCTCCCCATTTACTTACACAGTGGGCACCACCCTCGCCATCTACTGGACACAAACTCTCCAGTCTCAGCTCCTCCCTTACTTCAACAGGCAGTTTATGTACAGTAGATGACGAGGGAGGTGCCCACTGTGAAAGAAAATGAGGGGGTATAGGCCCATGGGTCATAAAATAAGGAGGTATGGACCCACTGTAGAAGTAAGGGAGGAATAAAGGCTGGACAGTTTGTGTTCAGTAGATGGCGAGAGTGGTGACCACCGTGTAAGTAAAGGGGGTAAGGGCCCACTGTGTCAAAAACGGAGGCAGTATGGGCCAATTCTGAATTATAATTGAGCCACAAGAACAGTTTTATAATTATAATTCAGAATCGAGATTTATAAATGTGTGATTATCAACTGAAATAATAAATCGAGGAAATTATTGCATGTTTTAAGATAAAGTTGTTTCTTTGTTTTCGATTTGGAACCAGCTTTACATTTTGAAATACTTCGCACTCTCATTGTTACAGTGAGCCCCGAGGGACCAGCCCCGAGACCGGCTGTGCATATTCATCCCGTCAGTGGTAGTTCTCCCAGGTAGATATTATAACATGACCGCTAAGATCATGTGATCAGAAAGCAGGCGTACAAAATACCACCAGGAAGTGATATTTTGAGAGAAAAAGGAATTTATATTTGTTGGCATAACTTTTTTTGTGGCAATTATTCTGTTTGTGTGTTTTTTATATAATTCGGCATTATAAAAAGGAAGTATTTATTTTGACCTCTTGTTTATGTGTAGGATTGCTGATCTCTGACTTGACTTAAACTAAATGCATGGTGCAGCTTTTAGGTAATTGTGTGCATACGTTTTTTGGGCCGTTTTTTGAGAGAATCACCATCAGGATTAAAGAATCACATCCCCTTTTATTTTTTTTGTTGTTTTTTTTTTTTTTCTGGAGGGGAAAAAATGTGTATGTCACATTGATACTAACATTTTAACTATTTAGGACTGTAGTGAATGAGATGAGAAAGTTTATTTTTGAGTTTGAATAACAAATGATTTTTTTCAATAATTATAAAAAGCTTAAGACAGTTAAACTTATAACAATTAAAGGATCCAATTTAAAGGGTGCTTGTTACACCAAACTTTATAACATGGTGTCAGATATGGATACTCTATTCATTTCAGGATACTCTTTTATATGAGATCTCTTGGTTTAAAGTTATACTGTAACTCGAAATAGAAAATTAGCTACTTTTCTGTCTATAAAGTTTTACATTTAGTTTTTATGTTAAGGTTTATACCTTGTATATGCTACAATAGATATGTGAAATCAGTAGATACGCATACTTACTGATTTGGTTTGTAAATACGTTGTCGAGAGGTTTTGCGGTTGAGAGGTTTGGCTGTCTTGGTCGTTTTGCTGTTAACTTGTAAACAAAGTAATAGAAGTAATAGAAAAGTAATAGATTGGAGTCAACTTCGATGTAATAGTAATAGTAATAGATTGAAATTGTATCTATTACATCTATTACTTTCTGTTATTTTTCTATTACAATTTACCCTTTGCTATTTTTCAGAAGGAGGTTGTAGAAAAATGATCACTTAACATGGACTTTAATTCTGTAATGAATTAGTTTTCATATAAATTAATACTTTAAATGGACTTTGATACAATAATGAATTAATTGTCATAAAATCATCACTTTAAATAAACTTCAAAACAATAATGAATTGATTTTGTAGCACTCATGAGTCAAATTCATTTTAAACTTTCATACATACACTTTTCAAATAATCCACTTGTCATCAAAGAATACTAAATATAACACACAAATGTTAAAACGCACCACAGCATTGAAAATGTTAGAGAAGCTTGCATATTCCTTCGATGAAGCAGATTATCAACAAAATTATGAAAATTTTCTACAAGAGGTGCCAGAAAAGGTGGTAGAGTACTTCAATGCCAATTGGCACGCAATCCGCGATCAGTGGGTCAAAGGTCTGAAGTCATACCACCTGTGCAATGATACCACTAATAGGGTGGAATCCTTTTTTTCAAATTTGAAGAAATATTTTCACCCACGATCTTCCCTAAAGGAAATGTTGTCTGGCTTAATGAATTGTATTGAGAGCCAGAGATCTGAGAGGCATTACAGACAGATTAGAAAACTCAACAGAATCAAGCTTGGCATAACTGCAACTAGTCATGTTGATGAAGATTACAAGAACTTTCTGACACCATTTGCTTATGATTGTGTGGAAAATCAGTTGAAGAACATGCATAAAGAATCATCAGAACATGATGTCAGCTCTGAAAATTGTGATTGTAGATTCTTCAGATGCATGAGATTGCCATGTGTCCACATTTTCAAAGCTAGGAAAGACAGTGGTCTCCAGTTATTTCAACCAGACCTAGTAGCACAGAGATGGACTGCTGAATACAACAACAACATCAACATTAGGCAGGCACAAAGTGTTATGACTGTGTCACATGCCACCCCATCCAAGAGGAAACGTATTTTGACAGGTAATGAAAAGTTCAAACAAGCCATGCAGAAACTTCAAAAGGTGGCAAGTTTTGTAGCTGAGAAAGGCATGGATGAATTTTCACGGAAGATGGAGTTCCTTGATGATGTGCTCACACATTGGGAAGCTGGCAAGGAATGTCACATATTGACAGATCACAACAACCTGCATGAAGATCAACAGGATCAGCCAAACAGCCATGAAGAACCACAGGATCAACCAAACAGCCAAGCAGAAGCACAGGATCAACCAGAAAGCCTGTGTGACACCAGACAAAATCAACTAGACAGTCAAGAAGAAGCACAGGACCAACCACAAAATCAGGATGATGATCATCAGGATCACCCAGACAGTCAAGAAGATTCACAGGACCTACCAGAAAGCCAGATTAACTTAGAAAATGTCTCCCTACCAAACAAATCAAGAAAACGAGGCCGCCCCAAAGGTACCACTAAAACAGTTATTGGTCTCCCAAAGAAAAAACGATGTAAAGAGTTGACAACAAAAATGACAATGACAATAAAAAGAGTGGATGGTGACAACTGGACCGCGTTGTGATTATCTCAACTTATTTCTGTGAAATTATTTCTCCTATTTTTCATGTTATTCACGTTATTGCATGTGTTTTTGTTCTTCATGTTTATCCGTGTGTTTTATCAGAATTAAGCTTGTCTCAATAAACTGTTGTAAAAACGTTTTTGTGTTTTTGTTCATTTCCTACTGCCTTTATTTTGCCGGCTGTGAAAATCAAAGAACTTTCAGTTATCACCAATGCAAAATGTCAAAAAAGGATATGTCAGAAATTATACCATACAGTGAGTTTTATAGCCTAAAATACCAAGTAAAATTACACATTCATTGTTGTGACGGTTTCCAAGCTGTTAGATTTGGTTACCGGTGACTGTTACCGGAACAAATGTCTGTGTAACCGGTTACCGGATACGAAGCCACGGCGTAAAATAAATAACTTTGAAATATCAAGGGACCTTTAATTGTCCCTCTTTGATTGAATGTTCTAAAACAACTGTCTTTGAGGTGGTATTATTAAAGGCTTAAAGAGGCCAATTTAACCTTTGGAAGGATTAACTAAATGCTCCTGAGTAAGGAGAAACTGTGACACATTAAAGGCAATCACACAGGTCACTATTGTGTATAATAAGGGCAGCATTGTGGCTTGTGTTAGCTGTTTCACTGATTTACATAAAATTACCGGAGTTATTATTTTCAAACATAAATGTCACTCTTGAATCATTTTGAGGTGGGCTCTGCATGCAAAGAATTTGAAAGAAAGGGGTTCTTTGAATGCAGTGTTTTCTTTTGTAAATACTGCTCATCAAGTATTTCTCATAATAATAAGAGTTTTTCAAATCTAACAACTCATCATAAAGTGAATAAATATGAGAATTGTTGTACAACAGTGTATTTCCCCCAGATAATATTTACTGATAATAACATATTATTCAGGATTTAAAAAGCTTTGCACGGAATTTGCCAGAAATTTACCTCTCATTACAAAATTTACAGCACTTAAGTGGCTTTGTATAGAATTCTCATAAATTCTCCAAATAGTCAAGTCATTCTTAAAAAGAATAAATACGGGATCTATTTATTTAATTGTAAATATACCAAGTGATATATTTGTGATATTTTATCCTTGTATGGCATAATCTGAAGCATTTTCAATAAAATTAGATGTATAAAGTATCCTGTCAGTTTTATTTCTGTGTTAAAATTACCTCTCAAGTTTGCGCCAAATTGTAATAGAATGTAATAGAAGTAATTAGATGCCAATGTAATAGTAATAGTAATAGATTAAAAATTTTGAAATGTAATAGTAATAGTAATAGATTGAATATTTTCAAATGTAATAGTAATAGTAATAGATTGGCTGTAATAGATTACAAGTCTGATTTGGATGATTCGCGGTAAAAACTGGAGACATTTCGCGTGAATTTCTCAGATCCTAAGATGTATTATTTCACTTATTTATCCCTATCTCCATAATATCCACAAATTAATTGATAAACATATAAACCCAAACTTCTTTGAAGTCATTTATGTGGATTCATTCCTTATAATTCATCAAGTAATTTCTACAACACAAGAGAGCCTAATCCTAACTAGTCAAAAAATTAATTAGATGTAGTTGCTACAAAATATAATATCTTATCTCAATATAATTTAACATCACATACCATTAGCACTAGATCCACGATTAAAATCTGAAAAAAATGGTACCTCAATTATCAAAATCCTTCCATTAATAAAGATTTTGTGACACTCTTAACTTAAAAAAACAATAAAAGTTTACCGCGAATCCTCCAGTAATTTTTACGCGAAACCTCCATACTGCGAAACCTCTTGTAATTGTAAATACGCATATTCCATAACATTTTCTGTAAGTATGTGTATTTACTAATTTATGAACTGTGGTATTTCACAAGTTTATTTGTTTGAGTTTCAGTAAGTATGTGAAATGAAACTATGATGTCAACTGGTTGTGAATATGTAGTACTGAATTGTAAACTAAAATATACATTATATTGAAATATATTTCTTTATTATGATGACTGTTAGAACAGTATATTAGATGCAAAATATTACGTTGAAAAATAACCCTAGACTTTTTACCCCACAGCCCTTAAGGGCTGTCGGGGTATTGTTTTCACCCATGATGTCCGGATGGGCAGGCGGGCGGCGGGAAAAAGTTTGTCCAGGCTGTATCTCAGAAACCGTAAGGTGTAGGAAGTTGATACTTGGTAGGGACATTGGTTAGGGGGTGTAGGTGTGCAACGTCATGGTCTGACCTTGATTTGACCTTGCTGTAGTGACCTTGAGTTTGAAAATCTTGTCCGGGCTATATCTTGGAAACCGTAAGGTGTAGGAAGTTGATACTTGGTAGGGACATTGGTTAGGGGGTGTAGGTGTGCAACGTCTTGATTTGACCTTTGACCTTGCCATAGTGACCTTGACCTATAAAATCTTGTCCGGGCTATATCTCAGAAACCGTAAGGTGTAGGAAGTTGATATTTGGTAGGGACATTGATTAGGGGGTGTAGGTGTGCAACATCATGGTCTGACCTTGATTTAACCTTTGACCTTCCTGTAGTGACCTATAAAATTTTGTCCGGGATATATCTCGGAAACCGTAAGGTGTAGGAAGTTGATACTTGGTAGGGACATTGGTTGAGGGTTTTAGGTGTGCGACGTCATGGTGTGACACTGATTGACCTTTGACCTTGCTGTATTGACCTTTAAAATCTTTTTGCACCTTTGGGTCTGTCTGTTGATGCAGATTAAGCACTGTTAAAGTCATATTAAAATTCATTAAGAATTTCCTTTTGTAAGTTCCCATTGTAACAGATGGAATTTCATCAAGTGAGCCACAGGGTTTTCTCCAACACCACCCAAAAGCATTCACTGAATGTATTGCCACTTCTGTATGCATGGGTAATATTCAAAACATCCAATCCATAATTCAGCCATTTTTGGTTTACTGATAAATGCTGTCATTTTATTATTGAATTGTCTTGTTTTAATAGTTCATCTTTACATACGTTTCTTTTCCTTAGATATTATTTTATCTACTTAAGCATTATTTGGACCTTAATATAACTGACACTGCTCTGAAAGTATCTTGAACTTTGTACTGTTACACTACTTCTATATCTCATGGTGTTCAAAAATATTTCCCCAGGCTGTGGAGTACGGGCATCTCTGATGCTATTTTTAATGTTTATGTTTACCATCTTTCGGTATTTGTTTTATGTAGATATGTCATTTAAGCGTATACTATTTTCAAAGGACTGATGACATCCCTAGAATTGATTAAACATCAGTTAAATATTTGCCATTTTTGTGTGACTGATATATAAAAAGTGCATTTTTTTGGAAATTAATAAAACGTTTTAGACATAAGTTTAAATTTGAGTTTCAAAATGTAAACATGTTTTAACTATTTTTAAAGTTTAACTATTGACATATATTAAGGCATAACAGATAGCACCCAAGTTTTCATGGTAATTTCAGAAAATGCATATATTTACTGGACCAGAAAGAGTGAATAATTATACATATTTATTGAAATTTTCAGGGAATATGCATATTTGCTGACCAAATCAGTAAATATACATATTTACTGAAAATTTAAAAAAATACATGTATTTACTGAATTTACATATTTTACTGTAACATACATAACAGATTGTCTCTTTATTTTCAGATGTCTTTTTGAGGTAAACGAAGTGTCACCATGACTGAGGTTGGTATGTTTTATAACAGAACAGTTTAGAATGATTTGCTAAATTTTTTTTCTAATATAAGGTCTTGTATATCTGTTATTCAGGATGAACTTAGTGTATTGGTAGCATGATAAAAGTGCAGATTGTGCTTTCAGATGTTGTCAACAATTAAAGTTTCAAAAGTGTTAATACAGTAGAACCTCTATTATCCGACCCTCATGGGAGAGTAAAAATTAGGTCGGATAATTGAATGGTCGGATAATAGGAAGGGTAAAATAACAGGCCTAAATGGAGTTGGGAGAGTGGACTGGAGGTTGGATAATTGAAAATTCGGATAATAGAGGGTCGGATAATAGAGGTTCTACTGTACCTTATGTTTAAATTTCAGTACATACTTTCTGTAATCAATATTTTTGGAATTTTATGTTTAAAAAACAAATAGCTAAAGCACAAAATTAAGGTTTTGGTTCTCAAATGTTCTGCTATTATTATGTGCTTGTAAGTTATTGAATTAGACGTTGCTTTGTTTATCAAGCTATTTTAATGTGATACATGTATTGTAACATTTTAACTTGTTGATATAGGCTACAGAAGGAACTGCTCCATCTGAAGAGAAACAGGATGAGACTGATGGTGGAGATAGACCCGTCACTAATATAAAGGCATTTATAAACCAGTTCAACAACCAGCCAATGAAATTTCCCAAACCAATACAAGGTTCAAACAAACCAATGACAGGCCCAGCTAAACCAATTCCACCCAAAAAACCAGGAGTACAGCAATCCTTACCCGGAACAAATGGTTTTAAACCTATTGTACCAACAAAGGAAATTTTGAGTAAGAAAGTCACATTAAAGCCTGTTGATGCAAAATCTAGTGGAAATGATGAAGGTGACAATACAATAAATGTCAAAAAAACAAAAGCTTTACCTATTGTTGCAAAGAAACCACCAGCTGATAAAGAAAATAAACCACCAGTATTACCCAAGAAACCATCTGGATCAAATGTTTCAGAAGGACCTGTCACTGGAGGTGTTAACTTAGAGGAAATCAAAAGTCGCCTGAAAAAGCCTAAAACCCTGTCACCTGTTCCACCAAAGAAAGATACTAGAACAGAGCCTGAATATGATGGTGACCAAGTGTACACATCAGAATCCGGGGTGCAATATCGTTCCCTAAAGATGCCTTCAAATTCTGGACCATCCCCTGCCAAACCAGCACTTCCCCCGCATCCAGATTTGTATGATTTCCAGGTTGATGGTAGGTTTAATTTTATTCTGTGACTTTATGCACTGGTAGACTGCCAGTGCACCTTTATTTTGTTGTCTCATTTCAACCTGGTTGATATCATGTCACAATTGGATACATTTCTTAATGTATATACTTCAGTACAAGAACTACAAGTGAAACCTGAATATTTGCAAGTTATGTGTTTCTGTTGTATTTTATATTCAAAGATACATTTATAAAGGCACTTGTATATAGCTTCTGTACACTTGTTTCACTCATTATCATACTGGAATCGTGGTTTTTTTTTGTTTTTTTTTTCAGTTACAAAGTTACTGAATTTTAATTTATAATTCTAGAAGAGGTATTTCTCATGACTGGATCTTTAAATCCATATATTTCTTTATTAATTTGATTTAATAGCAATAATGCCAATCACCGTTCAACAAAAAGAAACTAGTTCTTTCTTTGTTTATGTATGACACCAATGTATAGCGTGTTTATTTTCAAAGAAAAAAAATATATCTTTATATTTTTTAATAAATTGTTTTTGATGAATTTTTAGATGCAGTGGATGATGACCTGTATGAAGATTACAGTGATGTGGTGGTGGCCTCATCAAATAAGGACAGGGTTGTGTCTATGATGTGAGTGTATTAGCAATGTCTTGGAAAAAAATTAATTCTAAAACAGCTAAACAAATTACAGTTTATTAGACACCAAGTTCTGTGGCATTTTTCTGAATACCAGGGAATAAATTCCAGCTTATATCTGTTCGTGTTGCCGCTTATCTGTTACTATGGGTATATTATGTTAAGAATTAAAACTTGTATATTTATCTCCCGCCGGGCGGGCGGGAGATTATAAAACACATTCCGTGCGTGTGTTATTGAGTGTGTGTCACGCTTTTATAAAGGGCTGTACATCACACTGGTTGTTTCTCCTTGGCCTTTTCAATGTTTTCTATGACCTTATTGCTTATGTCCTTTCATTTGATGCAGTTATTTCACACCTAGGACCATAGCTAAGTGAGTAATAGCAATGCTGGCTACTTTGAGTAAAGTGCTCATAACTCCAAAACGACTGCATTTAGAGTGTTTCTGTAAAATACGTTGTTCAGCTACTTTCTCCATGCCTACAAGATGGTACCATTTTTAGGGTTCTATCTTCATAGCTAAGTGAGTAATAGCTATTTTCTGTTATTAACAATGAGCAAAATGAGTAAACTGATTTTGTCTTTGTAACTGTTACTTACAATATTGGCCTGAAATATGTTGTTCAACAACTCCTTCATGTACTATATCATGGTGAGGTGTCCAAGGTGTAGCACCATAGCTAACTGAGTAATAGCTATACTAAGTTTAACATTTGACCATTGAGCAAGTCACTTATAACTCAAAAACTATTGAATATAGAGGATTTTTGTCGAATCTGTTGTTCACCTATCTTTTGGATATACTGTATTGTGAATTTTCACAGCTGTAACTCCATAGCTAACTGAGTAATAGCTACTTTGATGATCACCATAATGAGTAAATGGCTTATATCTTCAAAAGTATTGCAGCTACACAATTTTGTTCCAATATGTTGTTCAGCTACTATCTCCACAGCTACAACATGGTCACTAGTTTGGAAGTGTATCTCCATAGCTAAGTAAGTAATAGCTACTTTGTCAATTTTTAATGATAACCGTAATGAGTAAATGCCTTATATCTTCAAAAGTATTGCAGCTACACAATTTCTCTCAAATAAGTTGTTCATCTACCTTTTTGTGAACTGTAACATATTTAAGTTTCACAACTGTTGCTCAATGTACAAGTGAGTAATGGCTACTTTATTGCTACTTTTGGTGAAAATGTGACAAATGACAAATATCTCGCAAACCGTAATAGCTACTTTGTCAATTTTTAATGATAACCATAATGAGTAAATGCCTTATATCTTCAAAAGTATTGCAGCTACACACTTTCTCTCAAATAAGTTGTTCATCTACTTTTTAAGTCATTCATCTACTTTTGGGAGAGCTTTCACATGGTGAAGTTTCAGACTCGTAGCTAATTACTCACCTACTGAAAATGAGTAAATGCGAATTATCTCTAAAAGTATTGCATATAGCCAATTTTTCTCAAATAACTCATTCACCTACTTTTGGGAGAGCTTTCACTTGGTGAAGTTTCAGACCCATAGCTAATTACTCACCTACTGAAAATGAGTAAATGCGAATTATCGCTAAAAGTATTGCAGATAGCCAATTTTTCTCAAATAACTCATTCACCTACTTTTGGGAGAGCTTTCACTTGGTGAAGTTTCAGACCCATAGCTAATTACTCACCTACTGAAAATGAGTAAATGCGAATTATCTCTAAAAGTATTGCAGATAGCCAATTTTTCTCAAATAACTCATTCACCTACTTTTGGGAGAGCTTTCACTTGGTGAAGTTTCAGACCCATAGCTAATTACTCACCTACTGAAAATGAGTAAATGCGAAGTATCGCTAAAACTATTGCAGATAGCAAATTTGTCTCAAATAACTCATTCACCTACTTTTGGGAGAGCTTTCACTTGATGAAGTTTCAGACCCATACCTAATTACTCACCTACTCAAAATGAGTAAATGCGAATTATCTGTAAAAGTATTGCAGATAGCCAATTTTTCTCAAATAACTCCTTCATCTACTTTTGGGAGAGCTTTCACTTGGTGAAGTTTCACACCCATAGATAATTACTCACCTACTGAAAATGAGTAAATGCGAATTATCGCTAAAAGTATTGCAGATAGCCAATTTTTCTCAAATAACTCGTTCACCTACTTTTGGAAGAGCTTTCACATGGTGAAGTTTCAGACCCATAGCTAATTACTCACCTACTGAAAATGAGTAAATGTGAATTATCTCTAAAAGTATTGCAGATGGCCAATTTTTCTCAAATAACTCATTCACCTACTTTTGGGAGAACTTTCACTTGGTGAAGTTTCAGACCCATAGCTAATTACTCACCTACTGAAAATGAGTAAATGCGAATTATCGCTAAAAGTATTGCAGATAGCCAATTTTTCTCAAATAACTCATTCACCTACTTTTGGGAGAACTTTCACTTGGTGAAGTTTCACACCCATAGCTAATTACTCAACTACTCAAAATGAGTAAATTCGAATTATCGCTAAAAGTATTGCAGATAGCCAATTTTTCTCAAATAACTCATTCACCTACTTTTGGGAGAGCTTTCACTTGGTGAAGTTTCAGACCCATAGCTAATTACTCACCTACTCAAAATGAGTAAATGTGAATTATCTCTAAAAGTATTGCAGATAACCAATTTTTCTCAAATAACTCATTCACCTACTTTTGGGAGAGCTTTCACTTGGTGAAGTTTCAGACCCATAGCTAATTACTCACCTACTCAAAATGAGTAAATGCGAATTATCTGTAAAAGTATTGCAGATAGCCAATTTTTCTCAAATAACTCCTTCATCTACTTTTGGGAGAGCTTTCACATGGTGAAGTTTCAGACCCATAGCTAATTACTCACCTACTCAAAATGAGTAAATGCGAATTATCGCTAAAAGTATTGCAGATAGCTAATTTTTCTCAAATAACTCATTCACCTACTTTTGGGAGAGCTTTCACTCTGTGAAGTTTCAGACCCATAGCTAATTACTCACCTACTGAAAATGAGTAAATGCGAATTATCTCTAAAAGTATTGCAGATAGCCAATTTTTCTCAAATAACTCATTCACCTACTTTTGGGAGAGCTTTCACTTGGTGAAGTTTCAGACCCATAGCTAATTACTCACCTACTGAAAATGAGTAAATGCGAAGTATCGCTAGAACTATTGCAGATAGCCAATTTTTCTCAAATAACTCATTCACCTACTTTTGGGAGAGCTTTCACTTGATGAAGTTTCAGACCCATAGCTAATTACTCACCTACTGAAAATGAGTAAATGCGAATTATCTGTAAAAGTATTGCAGATAGCCAATTTTTCTCAAATAACTCCTTCATCTACTTTTGGGAGAGCTTTCACGTGGTGAAGTTTCAGACCCATAGATAATTACTCACCTACTGAAAATGAGTAAATGCGAATTATTGCTAAAAGTATTGCAGATAGCCAATTTTTCTCAAATAACTCATTCACCTACTTTTGGAAGAGCTTTCACATGGTGAAGTTTCAGACCCATAGCTAATTACTCACCTACTGAAAATGAGTAAATGCGAATTATCTCTAAAAGTATTGCAGATGGCCAATTTTTCTCAAATAACTCATTCACCTACTTTTGGGAGAACTTTCACTTGGTGAAGTTTCACACCCATAGCTAATTACTCACCTACTCAAAATGACTAAATGCGAATTATCGCTAAAAGTATTGCAGATAACCAATTTTTCTCAAATAACTCATTCACCTACTTTTGGGAGAACTTTCACATGGTGAAGTTTCACACCCATAGCTAATTACTCACCTACTCAAAATGAGTAAATACGAATTATCACTAAAAGTATTGCAGATAGCCAATTTTTCTCAAATAACTCATTCACCTACTTTTGGGAGAACTTTCACTTGGTGAAGTTTCACACCCATAGCTAATTACTCACCTACTCAAAATGAGTAAATACGAATTATCACTAAAAGTATTGCAGATAGCCAATTTTTCTCAAATAACTCGTTCACCTACTTTTGGAAGAGCTTTCACATGGTGAAGTTTCAGACCCATAGCTAATTACTCACCTACTCAAAATGAGTAAATGCGAATTATCTCTAAAAGTATTGCAGATAGCCAATTTTTCTCAAGGAGTTTTGTCAAATATGTTGTTCACCTACTTTTTGATGTAGTGCGGCGGTGTTCCTTGTGCCCCTCATTATGGGTTTGTATTTTTGTATTTGTATTTATACTCAGTGCCATATCTCCATGTACTACAGGACATGGATATGTCAAAGCGCTATATGGATGTGTGTTCCCAGGTGAATTTTGATATTACCCACAAAAGATCTACACTTCTTTTAAAGTTTGGGCATGCTCCCATAAAAACTGTTACCATGGTAACCATTTTTTGTTTGGATAGTTGGGTTTGTTGACTTTTTGACACAGATTGAACCCATGGACAGATTTTTCACTAAATTTGGTGAAAAAATGAATTCTGGACATATATATGGCCAGTAAATATTTGGACATGAAACAATTGTAGCTTTTGCCATGGGAACCATTTTTGTCCCCACTTCCATTTTTGTGACTTTGTCTCAGTGCCATAGACTAAAGCCCTTGACAGAATTTCACTTTTTGGGGTAAGATACAACCAGAGACATGATGTACAGTTGATTAACTTTGACCAGGATCCAATAGAAATTATTTTATTTGTTGACTGTGGCCTTTGCCTTTACCAGTGATATTTCAATTGTGTGATCTTCCTCACAAAAGGAATCATTTGACAGGTTCACATAGGCCAAATTTAATACAGTTGTTTAACCTTTAAGATATACAGGTGATCAGGTTTTACCGTTTTAGTCATGATACTATTTTGGCCAATTTATTTGAATTAGTTTTATTGTGTGTCACCTTGAATTTGTATAGTGCAACAGAAGAAACCTGTTCAAGGATTTTAATTATATTCTGTAAGGCTTTGCTAAATGTAATATAATGTATATAAACAAGATGGTATTAAATAAACATATAGAACAAGGTGATATTTGTTGTTCGAATTTATCTCAAAGTCAGGGAAGACAATTCCTGTGAGTCGCTACTATCTAACCATAATATTTGGGAAATTTGAACTGGTTTTTGATTTGTGTACTGTGAAAAATCATCTTTTTCCTTTAATATCCCCTTTAGTATTAATACTGAAGTATGCAAATAAATTTTTGCATGTGTATGCATTTGTTATTTCAAATTCATGAAATTGACCATTGACCTTTCTCAAAGACACATGATTGAAAAAGCTTTTTACCCCACAGTCCTTAAGGGCTGTCGGGGTATTGTTTTCACCCATGGTGTCCGGATGGGCAGGCGGGTGGGTGGGCGGCGGGAAAAAGTTTGTACGGGGTGTATCTCAGAAACCGTAAGGTGTAGGAAGTTGATACTTGGTAGGGACATTGGTGTGGAGGTGTGCAACGTCATCGTCTGACCTTGATTTGACCTTTGACATTGCCGTAGTGACCTTGAGTTTGAAAATCTTGTCCGGGCTATATCTCGGAAACCGTAAGGTGTAGGAAGTTGATACTTGGTAGGGACATTGGTTAGGAGGTGGAGGTGTGCAACGTCATCGTCTGACCTTGATTTGACCTTTGACATTGCCGTAGTGACCTTGAGTTTGAAAATCTTGTCCGGGCTATATCACGGAAACCGTAAGGTGTAGGAAGTTGATACTTGGTAGGGACATTGGTTAGGGGGTGTAGGTGTGCAATGTCATGGTGTGACCTTGATTTGACCTTTGACCTTGCCGTAGTAACTTTGACCTATAAAATCGTGTCTGTGCCATATCTCGGAAACCATAAGGTGTAGGAAGTTGATACTTAGGAGGGATATTGGTTAGGGGGTGTAGGTGTACAACATCATGGTCTGACCTTGATTTGACCTTTGACCTTGCTGTAGTGACCTTGACCTATAAAATCATGTCCGGGCTATATCTCGGAAACTGTAAGGCGTAGGAAGTTGATACTTGGTAGGGACATTGGTTAGAGGGTGTAGGTGTGTAATGTCATGGTCTGACCTTGATTTGACCTTTGACCTTGCCGTAGTGACCTTGACCTATAAAATCTTGTCCGGGGTATATCTCGGAAACCATAAGGTGTAGGAAGTTGATACTGAGTAGGGACATTGGTTAGAGGGTATGTAGATGTAAAACATCATGCTGTGACCTTGATTTGACCTTTGACCATGCCGTAGTGACCTTGACCTATAATGCCTTGTCTGTGCTATATTTTGGAAACCATAATATGTAGGAAGTTGATATTTGGTAGGGACATTGGTCAAGGATTATATGTGTGCTTCGTTATGGTGTGACCTGGATTTGACCTTTGATCTTGCATATCTGATGCTATTTTATCTCTCTAAGAGGATATCTGATACTATTTATCTCTCTTATATCTCTCATATTTCTTTACTTGAATCTTGGTTGTTGCACCTTTGGGTGTCTTTTGGTGTAGATTACGCACTGTGAAAGTCATATTAGAAGTCATTAACTGTTTTATTTTTGCAACTTCCCATTCTAACAGATGGTATTGCATCAAGTGAGCCACAGGTTTTGCCCCAATTCCACATAAAAGCATGTATTGCTACATCTGTATGTATGGGTAATATTCAAAGCATCCAAACCATAATTCGACCATACAAATGAAAATCAAAATGTGAGAAATCTTAAAGCTTCATAATTTTTAGTTTACTTAATTGTCTTGTTTTAATACTTAATCTTGACATGCAATTTCTTTCTCTTAGATGTTATTTTCTCTACTTAAACATTATTTGGACACTGACACTGCTCTGAAGGTATCCCAATCTGTGTACTGACTCACTAGTTCTGTATCTCATGGTGTTGAAAACTATTTTCCCAGGCTGTGGGGTACGGGCATCTCTGATGCTATTTGTTAATTGATGCTTGTGATTTATTTTTATATGACTGTATTCGAGATACTAGTATCTCTACGCAGTTTCAGATATATAAATATTATGTACCATAGTAATATGTGGACACCTTGTCAGACATTTTTCAGATCATTAGAGCCATAATTAAGTGATTGTTTAGTATTTTGTTTTTCATGGAAAATTTAAAAAAATATTCTGTCTACATGTCCTGGTATTAGGCTAAACACGGCTCATGATGGATAATAAAATAGGTATAAGGAATTTTTTCATACAATATTCAACTAATTATAAAAAGCTTGTATGGTTAGTGGTTTTCAATATTTGTAGGATGGAAATGAACATTTATTTAGAAATTAAAAAAAAATTAAAATTCTAAAAATGTAAGTCAATTTTGTTGACATCTAAGAACAGCATTTTATTAAGGCTTTGCTCTCTACTAATATCTTATATGCATACAAAACAGACTTACTTTTTAAGAATGTATATTTCATAACTATTTATATACTTTGAAAAGGATCAAATTTATTGAAGGATGATTGAATATAATATAATGAAAAATATTTCATAATATTTGTGATGCATAGAAAATTGGTCCCAAAAAAATACACCTTTGGACTGAGATATGCCTGTGAGGGGATGTGTTGGCATCCAGTCGGTGCTATGCAGTTTAAATTTTATTGGAGGAAAAAACTACCATATCCAAAAATTCCATCCAGAATGGAGTATTTTTTTGAGGCTTTTATGTTATGAAATGTAAAAGTATAGTATGCAAGGGTTGTATTAGTCTTTTTATCTGCTTTTAGCCAACAAATTAAATAGCACAATTGTTACTTCAAAGGACAAGCTTTTTATTAACATTTGACACATTCTTAAAATCAGGCATATTGGCTATAAATCAAGATCTTGTTGAAGATTTCTATTCTAAAAGGCAAAAACATTTCTTATTCAGACATTGTGTCTAAGTATTTTAGCAACAAAGAAGGCCAAAGTGATGTTGTTGTAACACACTGGCCTTCCAGCTATGAGATTGGAGTTTAAATACCAGCCTGACCTAAATTAGGATAGCTGGTAGTTGTTTTCAATTGGCCTGCAGTTTACAATACAGAACCATCATGGTTCAACCATGACCAACTGTATGTACTGGTTTATTCCGCCATTCTTACTGCTCATCACAGTACAACTGAAACATAGGCAGTGGGTATGACACAAAACAATAAATATATTTAGCAACAAGGACATCCAGTTTGCTGAAAAAAAGAACTTCATTGTTTAAAAATATAAAAAGTCAACACAGTGTTCTGAGCAAAAATGTACACAGTTTTTAGGCCAAAATATTGTTTCATTTTTATCATTTTATGAAGTCAATTACATTGTGTTAAGTTTCTTATTGTGCTGAGAACATTAACAACAAATTGAGGAATATGTTAAGTAATATCATCAAATCTGACTTTGTTCATATGTCCCAGTATATTTAGGATTTAGGTACAAAAAAAACCCCATAAATATTCTGAGTAATTTTTGTTGCAAATCACATACATGTATTTTGCTATCAGTTATAGAGTATAGTTTATAAACAGTGTGATAAAAACTTGAGTAGAGATTAAGGTTTAGAATAGTGAAAATGACAGGGACTCTTGTAAGTTATTTTTAAGTCTTAGAAATCTAGACAAAATGCTATGGTCAAATGATCTTCTCTTAGGTTAAGGCTTTTAAATAAATTTTATCTGCAATCTTAAACTTGCTACAAACATAGTATTGTATTGTACTTTGTTCAATTTAAGGCATAATGTTAAGCTCATATAAACATTTCTAACATGTATCAATTTGTGGTAGGTACTAGGCAGACAATGGTTCTGTAGTATTGTCCACATGAGATTTTTATTTGAGATAACTGTTAATTTCTCTGTTTTACTAGAAATGTGTAAGCCCGGTAGGTCTTTTGAAAATGTTTGTTTACACTTTTATATTTGCCAGTAACTTCACTCCTATAAAATGAAATGTTTTATATTTTGTCTTTTTCAGTCCAATTCTGTCTGAAGAGGAAGAAATGAATGCAATCGGACAAGAAGAGTACACAGATACTGAAGTCCCATCAGCTAATCAGGTAATCAGTGCTGGAACAATTTAATAATTTTCCTAATGACTCATTTTTGATGATTGGCGGCACAAATTTATGACAGTGTCTGACTTGGTGATAAGTCTTCTGGCTCAGAATAATTCATACACCAGTGTGAGTAATTATTAGATGTCTTTTCATTCCTTTCATTTATGTAGACATACGTAATCTATTCACTATTGTAAATAAATTCTCGCTCCAAAACCAATGCATTGTTGTATGGTTTAGGATGGCTATACTTAACTCTTTGTTCAGAGACAAACAATGTCAACAGTGGATTTGGTCTAAGTCGAAGTTGCAAAATGTCAGCCATTTACTTCTATTTATGGCAACTTCTAGTTACACCCCCTTTGAGAAATATGAGAAGTACTGAAGGTACTATGTAATTTAACTCTCTTGCAATAATTAAGTGTCCCTGAAAGGGCGCTTATTTGTTTTCGCCTCAGTTTCCTCGCCGCCACCACCGTCGCCGCATTATGGTCTTCCTTGAATATCTCCCTTATTATTAGAAGGTTTCAAACCATATTTGGCAGTTATATACCTTAGGCGTGGGAAAATTTTTCTGCATGCTTAAATTTGACCTTTGACCTTTATGAAGGTCACATGATCAAAAACTATTTTTTGAAGTACACCCCCCCCCTTCCCCCCCCAGTTTTTGCCTTATATCTCCTTTATCGTTGCTTTTATAGCTTCAGAATGTATTAAGAGGTATTGGGAAAGCATACGGCGCAGCTTTGTGCATTCTTAGGTTTACAGCATGCTTATTAAAACCACAAAGCATTTTAAACTTTCAGGGATGCTTCGCTTTTGTTAGCAAAAGCATTCCTCTAGTTAACACTTGTGTGATCACATTAATGGGAAATTTATTTGTTTCTTGTTCAGGATTAATTACACAATAGTGAGGAATCAGGTACAGAGTGTCACAATGGTACTATTTTGTCACCTCTTTCTTGGATTTTGACCTATCTGTAAACACAAGATTTATAGGTTCTACTTATACCTTGTTATTCCTATTGAAAAGTAACATTTTGTGTATCAATTTGAGGTTCTAGTTATGGCCACTTTCTGTAAGTCCAACTTCTACTTATCCTTATATTTTGCACTAATGATTGTTGGGACTTAGAAACTACTTCCACTTATGGCAATATTCTACTTATGGCAGTTCTACTTATACCAAATCTACTGTATAGTTTTAATCCTAATAAACAATTTTCATTGTAAATTTGTGATGGAAAATGTGTAGTTGATTATATTTGCCAAAATACCTCGAAATACAAATATGATATAGTTTAAAAAAAATATATCAAAACACATAAATAAGGCAAATATAAAACACTTTTTTTCTATATGTATATACATAATTATATGTATTTGTCCCAACTTTACTGTTAATAAATATTCTCTGACTATGTTAGCCAGTTATATGATCAACACTGACATGTATGTAAGGGAAATATTATGTATATCTGTAAATTTGGTTAGATTCACTCTGACAAAGGAATTTCATTTCTGACAAGCAAATCAGAAATATTTATAGTTGATATAGGAAAAAGAGAAGTATAAATATATATTTCATCGTTTGATTACAGTCAAAATGGGACATAACTCCAGTCGAGGATTCAGTACGGTCACACCGCCAGAGATTTCCTTTTGGATGCGATAACTTAAAAATATTTTAGTTAGACCTTTCAAATTTGGTATGTGAGTATATATGGGCAATGCCATGAACGCTATTGTTTTGTGACCTTGACCTTCAATTTCAAGGTAACTGGTGGCCTCTTAAAGGTCAGATTTTTTGCCAAATTTTCACATTTTAGCCCAGTTCTAATATACAGAAAGGTAGATCATCCTATGGCTGGTATATATAATACATATATATGTCGTCTGTAAGCATGCAGAAATTTGAAGCTCTTCATTGAAGGTCATCCACAGACCACCAAAGTACCTGACCGAGGCCATTTTTGGCCTTTTTGGAGATATTTTCACACTTAATGCTCACTATATTGCATGGAAACTATTGAAAATGGCTTTGGAGGTTGAGTACATGATGAAGTACCAGGATCCAGGCTTACTGGTTACAGAGGATTGTTGGTTACAGAGGTGTACCAGCATCCAGTTTGTTGACCTTGGCTATTGCTTTCAAGGTCACCTTGGGCCTGCTAAAATGACTCCAAATGATTTCCTTAGGCTGTGAGGCCATATACTGCTTTTATTATTGGCTGTTACCGCTCTAACAAAAAAAATATTATAGCTAGCCTTCTCAAATTTGCAGGATATATTCATACCCATAAAATCTTGCCTGGGAATATTCTTGGCCTCATTTTGAAAAACAAGATGGCCGCCAGGGACGTTTATTCGACTTAAAGCAAGGACTATGGTTGGTCCTCTAGAGCAAAGGGTATTATAGGTAGAGATCTCAAATTTACAGAATATGTTCCGCATTACAACATCTTGACTGGAAATATTTTTGGCCTCATTTTGAAAAACAAGATGGACGCCACGGGCATTTTTTGGTGAGTCATGAAAAGTGCTTATATCTCCTTTATTATTGGTCCTAGAGGTTTGGGATGGCAAACCAACCTATAGGAAATCATGGGCTGGGAATCTTGTGGTGTGGTCGGGTTTGACCTTGGGCTTCTCCTTCACGGTCAAACAAGGATAGCCAAACTGAAAAGTGCGTATAACTCGCTTATTATTGGTCCTAGAGGTTTGCAATGTGAAACCAACGTATAGGAAATCATGGGCCGGGAATCTTTTGATATGGTCAGATTTGACCTTGAACCCCTCCTTCAAGGTCAAACGAGGATAGCCAAACTTAAAAGTGCTTTTAACCCGCTTATTATTGGTCCTAGAGATTTGGGATGGTAATCCAACTTATAGGAAATCATAGGTTGGGAATCTTTTGGTGTGGTCAGATTTGAGCTTGGGTTCCTCCTTCAAGGTCAAACGAGGATACCCAAATTTAAAAGTGCTTATATCTGACTTATTATTGGTCCTAGAGGTTTGCAATGTCAAACCAACCTATAGGAAATCATGGGCTGGGAATCTTTTGATGTGGTCAGATTTTACCTTGGGCCCTTCCTTCGAGGTCAAACGAGGATAGCCAAAATCTAAAAGTGCTTATAAATCACTTTTTCTTGGTCCTAGAGGTTTGTAATGTGAAACCATCCTATAGGAAATCATGCGCTAGGAATCTTTTGATGTGATCTGATTTGACCTTTGGGCCCCTCTTTAAAGGTCAAATGAGGGTAATCAAAATTAAAAGTGCTCATAACTCGCTTATTCGTGTTCCTAGAGGTTTGCAATGTCATGCCAACCTATTGGAAATCATGGGCTAAGAATCTTTTGATGTGGTCAGATTTCACCTTGGGCTCCTCCTTCAAGGTTAAGTGATGGTTGATTGGCTTTGGTGAGTTTTCTTTCTGGTGGATACAATTTGCATCGGTTCTCTGATGCGATACGTCAAGTTACATTTGTATCTTTCATTAAGCAAACTTTTTGTTTACTAAGTGTCAGTACAAGTTGCTCCCATAAACACTCAGGCACCCCCACAGGGGTATATTAGTGTCAACCATAATACTCTGTATGTCACGCTTCAACCATGCCCCGTCCGGGGATACACTGTGTCGAGACGCAATATCTAATTTTTTGTTGCCCCACAGCCTTCAAGGGCTGTGCAGGTATTGTTTTCACCCATATCATCCAGATGGGTGGGCGGGTGTGTGTGTGGCGGCAAAAAGTTCTTTTTTCCAGGCTGTATCTCAGAAACCATAGGGTGTAGGAAGTAGATACTTGGTAGGAACATCGTTTAGGGGTATAGCTATGCAGCATCTTTTGTCTGGGCTGTATCTCAGAAACTGTAAAGGGAAAGAACTTGACACTTGGTGGGAACTTGGTTAGGGGGTGTAGGTGTGCATCATGGTGTGACCTTTAACTTTGGCTCTGCCAAAGTGTGTTCACCTGCCATATTTGAGACATAGTTCTCTTATGACAAAGAAATATAGAATGCTTCAATCGATTATTATACTAATGTACTTTTACATAATTGTGATATTTCCATTGACAGCTATTCTCCAGTAGATAAATTTTACAGCATCATAATTTTTAGTTTACTGAATTGTCTTGTTTTATTACATAATCTTTACATACTTTTTCTTTTCTCTTAAACATTATTTTATCTATTTAAACATTATTTGGACCTTTATATAACTGACACTGCTCAGAATGTATCCCAATCTTTGTACTGTTAAAATACTTCTATATCTCGTGGTGTTGAAAACTATTTCCCCGAGCTGTGGGGTATGGGGATCTCTGATGCTGTTTTTGGATGAGTCATTGGTTGGAGAGTGTAGGTATACTAAATCATGTTGTGACCTTTAACCTTGGCTCTGCCAAAGTGTGTTCACCTGTCATATGTCAGACATATTTCTCCTATTACATAGATGTATGTATTGCCGTAACTTACTATTATATATACTTTTACGTAATTATGCTATTTCTATCGACAGCTATACTTCAATTAATAAATCTTACAGCTTTATAATTTTACCGATTAATGCGGTCATCTTGCTATTGAATTATCTTGTTTTAATACTTTATCTTTACATACATTTTCTCTCTCTTTGATGTGATTTTCTGCACTTTAACATTATTTAGATCTTTATATAACTGACACTGTTTGCTCTGAAAGTCTCCTGACCTTTTTCACTTCTTTTATATCTGATGGTGTCAAAAATTGTTTTGTCAGGCTGTGGGGTACAGGCATCCCTGACACTAGTTTAAAATGTTGGAATACATAGTCAAATTGACATGTTATATTGTGATTCCATAATATGGAATAATTGTACAAAGCATAAAACAAGTATGTGCAAGATGTTATTTTATGAAATCTATTTTGTAGCACAAATGTTAAAGCATGGCATTATAACCTATTACCAAAAGCACTATTATTGCATCTCAATAATACTCCAAGCTATCCAAAGCTCATGATTATCCAAACTTGAATGTTGTCTCCAAGTGCTGTGAGTTTGGATAAGTGAGAGTCTGCTATAGATTCATTTTGAGTACTTTTGGGAATACTGGTTGAATTTGTTCTAAAAATTAACATACCACTAGCAGGGGCAGGGAGGCAATATAAGGCCATGTCCACAAAAATTCAACAATCCATGCTAATTTTCAAATAGGAAGATGTTATAGTCCACAGTCTAGTTATGTAGAACCTAAACTTGAAGTTGTTTGTTAGTTTATCACACTCTTATATATATGTTATGTATTACTTTTTTGATCAATTATTAAAAGGATGGAAATGCAATTTCATTATCAAACTGTTTTTCGTCAAGGCCAATTTTTCGTCAAATTCATAAAGTACATGTTGTTATGAACAACAAGAAAATTTGTGAAAAAAAACCCTCATGAAGTATTGCAAATGGTTAAGAAATTAATATTTTTGCTATTGAACAGAAAACAAATGCAGAAGTGATAGTAGTCACAGATAAAGTTCACTTTATACCAAATATATATGGAGTTGGGCCTTATACTGTTGTGATGTTATACACAACTGTATTTCGATAGTCAAAGTGTGCTATCTCATCAGAGGCTGGAGAATTAGTCTAACAATCCCCCTGAAGTACTTTTTCAGAAGTGCAATTGCACCTGTAAATTGCACCAGTGCAGTGCACTCTGGTGCAGTGCATAGGGTGCAGGGTATTAGTGTCAAAGTGCTTTTTTAGGAAATTATCAAAATTTATATAAATAGTGATAATAGGGGGGGGGGGGGGGGGGGACATCAGTGGCTTTTTTCAAATGTTAAGTTATAAGATATATGACTAGTTGTTACTTATATATGTTATTTCCAAAGATGTATGTTCACTTCCTCTTAGGGTTGTCAGTCTTTTGGTTCTGATTACTTACTTACTTACTTACTTACTTAATCCTCTTCGTGTATGTCTACACATAAGGCGGCTACAAGGTCTCTCCATTGGCTCCTGTCCTGCGCTGCTCGCCCTATGGTGTTCCAGTTATATCCAGTCTCCTTCATTTCTGTCTCTACTGTTCTCCATGTCCCTCTCGGTCTGCCAGGTCTTCTCTTTCCAGCTGGTGCCCACTTCACGGATCTTCTTACAATACTGTCTTCCTCTCTTCTAAGTACGTGCCTAGATATCTCCACCTTCTACGCTTTATCTCCATATTGATGTCTCCTATGCCTGTCTTTTCTGCTACCTCCCTATTACTGACCTGATCTTGCCACCTCACTCCAAGAATCCTTCTTAGGCATATACCTTCAAAGCCTCTCAGTCTGCTCTCTATCTCCTTGTTAGTCCTCCACGTTTCCGCCGCATATTGTAGCACTGATCTTACATTGCTCTTATAAAGTTTGATTTTGGTCTTTCTTGAAATTTTCCGTGATTTCCAGATGTTACCAAGTTTCCGAAATGCTGCAGCTGCTTTGCCAATCCTGATGTTAACTTCCTCCTTCACTTCACCATTGATGTTTACGACACTCCCCAGATAGCAGAATGTCTCTACTTCCTCCAGATCTTCTCCATCCAAGCTGATACTGTTGGTGTTCCTGTTGTTCATCCTCATGACCTTGGATTTCCTACGGTTGATTCTCAGACCGATCTTTCCTCCCTCTTCCTTCAAATTACTGGTCTTCTCCTGCATCTGTTGTTGCGTGTGACTCAGGAGACCAATATCATCTCCGAAATCTATATCTTCCAGACCTAATGTGAATGTTCAATGAATTCCTCGAGGTTCCTCTGTCACTAGTCTCATAATCCAATCTATACAGAGAAGGAACATGAGCGGTGATATGATGCACCCCTGCCTCACTCCAGATGTTATCAGAAACCAGTCAGATGTTGATCCTTCGTGTCTCACTGTGCATCGGAATCCATCATACATATCTCGAATAATACCTATGATCTTTCTCGGTATTCCATATGCTTCCATGATTTTCCATAGCGTGATCCGATGTATACTATCAAACGCTTTCTCAAAGTCAATAAAATTGATATATAATGATGATCGCCACTCTAAACTCTGCTCTATGATGTTCCTGAGGCAGAAGATGTTGTCTGTACATGACCTGTTCCTTCTGAATCCACTTTGCTCCTTCCTCAAGATGGTGTCTACCTTGTCCTTAATCCTTTCCAAGAGAATACGACACAGGACCTTTCCCGGGACAGACAGTAGGGTTATTCCCCTCAAGTTGTTGCACTGGGTCAAGTCGCCCTTCTTCGGAAGTTTGACGATAATTCCTTCCACTGCTCTGGTACACTCCCTTCATCCCATATCCTGTTGAATAACATGTATAACACGTCAACACTGATATCCTCACTCTCTTTCATCATCTCCGCCTGGATGTTGTCAGTGCCTGCTGCTTTGCTGTTCTTCAGCTTCTAAATCGCCCGCCTGATCTCCTCCTTTGTAATATCTGAGATGTCAATATCAAGCTCCTGTTGTTGGCCCACCTCCACTGTCGCTATAACTTCCGGATCCTCCCTGTTTAACACACTGCTGAAATGCTCCTTCCACCTTTCTGCTTGTTCTCTCTCTGTGTGCAAGATGTTGCCATTACTATCTTTGATGTGTGAATTACAAGTGGATATTTTCCCACATAACTGCTTGGTGATGTTGTGCAAAGTCCTCAGATTTCCCCTATATGATGCTGTTTCTGCCTTTTCTGCTTGCTCCTCGATGTAAACCTTCTTGTCTTCTTTCGCACTAGCCTTCACTCTCTTGTCCACTTCAGTATATTCACTTCTCATCCTTTCTCTTTCTTCCCGACATGCATGAATGCGCTGTTTCACCTCCTTCCTTTCTTCCACAAGAGCCCACGTTTTGTCCGACAACCATTCCTTTCTCTTGCTATTCCTGTATCCTAAAACAGCCTGAGATGTGTCTGTGTATGCATCCCTGATGTTTGCCCACTGTTCCTCTATGCTTTCCCCTAGATCGCCTAGTGCTTGGAATCTGTTGTTAAGCTCTACACAGAAGCTCCTCTTCGTATCCTCATTCTTGAGTTTCCTGATGTCGAACACTTTCCTATCTGATTTCATTCTGGCCCTCCTCAGCTTCAACCTGATCTTTCCAATCACGAGATAGTGGTCGCTGTTCACGTCTGGCCCTCTCCTCACCTTCACGTCATGCAATGATGTTCTCCACTTCCTGTTTATCATGATGTGATCTATTTGGTTTTTCACTCTGCCGTTTGGTGAGGTCCATGTTAAGGTATGAATTTCCTTATGCTTGAAAACTGTCCCTCCGATTACCAGGCTGTTGTGCATACAGAAATCCACAAGCCTATCTCCGTTGTTGTTCCTTATACCCTTGCCTGGCTGCCCCATCACATATTCCAAACCTGTGTTGTCCTCTCCCACTTTAGCGTTCATGTCGCCCATTACGATCAGAACATCATGCTTTGGAATAGATGTTGTAACTCCATTTAGAGCCTCATAGAACTCATCCTTCTTCTCGCCATTGTCGTCGTTGATTGGTGAATAGCACTGAATCACTGTGAGGTAGCCATGATTTGATTTCAAGCGAACACAGATGATACGATCGCTGATGGCCCTCCATTCCACAAGAGATCTACTAGCTGACTTCCTCAAGATGATTGCCACTCCTCCATGATGTAATCCATCGTTTCTTCCAGACCAACATATCACTGCTCCTGTGTTGTGTATGAACCTTCCACTCCCTGTCCATTTACATTCACTGATGCCCAGAATGCTAATGCCACACTGGTCCATTTCACGTATCACTTGTGATAGCCTTCCCGTCTCGTACAGTGTACGAACATTCCAACATCCTATCACTGATGTGTGCTTTGGAGACAGTATGGAGTTTGTCGAAGTGTTGCCACTTGTCATGCGCTGCCCTTGGACAGCAGTTACCACCTGTCTACACGAAGCTATGTTTTGTTTCCTTGTATCCGTTTCTGTAGCGGCTAAGGTTTTTACGTGGCTGGGTTGCTGGCCCAGCGCACAACCCTCCTCCTTTCTCATCCGGGCTTGGGACCGGCCATGGCGAGTTTGGTTCTGATTAGGGAGTGGGTTACCCTAGTTTTATTTACACTCTTTACAGGTATCTAATCAGAATTGCTGACCCAGTTCACCTACTAGGTCCCCTAGTAGTTTATAGGATTATAAAATACCACGAAGCCATTACTGATCACAGAAAGATGAGAGAGAAATGGTGGAGGTGGAATATTGGGGCAATACATCCAATTGGCATAAACAAATTTATTTAATTGAGGTTTCATTTTGGTGTCTATTCACACTCAGGACACTCTTGTTTTTATTCTTATTTTTGGTATTGATGTTGAAATCAAGGAAGTTTTGTTGATTGATATTGAAATGTTTATATATGATCCCTGTTCTCAGTCTGTGTGCTATATGTATAAATGTTAATTTTGTGATCAATTTTACACTACTTTACATTTTTAATTTGACAGAGACCGTTGAGTATGCAAGATGAAGAATATTATGAGGCGCTAGATTCATAGTAAAGTAGCACCAAGTGAAAAGGTTTGTCTTTAAAGTTAGTTCAATTTTGGGTTTGTGTCCAGTTTAACAGCTATGGTCATATTGGGACATTCCTATCAGAAATGCCATTTGTAGCTACAGTGCCCACACAGAGGTGACAGCCTATGATTTGGGGTCAAACTTGCTAGCCACCAGTTTGTACCATGCACGTTTTTGTCTGCATACATGTTTCCACTGGGTTCAAATAAAAACATCTGGTTTGAAATAGATACTTGAGTCAGAATATCTTAACTAAAATGTTTGGTACAAGTTTTTATTTTTCATACCCCCAGTGCATGGTTTGAGGTAATATCTAAGGTGTCAGTTAATTGTAAATGCCCTTGCTTTATTTTAGCAATATATTGTCAATTGTATCTTGTTAAAGTATGGATACATTAGTGAATAGTGGGGTAAATGCATTTTACCTCTTCTAGGAGAAGTTATTTTTCACAAAATAAAAAAAACCCAGCTTATTATGTTTTAGCAGTTTTATCCAGAATTGTCCCTAGGGTTTAGTAAACTTATTCTGGTACCATTTCTGACAGTTGCTTTAATGTTTGATAAATCCTGCAGATATCAAAACAGATTGACATATGTCAGTGAAAACACAGCCTCCGGTGCCTATTAAAAATTATATTTAAAACTCATCCCGTGTGTCATACATGTCGAAAACTTTAATTGAACATTTTGTTAAATACAATTACCTTTTAGTTATATACCCATACGAAAGTCGGGGAAAATACTGGATTCACCCATGCCGCACTGCCAGCCGACACATACATTTTGACTTGGGTGCAAGATAACTCAAAAACCTTTCCACAGGTTTCAAACTTGGCACACACATCTATTAGGGCCAGGAAAGAAAAACTATGTTAAGGTGACATTTTATTCCCAATAATAAGAAGTTATGGCCATCTTAAGGTCAGAAATGTTTGACTAATTAAAGCACTATAGGTCACAAACTATGTGGATCATCCATCTAAAATTTTACCTTAGAATACATTAATATGCAGCGAATGTGAAGTACCTCCAAAAAATGTTCTCCAACAAACTACATCACCTCACAAAATTCAGTTCCAATAATTTTTTTGGAGTCAAAGTAAGGGTATGATTAACCTAAGGTTTTAATAGGTCAAAGTACAGCCAGGCTCATACTGGCAAAAAGATCTTTTGCAGATTACACAAATTGCAAATCAATTGTGATTGATGATTGGTTTTTATGTCAGCTGACTTGTCAGTCAGCTGACATTATGTCATCACTCTGCGGCGTGGGCGTACGCGTCCGCGTGAACAACTTCTTCTCCAAAACTACAAGGCCTAGAGACATGCTGTTTTTTTAAAAGATACCTTATCTATCGAGGATGAAAAATTGTTCAAGGCATGCAAATCTGTCTGTTCGTCTGTTTGCTAGAGACATTACAAGGGGGGTACCCCCACCAAAAGTGTGAAAATTTCAACACTTTATCACAATTTTCTCAGTGACTATTGCAGGGATTTCTCTCATATCTTGCATATATGTACTAGGCCAGAGGTAGATTCTCTTGTGTGAGTATGAGACCTGGATCTGTCTTACTTTTTTTTAATAAATTTTTTTAATAATTTTTAATGCATTAAAATTCATGAAATCATGCACTAAATCACTTATAACTTCAAAAGTGTTGCATTTACAGCATTTTGTGAAAATATGTTGTTCAGCTACTTTTTTCATAGCTACAGTATGGTGAGTAAGTTGGGTGTCTGTCTCAATAGCTAAGTGAGTAATAGCTACTTTTGGGCTTTTCAGTAACTTCCATTATGAGTAAAATCACTTGTAACTTAAAAACTATTGCATTTAGAGAATTTCGTATAAATATGTTATTCAGCTACTTTTGGGCCAGCTATAACATAGTGAAATTTCAGACCTGTAGCTCATGGCATAGCTGAGTAATAGCTACTTTTAGGTTATCACTGTTGAGTAAATCGCTTATAACTTGAAAACTATTGCATTTAGAGAATTTTGTATAAATATGTTATTCAGCTACTTTTGGGTCAGCTATAACATAGTAAAATTTCAGACCTGTAGCTCATGGCATAGCTGAGTAATAGCTACTTTTAGGTTATCACTGTTGAGTAAATCACTTATAACTTGAAAAAGTGTTGCATTTAGAGCATTTTGTTAAAATATGTTATTCAGCTACTTTTTTCATAGCTACAATATGGTGAGTAAGTGGGGTGTCTGTCTCAATAGCTAAGTGAGTAATAGCTACTTTTGGGCTTTTCAGTAACTTCCATCATGAGTAAAATCACTTGTAACTTAAAAACTATTGCATTTAGAGAATTTCGTATAAATATGTTATTCAGCTACTTTTGGGCCAGCTATAACATAGTAAAATTTCAGACCTGTAGCTCATGGCATAGCTGAGTAATAGCTACTTTTAGGTTATCACTGTTGAGTAAATCACTTGTAACTTGAAAACTATTGCATTTAGAGTATTTTGTTTCAATATGTTATTCACCTATTTTGGGGTCAGCTATAACATAGTGAAGTTTCAGACCTGTGGCTCATTTCATAGCTGAGTAATAGCTACTTTGAAGTTCTCACTGTTGAGTAAATTAGTTATAATTGGAAAACTATTGCATTTACAGAAATTTGTGCAAATATGTTATTCAGCTACTTTTGGGTCAGCTATAACATAGTGAAATTATAGACCTATAGCTCATGGCACAACTGAGCAATAGCTATTCTCAGGTACTGACTGTTGAGTAAATCAGCTATAACTTGAAAAATATTGCATTTGGAGTATTTTGTTAAAGTATATTGTTCACCTACTTTTGGGTCAGCTATAACATAGTGAAATTACAGACCTATAGCTCATGGCATAGCGGAGCAATAGCTATTTTCAGGTTCTCACTATTGAGTAAATCAGTTGTAGCTTAAAAACTATTGCATTTACAGTAGTTTGCTTAAATATGTTGTTCACCTACTTTTGGGTTAGCTATAACATAGTAAAATTTCAGACATGTAGCTCATTGCATAGCTGAGTAATAGTTCCTTTGAGGTTCTCACTGTTGAGTAAATCAGTTGTAACTTGAAAACTATTACATTTAGAGTAATTTGTTAAATATGTTATTCACAGAATTTTTGGTCAGCTATAACATAGTGAAATTGCAGACCTCTATGTCATGGCATAGCTGAGCAATAGCTACTTTCAGGTTCTCACTGTTAAATAAATCATTGTATCCACTGGATAGCGGCAGTGTGTAGAGAGAGATTTCACCATTACTGCTCTGATGAAAAAAAATATTATAGCTAGCTTTCTTAAGTTTGCAGTATATATTAATAACCATAAAATGTTGTCTGGGAATATTTTTGGCCTCATTTTGAGTAACAAGATGGCCGCCACAGGTGTTTTTTGTCAGTCATGAAAAGTGCTTATATCTCCCTTATTATTGATCCTAGAGGTTTGGGATGATAAACCAACCTGTAGGAAATCATAGGGTGGGAATCTTTTGGTGTGGTCAGATTTGACCTTCAATGACCCCTCCTTCAAGGTCAAACAAGGATAGCCAAACTTAAAAGTGCTTATAACTCGCTTATTATTGGTCCCAGAGGTTTGGGATGGTAAACAGACAGGAAATCATGGGCTGTGAATCTGTTGATATGGTCCGATTTGACCTTGGAACCCTCCTTCAAGGTCAAATGAGGATAGCGAAAATTGAAAGTGCCTACAACTCGCTTATTATTGGTGACAGAGATTTGGGATGGTAAACCATCCCATAGGAAATCATTGGCTCGGAATCTTTTGGTATGGTCAGATTTGACCTTTGGACCCCTCCTTCAAGGTCAAATGAGGACAGCCAAGCTGAAAAGTGCTTATAACTCATTTATAATTGGTCCTAGAGGTTTGGAATGGTAAACCATAGGAAATCATGGGCTGGGAATGTATTTGTGTGGTTAGATTTGACCTTGGACCCCTTCTTCAAGGTCGAACGAGGATGTTGCATTTGTAGTATTTCTTTAAATATGTTTTAACCTATTTTTTACGCTTAAACAATTACCTTGTTATTTTCCTTCATAATACCATTTACAGGGCACAACTTTTTTATCCTTTTCTTCTGTCAGCTTCGGAATTTCTTTCGAACTTGCTGGTCAGTTACCATTTACTGTATTTCTGTACAGCCCTTTTCCTGATAATTATTCTGTCCTCTAATCACCTTCACAAATCAAAAACACTCAGTCAGCTGACACAGTGCCCGTTCACGGGCACTCTCCTCTTGTTTGAAAATGCCTTCAACCATTTGTGAATATGTTTTTTTTTCATGGTTTTCTTGCACACAGTGCTGTGCAATACATGGAGTCATACTGAAGTTCAATCAATTGAAATTATCTTATTCATGTTTACTGGAGTTTTTTTCAATAATCCCACATATTCTTTACTGTCAGCCACATTTGCCCCAAAAGTGCAAAAAAAAAATGACAAAAAAAAAAGAGATTTGTGCATGTGCAATCATTATGGTAATCTTGTGCATACACAGTTAAAGTCAATCATCTTGCCTTCAAAATCAAAGAATAATAAAAAAAATCACTCAACATATCACCAGGAACCTTATTTTAAAGTAATTGCTAGTTTCTGCATGTATAATGCATCCTGGTAATTGGACTACCAGCTGGAATTTGCTTCTAAAAAAGAAACATTTTCTGCATAAAAGATTTATATATCATAACGATTCACATGCGTGCAATTAGCGTCCACTACGTAACCTTGCCTTCAAAACCGAAGAACAAGATAAAAATTCAGTGAATATATAACTGAAAATCTTATTTTAAAGTATTTACTAGGTTCTACTTATATATGCATCCAAATAGTTGGATTGCCAACCATTATTAGCTTTCTGAAGCCACAATATTTTCTACATAAAAATTGCGTCCTGATGGATGCACTGACAACTGAAATTCACGTCCAAATCTGAAATACCATGTATTTACTTGGATGGCTTAATTGCAAACCCTGATATGTTTTTCTCATCTATGCCAAAAAGCAAGACTTTAAGTTGAGGTTAAAACTGTAAAGCCCATGAAGACCCCACCTGGGGACTTTTTCTATATTTTTCATGTATTTTGCCATGTGAGTTGGAAATCCAACTTCAATAATCTGATGAATTCTTGGTAGTATTTTTAAACAATTTAAATATTTGTGAAGTGATATTCCCCATGTCTAATTATTTTATCCATTCAAACTTGTTAAATATTATATTAAAAATAGACATTGCAATCAGAAAGAAACCATGCTTTTTTGCTGTCTCTCTTTCAGAATATTCATCTTTTGAATGTAGTTTGAAAAAAAACACACAACCAAGCTAAATGTGTAAACTTCACCACATTGCTGCCCCAGCTTAATTTAGTTTTCAACTATGACCACCAATGAATGGATCAAATAACAGTATTTTATGGTATTTCATCTCTCCACTTATCTATTAAAGGTGCCACAATTTGTTGTCTTTCTTACAATGGAAGTTGAGACAACATAGATGTTCACTTCTCTCAGCAGGTAGTGATATATATTACTATTTGTGGTCTTGCTATTAATGCGTATACTATGTGCTTTGTAACACTCGTGAGTCAGGTCACATCTGGTCGAGCATTCAGCTCTCTCCGAGTGCATCTTGTTTAAACCTATTAACAAACTTTATGCCAAAGAACAACAAGTAGTGGGATAAATGTAACCAAATGTACAATATCTTCACTGTGCATTTATGTCAAAATAGCATCTCTTTAGTGCACAGTCACATTAAAACTAAAAATCACAGTGAAACTTTATTCGTGGTATATGTTATTTGAATCTGACACACAGAAAAAACACTAATATCATTGCAAAAGTAGGCTTTAAACAAATTTGTATAATGTGTTTCACATTTTACCTGTCAAGTCTCAACGGGAAAACTTTTAAGAAACAGATATCAAATAGTCAGCCAAAAACCATGACCAAATATTTGAATTGTAAGTTGTTCCTTTTAGGCCTTACTTACATGTAAAGGTCATCAACGGGAATTCCCATTTGGGATAGTTCTATTTCAGGGGGTGACCTTACGTATTTGTATATTAAAAAGCCAAAGCATACTGGGACTAAGCTTTAGGAGAAACCAAGATTTTGAATTCTTACTCTGATTGTCTTGCAGTGAAAAATTATATTCCCTAGATAATAATCCGAGTATATTGGACACAGTCATATAATCTGAGAACTGGTATCAATATATTTATGTTTTAGCCAACTTTAGGACATAAGTTATTTTATGCACTAACAATTATTCAAGATTATTCAAGTCATAAGTAAAGTTTTATTTCATGTTTAAATTTCATGATTTTGACCTGAGAACCAACTAATGCAGTTATTAGGTGCCATGAAAGTTTGTAAACAATGTACTCCGATTGAAACAGTAGTGGTAATTATATGTCTTTTCTCTATTTCTATTTATAAAACATGAAGTCTAAAGTTTAAGGAAGTACATATCCTGGTATTTTATACATACACTTATTTTATGAAACATACCAGTCTGACCTGCAATTATAAAATATGTTCAGAAGAAATTCATATCTATGCATTCATATCTGTGCATTTGTTTAAAGTTTGTTATTTATGTCTGTCAAAACTATGAGCCAATAGAAAACATTAAAGACCCAGTACTGTTTGTATCATGGAACTTTTGTTATGTGTTTGAATCCTGTGTCAAAGAATGAACTGAAACTGATTACTGTGGCTCAGAAATCCCCTCCATTTAGAAATATTATTTCTATTTATATCTTGAGGCTATGATGTCTTTGCAGTGTGTGTTTGTTTAGTTAAGTACCACCTCTTCATACATACTGTATGGCAGAAATCATGATTGTTTATGTTCCACATAAATTACATCCACATTGTAACATCACATTGGTATTTTATGTTTATTATTTTTTCACTGCTTTACAAATATATTGATAAATATGTAAGAGTATTAGGTCCAACTATTTTTATGTCAGCTGACGTTATGGCATCACTCTGCGGCGTCTGTGTACACGTACGAGTGAACGACTTCTCCTCCAAAACTATAAGGCCCAGAGACATGCTGTTAATTTTAAAAAGATACCTTATCTATCTAGGATGAAAAATTGTTCAAGGCATGCAGATCTGTTCGTTCGTCTGTTCCCCAGAGCCATTACAAGTGAGGTACCCCCCCACTCAAGGTGTGAAAATTTCAACACTTTATCCCAATTTTCTCATTGACTATTGCAGGGATTTCTCTCTTATCTTGCATATATGTACTAAGCCACTAGTAGATTACCTTGTGCGAGTATCGGGCCTGGATCTTTCTTAGTTATTTTTTTATGAATTTTTTAAATAATTTTTAATGCATTAAAATTCATGAAATCATGGACTAAATCCCTTATAACTTGAAAATTATTGTATTTAGAGCATTTTGTGAGAATATGTTATTCAGCTACTTTTTTGATAGTTACAACATAGTGAGTAACTTGGATGTCTATCCCAATAGCTAAGTGAGTAATAGCTATATTCTGACTTTTCAGTACCTTCCATAATGAGTAAAATCAGTTGTAACTTGAAAACTATTACATTTAGAGAATTTTGTATAAATATGTTATTCAGCCACTTTTGGGTCAGCTTTAACTTAGTAAAATTGCAGACCTGTAGCTCATTACATAGCTGAGTAATAGCTACTTTTAGGTTATCATTGTCTACTAAATTGCTTATAACTTGAAAACTATTGCATTTAGGGTACTTTGTTTCATGTATTATTCATGTATGTATGAATCAGCTATAACATAGTAAAATTGCAGACCTGTAGCTCACAGCATAGCTGAGTAATAGCTACTTTGATGTTTTCATTGTTGAGTAAATCAGTTGTAACTTGAAAACTATTGCATTTAGAGAATTTTGTTTAAATATGTTATTCATCTACTTTTGAATCAGCTATAACATAGTAAAATTGCAGACCTGTACCTCATGGCATAGCTGAGCAACAGCTGTTTTCAGGTTCTCATTTTTGTGTAAATCAGTTGAAACTTGAAAAGTATTGCATTTACAGTATTTTGTTTAAATGTGTTATTCACCTCCTTTTGGGTCAGCTATAACATAGTAAAATTGAAGATATGTAGTTCATGGGATAGCTGAGCAACAGCTACTTTCAGGTTCTTGCTATTGAGTAAATCAGTTGTACAGGGTTTCCACATCCTTGAAAATCCTTGAAAAAAATTGTTTCCTCTTCAAGGCCTTGAAAGTACTTTAATTTGGACAAAATTGAATAAAATCCTGGTAAAGTCCTTGAATTTGTTATTGCCTAACTTCTGCATCTGCATCATCTAGTTTTACGGCTATGGCAGACTCAGCAAAGCAAGTATGATCTAGTCTGAACAAAGTTTATGTTAAAATATTATTAGATATGTTAACTAGCATTGTTGTAATGAGTTTGTAAAATGTTAAAATCATGTGACAATAAATAATTTTGAGGCAGGACGGACGGCTAGAAGGGGAGGTAAAGGAGGCCATGCCTTAAAATATATCCTTGAGAATTGTTGTTGTTGACCTTGAAAATCTTTGAAAAGACCTTGAATCCAGTTGTCAAAAGTCTGTGGGAACCCTGTTGTAACTTGAAAAGTATTGCATTTACAGTAGTTTGTTTAAATAGGTTGTTCACCTACTTTTGGGTCAGCTACAACTTAATAAAATGGCAGTCCTGTATCTCATTCCATAGCTGAGCAATAGCTACTTTGAGGTTCTCACTGTTGAGTAAATCAGTTGTAACTTGAAAACTATTGCATTTAGAGTATTTTGGTTAAATACGTTGTTCACCTATTTTTGGGTCAGCTATAACATAGTAAAATTGCAGACCTGTAGCTCATTGCAAAGTGGAGCAATAGCTACTTTGAGGTTCTCACTGTTGAGTTAATCAGTTGTAACTTTAATATTATTGCATTTACAGTATTTTGTTTAAATATGTTGTTCACCTACTTTTGGGTCAGCTATAACATAGTAAAATTGCAGACCTGTAGCTCATTGCAAAGTGGAGCAATAGCTACTTTGAGGTTCTCACTGTTGAGTTAATCAGTTTAACTTGAAAACTATTATATTAAGAGAATTATGTTTAAATATGTTGTTCACCTACTTATGATTCAGCTATAACATAGTGAAATTGTATACCTGTAGCTCATGGCATAGCTGAGCAATAGCTACTTTCAAATTCTCGCTGTCGAGTAAATAAGTTGTAACTTAAAAACTATTGTATTTACATTATTAAGCATCTTTTGTGGGATCCTTATTTAGGGGAGAAGGGAGAGAGAGTGGGTCCATCGGCTCCCGCATTTTCTATTGCTTATAACTCAGCAACCAGTGGGCGGATTCTCTTCAAATGTAGTACATGTATGCAATTATCCTCGGAAAATTTTTTGTATATGGTGTGATGACATTTCAACCAATCAGAGAAGTCACATGCCCAAAAACATGTTTTTCAAAGGGGTGTGCTTGTCCCAATGATAACTTAAAAAGTGCTTCACCTATTCACTTAAAAGTGGGCAAGTAGGTTCGTTATATAGTTGTCTGAAAATCAATAGAAAATGGCTGACTTATTAACGACTAACTGAACGCCACGATTTTTCTTAACGCTGAGAATGAAAGTCTTTAATATCTCAGAAACAGTGCAAGATAGAGCGATTTTGACAAAATTTTTGACCAACAGGTTATCTGGAGAGTCTACTGGTGATTTCTACCAAAAATCGTTTTCCCCGCCATTTTTGGCGGCCATCTTGAATTTCTGTGTAAAACGCAAAAACGCATTTATTTTGGAAACAGTGCAAGATAGAATGATTTCGACGAAAGTTTTTACCTACAGGGTATCTGCAGAGTTTACTGGTGACTTTGCCCAAAAATTGTTCTACCGCCATTTTTGGTGGCCATCTTGAATTTCTGTGTAAAATGTAAAAACGCATTTATCTCGGAAACAGTGCCAGATTTTTGACCCACAGGGTATCAGAAGAGTCTACTGGCAAGTTTTACCAAAAATCGTTTTTGGCGGCCATCTTGAATTTCTATGTAAAGGGTAAAAACACATTATCTCAGAAACGGTCCAGGATAGAGCGATTTCGACGAAATTTTTGGCCCACAGGGTATCTTCAGAGTCTCTTGGCAACTTTTCCCAAAAATCATTTTCATGCCATTTTTGGCGGCCATCTTGAATTTCTGCATAAAAATTGCAGAAACGCATTCATCTTGATAACGGTGCGAGATAGAACGATTTCAACGAAATTTTTGATCCGCAGGGTATCTGCAGAGTCTACTTGCAACTTTTCAAAAAAATCGTTTTCCCGCCATTTTTGTTGGACATCTGTCTTGGAAATATGTGAGATAGAGCGATTCCGACGAAATTTTTAACCCACAGGGTATCTGCAGAGTCTACTGAGTCAGGTGGCTTTTTCCAAAATTCGTTTTCTCGTCATTTTTGGTGGCCATCTTAAATTTCTGCGTTAAAAGCAAATAAAAAAAAAACAACACATTCATCTGCGAAACCTTGCATTTTGGCACAAATGGAAAACATATTAACAACTATGCTATTCAAAACAATTTTTCTCTTGCAAGGCAATACTCTAGTTTTGTTATGTCAGCTGACTTGTCAGTCAGCTGGCATTATGTCGTCACTCTGCGGCGTGGGCGTACGCGTACGCGTACGCGTCCGCGTGAACAACTTCTCCTCCAAAACTACAAGGCCTAGAGACGTGCTGTTTTTTTTAAAAGATACCTTATCTATCGAGGATGAAAAATTGTTCAAGGCATGCAAATCTGTCTGTTCGTCTGTTTGCTAGAGACATTACAAGGGGGGTACCCCCACCAAAAGTGTGAAAATTTCAACTTTTTATCACAATTTTCTCAGTGACTATTGCAGGGATTTCTCTCATATCTTGCATATATGTACTAGGCCAGAGGTAGATTCTCTTGTGTGAGTATGAGACCTGGATCTCTCTTACTTTTTTTTTAATAAATTTATTTAATAATTTTTAATGCATTAACATTCATGAAATCATGCACAAAATCATTTGTAACTTGAAAACTGTTGCATCTAGAGCATTTTGTTAAAATATGTTATTCAGCTACTTTTTTCATAGCTACAATATGGTGAGTAAGTTGGGTGCCTGTCTCAATAGCTAAGTGAGTAATAGCTACTTTTGGGCTTTTCAGTAACTTCCATCATGAGTAGAATCACTTGTAACTTAAAAACTATTGCATTTAGAGAATTTCGTATAAATATGTTATTCAGCTACTTTTGGGTCAGCTATAACATAGTAAAATTTTAGACCTGTAGCTCATGGCATAGCTGAGTAATAGCTACTTTTACGTTATCACTGTTGAGTAAATTGCTTATAACTTCAAAACTATTGCATTTAGAGAATTTCGTATAAATATGTTATTCAGCTACTTTTGGGTCAGCTATAACATAGTAAAATTTCAGACCTGTAGCTCATGGCATAGCTGAGTAATAGCTACTTTTAGGTTATCACTGTTGAGTAAATCGCTTATAACTTGGAAACTATTGCATTTAGAGTATTTTGTTTCAATATGTTATTCACCTATTTTGGGATCAGCTATAACATTGTGAAGTTTCAGATCTGTGGCTCATTGCATAGCTGAGTAATAGCTACTTTGAAGTTCTCACTATTGAGTAAATCAGTTGTAATTGGAAAACTATTGCATTTAGAGAATTTCGTATAAATATGTTATTCAGCTACTTTTGGGTCAGCTATAACATAGTAAAATTTCAGACCTGTAGCTCATGGCATAGCTGAGTAATAGCTACTTTTAGGTCATCACTATTGAGTAAATCAGTTGTAACTTGAAAACTATTGCATTTACAGTATTTTGCTTAAATATGTTGTTCACCTACTTTTGGGTCAGCTATAACATAGTAAAATTTCAGACCTGTAGCTCATGGCATAGCTGAGTAATAGCTACTTTTAGGTCATCACTATTGAGTAAATCAGTTGTAACTTGAAAACTATTGCATTTACAGTATTTTGCTTTAATATGTTGTTCACCTACTTTTGGGTCAGCTATAACATAGTGAAATTTCAGACCTGTAGCTCATTGCATAGCTGAGTAATAACTACTTTGAGGTTCTCACTATTGAGTAAATCAGTTGTAATTGGAAAATTATTGCATTTAGAGAATTTAGTATAAATATGTTATTCAGCTACTTTTGGGTCAACTATAACATAGTAAAATTTCATACCTGTAGCTCATGGCATAGCTGAGTAATAGCTACTTTTAGGTCATCACTATTGAGTAAATCAGTTGTAACTTGAAAACTATTGCATTTACAGTATTTTGCTTAAATATGTTGTTCACCTACTTTTGGGTCAGCTATAACATAGTAAAATTTCAGACCTGTAGCTCATGGCATAGCTGAGTAATAGCTACTTTTAGGTCATCACTATTGAGTAAATCAGTTGTAACTTGAAAACTATTGCATTTACAGTATTTTGCTTAAATATGTTGTTCACCTACTTTTGGGTCAGCTATAACATAGTAAAATTTCAGACCTGTAGCTCATGGCATAGCTGAGTAATAGCTACTTTTAGGTTATCACTGTTGAGTAAATCAGTTGTAATTGGAAAACTATTGCATTTAGAGAATTTAGTATAAATATGTTATTCAGCTACTTTTGGGTCAACTGTAACATAGTAAAATTTCAGACCTGTAGCTCATGGCATAGCTGAGTAATAGCTACTTTTAGGTCATCACTATTGAGTAAATCAGTTGTAACTTGAAAACTATTGCATTTACAGTATTTTGCTTAAATATGTTGTTCACCTACTTTTGGGTCAGCTATAACATAGTAAAATTTCAGACCTGTAGCTCATGGCATAGCTGAGTAATAGCTACTTTTAGGTTATCACTATTGAGTAAATCAGTTGTAACTTGAAAACTATTGCATTTACAGTATTTTGCTTAAATATGTTGTTCACCTACTTTTGGGTCAGCTATAACATAGTAAAATTTCAGACCTGTAGCTCATGGCATAGCTGAGTAATAGCTACTTTTAGGTCATCACTATTGAGTAAATCAGTTGTAACTTGAAAACTATTGCATTTACAGTATTTTGCTTAAATATGTTGTTCACCTACTTTTGGGTCAGCTATAACATAGTAAAATTTCAGACCTGTAGCTCATGGCATAGCTGAGTAATAGCTACTTTTAGGTTATCACTGTTGAGTAAATCGCTTATAACTTGGAAACTATTGCATTTAGAGTATTTTGTTTCAATATGTTATTCACCTATTTTGGGATCAGCTATAACATAGTGAAGTTTCAGATCTGTGGCTCATTGCATAGCTGAGTAATAGCTACTTTGAAGTTCTCACTATGGAGTAAATCAGTTGTAATTGGAAAACTATTGCATTTAGAGAATTTCGTATAAATATCTTATTCAGCTACTTTTGGGTCAGCTATAACATAGTGAAATTACAGACCTGTAGCTCATGGCATAGCTGAGTAATAGCTACTTTTAGGTCATCACTATTGAGTAAATCAGTTGTAACTTGAAAACTATTGCATTTACAGTATTTTGCTTTAATATGTTGTTCACCTACTTTTGGGTCAGCTATAACATAGTGAAATTTCAGACCTGTAGCTCATTGCATAGCTGAGTAATAACTACTTTGAGGTTCTCACTATTGAGTAAATCAGTTGTAATTGGAAAACTATTGCATTTAGAGAATTTAGTATAAATATGTTATTCAGCTACTTTTGGGTCAACTATAACATAGTAAAATTTCAGACCTGTAGCTCATGGCATAGCTGAGTAATAGCTACTTTTAGGTCATCACTATTGAGTAAATCAGTTGTAACTTGAAAACTATTGCATTTACAGTATTTTGCTTAAATATGTTGTTCACCTACTTTTGGGTCAGCTATAACATAGTAAAATTTCAGACCTGAGCTCATGGCATAGCTGAGTAATAGCTACTTTTAGGTTATCACTGTTGAGTAAATCGCTTATAACTTGGAAATTATTGCATTTACAGTATTTTGTTTCAATATGTTATTCACCTATTTTGGGGTCAGCTATAACATAGTGAAGTTCCAGACCCGTGACTCATTGCATAGCTGAGTAATAGCTACTTTGAAGTTCTCAATGTTGAGTAAATCACTTGTAATTTGAAAACTATTGCATTTAGAGAATTTAGTATAAATATGTTATTCAGCTACTTTTGGGTCAGCTATAACATAGTAAAATTTCAGACCTGTAGCTCATGGCATAGCTGAGTAATAGCTACTTTTAGGTTATCACTGTTGAGTAAATCACTTATAACTTGAAAACTATTGCATTTAGAGTATTTTGTTTCAATATTTTATTCACCTATTTTGGGGTCAGCTATAACATAGTGAAGTTCCAGACCTGTGGCTCATTGCATAGCTGAGTAATAGCTACTTTGAAGTTCTCACTGTTGAGTAAATCAGTTGTAATTGGAAAACTATTGCTTTTACAGAAATTTGTGCAAATATGTTATTCAGCTACTTTTGGGTCAGCTATAACATAGTGAAATTACAGACCTGTAGCTCATGGCACAACTGAGCAATAGCTGTTCTCAGGCACTGACTGTTGAGTAAATCAGCTATAACTTGAAAAATATTGCATTTGGAGTATTTTGTTAAAATATATTGTTCACCTACTTTTGGGTTAGCTATAACATAGTGAAATTACAGACCTATAGCTCATGGCATAGCGGAGCAATAGCTATTTTCTGGTTCTCACTATTGAGTAAATCAGTTGTAACTTGAAAACTATTGCATTTACAGTATTTTGCTTAAATATGTTGTTCAGCTACTTTTAGGTCAGCTATAACAGAGCAAAAATTCAGACATGTAGCTCATTGCATAGCTGAGTAATAGTTACTTTGAGGTTCTCACTCTTGAGTAAATCAGTTGTAACTTGAAAATTACTACATTTAGAGTATTTTGTTAAATATGTTATTCACAGACGTTTTGGTCAGCTATAACATAGTGAAATTGCAGACCTCTATGTCATGGGATAGCTGAGCAATAGCTTCTTTCAGGTTCTCACTGTTGAGTAAATCATTGTATCCAACCTGTAGGAAATCATGGGCTGGGAATCTGTTAATATGGTCCGATTTGACCTTGGAACCCTCCTTCAAGGTCAAATGAGGATAGCCAAACATAAAAGTGCTTATAACTCGCTTATTATTGGTCCCAGAGGTTGGAATGAAAACCAACCTATAGAAAATCATGAGCTGGGAATTTTTTGGTGTGGTCGGATTTCACCTTGGACCCCTCCTTCAAGGTCAAATGAGGATAGCCAAACTTAAAAGTGCTTATAACTCACTTATTATTGGTCCTAGAGGTTTCGAATGGAAAACCAAGCTATAGAAAATCATGGGCTGGGAATCTTTTGGTGTGGTCGGATTTGACCTGGGACCCCTCCTTCAAGGGCAGTTGAGGATAGCCAAACTTACAATTGCTTAAAACTCGCTTATTATTGGTCCTACAAGTTTGGGATGGTAAACAAGCTACAGGAAATCATGGGCTGGGAATTTTTTTGTGTGGTCGGATTTGACCTTGGACCCCCTCCTTCCAGGTCAAACGAAGATAGCCAAACTTAAAGTGCTTATAACTCGCGTATTATTGGTCTTGGAGGTTTGGGATGGTAAACCAACATATAGGAAATCATGGGCTGGGATTCTTTTGGTGTGGTCAGATTTGACCTGGGACCCCTCCTTCAAGGGCAGTTGAGGATAGTCAAACTTACAATTGCTTAGAACTCGCTTATTATTGGTCCTACAAGTTTGGGATGGTAAACAAGCTACAGGAAATCATGGGCTGGGAATTTTTTTGTGTGGTCGGATTTGACCTTGGACCCCCTCCTTCAAGGTCAAACAAGGATAGCCAAACTTAAAAAGTGCCTATAACTCACTTATTATTGGTCCGAGAGGTTTGGGATGGTAAACCATCCTAAATTCTTTGGCTGGGAATCTTTTGGTATGGTCAGATTTGACCTTTGGACCCCTTCTTCATGGTGGAACGAGGATATTGCATTTATAGTATTTCTTTAAATATTTTTAACCTACTTTTTACCCTTAAACAATTACCTTGTTACTTTATTTCATAATACCATTTGCAGGGCACAACTTTTTTGTCGTTTTCTTCTGTCAGCTTCGGAATATCTTTCGAACATGTGTTCAGTTACCATTTACTGTATTTCTGTACAGCCCTTTGCCTGATAATTATGCTTTCCTCTCATTATCACCATCACAAATCAAAAACATTCAGTCAGCTGACACAGTGCCCGTTCACGGGCACTCTCCTCTTGTTTAAATAGGTTCTTCCCCTACTTTTGGGTCAGCTATAACATAGTAAAATTACAGACCAGTATCTAATCCCTTAGCTCAGCAATAGGAGCTTTGAGGTTCTCACTGTTGAGCAAATCAGTTGTAACTTGAAAACTATTGCATTTAGAGTATTTTGTCTAAATATGTTGTCCACCAACTTTTGGGTCAGCTATAAAATAGTAAAATTGCAGACCTTTAGCTTATTGCATAACTGAGTAATAGCTACATTGAGGTTTTCACTGTTGAGTAAATCAGTTGTAACTTGAAAACTATTGCATTTGTACTATTTGGTTTAAATATGTTTTTCGCCTACATTTTACTCCTTAACAGTTAACTTGGTACTTTTGAATCCATTTGTAGGACACAACTTTTTTGTCCTATTTTCTTTCACTTCTACTCTGAAACTCAAAACACACAGTCAGCTGACACAGAGGCTGTTCACCGTCACTGATTGCTTGTTTTTTTTTCAATTTATTGAGATAGCATCTCAGTTTTTTATGTCAGCTGATTTGTGAGCCAGCTGACATAATGGCATCATTCTGCGGTGTCTGTGGACCCGTCATGGGTCATTTTTTTCAAGATAAGATCAAGATATAATTTTTTGAGATATTGAGTCTTTTTGAACTTTAAATTATTAATAAATCCCATCTCAAATGTCATGCCTATATTTTGGGTTTTGAAAAAGTACAGTATAACCAATATAACATGTTAATCATTACAGTCTTTTGGTTACCATATATAGCAAAATTTTGAAAATTTAAATTCAAATTTTTGGGAGTTATTACTTTTTAAGACATTGGTGACCTAGAATGTTCCTCAAATATCATTGAGTTCCACCTTATGATGAAGATGTTGCACCTGCAAAACAGTAGATTATAAAAACTGGAAATGGACAGACTACACAAAACAATGCAGTACACATATTTTTGCGTCTATTTATCTGAAGCAATGAATGGACGGTTGTCGATAATAGAAAACCCAACAATACAGACAATATATAGTGTGCCAAAATTGTATGGAAAAATTATATTTATAATAATATTAAATGAAACTGGTCTTAATGGACTCGTGCTACCATGCTCATCCGTTATCTGCAGAAGTCCTTTGATAGTGGTCATAAAGTACTCACCCTCGGACTTTATTTCTACATTAGATTAGATATCTGTATCAATAAGTGTCATAGGTTTTCCCTAAAGATTGGAATATTCTTCAATAAAAATGAAACCTTAACTTATCTTAATTTGATGGCAACTGACAACACACTGTGGAACCCTTTTCCTTCAGTATTTTTCTCTAAAATTTTGAACATGTTAAGTCTCCAGTCATTTTTGTACTTTGCTAGTTCCCTCTGCCAAGAAAGTTATGTAATTGGTGATATGCATTTGTCTGTTTGTATGTTTGCTAAGTAACTCAAAATGTTATTGATGGATTTTGATAAAATTTTCAGGAAATATTGACAATTCCAAACAGTGGGAGCATAAAAGGCAAAACTGAAGCCAAACTGCTCAGTAGACATGTGAATAGTAGGTTGGAATTTTGGTACATTGAGGAATTTGGCAACACTCTGACTACTTTTAGTATTGTAAGTAGTACAGTATGTGGATAGGTGTGGAGCAAAATATTTAGGGAAACCAGTATGAATAAACTTGTACACCAGGGTAGCCGATTTGAACTCTGAGCGAAACTGAATAGGGAGCCAATGGAGTTTCCTGAGTACCAGAGTTATCCGAGTGTATTTACTTGGTATTGGACCTTGGTGGAGATATGCACTTTCAGAGTGCTCTTGTTGAAGTTTCACTTAATTTCCTGATGGGTAATTCTTACATATGAAATTACAGTTAATTACTATGTCTATGCATCAATTGAAGTCAGTTGTTAAATATTTACAAGGACCATAACCAAACACAGGCTTTTTGTTTGTTTTCCTAACCCATTTATCAGTTTTTGGGATTTCATGTAGTATAAAAACCATTGGTATTTACAGCTTGTTTAATTAACAGCTTATAAATTGTAAATATTGGCCAGTGGCCAATCCTTATATTTTCCAGTTTACGTCCGTAATAACAGTGTTTTACCCTCAGTCTCTTACCGTATGCCCTGATTTTCAAATGCATAAAACTTAAAATTGCTCCAGTTCATTAAATTACTTCAAACTGAGTGCCAACTTTGTAAGTGGCATTTCAATGGATTACCAAATTCTTCAATGTAATCTAATAAGACTTTGGTAAGGCTTGATATTTGTTATACAAGATGTATGATAAAGAAATATGGATGTATGTTTGTTTGTGTATAGTTGGGGGGAGGGGGAGGGTAGTTCCAAAATCATAAGAGTTGTCTGGCAAGATTGGGTCTATCACAAAAGATAATTTGAACTTAACTTCATTTGGTTTTTATATGCCTGTTAACAGTCTTATTTCTATTTGGACATTCAATCAGTATTTACCACATGTTAACATAAGCTTTACTTGAACCTAAAACTGACTACAGAATTGAGAGATAAGTGACTAAATGGCAAACTTCTGATATACTTAGCCATCAAGTCCTCCCGAGTTTTATGTGAGAGGAATCATTTTAGATTGTGAGAGCGGCTGGTAAAATTTCTTCAACTGTTGTTTAACATAAGCAATAAAATACCATGCTTAAAAACCATGGACCTCTCACTTTTGTTGAATTTCATGCCTTTGGCCTGGTTTGATTATATGATTTTCAGAAAAACTGGCTTTCAATGCACACAAAACGAAGCATGCAAAATTTGTTCTATAACTTTTTACATTTTTAAATAGTGTAAATTTATGTATACATTTTTAATATTATAAAACTGTGAACAGTACTTCTTTTATCCTATATATCAACAAATGGTAGAGTAAGAAATCTAAAATTCGCCACATATCTGAAATTCGCCACATGTGAAAATACTAATAAAATAAATGAATTGTGGTGAGATTTGTTGACTGTATAGTAAATTAAGGCTTTTTGAACTGAAAAATACCAATTTTTGGACAAAAACATCATTTTCTTCATAAAATTAATTAAGGTTTTACAGGTGGCGAATTTTAGATTCCTGGCGAATTTTAGATTTCTTACTCTACTCCTTGTGATAAATTGTGTGTGAAAGTATAATAAACAGAGCATGGAAGTTATGAACCAACAGGTCTCAGTTACATATCTGAGTATGCCTCTGGCATACTAGGAAGTGAAAAGATCACCACAGTTTGTATTATCATTTATAACTATTAATACATAATTACTTGACTTAATATAAATCTAAAAACAGACCATGTTGTTTTATTACAAAATCACAATTACATTGTAATATACCACTCATCAAAGCATTTTAGCTGGAACATGTATCATGAAAGGAACTTTTTCAAAACAAAGTTGCAGTTCAGTCTGAATTATTTTTCCCATAAAAATAATGAAAAAAATAACATATATTGTTTTATTGTCTCAAAACCACAGATACATTGTAATGAATTAATTTTTATAGGTGGTTCTATTATCACTGGGAAGTAATATCCATGAAAAAGAGAATATTAAGTTCAGATGAAGTACGCAAAACTAAATCCATGATATTTTATATTTCCAGTCACATAAATGTTTTATGATTACTGAAATATATGTTGCCAGCATTAAGCCCTTCAATTTGATTGTAGTTTTTACTAGAAGTTTAATTTCATTGAAGTGACCCCCCACAAGCAAAAAAGAAATTGTTATCATTCAGTGTTCATTGCCTTGGAAGTCCTTTAGGCTATTTTGGGGCTGCTTGACTGCATGAACCTCCAACATCCCAAGTTCTAGGCTTGTCATCTAGCCAGACCTAGAGTGGAAAAGTTAGTAATTGCAAGTCTGTGCCAAACGATTGTCAGTGCAGCATCTTAACAAAGTTTGTTAAGGTCTAATTCCTGCCATCCCCTTAACTAGTCATTGTGTTATTACCTTTTTAAGGTGTTAAAAGTGAAGTTAAACACAAGTCAATCAAGCTGTTGACTGTGGACAATGATTCAGTCCCCATTTTAACCGCATGGAACTACTTTAAACTCCACAATGACATCACATATAAAAATTACAACAGGATTGACACTTTCACCAACTTCCAGCCACTGAACTCTCCTGTTTTATATGTCTACATTTTCATAATGGATCTATTTGTTCAGAAATGTGTGGAAGTCCACATATATTTGTGAATATGTAACAACATCTGTATGTTGTGGCAAAAACTCAAGTCTGACAAGAATTTCAGATTTTCTTTAAGAGTATGCAACGTACGTTCTAATTAAAGCTTCTATTGACATAATATCATGTCTTTTCATGCATATATACTTGAAAGAAATAATAATTGGAGTTTCTGCTGAAAGAAACAGAAATGTCCCATGGTATTAAATTCATTCAAATCTGTTCAACTAATAAGTATCAGTGAATAATGACATTTACAGAATTTCAGTATCTTTTTTGATAAATAGTTATAATAATGAACAGTAATTTTCACATTGTGTTCTGAACTTTTGTATTATTTTGTACAATAGCTCAGTGTAAATTGAATGCATATAAGCATTCACTGATTTTTTTTGTATTTCTGCTTACATTTAATGTAAACAAAGATTTCATGCTTTGATGTCCATTATCACCTTTATTTCTTTACACCTGATACAGGTAATACAGACCTCCGCAGGAATGCCAAACAGTTGTTCTACTTGTTACCTCCCTCACACTGGACTTCCTCTGTAGAGAACTAGAGAATGAAAGAAAGCACCAATTAAAACAAGACTGCACTAATCTCTTGTATTTCAAGAAAATGCAAAGTTTCAAGAGTCATTTTTTTTGTAAATTGTATGTACGTTATTGCTTTACTGTATAACGGTTTTTACCCCACAGCCCTAAAGGGCTGTCGGAGTATTGTTTTCACCCATGGTCTCCGGATGGGTGGGCAGGCGGTCGGCGGGAAAAAGTTTGTCCAGGCTGTATCTCAGAAACCGTTAGGTGTGGGAAGTTGATACTTGGTAGGGATATTGGTTAGGGGGTGTAGGTGTGCAACGTCATGGTGTGACCTTGATTTGACCTTTGACCTTGCCGCAGTGACCCTCCGTTTGAAAGTCTTGTCCGGGCTATATCTCGGAAAGCGTAAGGTGTAGGAAGTTGATACTTGGTAGGGACATTGGTTGGGGGTTGTAGGTGTGCAATGTCATGGTGTGACCTTGATTTGACATTTGGCCTTGCTATAGTGACCTTGACCTTTAAAATTTGTCCAGGCAATATCTCTGAAAGGATGTAGGAAGTTGATAGTTGGTAGGGACATTGCTTAGGGATTGTAGGTGTGCATCATAATTTTTAGTTTACTGATTAATGCTATCATTGCTATTGAATTGTCTTGTTTTAATACTTTATCTTTACATACATTTTCTTTCTCTTAGATCTTATTTTCTCTACTTAGACATCATTTTGACCTTAATATAACTGACACTGCTCTGAAAGTATCCCGATCTTTGTACAGTTTCACTACTTCTATATCTCATGGTGTTGAAAACTATTTCCCCAGGCTGTGGGGTACAGGCATCACTGATGCTATTTTATCAATTTGATGTTTTTATATCGAGCAAACTTTCGCCTTTTCAAGACATTAGTCCTGTAGGATGTTTATATCAATTTGGTGCTTTGGAAATGTGTTTCAATTTTATCAAGCTACACAAGGGAATAATTAAGCCGCCGCCGCCACCACCGCCGCTGCCGCATTATGGTCTCCCTTGAATATCTCCCTTATTATCTCCCGCCGGGCTTTAGCCCGGGAGGGAGATTATGAAATGATGCGTGTGTGCGTGCGTTAGTTAGTCACGCAGATTCCTCCAAAACTACTACAGCTACAGATTTTTTGTAAATTAATTGTCCCAATGAATTTTCACGCCCTCGAAAATTTTTTTGGTTTTATGGACTTAGGCCTAAAGATAACTGAGTAATAGCTATCTTAGCTACTTGGAGTAAAGGGCTCATAACTCAAAAACTATTGCAGTTACAACTTTTTCTTCAAATATGTTGTTCAGCTACTTTGTCCTTAGCTATAAGATGGTACATAGTTTGGGGTCCCATTGCATGCCATAAGTGAGTAATAGCTATTTTCTCATTTGTAGCTAAATAACAAAAGGAGTAAATGTCAAATATCTTCAAAAGTATTAGAGTTGCAGAAATCTTTTCAAATATGTTGTTCATCTACTTTTTGGTAAGCTATCACATAGTAAAGTTTCAGACCTGTTGCACCTTGGATAGCTGAGTAATAGCTACTTTGAAATTCTGACTGTTGAGTAAAGCCATTGTAACTCCAAAACTATTGCAGTTAGAGTGTTTTCCTAAAATATGTTGTTCAGCTACTTTGTCCTTAGCTATAAGATAGTACATAGTTTGGGGGTCTATTGCATGCCATAAGTGAGTAATAGCTATTTTCTCATTTGTAGCTAAATAACAAAAGAAGTAAATGCCAAGTATCTTCAAAAGTATTACAGTTACAGAAATCTTTTCAAATATGTTATTCATCTACTTTTGGGTAAGCTATCACATAATAAAGTTTCAGACCTGTTGCACCGTGGATAGCTGAGTAATAGCTACTTTCAAATTCCGACTGTTGAGTAAAGCCATTGTATCTCCAAAACTATTGCAGTTAGAGTGTTTTCCTAAAATATGTTGTTCAGCTACTTTGTCCTTAGCTATAAGATGGTACATAGTTTGGGGTTCTATTGCATGCCATAAGTGAGTAATAGCTATTTTCTCATTTGTAGCTAAATAACAAAAGAAGTAAATGCCAAATATCTTCAAAAGTATTAGAGTTACAGAAATCTTTTCAAATATGTTATTCATCTACTTTTGGGTAAGCTATCACATAGTTAAGTTTCAGACCTGTTGCACCATGGATAGCTGAGTAATAGCTACTTTCAAATTCTGACTGTTGAGTAAAGCCATTGTATCTCCAAAACTATTGCAGTTACAGTGTTTTCCTAAAATATGTTGTTCAGCTACTTTGTCCTTAGCTATAAGATGGTACATAGTTTGGGGTTCTATTGCATGCCATAAGTGAGTAATAGCTATTTTCTCATTTGTAGCTAAATAACAAAAGAAGTAAATGTCAAATATCTTCAAAAGTATTAAAGTTAGTGAAATCTTTTCAAATATGTTGTCCATCTACTTTTTGGTAAGCTATCACATAGTAAAGTTTCAGACCTGTTGAACCTTTGATAGCTGAGTAATAGCTACTTTCAAATTCCGACGGTTGAGTAAAGCCATTGTAACTCCAAAACTATTGCAGTTAGAGTGTTTTCCTAAAATATGTTGTTCAGCTACTTTGTCCTTAGCTATAAGATAGTACATAGTTTGGGTTTCTATTGCATGCCATAAGTGAGTAATAGCTATTTTCTCATTTGTAGCTAAATAACAAAAGAAGTAAATGTCAAATATCTTCAAAAGTATTAAAGTTAGGGAAATCTTTTCAAATATGTTGTCCATCTACTTTTTGGTAAGCTATTACATAGTAAAGTTTCAGACCTGTTGAACCTTTGATAGCTGAGTCATAGCTACTTTCAAATTCCGACTGTTGAGTAAAGCCATTGTATCTCCAAAACTATTGCAGTTAGAGTGTTTTCCTAAAATATGTTGTTCAGCTACTTTGTCCTTAGCTATAAGATGGTACATAGTTTGGGGTTCTATTGCGTGCCATAAGTGAGTAATAGCTATTTTCTCATTTGTAGCTAAATAACAAAAGAAGTAAATGTCAAATATCTTCAAAAGTATTAAAGTTAGGGAAATCTTTTCAAATATGTTGTCCATCCACTTTTTGGTAAGCTATCACATAGTAAAGTTTCAGACCTGTTGAATCTTTGATAGCTGAGTAATAGCTACTTTGAAATTCTGACTGTTGAGTAAAGCCATTGTAACTCCAAAACTATTGCAGTTAGAGTGTTTGCCTAAAATATGTTGTTCAGCTACTTTGTCCTTAGCTATAAGATGGTACATAGTTTGGGGTTCTATTGCATGCCATAAGTGAGTAATAGCTATTTTCTCATTTGTAGCTAATTGAGAGCTTTCACTTGGTGAAGTTTCAGACCCTTAGCTAATTACTCACCTACTCAAAATGAGTAAATGCGAATTATCTCTAAAAGTATTGCAGATAGCCAATTTTTCTCAACTCATTCACCTACTTTTGGAAGAGCTTTCACATGGTCAAGTTTCAGACCCGTAGCTAATTACTCAAAATGAGTAAATGCTAATTATCTCTAAAAGTATTGCAGATAGCCAATTTTTCTCAAATAACTCATTCACCTACTTTTGGGAGAGCTTTCACTTGGTCAAGTTTCAGACCCGTAGCTAATTACTCACCTACTCAAAATGAGTAAATGCGAATTATCTCTAAAAGTATTGCAGATAGCCAATTTTTCTCAAATAACTCATTCACCTACTTTTGAGAGAGCTTTCACTTCGTGAAGTTTCAGACCCGTAGGTAATTATTCACCTGCTGAAAATGAGTAAATGCTAATTATCTCTAAAAGTATTGCAGATAGCCAATTTTTCTCAAATAACTCATTCACCTACTTTTGGGAGAGCTTTCACTTGGTCAAGTTTCAGACCCGTAGCTAATTACGCACCTACTCAAAATGAGTAAATGCGAATTATCTCTAAAAGTATTGCAGATAGCCAATTTTTCTCAAATAACTCATTCACCTACTTTTGAGAGAGCTTTCACTTGGTGAAGTTTCAGACCTGTAGCTAATTATTCACCTACTCAAAATGAGTAAATGCAAATTATCTGTAAAAGTATTGCAGATAGCCAATTTTTCTCAAATAACTCATTCACCTACTTTTGGAAGAGCTTTCACTTGGTGAAGTTTCAGACCCGTAGCTAATTACTCACCTGCTGAAAATGAGTAAATGCTAATTATCTCTAAAAGTATTGCAGGTAGCCAATTTTTCTCAAATAACTCCTTCAGGTACTTTTGGAAGAGCTTTCACATGGTGAAGTTTCAGATCCATAGCTAATTACTCACCTACTCAAAATGAGTAAATGCTAATTATCTCTAAAATTATTGCAGATAGACAACTTTTCTCAAATAACTCGTTCATCTACTTTTGGGAGAGCTTTCACTTGGTAAAGTTTCAGACCTGTAGCTAATTATTCACCTGCTGAAAATGAGTAAATGCTAATTATCTCTAAAAGTATTGCAGGTAGCCAATTTTTCTCAAATAACTCCTTCACATACTTTTGGAAGAGCTTTCACATGGTCAAGTTTCAGATCCGTAGCTAATTACTCACCTACTCAAAATGAGTAAATACGAATTATCTCTAAAAGTATTGCAGATAGCCAATTTTCTCAGATAACTCATTCACCTACTTTTGGGAGAGCTTTCACATGGTGAAATTTCAGACCCATAGCTAATTACTCACCTACTCAAAATGAGTAAATGCTAATTATCTGCAAAAGTATTGCAGATAGCCAATTTTTCTCAAATAACTCATTCATCTACTATTGGGAGAGCTTTCACTTGGTGAAGTTTCAGACCCGTAGCTAATTGTTCACCTACTCAAAATGAGTAAATGCTAATTATCTCTAAAAGTATTGCAGATAGCCAATTTTTCTCAAATAACTCATTCATCTACTATTGGGAGAGCCATCACTTGGTGAAGTTTCAGACCCGTAGCTAATTATTCACCTACTCAAAATGAGTAAATGCTAATTATCCCTAGAAGTATTGCGGATAGCCTTCACATGGTGAAGTTCCAGACCCGTAGGTAATTACTCACCTACTCAAAATGAGTAAATGCTAATTATCTCTAAAATTATTGCAGATAGCCAATTTTTCTCAAATAAGTCATTCACCTACTTTTGGGACAGCTTTCACTTGGTGAAGTTTCAGACCTGTAGCTAATTACTCACCTACTCAAAATAAGTAAATGCCTATTATCACTAAAAGTATTGCGGATAGCCAGTATTTCTCAAATAACTCATTCACCTACATTTTGGAGAAGTTTCACATGCTTAAGTTTTTTTATGAATTTTTTAAATAAATTTTAATACATTAAAATTAATTAAATCATGCACTAAATCAATTATAACTTGAAAAGTACTGCATTTAGAGCACTTTGTGCAAATATGTTATGCAGCTACTTTTGGGTCAGCTATAACATAGTAAAATTTCAGACCTGTAGCTCATGGCATAGCTGAATAATAACTACTTTTAGGTTATCACTGTTGGGTAAATCACTTATAACTTGAAAACTTTTGCATTTACATTATTTAGTTTCAGTATGTTATTCACCTATTTTGAGGCAGCTATAACATAGTAAAATTCCAGACCTGTGGCTCATTGCATAGCGGAGTAATAGCTACTTTGAAGTTCTTACTCAAGACTAAATCATTTATAACTTGAAAAGTATTACATTTAGAGCATTTTGTTAAAATATGTCATTCACCTACTTTTTCCATAGCAACAACATGGTGAGTAACTTGGGTGTCTATCCAAATAGCTAAGTGAGTAATAGCTACTTTTGGGCTTTTCACTAACTTCCATCATGAGTAAAATCACTTGTAACTTGAAAACTATTGCATTTAGAGAATTTTGTGCAAATATGTTATTCACCTACTTTTGGGTCAGCTATAACATACTAAAATTTCAGACCTCTAGCTCGTGCCATAGCTGAGTAATAGCTACTTTTGCCTTTGCCGGTGGATACATTTTGCATCTGGCCACAGATGCATCCTTGGTCTAGTCTCTAAAAGTATTACAGGTGGGCAATTTCTTCTAAATAAGTCATTCACCTACTTTTGGGTGATCTACCACATAGTGAAGTTGCAGAACTGTAGCTCTTTAGATGGCAGAGTAATAGCCACTAAAATAAGTAAATGTCTTGTATCTCTAAAAGTAGTACAGATAGGCTATTTCTTCTAAAGACGTGCTTCCCTACTTTGAGTTGATCTGCATAATGAAGTGGCAAAACTGTAGCTCTTTGGATGGCAAAGTAATAGCTACTAAAATGAGTAAATGCCTTTTGTCTTTAAAAGTATTGCAATCAAACATTAAACTTGTCACTTCTACATGTGCCTCCATCTCGCAGGAAAATTTATATTCCACTATCTTTAGGACATCTAATTTATACGGCGGGAGATAAATGCATGCGTCAGAATGCTTGTTATTAGAAGGTTTCAAACCATATTTGGCAGTTATATACCTTAGGCGTGGGAACATTTTTCTGCATGCTTAAATTTGACCTTTGACCTTTATGAAGGTCACATGATCAAAAACTATTTTTTGAAGTACACCCCCCGTCATCACAGTTCAGGAAAAACTACTTGCTACAGAGCCTTATAATTTAACACACCTGTTCATACTATCGAAAACGCGAGCTGATTAGATTTTGGGAGCAATCCCTTGAAAAATGTCTCATTTATGAGTGATTTTCTGGCACCTTCCAATCTGAAAGCCTTAAATTTAGGCCAACCCCCCTATTATCTTCTTAAGTATTGCATTTAGAGCTATAAAATGTACTGGGAGGTATTAGGAAACCATATGTGGAGAGTCTAAATAGCCGGTCAGTTTTACCCCACGGCCCTTCCTTATGGGTCAAACTAGGGTCATAAAATAGCTGATTTTGAGTTTTTGCCTTATATCTCCTTTATTGTTGCTTTTATAGCTTCTGAATGTATTAAGAGGTATTGGGAAAGCATATATGGAGAGTCTAAATAGCCGGTCAGTTTTACCCCCTGGCCCCCCCTTATGGGTCAAACTGGGGTCATAAAATAGCTGATTTTGAGTTTTTGCCTCATATCTCCTTTATCGTTGCTTTTATAGCTTCGGAATGTATTAAGAGGTATTGGGAAAGCATATATGGAGAGTCTAAATAGCCGGTCAGTTTTACCCCCCGACCCCTCCCGTATGGGTCAAACTGGGGTCATAAAATAGCCGATTTTGAGTTTTTGCCTTATATCTCCTTTATTGTTGCTTTTATAGCTTCAGAATGTATAAAGAGGTATTGGGAAAGCATATATGGAGAGTCTAAATAGCCGGTCAGTTTTACCCCCCGACCCCCCCTTATGGGTCAAACTGGGGTCATAAAATAGCCGATTTTGAGTTTTTGCCTTTATCTCCTTTATTGTTGCTTTTATAGCTTCAGAATATATTAAGAGGTATTGGGAAAGTGTATGTGGAGAGTCTAAATAGCCGGTCAGTTTTACCCCCCGACCCCCCCTTATGGGCCAAACTGGGGTCATAAATAGCTGCTTTGGAGTTTTTTGCCTTATATCTCCTTTATTGTTGCTGTTATAGCTTCAGAATGTATTAAGAGGTATTGGGAAAGCATATGTGGAGAATCTAAATAGCCGGTCAGTTTTATCCCCCAACCCCTCCTTATGGGTCAAACTGGGGTCATAAAATAGTTGCTTTGGAGTTTTGCCTTATATCTCCTTTATTGTTGCTTTTATACCTTCAAAATGTATTAAGAGGTATTGGGAAAGCATATGTGGAGAGTCTAAATAGCCGGTCAGTTTTACCCCCCCCCCCCTTATGGGTCAAACTGGGGTCATAAATAGCTGCTTTAGAGTTTATGCCTTATATCTCCTTTATTGTTGCTTTTATAGCTTCAGAATGTATTAAGAGGTATTGGGAAAGCATACGGTGCAGCTTTGTGCATTCTTAGCTTTACAGCATGCTTATTAAAACCACAAAGCATTTTAAACTTTAAGGGACGCTTCGCTTTTGTTAGCAAAAGCATTCCTCTAGTTTTTAAATGTTTTCGCACCATAGATATAAATAATTTTACTAATGGATGAAACATAATTGTTATAAAATGTGTTTTATTCATATTAGGTTGTTGTCAATTATAAAGTACTTGACATTACTAATGTGACAAAAATAATATTTGTGGCCAGTAGTCAGATAAAGATCCACTGTTAGGACATTGATATTTACATATTTTTAATCATTCTGTGAAGTCATCATCGCCAAATGATGATGTGATCACCAAATCATCAAGTGATCACTACACCGTCTGATACACCAGGGCAGTGGGCTCCATCCCGTCTCGGGTTTCCAGTTAATCAAGCTTGCTTTGAAAAACATGCTTGTTTGTTTTTGTGTCTTGTTTTTTGCTACCACCAAAATATCACAATATTAGCATCATTTAATATCTCTTTTTATATTAAAAGTATAAACACGATATTTCAAACAAAATTGCAAGTAGTAAAATAAAATAAGTTTTTTCTCTATTTATTTGCTTCCTGGATTTTATATATGTATATTTTTTTAATATTCCTTTATATTTGAATAAATATTATAATTATTGTTATACGAAACGGTAAGCTGAATAATGAGTGTTTTGTAAAGATGCATAGAAAACTTTTTTCAGTTTGCTGAGCTCTTTCAAAACATACAGCTAAATACATGTATTTAAAACCTTGAGAATGTGATTTATAAAGCAGCTGCTTGGATGAAATGTTTGACTGTGGGATGAGTGAAAAATAAACATTTGAAAATTCTCTGTTATTTAAAGATCAAATTATTTGGTGACTTAGTGTGTAACTAGACATTTTAGCTGGAAGAAAATTCAGTTGATTCGTCATTTTTAAGAATTCAGTGGAATTAATTTTCACTAATGGCTTGGTTCTGCTGGAGTAATTAATACAGATTTAATATTTCACTTGGAATTAATTTTCACAATCCAAGGTAATTAGCTTAACTGGATAAAATTAATGCCCAGTGAAAATTACAACTAATACAGTATTCATTTGTTTTGTAAAATTCAATATGCCGTTCATTTTTTTCAGAACCTTCAAGCCCTGGGGTCACTTTGCAAAATTCATTTTCTAGTTTCAATTTGTTGTTTCAGCAATAGAAAAAATATGCAAAATTCATTTTCTAGTTTCAATTTGTTGTCTCATCAATAGAAAAAATATGCATGTACCGGTATATCGCAAATACTATATCAGATCCTGTTAATACTGACCAACATACTCTGTTTTGTTTAAATATGGCCCTGTAATTAATTATGTAAGTCTGGTGGATGAAGTATAAAATTTTCATCATCTGTGTTTGTATATATCTTCAAAGTGTTCTTGAACCAGAAAAAAGTGTTTTTAATGAAGTTTTAACTTAACCCAAGGCAATACATTGGAAATTTATGGTACATGCAAACATAAAAACACTCCCCAACTCACATTGATGAAAAAGGAAGAAGCAAATATTGAGCAATGGTAATGTAGATTTTCACAGAGTAAGGCTTCCTTCAGGGTTGGGAAGTGTTTAGCTGTTTCTTAAATGTTCTGGGTTTTAGCCGGTAATGAATTGATAATTGACACAAGTGTTAATTATAGGACATTACAGCTTTCTGATGAAATAACATTATCATGTGATAAAATATTTTGTGGATTTTTTATGTGTTCCTGTTTCACAACTGTTACTATTGTGTATATTTGCTGTACATTTACATTGCAACTGGTATACATCAATGAAGGCAATGATACAAGTATTCAAGAAAGAAGAGTCCTTTGAATTAGTAGCAATTTTTTTTTAATTTCTCCTGCACAACTTTCTTTTTTTCAGTGTATGACTTACCGTTACTTAATTAACCCTGTGCCCTGTAAGCAACTGTATCAAAAGTGCAAGATATTGTTTTGAGAAAGCCAAACAATATATCTATTCGGAATACATTAGTGGTATTCAATGCTATGGTAGACAATGGTTCGGCACTGAACAAAGTTGAATGTTATGGGATAATAAAAAATACTCATCAAGGAATTCCAGCTAATTGTAATAATAAAATTCAGTCGAAAAAAAAATGGTCTAAGAAACAGTTGTGTATTTCTACTGAAAAGACATTTTTTGAAAAGTATACTACTTAAAAATGTTACATTTTATTTCTGTATTACTGTGTAAACTAAATTATGCAATATGATTGTTAATATATGACTGTCCATATGATATATACCACTGTGGCTTTGAGGGTAACACACTCATATACAGAGACTCTGTCATTCATTTCAGGAATGTCAGTCACTAGAGAACTTGGGTTATACTTATGCAGCCGGTCTGGATGAAATAGACTAAGTGTTTTGAGTTCTGTAGTGCAAGGAGACATTGTACTGAGTATAAGTATACAATACAATGTGCAATGTTGTTACTTGGAGAATTGAACTTACTGATAGATTATTAGCAATAAAATTGTATATAGATTTCATATGTTTTACAGTTAGCTTTATCAAATATGTTTGTGTCTGAAAAGGAAATATTATATGAATATCTTTGGTAACAAGTCTTCCTTCTATACATTGTTGGCTTTAAACTGGATGCTGCAGATTTATAAAATATTTCTTGCAATTATGAAACTACATTGTATTTCAACTCATGACAAATCCATATCATTTCTATCATGGCTGCAGAAACTGTTTTTTAGATACTTGCTGATATCATTTATTACAATAGAACCTCTATTATTCAATTTTCTATTATCCCATTATTGTGTAACTAGTTTTACACTTTCCCAAAAATTGCATTTTCCTTATGTTTTATTGTAAAATAAATTTTCTATTATCCAACAAAAGTCTTGCTCTTCCAACATGGTCAGGTAAAGGAGGTTATGCTCTTATTAAAAGTACTGTTTTAATGAGACTTTACATGTTACAGATTGTACAGTTTTTAATAGTTATTCGACATGTTACAACCTGTGTAAAGCTTTGAATAGTTACTTAACATGTTATAACCCGTACAAGAATTTGATAGTTGCTTGACATGTTACAAATTGTATGGTTTTAGATGGTGGCTTAACATGTCAAAAATTGTACAGTGTTTAATAGTTGCTTAACATGTTAAAACAGAAGATAACTTTATTTTATACACTTTATTCAAAATGATTAAAATGGGGTCTGTCACAGAACCAGAGATATCTTACAGACCCAATGCATTAGCCTGCGGACTTGAGAGATGTTAAATCAGTATATAAACCTATTACGGTGAATCAAAAAGTTACTCAATGGACTGAGGACTGTTAGTGTAACCACACCAGATTTGTCCTTATTCCGTAAGACATAAGGATACAGTAAAAATTCTAAATATTGAGTGGGTTGAAGAGTTATAAGAGTTACAATTGACTACAAATATGTCATAAACTGCACAAACTGCTGATTTTAGTGTTGATCTGACATTTATTCATATTCTTGTGTAAAACACTGCTGCATTATATACTTACTTTGTGTATTGCATGAAATACATTGTAAAGTGACTTGAAAGAAAGTGCTTATAAAAATATAGAGCTGATAAATTGATTTTTTTTTACAGTACAAATACATGAATATTTGTTTTATTGTATTTAAATTTAGTATCTCTTTTTTTCTACAGTGCCTTTTGAGAGTTGTTAGTTACTCTCGTAATAACCTTGCAATAAGTAAAGGTGTTAGTCTAGATGTACCATATTTTGAGTATTTGCCAACTATATTGTAAAACTAAGATATCTAATGTACCTTTTATTGTTTCCTGCTTTATTTAGAACCACTATGTTTAACAGAACTTGAAATTTAATAAAATACTAAGTACAAAGTATGCACCATCAATTTATGTGGTTTTTGAAATCCTTGTTGTTATGTTTTTTCTATTTCATTTTTCCTAATTTTTGGTTCATTTTTGTGTTTTTGTTTGAAAAATACACTACTTATTTTCTTACAGAAACTGTTGTCTATTTTCATATTACAAAGCTTTGTTTTTGCTTTGATTGACAACCGTCATGCAAGTTTACAACACTTTTTGATGAGGAAGATTCTTTAAAACTTTTACGAGATTTCCACCCTACTTAATGCTATGGGTACAGGTAGGTTATATTGCATGTTTCAAAGGCTGCATTATATTGCATGGTGAAATATATTTACATGTAAATGATAAAGTAATACAATGAGAAATAACAAATATAGTAGGACCAGAGTTACCACACTGATTCACTCTAATTGACCAGTTGTAAATATCTTATTTCTCTTAACATGGTTTGATCATCATAACAGGTTAAATAAAAACAAGCATGTGAGGGATGATGCTATTGAAAAAAACTTTTCATTTTTTTTTTCTGGAAATATTTTGACAAAATTCTAATTTTTAGGCATTGTTTTAGATCCATATGTGGGTGATTTATTGTGTGTTTCATTTGTAGTTAAGTATCACCCCACTTTTACTTCAAATTAAAATGCAGGATTTGCATATGATGTATTGAGATGTAAACTAGTCCTGTGCAAATGTACAGTACACTATGTTTGTGTACAAAATTTATTTTCTAGTAGTGTAACTTTAAAGTGTAATCAGTGCTCAACATAAATGCATAGTATCCAGTGATTAAACCAAAGATATTACCATAATCTACAATTTTGATAATGTGTTATTGTATAATTCTTTGAACAATTTTTGATAGTTATCTTTAAATGATGTAAAATAAGAAAATTTGAACTTCTTTTTTAATTGCAATATAAGTAGATTCGCTCAAGGTCTTTGTATTTGTATCCATCAGTAACCAGAACAGTTAAATTTAAATTAGAAACTTACAGGAGTTCATTATACCACAAGCACTCTGGAGTATGGGGGATAGTCTCTGAAAAAACAGGGCTGGTTGTTTCTCCAAAAGTCATACAGTACCCATATATTACACAAAAGACTTGGTGAAAGTCTACAATATAACCTGTGTGGTACATTACAACCTAATGACATCATTAATAATAAAATAAAATTTCATCAAAAAGAATTCCTGTTAAGATTTCTATCCTTGCAAACTGATTTCTAACATTCAATGTATGATTGGAGCAATTTTTAACATTACCTAAAAAATAAGGATTTTATTTCATAAAAATGTAAATATACTCTACCATATGAAAACACTTGGGTAGGCGTGGCTTGGCGTTCGGTGACCGCCACATACACCGTACATAGAATTTAAATATATGAGGGGAGACCCTCTTTAAACCTATATACTTGCTACCTTTGACCCCTGGTGACCTAATTCACTCTGCCATGCGCAGTAATACAGAAATAGTTCATTCTTTTTGTGGCGGTTGAACTACCAACAGCCATTTTGCTACCTCTCAAAAGATCTGCATTTACACGCTTTTGAAGCTCTGTGACTAGTTCCTTGCTGTTTTATTCACTTTTCCTCCATTTATTTAGTACCTTTTATTTCCATTTCTGGTGAATTTATCATATACTTTGGGCAATATTTTACATATTTCTTTGGAATTCGTATTATCGCTCATCTGGTCACGTGGTTTAGAATGTCGGATTGCCTTTGGATATATTCATTTCCTCAGTAAATTAATTCTTTTTATGTACTTCTACAGTCATGATAATGTTAATTTACGGTTTTCCTCCATTCTTTCAACGAAATTCTTCGTTTTTCCACGTATTTTGACCGTATTGTCACCTTGACTGTGCATTGTTTTTCACGTAGTTACTGATTTCGTATTATCGCTCATCGGGTCACGTGGTGTCAGAATGTTGGATTTCCTTTGGAAATATTCATTTCCGCGGAGAATTAACTCATTTATGCACTTCTACAGGCATTATAATTCCCCATTTACGGTTTCCTTCATTCTTTTTACGAAATTCTTCGTTTCACCGCATATATTGACCCTATTTTTTGAGCTTTTTACGAATGATTCACCAGGTCACGTGACGATGACGTCACATCCAAAATGGAGGTCAACCGATCGGTTGTCAGAAAATATTCATTTTCATAGTGATTACAGCATTTCCTAGGTTTGATTGTACATTCCTTCTACATATTTCTTTGAATATTATTATTTCAGAGCATAATGTGTAATAATTTCAATTGTTAACACATTTTTCTTAGCGTAACATTACGTTATTTACTATCTACCATTCACGGTTCATTATTTACAGGCCCTTTCATTTGACATTTCTGGGATACGGATCCTGGTTTCAGTGTTTTGGGTTCAATTCTGAACCTATAGGGTCTCCAGTTTAGCCTTTCCCCACCTTCAATTTTGAAGGATGGTGGTTTACGGCTCTTGGGGAGGACTTTGTCTTCCACCTCTGGAGATCCATCTCACTGTTACTGGTTTCCTATATTCCAATTTTATGTCAATTGGTCATTTGGTTTCTCAGTCCACTATTAGTCCTTTGGCCTCTTTTGTGCCTAAGGCTCAGCCTAATCAGGCTGTCTTTTTGGTGCTGGGATTACCTTCTCAAGACCATTCATGTTCAGGGTCCCTTTAGAAGAGTTTATCAGTTGAATTCAACTGATTTTGCTACTTCCTAAACACTACTCCATTCATTTTCTAAATCTAGAAAATTTTTGTTTGGGGTTTGGTGGAAATCTTCTGTTACTGAACAGTTTTCTATTGCATTTTCACCATTTTTTAGATCTGACTACCAATGGGCACATCTCCCTTTTTGGGTATGTTGGGGTCCCTCTGTCTATAGTTAATCTTTAGGCAGACTTCAGGGACCCTATTCCAACTTTTTTGGTGCCAGTCTGTTGGACTATATGGATGCTTAGGACTTCATCCTTTAATCTTCAGAAGATTTTCAAGCTTCCTGTCCAACAGAATTTGGGAATAAATTTGACTGCTCTTTCCTTTTGATCAGTCGTATTTTTATCTCCCGCCGGGCTTTAGCCCGGGAGGGAGATTATGAAATGATGCCTGTGTGTGCGTGCGTGCGTGCGTGCGTTAGTTAGTCACGCAGATTCCTCCAAAACTACTACAGCTACAGATTTTTTGTAAATTAATTGTCCCAATGAATTTTCACGCCCTCAAAAATTTTTTTGGTTTTATGGACTTAGGCCTAAAGATAACTGAGTAATAGCTATCTTAGCTACTTGGAGTAAAGGGCTCATAACTCAAAAACTATTGCAGTTACAACTTTTTCTTCAAATATGTTGTTCAGCTACTTTGTCCTTAGCTATAAGATGGTACATAGTTTGGGGTCCCATTACATGCCATAAGTGAGTAATAGCTATTTTCTCATTTGTAGCTAAATAACAAAAGAAGTAAATGTCAAATATCTTCAAAAGTATTAAAGTTAGGGAAATCTTTTCAAATATGTTGTCCATCTACTTTTTGGTAAGCTATCACATAGTAAAGTTTCAGACCTGTTGCACCTTGGATAGCTGAGTAATAGCTACTTTGAAATTCTGACTGGTGAGTAAAGCCATTGTAACTCCAAAACTATTGCAGTTAGAGTATTTTCCTAAAATATGTTGTTCAGCTACTTTGTCCTTAGCTATAAGATGGTACATAGTTTGGGGTTCTATTGCATGCCATAAGTGAGTAATAGCTATTTTCTCATTTGTAGCTAATTGAGAGCTTTCACTTGGTGAAGTTTCAGACCCTTAGCTAATTACTCACCTACTCAAAATGAGTAAATGCGAATTATCTCTAAAAGTATTGCAGATAGCCAATTTTTCTCAACTCATTCACCTACTTTTGGAAGAGCTTTCACATGGTCAAGTTTCAGACCCGTAGCTAATTACTCAAAATGAGTAAATGCTAATTATCTCTAAAAGTATTGCAGATAGCCAATTTTTCTCAAATAACTCATTCACCTACTTTTGGGAGAGCTTTCACTTGGTCAAGTTTCAGACCCGTAGCTAATTACTCACCTACTCAAAATGAGTAAATGCGAATTATCTCTAAAAGTATTGCAGATAGCCAATTTTTCTCAAATAACTCATTCACCTACTTTTGAGAGAGTTTTCACTTGGTGAAGTTTCAGACCTGTAGCTAATTATTCACCTACTCAAAATGAGTAAATGCAAATTATCTGTAAAAGTATTGCAGATAGCCAATTTTTCTCAAATAACTCATTCACCTACTTTTGGAAGAGCTTTCACTTGGTGAAGTTTCAGACCCGTAGCTAATTACTCACCTGCTCAAAATGAGTAAATGCGAATCATCTCTAAAAGTATTGCAGATAGCCAATTTTTCTCAAATAACTCATTCACCTACTTTTGAGAGAGCTTTCACTTGGTGAAGTTTCAGACCTGTAGCTAATTATTCACCTACTCAAAATGAGTAAATGCTAATTATCTCTAAAAGTATTGCAGATAGCCAATTTTTCTCAAATAACTCATTCACCTACTTTTGAAAGAGCTTTCACTTCGTGAAGTTTCAGACCCGTAGCTAATTATTCACCTGCTGAAAATGAGTAAATGCTAATTATCTCTAAAAGTATTGCAGGTAGCCAATTTTTCTCAAATAACTCCTTCAGGTACTTTTGGAAGAGCTTTCACATGGTGAAGTTTCAGATCCGTAGCTAATTACTCACCTACTCAAAATGAGTAAATGCTAATTATGTCCACCCCCCTGGGGGGTGGATATATTATTTTTGCTTTTTTCGCCGTCCGATGTCCGATGTCCGATGTCCGATGTCCGTTGTCCGATGTCCGATGTCCGATGTCCGATGTCCGGCGTCCGGCGTCCGATGTCCGGCGTCACGCATGGTTTCCGCTCATTTAAAGGAAAAGTATTAGAGCTATTGTCACCAAATTTGGTATGCAGGCTTATTGGGTCAGTAGCTTGCTTGGGATTGCTTTTGGCTGTTGTACCTCTTTTGCTTACTGAGTAATACTTAAGTACAGCTATTTTCAGTACCCATTGGTTTCCGTGCATTTAAGCCAAAATAATTAAAGATATTTTACTACAATTTGGAATACAAGATTGTTATGTTCATAGCTCGCTTGGTATTGCATTTGGGACTGATAGCTTTGTCAGTACATGAGTAATAGCCATTTAGGTACTTCATTGTGTATTTTCAGTACTACTTTTGAGTAATTTGCTTCTATCTCCTTAACCGTGCGAGATAGAGCGATTTCGGCAAAATTTTCGACCCGCAGGGTATCTGAGGAGTGTACTCTTTGCAATTTTCCAAAAATTTTCCCCTCCCCAAAAATGGCGGCCATTTTGAATTTTCGAATTTTTGCCAAAAATGGCAAAACACAAATTTGCTTCTATCTCCTTAACCGTGCGAGATAGAGCGATTTCGTCGAAATTTTCGACCCACAGGGTATCTAAGGAATGCAATCTTTGCAATTTTCCAAAAATTTTCCCCTCCCCAAAAATGGCGGCCATTTTGAATTTTCGAATTTTTGCCAAAAATGGCAAAACACAAATTTGCTTCTATCTCCTTAACCGTGCGAGATAGAGCGATTTCGTCGAAATTTTCGACCCACAGGGTATCTAAGGAATGTAATATTTGCAATTTTCAAAAAAATTTCCCCTCCCCAAAAATGGCGGCCATTTTGAATTTTCGAATTTTTGCCAAAAATGGCAAAACACAAATTTGCTTCTATCTCCTTAACCGTGCGAGATAGAGCGATTTCGGCAAAATTTTCGACCCACAGGGGATCTAAGGAATGCAATCTTTGCAATTTTCCAAAAATTTTCCCCTCCCCAAAAATGGCGGCCATTTTGAATTTTCGAATTTTTGCCAAAAATGGCAAAACACTAATTTGCTTCTATCTCCTTAACCGTGCGAGATAGAGCGATTTCGGCAAAATTTTCGACGCACAGGGTATCTAAGCAATGCAATCTTTGCAATTTTCAAAATATTTTCCCCTCCCCAAAAATGGCGGCCATTTTGAATTTTCGAATTTTTGCCAAAAATGGGAAAACACAAATTTGCTTCTATCTCCTTAACCGTGCGAGATAGAGCGATTTCGTCGAAATTTTCGACCCACAGGGTATCTAAGGAATGCAATCTTTGCAATTTTCCAAAAATTTTCCCCTCCCCAAAAATGGCGGCCATTTTGAATTTTCGAATTTTTGCCAAAAATGGCAAAACACAAATTTGCTTCTATCTCCTTAACCGTGCGAGATAGAGCGATTTCATCGAAATTTTCGACCCACAGGGTATCTAAGGAATGTAATATTTGCAATTTTCAAAAAAATTTCCCCTCCCCAAAAATGGCGGCCATTTTGAATTTTCGAATTTTTGCCAAAAATGGCAAAACACAAATTTGCTTCTATCTCCTTAACCGTGCGAGATAGAGTGATTTCGGCAAAATTTTCGACACACAGGGTATCTAACCAATGCAATCTTTGCAATTTTCAAAATATTTTCCCCTCCCCAAAAATGGCGGCCATTTTGAATTTTCGAATTTTTGCCAAAAATGGCAAAACACAAATTTGCTTCTATCTCCTTAACCGTGCGAGATAGAGCGATTTCGTCGAAATTTTCGACCCACAGGGTATCTAAGGAATGTAATATTTGCAATTTTCAAAAAATTTTCCCCTCCCCAAAAATGGCGGCCATTTTGAATTTTCGAATTTTTGCCAAAAATGGCAAAACACAAATTTGCTTCTATCTCCTTAACCGTGCGAGATAGAGCGATTTCGTCGAAATTTTCGACCCACAGGGTAGCTAAGGAATGCAATCTTTGCAATTTTCAAAAAATTTTCCCCTCCCCAAAAATGGCGGCCATTTTGAATTTTCGAATTTTTGCCAAAAATGGGAAAACACAAATTTGCTTCTATCTCCTTAACCGTGCGAGATAGAGCGATTTCGTCGAAATTTTCGACCCACAGGGTATCTAAGGAATGCAATCTTTGCAATTTTCCAAAAATTTTCCCCTCCCCAAAAATGGCGGCCATTTTGAATTTTCGAATTTTTGCCAAAAATGGCAAAACACAAATTTGCTTCTATCTCCTTAACCGTGCGAGATAGAGCGATTTCATCGAAATTTTCGACCCACAGGGTATCTAAGGAATGTAATATTTGCAATTTTCAAAAAAATTTCCCCTCCCCAAAAATGGCGGCCATTTTGAATTTTCGAATTTTTGCCAAAAATGGCAAAACACAAATTTGCTTCTATCTCCTTAACCGTGCGAGATAGAGCGATTTCGGCAAAATTTTCGACACACAGGGTATCTAACCAATGCAATCTTTGCAATTTTCAAAATATTTTCCCCTCCCCAAAAATGGCGGCCATTTTGAATTTTTGAATTTTTGCCAAAAATGGCAAAACACAAATTTGCTTCTATCTCCTTAACCGTGCGAGATAGAGCGATTTCGTCGAAATTTTCGACCCACAGGGTATCTAAGGAATGTAATATTTGCAATTTTCAAAAAATTTTCCCCTCCCCAAAAATGGCGGCCATTTTGAATTTTCGAATTTTTGCCAAAAATGGCAAAACACAAATTTGCTTCTATCTCCTTAACCGTGCGAGATAGAGCGATTTCGTCGAAATTTTCGACCCACAGGGTATCTAAGGAATGCAATCTTTGCAATTTTCCAAAAATTTTCCCCTCCCCAAAAATGGCGGCCATTTTGAATTTTCGAATTTTTGCCAAAAATGGCAAAACACAAATTTGCTTCTATCTCCTTAACCGTGCGAGATAGAGCGATTTCGTCGAAATTTTCGACCCACAGGGTATCTAAGGAATGTAATATTTGCAATTTTCAAAAAAATTTCCCCTCCCCAAAAATGGCGGCCATTTTGAATTTTCGAATTTTTGCCAAAAATGGCAAAACACAAATTTGCTTCTATCTCCTTAACCGTGCGAGATAGAGCGATTTCGGCAAAATTTTCGACCCACAGGGGATCTAAGGAATGCAATCTTTGCAATTTTCCAAAAATTTTCCCCTCCCCAAAAATGGCGGCCATTTTGAATTTTCGAATTTTTGCCAAAAATGGCAAAACACTAATTTGCTTCTATCTCCTTAACCGTGCGAGATAGAGCGATTTCGGCAAAATTTTCGACGCACAGGGTATCTAAGCAATGCAATCTTTGCAATTTTCAAAATATTTTCCCCTCCCCAAAAATGGCGGCCATTTTGAATTTTCGAATTTTTGCCAAAAATGGGAAAACACAAATTTGCTTCTATCTCCTTAACCGTGCGAGATAGAGCGATTTCGTCGAAATTTTCGACCCACAGGGTATCTAAGGAATGCAATCTTTGCAATTTTCCAAAAATTTTCCCCTCCCCAAAAATGGCGGCCATTTTGAATTTTCGAATTTTTGCCAAAAATGGCAAAACACAAATTTGCTTCTATCTCCTTAACCGTGCGAGATAGAGCGATTTCATCGAAATTTTCGACCCACAGGGTATCTAAGGAATGTAATATTTGCAATTTTCAAAAAAATTTCCCCTCCCCAAAAATGGCGGCCATTTTGAATTTTCGAATTTTTGCCAAAAATGGCAAAACACAAATTTGCTTCTATCTCCTTAACCGTGCGAGATAGAGTGATTTCGGCAAAATTTTCGACACACAGGGTATCTAACCAATGCAATCTTTGCAATTTTCAAAATATTTTCCCCTCCCCAAAAATGGCGGCCATTTTGAATTTTCGAATTTTTGCCAAAAATGGCAAAACACAAATTTGCTTCTATCTCCTTAACCGTGCGAGATAGAGCGATTTCGTCGAAATTTTCGACCCACAGGGTATCTAAGGAATGTAATATTTGCAATTTTCAAAAAATTTTCCCCTCCCCAAAAATGGCGGCCATTTTGAATTTTCGAATTTTTGCCAAAAATGGCAAAACACAAATTTGCTTCTATCTCCTTAACCGTGCGAGATAGAGCGATTTCGTCGAAATTTTCGACCCACAGGGTAGCTAAGGAATGCAATCTTTGCAATTTTCAAAAAATTTTCCCCTCCCCAAAAATGGCGGCCATTTTGAATTTTCGAATTTTTGCCAAAAATGGGAAAACACAAATTTGCTTCTATCTCCTTAACCGTGCGAGATAGAGCGATTTCGTCGAAATTTTCGACCCACAGGGTATCTAAGGAATGCAATCTTTGCAATTTTCCAAAAATTTTCCCCTCCCCAAAAATGGCGGCCATTTTGAATTTTCGAATTTTTGCCAAAAATGGCAAAACACAAATTTGCTTCTATCTCCTTAACCGTGCGAGATAGAGCGATTTCATCGAAATTTTCGACCCACAGGGTATCTAAGGAATGTAATATTTGCAATTTTCAAAAAAATTTCCCCTCCCCAAAAATGGCGGCCATTTTGAATTTTCGAATTTTTGCCAAAAATGGCAAAACACAAATTTGCTTCTATCTCCTTAACCGTGCGAGATAGAGCGATTTCGGCAAAATTTTCGACACACAGGGTATCTAACCAATGCAATCTTTGCAATTTTCAAAATATTTTCCCCTCCCCAAAAATGGCGGCCATTTTGAATTTTTGAATTTTTGCCAAAAATGGCAAAACACAAATTTGCTTCTATCTCCTTAACCGTGCGAGATAGAGCGATTTCGTCGAAATTTTCGACCCACAGGGTATCTAAGGAATGTAATATTTGCAATTTTCAAAAAATTTTCCCCTCCCCAAAAATGGCGGCCATTTTGAATTTTCGAATTTTTGCCAAAAATGGCAAAACACAAATTTGCTTCTATCTCCTTAACCGTGCGAGATAGAGCGATTTCGTCGAAATTTTCGACCCACAGGGTATCTAAGGAATGCAATCTTTGCAATTTTCCAAAAATTTTCCCCTCCCCAAAAATGGCGGCCATTTTGAATTTTCGAATTTTTGCCAAAAATGGCAAAACACAAATTTGCTTCTATCTCCTTAACCGTGCGAGGTAGAGCGATTTCGTCGAAATTTTCGACCCACAGGGTATCTAAGGAATGTAATATTTGCAATTTTCAAAAAAATTTCCCCTCCCCAAAAATGGCGGCCATTTTGAATTTTCGAATTTTTGCCAAAAATGGCAAAACACAAATTTGCTTCTATCTCCTTAACCGTGCGAGATAGAGCGATTTCGGCAAAATTTTCGACCCACAGGGGATCTAAGGAATGCAATCTTTGCAATTTTCCAAAAATTTTCCCCTCCCCAAAAATGGCGGCCATTTTGAATTTTCGAATTTTTGCCAAAAATGGCAAAACACTAATTTGCTTCTATCTCCTTAACCGTGCGAGATAGAGCGATTTCGGCAAAATTTTCGACGCACAGGGTATCTAAGCAATGCAATCTTTGCAATTTTCAAAATATTTTCCCCTCCCCAAAAATGGCGGCCATTTTGAATTTTCGAATTTTTGCCAAAAATGGCAAAACACAAATTTGCTTCTATCTCCTTAACCGTGCGAGATAGAGCGATTTTGTCGAAATTTTCGACCCACAGGGTATCTAAGGAATGTAATCTTTGCAATTTTCAAAAAATTTTCCCCTCCCCAAAAATGGCGGCCATTTTGAATTTTCGAATTTTTGCCAAAAATTGCAAAACACAAATTTGCTTCTATCTCCTTAACCGTGCGAGATAGAGCGATTTCGTCGAAATTTTCGACCCACAGGGTATCTAAGGAATGCAATCTTTGCAATTTTCCAAAAATTTTCCCCTCCCCAAAAATGGCGGCCATTTTGAATTTTCGAATTTTTGCCAAAAATGGCAAAACACAAATTTGCTTCTATCTCCTTAACCGTGCGAGATAGAGCGATTTCGTCGAAATTTTCGACCCACAGGGTATCTAAGGAATGCAATCTTTGCAATTTTCCAAAAATTTTCCCCTCTCCAAAAATGGCGGCCATTTTGAATTTTCGAATTTTTGCAAAAAATGGCAAAACACAAATTTGCTTCTATCTCCTTAACCGTGCCAGATAGAGTGATTTCGTCGAAATTTTCGACCCACAGGGTATCTGAGCATTGTACTCTTGGTAATTTCTAAAAAATTTTCCCCTCCCCTAAAATGGCGGCCATTTTGAATTTTCAAATTTTTGCCAAAAATGGCAAAACACAAATTTGCTTCTATCTCCTTAACCATGCGAGATAGAGCGATTTCGTCGAAATTTTCAACCCACAGGGTATCTAAGGAATGTAATCTTTGCAATTTTCAAAAAATTTTCCCCTCCCCAAAAATGGCAGCCATTTTGAATTTTCGAATTTTTGCCCAAAATGGAAAAACACAAACTGGCCTTAACCGTGCAAAATAGAGTTATTTTGTTGAAATTTTCGACCCATAGGGTATCTAAGAAATGTACTCTTGGCAATTTTCAAAAAAATTTCCTTTTCCCAATAATGGCGGCCATTTTGAATTTTCAAATTTTTGCCAAAAATAGAAAAACAGGAATTGGCTTCTATCTTCTTAACCGTGCAAGATAGAGTGATTTCGTCAAAATTTTCAACCCAACCAATGCAAAAAGGCATGAAGCTGAAATAAATTACATCTACACTATCAAATATTTAAGCATCATTGATATATTTTACAAATGAAACAGGGTCTTGTAAGACTACTGTACAATTTGGGCAAAAGGTTCATGGGTGGACATTACACATGATAATGTGTGTTCTTCTATGCTATCCTGTTTCTATTCGCATCTACTATCAACAGGGCGGCCTATTTCTAGTTATCTCTAAAATTATTGCAGATAGACAACTTTTCTCAAATAACTCGTTCATCTACTTTTGGGAGAGCTTTCACTTGGTAAAGTTTCAGACCTGTAGCTAGTTATTCACCTGCTGAAAATGAGTAAATGCTAGTTATCTCTAAAAGTATTGCAGGTAGCCAATTTTTCTCAAATAACTCCTTCACATACTTTTGGAAGAGCTTTCACATGGTCAAGTTTCAGATCCGTAGCTAATTACTCACCTACTCAAAATGAGTAAATACGAATTATCTCTAAAAGTATTGCAGATAGCCAATTTTCTCAGATAACTCATTCACCTACTTTTCGGAGAGCTTTCACATGGTGAAATTTCAGACCCATAGCTAATTACTCACCTACTCAAAATGAGTAAATGCTAATTATCTCTAAAAGTATTGCAGATAGCCAATTTTTCTCAAATAACTCATTCACCTACTATTGGGAGAGCTTTCACTTGGTGAAGTTTCAGACCCATAGCTAATTACTCACCTGCTCAAAATGAGTAAATGCTAATTATCTCTAAAAGTATTGCAGATAGCCAATTTTTCTCAAATAACTCATTCACCTACTTTTGGGAGAGCTTTCACATGGTGAAGTTTCAGCCCCATAGCTAATTACTCACCTGCTCAAAATGAGTAAATGCTAATTATCTCTAAAAGTATTGCAGATAGCCAATTTTTCTCAAATAACTCATTCACCTACTATTGGGAGAGCTTTCACTTGGTGAAGTTTCAGACCCGTAGCTAATTATTCACCTACTCAAAATGAGTAAATGCTAATTATCCCTAGTTCTCTAAGTCAACCACTTTTCCCAGGCTTAGAAGTTCCTTCATGAGGCCAGATACTTACTTTCTGTCACTCATTCATTTTGGGATCTTCTTATTCTAAGTTTTGTAGGTTGGGTAATTACCCAATTTTCCTTCTAAAACTTAGTTTTGCCAGGTACAAATCCTCTTCAGAGGGTTTTTTAGGTTGACTTACTCAGGTTTCCGGACCTGGGATCTAGCCTGATGGGGTGCTTAAGACCTTCTCTTCCCTAGGTAGAGTTCCTCTGCTATTAGGGGAGATCTGAAATGGACCTTAGGGTCCTTATTTCTGTGGGATTTTTTTCCTTCAGTCCTGTTTTGTTGATCACTTATTCAAGTTGATTGACAAGGCAATACTTTCTCAGTGGTCTTTTTCATCCACCATGCTTTGGACATCTGTTCAATGGGTCTTCTAGCTCCATTTTAGCTGGTTGATCTATGGCCCTTTTTCAGCCATCTTTGCACTTTGTTTTGAGAGATTTTTTTATCCATTTACCTCACTTGTGCTTAGTCACTTGGTAGGGTAAATTGGTCCTATTTTGGTCTTATGCTGTTTTTTGTGATGTCTCTCTTGGGAGACCATTTCTTCTCACATATAACAGTATAAGCAGAAGCTTTTCATGTGGCCCGTACTCAAGGTGCCTCTTTTAAGCTATCTGCATTAGCCTCTTGAGGCACACCAATTAAGACCTTTTTCCTCCCATCCAGGGAGTTTTCTCTCTAACTTAGTGGTTTAAGGATGTGGTTCCTTTCCAGGTTCCAACATTCTGATGGTGGAATGCCTTCCAGAGGTAGAGGCTCAGCCTCAACCTCTATTATGGTGTCCTTCAGGAGATAAGAGTGTTGTTTTACTCAAATTTTCACTCTTACTTCCAGATCCCTCCACTTGCCAGTGGGAGGTCAACTGATTTCTTCCATTTCATTTGAAATGTTTGGGTGGAGCCTTTCTTTTTCCAGCAATCTGGAACTTGGTTCACCTTCCAGTGGTCTCTCAGATTCCACTTTCCTGATTCTTTCAGCTCTTCTCCACAGAAGAATGCTGTTCTTTGTCATTCAGTCTCACACTGTCTGTTCACATGAGCAGTTCAAGTATCATGAGCTCCTGTTTTCCTGATTTTTCAGGGCATTATCCTTGACAAAGATATACTGGAAACCACCATTAGATTTATATCTTTTCCTGGTTTTCCAGACTATCAGGATGCAACTTATCAGTTGATCATTTTCTGAATTGGCCAGTGGACCACTTCTCTTCCTCAATTTGCCTCCTTTCTCTCCTTTGGCTCCTTTGGTTCACTCTTGCTCATAGTTTTGCTTTTGGGCAAGGTGTACCACTTTGTGGCAATGCCTTATGGTCTAGCCACTAGCCTTTCAGGATTTACTTCCTTAGTCAAGGAAGTAAGGAAAGTTGGCTTTGAGGTTGGGCATCTCAGTGCACATGTGACTACAAATTGGCTCATTAGAGCCAATAGTTGTCAGAGGCTCATTTACCAACTCTATTAGAGTTGACTTTCAACTTGGAGTGGTTCTTAGCAGTAAGTATTTAGATCTGTTTCTTTAACAGGTCTCCTTCCTGGGTCAGGTTCTTAACCTGTTTCTTACCTCTCCAACTGGGCTCCTTTATTTCTCTTGGCTTCCACTTGGAAGTCGCTTCTTCAAGGTCCCTGCACATAACACTTCTTCTGTGTCATCTCAGGACACTTGATTTTCCTTCTCAAAGGTGCTCTGGATTTTCCATTCCTTGATCCTTCTATGAAGGTTCATTCAAGATGATACTATCCTGGGAACTATGTCTTTGCATATCTCCCTTTAATTCCCTAGTTTTTACCCCACAGCCCTTAAGGGCTGTCGGGGTATTGTTTTCACCCATGGTGTCCGGATGGGTGGGCGGGCGTCCTGTCGGGCGGGCGGCGGGAAAAAGTTTGTCCAGGCTGTATCTCAGAAACCGTAAGGTGTAGGAAGTTGATACTTGGTAGGGACATTGGTTAGGGGGTGTAGGTGTGCAACGTCATGGTCTGACCTTGATTTGACCTTTGACCTTGCCGTAGTGACCTTGAGTTTGAAAATCTTGTCCGGGCTATATCTCAGAAACCGTAAGGTGTAGGAAGTTGATACTTGGTAGGGACATTAGTTAGGGGGTGTAGGTGTGCATCATGGTCTGACCTTGATTTGACCTTTGACCTTGCCGTAGTGACCTTGAGTTTGAAAATCTTGTCCGGGCTATATCTCGGAAACCGTAAGGTGTAGGAAGTTGATACTTGGTAGGGACATTGGTTAGGGGGTGTAGGTGTGCAACGTCATGGTCTGACCTTGATTTGACCTTTGACCTTGCCGTAGTGACCTTGAGTTTGAAAATCTTGTCTGGGCTATATCTCGGAAACCGTAAGGTGTAGGAAGTTGATACTTGGTAGGGACATTGGTTAGGGGGTGTAGTTGTGCAACGTCATGGTCTGACCTTGATTTGACCTTTGACCTTGCCGTAGTGACCTTGACCTATAAAATCTTGTCCGGGCTATATCTCAGAAACTGTAAGGTGTAGGAAGTTGATATTTGGTAGGGACATTGGTTAGGGGGTGTAGTTATGCAACGTCATGGTCTGACCTTGATTTGACCTTGACGTAGTGACCTTGAGTTTGAAAATCTTGTCCGGGCTATATCTCGGAAACCGTAAGGTGTAGGAAGTTGATACTTGGTAGGGACATTGGTTAGGGGGTGTAGTTGTGCAACGTCATGGTCTGACCTTGATTTGACCTTTGACCTTGCCGTAGTGACCTTGACCTATAAAATCTTGTCCATCAAGTGAGCCACAGATTTTGCTCCAACACCACACATAAGCGTTCATTAAATGTATTACCACTTCTGTATGCATGGTAATATTCAAAACATCGACAAGGTAAATAAAATCTTGTCCATCAAGTGAGCTTTTCACATGCATGGTAATATTCAAAACATCGACAAGGTAAATAAAATCTTGTCCATCAAGTAGCTTTCAAGTGGGTGGAGAGACCTACACCAGTATGGAAAAATACCTGATGATCCAGAAGGCAAAATTGTTTGAGGATAGCCAGATGCTGGAACAGATGAAGACTGAGGATGATCCGGTCAAGCTAAAGCATTTGGGGAAAATGGTCAAAAATTTCAACTCATCAACTTGGATGAAGGAAGTTGACAATATCCTTGCTGATGGACTCTACTCAAAATTTTCACAGAACAAAGACTTGTCTGATTTCCTCAGGGATACAGGGAGTAATGTGCTGGCAGAGGCCAACCCGAACGATAAAGCTTTCTCAGTTGGTCTTCCACTGTTCACAAAAGACATCTGGAATATGGACAACTGGTGTGGCAAAAACAAATTAGGCAAGGCTCTAATGAAAACTAGAGGCACTTTGGAATAGAAAAATTGCAATATTTTGTATGTGATAACTTAAAACTTTCAAACCTGTATTTGAACCATTTGTGTTAGTACTTAATATGCTTTTTGTACTTCCAAATACCATGTAATTCAATATTTTGCTTTGAGACAGTTACAATTTTTCATATCAAGAAAGTCAATAATTTGATTTGAGACAGACAATACAACAAGTCTAAAGATAATTAGTAATGACATATAATCTGTTTACCTGAGACAGCATAAAAGTAATGTTATGTATTGATCAATAACTGTCTGACATATATATAGTATCATATCACATAGCAAAGTTGTATACGACTGGTTATACTTTTTTACACCTGTTTAAATTAATAGAATCATTCTTTACTGTATCTTTATTACAGTATTAATTTCTTAACTAGAGTTACCTTTGTACAGAATGGGTTTCTAACTGATTAGTACAGAATGGGTTTCTAACTGATTAGACTAATGTTTTAAAGCTCTAATGAAACTTTAAGACATTTTGGAATATACACAATGGTTATACAATGCATTTAATTGCTGTTTTATCAAAAAGTTTGGTGTCAGTACTAAAAATACTTTAGATTTTCAAAGACATTGTAGTTAAATGTCTTAAATGTGTTTGAGTGATAACATATTTTGTATGTGAAAACTTAAAACTTTTCAAATCTGTATTTGAACCATTTGTGTTAGTACTTAATATGCTTTTTGTACTTCCAAATACCATGTAATTCAATATTTTGCTTTGAGACAGTTACAATTTTTCATACCAAGAAAGTCAATAATTTGATTTGAGACAGACAAATACCATGTAATTCAATATTTTGCTTTGAGACAGTTACAATTTTCCATATCAAGAAAGTCAATAATTTGATTTGAGACAGACAATATAACAAGTCTAAAGATAATTAGTAATGACATATAATCTGCTTACCTGAAACAGCATAAAAGGAATGTTATGTATTGATCAATAACTGTCTGACATATATATAGTATCATATCACATAGCAAAGCTGTATACGACTGGTTATACTTTTTTACACCTGTTTAAATTAATAGAGTCATTCTTTACTGTACCTTTATTACAGTATTAATTTCTTAACTGGAGTTATCTTTTGAGATTTCTTCGTTTGTATAATTAATAAGTTGACCTAAAATATCTCTGCACAGAATGGGCTTCTAACTGATTAGACTAATGTTTTAAAGCTCTAATGAAACTTTAAGACATTTTGGAATATACACAATGGTTATACAATGCATTTAATTGCTGTTTTATTACAAAAATTTGGTGTCAGTACTAAAAATACTTTAGATTTTCAAAGACATTGTAGTTAAATGTCTTAAATGTGTTTGAGTGATAACATATTTTGTATGTGAAAACTTAAAACTTTTCAAATCTGTATTTGAACCATTTGTGTTAGTACTTAATATGCTTTTTGTACTTCCAAATACCATGTAATTCAATATTTTGCTTTGAGACAGTTACAATTTTTCATACCAAGAAAGTCAATAATTTGATTTGAGACAGACAATATAACAAGTCTAACGATAATTAGTAATGACATATAATCTGCTTACCTGAGACAGCATAAAAATAATGTTATGTATTGATCAATAACTGTCTGACATATATATAGTATGTATAGTATTTGAACCATTTGTGTTAGTACTTAATATGCTTTTTGTACTTCCAAATACCATGTAATTCAATATTTTGCTTTGAGACAGTTACAATTTTTCATACCAAGAAAGTCAATAATTTGATTTGAGACAGACAATATAACAAGTCTAACGATAATTAGTAATGACATATAATCTGCTTTACCTGAGACAGCATAAAAATAATGTTATGTATTGATCAATAACTGTCTGACATATATATAGTATCATATCACATAACAAAGTTGTATACGACTGGTTATACTTTTTTACACCTGTTTAAATTAATAGAATCATTCTTTACAGTATTAATTTCTTAACTGGAGTTATCTTTTGAGATTTCTTCGTTTGTATAATTAATAAGTTGACCCAAAATATCTCTGTACAGAATGGATTTCTAACTGATTAGACTAATGTTTTAAAGCTCTAATGAAACTTTAAGACATTTTGGAATAGACACAATGGCTATACAATGCATTTAATTGCTGTTTTATTACAAAAATTTGGTGTCAATACTAAAAATACTTTAGATTTTCAAAGACATTGTAGTTAAATGTCTTAAATGTGTTTGAGTGAATTACTATTCTGAATATCTATTATATCAATAATTTTTTTTTTAGCCAATTATAATTTAGTAAAAAATAAAACCGGCTAATGATAACATAATTAAAATGTATAAATGTAATACAGATTGATGACTCTCTGACACACAGCCTTGTATTACACTATACTAATGTTGTATATTACTGGTTACACATTTCATGTAGAAACATTTTTTTACTGTTGACTCACTGACTATTGTTCAAGACCTATGAATATCTGTTTTTAAATAATTAAATTATCTTGTAGCCTTGTATTACACTATACTAATGTTGTATATTACTGGTTACACATTCCATGTAGAAACATTTTTTTTTTTTTTTTTTTTACTGTTGACTCACTGACTATTGTTGAAGACCTATGAATATCTGTTTAAATAATTAAATTATCTTTCAAATTTTCCTATTTTGCAAAAGTAGCAACTTAATCTATAATATTTTAAAGTATAGAGTGGATTTGTAATTCGTTAGAATCACGCGACAACAGGAATTTTGTTGGTTGTTGTGAAATCCATAAACCCTAAATTAATGATACAAAAGTATTACAACAGGAATTTTGTTGGTTGTTGTGAAATCCATAAGCCCTAAATTAATGATACAAATGTTTTACTATTGCTCCAGGAGATCACTATATATATGAGTTTTATTTGTGCTCTAATGTATATAGTGTTTGTTGGTTTTTTACTTTCTCTTTACCTTCATTGTAAATATAATTTTGTTGAAATTTTGGAAATGGCAATACTGATTCAAGATGTTCTTTCTTGTTATGATATCCAAATAACTCACTTGCGCTTTGCTACATGTAATTGTATATCAATTAAATCAAGATTAATGGCTCATAACAATATATTGGGGTTACGGCTGTGGAGTGTTCCATTTAGGCTCTTTGAAATCCTCACTAAAAATTTCTATGGATACTAAAACTATGGATATACCACCACACAAATTTACACTATTATCTGCAAATTGCCAAGGGTTGCGTACTTATGAGAAAAGAAATGACGTACTGTCTTACTTCAAAGATACAAATGCATCTATTGTTTGTCTGCAGGATACCCACTTGTTAGAAAGTGATATCTCATCTGTCAAAAATATTTGGCCAGAATGCTATTTAAATGGAGTAAAATCAAACTCTCGAGGTGTTATAATCCTTGTGAATAATAACTTCGAACACGAGGTATTGGACATTTCTAAAGATGAAGAAGGAAATATGTTACAGCTACTGATTGACTGTGGTACATTTAAACTTAATCTTATTAATATTTACGCCCCAAATAAAGATGATCCAAACTTTTTCATCAAACTTAAACAGTTGTCACAGAACGACAAAGCAAACTATGTTATGATTTGTGGTGATTACAACCTTACCCTTGACCCCACAGTAGACTGCTATAACTATGTAAAAGTCAACAACCCCCAATCCAGGTCAAAAGTTATTGAAATGATGAACGATTTAGACTTAACTGACTCATTCCGTAATTTAAATCCTACTTTAAAACGTTTCTCATGGCGAAAAAAGAATCCTATAAAACAAGCTAGACTAGATTATATATTAACTTCAAGTTCAATGATAGATATAATAGATTCATGTGCTATCAAATCAAGTTATCGATCGGACCATTCACCTGTCGAAATAACAATATCTCTGGATAGCTTTATTCGCGGAAGGGGTACATGGAAGTTTAACAATAGTCTACTTAAAAATAAAGACTATTTAAATTTAATCAACCAGATAATAGACGAAGAAAAGGAAAAATACTGTGTACCCATATATAATCCAACCTATATAAAAGAAAATTTTAATGATATTTTCTTTACTATAGATGCTGATCTGTTCTTAGAAATACTATTTTTAAGAATTCGAGGTGAGACAATCAAATTTGCATCTTTTTTAAAGAAAACACAAAGAAATCAGGAAAAAAACTTGTTACAAGATATAGCCCACCTTGAAAACACACCACAGGGTCAGTTTAATTTAACTTTATTAGAGGACAAAAAATCGGAATTGGAAAACCTGAGAAAAGAAAAGGTTAAAGGTCAGATGACCCGTGCCAGATTACAGTGGTTAAATGAGGGTGAAAAACCTACTTCCTTCTTTTGTAAATTAGAAAATCGAAATTACACTGAGAAAACAATGAGAAAACTGCAAACAGATTCTGGTTCAATTATAACTAACCAAAAAAGTATTCTGAAAGAAATTCACAAATTTTATAGTAACTTGTTTAAATCCAGAGATGATCAAACCCAAAACGACATGGCAAGAGAAAAAATATCTGGTGCCAATTTGAAACAGGTTCGTGAAGGTCAATTGGGGAATAAACTATCTGTAAATGAACTTAGTAAAGTTCTTAGAGAAATGAAAAACAATAAATCACCTGGTATAGACGGCATCTCAGCTGAATTCTTGAAAGTCTTTTGGGGAAAACTAAAATTTTTTGTGACTAATGCTATGAACTGTTGTTACTCTAAGGGCATCCTAAGCACTTCTATGCGACAAACTGTTATCACCTGTTTACCCAAAGGCAATAAAGATCGCAAACTTGTAAAAAACTGGAGACCTATCTCATTACTAACTGTGGTCTACAAACTAGTTTCTTCTGCTATTGCCAAAAGACTTAAACCACTCTTGAATGATATAATTAGTGAACCTCAATCTGGTTTCATTTCTGGAAGAAGTATTGGAGACTGTACTCGGCTTATATACGATTTAATGTCTTATACCAAAAAACATAACATTCCGGGACTTCTCATGCTAATTGATTTTGAAAAAGCATTTGACTCTGTATCTTGGAACTTTTTATATAATGTTCTGGAAGCTTTTGGTTTTGATGAAAATTTTATTAACTGGATTAAGCTCTTCAACAATGACATTAAAGCATACATAACTCAATGTGGCATCTTATCTCAACCTATTCCTATAGAACGTGGATGCAGACAAGGGGATCCAATTGCTCCATACCTTTTCTTACTTGTTGTTGAAGTTTTATCTTGTCTCATAGTCCAATCTTCAGACATTTGTGGGATAACAATAGGTAAAACCACTTTCAAACTCACACAATTTGCAGACGATACTACCTTAATTCTAGACGGTAGTGCTACCTCATTACAGTCGGCAATGAATATTTTGGAGATATTTGGGGAACTCTCAGGCTTAAAAGTGAATTGTGAAAAAACAAAACTTATTTGGATCGGGAGTGAGGTGGCATCCCAAAGGATGCTGAAAGTGTCACATAAGCTGGACTGGGGAGACATTCAGTTTAACCTATTAGGAATACAATTTTCTTGTGACCTGACCAAACTACCCAATTTAAATTACCAAACTGCTCTACAAAAAGCCAAAAAATTGATAAACTCCTGGCAATATAGGTATTTAACACCCTTTGGCAAAATTACAGTTATAAAAACTTTAATCTTACCAAAATTTACTCACCTATTTATGTCAATCCCAACCCAATTAGAAATTTTAAATACACTACACAAGCTGCTTTTCAATTATATATGGGATGGGAAACCTGATAAAGTCAGTAGGGACAAACTTTGCACAACCATAATAAATGGTGGTTTAAAAATGGTAAATATATTCCAATTTGAAAAATCATTAAAAATTAATTGGTTAAAAGGATTTTTCAGACAAGACAGCAAACCCTGGCTAAAACTTGTATTAAAAGACATCAATATATCTAAATTTACCTCATTAGGAAGTCAGTGGTGCCTATCAGCCTTATCAAAACTAAATCCCTTTTGGAAGATAGTATTTAGCTACTATAACAGCCTCTGCCTTAATACAAAAATTAAAACAAATTATGATATAATGTGCTCCAGTATCTGGCTAAATAAACCGGTTGGCACAGAAAAACTTTACTTGAGTGACTGGTTTTCAAATGGGGTACATGTAATTGGAGACATTATAAACCCTGATGGCAGTATTATTTCGATTGAAGAGATAAAACATCAATATGGATTTTCACCAAACTTTTTGAATTACATAACAATTCGAACGCTTGTCAAAAAGTTTATTGATAAGACAGGTAACGGAACCATATATAACTTTCCCAGGCCACATATACCAGTTTATCTTAGACCTTTGTTGAAGTCATGTGGCAGTAGAACAATCTATCAAGTATTCCAACAAAATCATAATATTTCATCTCAAAATGAAATAAAGTGGAACTCAGACTTAAATATGGAACCCGATGAAATTTCATGGGGAATACGTTACAGAATATGTTTCCATTCAATAGAAGATAATAGCTTAAAATGGCTCCAGTACCGTATTTTACATAGAATCCTTGGTGTACGAGACCTTCTGTTCAGAATAAAGGTTTCTGATATAAACACGTGTAGACTGTGTAAAGAGCACTCGGAAACAATTGTCCATTTATTCTCTGAATGCACAAAATCACATAGCCTTTGGCAAAATGTTATATCATGGATTAAATCAAGCATAAATCTTAACATCAACTTGACTAAAAATATGAAAATATTAGGTTATACTGAACAGGGTCCCAACTTCTGGCCATTAAACTTCATTTTGACTATAACAAGACAGTATATTTTTACCAAAGCAAAGGACTTGGGCCAATTAAATATCTATCACTTGCAAAAACTAATTCATAAAAGGTACACTGAGCAAGAAACTTTATCTACGTTGAATGGTAAGACCAACTCGTTTCAAGAAAAATGGGTGGTTTGGAAAAAAATCTTTGATTTTGTTTAATTAATTTCTAAACTTTGAAAAAATGAGTATTCCTGGTCATGTAAAACAAAAGTCTTCTAATTGTCCTAAAATCACTGTTGCCATTTCCAAAAATCTGTAATCTGTAATCAGTAATTAGCAAACGATAATAATGCCCCTTCTTAAGTATATATTTTTTATAACAACCTGTAGATTATGTATGCTCTACTCCTGAATGTTTATTTTTTTTTTTCTCTTGTTATTTTTTTTTTGTGAGTATGGAAACATTGTACATATACAGCAAAAAGAAAAATAAATATAAAAAAAAAATAAAATCTTGATTTTGCTCCAACACCACACATAAGCGTTCATTAAATGTATTACCACTTCTGTATGCATGGTAATATTCAAAACATCGACAAGGTAAATAATTCAAAGCAGGAGGTCTTTTTTGTGCAGAGTGCTTAAAGCAAGAAATTTGTTTGGTTATTGAACAAACTACAGATTGAAAATTACATGATGTGAAATATAAACTACTAGTGATCATATCTGGAGTCACAAAAGGATGAATTTATAATTAATAAACTAAGAAATGTGAAACAAAAATTTCAAATTTCTTTGGTGTTAATATTATTTCGATATGGATGATTAACCATGCTGCATAGAATAACCAGTCAATAATTATCTTGATACCAGCCTGCTTTGTGGTGTGTGTGATATAAACAATCCTTTATAAAGGTACAAATTGAACCAGCAACCCTGTTAAGTAAATAATTTGGGATATTCAAGGTTGAATAGTGCACTAGTGAACGTTTCAAAAGGTTCACAGAAAAGTTCTGCAAACTTAATCTGTATTCAGGGAAGTGAGTCTATAAAACATACACATTGTTATGTGTTCACCTGTTGTTGCTATATCTGGAACACACCCAATGTATTAATTGACTTCTATGTGACACCTTTCAAACAGAGTGCATTTTGGATTGGCTTTCTTCCAGAGGGAACTGCTATTATGAATAAGGTATTACATTTGTTTATACTTGTGGAGTATAACATTGAAAAATGGACCACTGTTCTCTTGAGACCCCATATAAGAAAAGACCCTTCTTAGAAGTAGCTATTTCTCCAGAGGGAAAAGCCTCAATGGATACATCTAGCCTGAGAGAAGTCCTAGGTGATATCTTGGATGAAAAGTTGAAGGAACACTTACAGCCCATCAAAACAGAACTTGCAGAGTTTCAGAGGAATGCTCAAACTGTCAATGACAACACCTGCTCAGCAATATCCTCCTTGAGAACAGAATGTGAAAAAGCTAAAGCTGAGAACAGTCTTTTAAAACAACAGCTTCTAAAACTTGAGAGTTTCCAAAGGAGAAATAACCTTAAGATTGTTGGACTATCAGAAAATAAAGGCGAGAACATTGAGATTGTAGTGATCTCAATGTTCAACGAATTCCTTCAGAAGCCTTATAAATTTGACGAGAGAACCCTGGAGCGCGTCCATCGCCTAGGTCCCTTTCAGAAAGGCAGGAGGAGGGATGTTCTTGCCAGATTTGCAAATTTCAAAGACAAATTAACTGCCCTCGAAATAAAAGAGAAGATCCGAGAAAAATATGGCTTCTTACTATTTGATGATCTTCCACTGGATATTGAAAAAGCAAACAAAAAACTTCACCCGGTGCGTCAGGCCTTGAGGTATGTAAAGGAGAATTCTGACACCGACTGTGAAGTAAGGTCAGTCAGACTGAAACATGGATCCCTCATTTTGAATGGGAAAAGTTATGGAACAGATAACCTGCATACTCTTCCACCATCTCTACAAACAGACAAACTTTTCACTGTCACCAAAGAAGGCATAACAGCTTTCTTCCGAAGCTATAGCCCTTTGTCAAACCACTATAAATGTAGCTTTCAAGTGGGTGGAGAGACCTACACCAGTATGGAAAAATACCTGATGATCCAGAAGGCAAAATTGTTTGAGGATAGCCAGATGCTGGAACAGATGAAGACTGAGGATGATCCGGTCAAGCTAAAGCATTTGGGGAAAATGGTCAAAAATTTCAACTCATCAACTTGGATGAAGGAAGTTGACAATATCCTTGCTGATGGACTCTACTCAAAATTTTCACAGAACAAAGACTTGTCTGATTTCCTCAGGGATACAGGGAGTAATGTGCTGGCAGAGGCCAACCCGAACGATAAAGCTTTCTCAGTTGGTCTTCCACTGTTCACAAAAGACATCTGGAATATGGACAACTGGTGTGGCAAAAACAAATTAGGCAAGGCTCTAATGAAAACTAGAGACACTTTGGAATAGAAAAATTGCAATATTTTGTATGTGATAACTTAAAACTTTCAAACCTGTATTTGAACCATTTGTATTAGTACTTAATATGCTTTTTGTACTTCCAAATACCATGTAATTCAATATTTTGCTTTGAGACAGTTACAATTTTTCATATCAAGAAAGTCAATAATTTGATTTGAGACAGACAATACAACAAGTCTAAAGATAATTAGTAATGACATATAATCTGTTTACCTGAGACAGCATAAAAGTAATGTTATGTATTGATCAATAACTGTCTGACATATATATAGTATCATATCACATAGCAAAGTTGTATACGACTGGTTATACTTTTTTACACCTGTTTAAATTAATAGAATCATTCTTTACTGTATCTTTATTACAGTATTAATTTCTTAACTAGAGTTACCTTTTGAGATTTCTTCGTTTGTACAATTAATAAGTTGACCCAAAATATCTCTGTACAGAATGGGTTTCTAACTGATTAGACTAATGTTTTAAAGCTCTAATGAAACTTTAAGACATTTTGGAATATACACAATGGTTATACAATGCATTTAATTGCTGTTTTATCAAAAAATTTGGTGTCAGTACTAAAAATACTTTAGATTTTCAAAGACATTGTAGTTAAATGTCTTAAATGTGTTTGAGTGATAACATATTTTGTATGTGATAACTTAAAACTTTCAAACCTGTATTTGAACCATTTGTGTTAGTACTTAATATGCTTTTGTACTTCCAAATACCATGTAATTCAACATTTTGCTTTGAGACAGTTACAATTTTTCATATCAAGAAAGTCAATAATTTGATTTGAGACAGACAAATACCATGTAATTCAATATTTTGCTTTGAGACAGTTACAATTTTCCATATCAAGAAAGTCAATAATTTGATTTGAGACAGACAATATAACAAGTCTAAAGATAATTAGTAATGACATATAATCTGCTTACCTGAAACAGCATAAAAGTAATGTTATGTATTGATCAATAACTGACATATATATAGTATCATATCACATAGCAAAGCTGTATACGACTGGTTATACTTTTTTACACCTGTTTAAATTAATAGAGTCATTCTTTACTGTACCTTTATTACAGTATTAATTTCTTAACTGGAGTTATCTTTTGAGATTTCTTCGTTTGTATAATTAATAAGTTGACCTAAAATATCTCTGCACAGAATGGGCTTCTAACTGATTAGACTAATGTTTTAAAGCTCTAATGAAACTTTAAGACATTTTGGAATATACACAATGGTTATACAATGCATTTAATTGCTGTTTTATTACAAAAATTTGGTGTCAGTACTAAAAATACTTTAGATTTTCAAAGACATTGTAGTTAAATGTCTTAAATGTGTTTGAGTGATAACATATTTTGTATGTGAAAACTTAAAACTTTTCAAATCTGTATTTGAACCATTTGTGTTAGTACTTAATATGCTTTTTGTACTTCCAAATACCATGTAATTCAATATTTTGCTTTGAGACAGTTACAATTTTTCATACCAAGAAAGTCAATAATTTGATTTGAGACAGACAATATAACAAGTCTAACGATAATTAGTAATGACATATAATCTGCTTACCTGAGACAGCATAAAAATAATGTTATGTATTGATCAATAACTGTCTGACATATATATAGTATGCATAGTATTTGAACCATTTGTGTTAGTACTTAATATGCTTTTTGTACTTCCAAATACCATGTAATTCAATATTTTGCTTTGAGACAGTTACAATTTTTCATACCAAGAAAGTCAATAATTTGATTTGAGACAGACAATATAACAAGTCTAACGATAATTAGTAATGACATATAATCTGCTTTACCTGAGACAGCATAAAAATAATGTTATGTATTGATCAATAACTGTCTGACATATATATAGTATCATATCACATAACAAAGTTGTATACGACTGGTTATACTTTTTTACACCTGTTTAAATTAATAGAATCATTCTTTACAGTATTAATTTCTTAACTGGAGTTATCTTTTGAGATTTCTTCGTTTGTATAATTAATAAGTTGACCCAAAATATCTCTGTACAGAATGGATTTCTAACTGATTAGACTAATGTTTTAAAGCTCTAATGAAACTTTAAGACATTTTGGAATATACACAATGGCTATACAATGCATTTAATTGCTGTTTTTATTACAAAAATTTGGTGTCAATACTAAAAATACTTTAGATTTTCAAAGACATTGTAGTTAAATGTCTTAAATGTGTTTGAGTGAATTACTATTCTGAATATCTATTATATCAATAATTTTTTTTTTTTTTTTTTTTTTTTAGCCAATTATAATTTAGTAAAACATAAAACCGGCTAATGATAACATAATTAAAATGTATAAATGTAATACAGATTGATGACTCTCTGACACACAGCCTTGTATTACACTATACTAATGTTGTATATTACTGGTTACACATTTCATGTAGAAACATTTTTTTACTGTTGACTCACTGACTATTGTTCAAGACCTATGAATATCTGTTTTAAATAATTAAATTATCTTGTAGCCTTGTATTACACTATATTAATGTTGTTTATTACTGGTTACACATTCCATGTAGAAACATTTTTTTTTTTTTACTGTTGACTCACTGACTATTGTTCAAGACCTATGAATATCTGTTTAAATAATTAAATTATCTTTCAAATTTTCCTATTTTGCAAAAGTAGCAACTTAATCTATAATATTTTAAAGTATAGAGTGGATTTGTAATTCGTTAGAATCACACGACAACAGGAATTTTGTTGGTTGTTGTGAAATCCATAAACCCTAAATTAATGATACAAAAGTATTACAACAGGAATTTTGTTGGTTGTTGTGAAATCCATAAGCCCTAAATTAATGATACAAATGTTTTACTATTGCTCCAGGAGATCACTATATATATGAGTTTTATTTGTGTTCTAATGTATATAGTGTTTGTTGGTTTTTTACTTTCTCTTTACCTTCATTGTAAATATAATTTTGTTGAAATTTTGGAAATGGCAATACTGATTCAAGATGTTCTTTCTTGTTATGATATCCAAATAACTCACTTGCGCTTTGCTACATGTAATTGTATATCAATTAAATCAAGATTAATGGCTCATAACAATATATTGGGGTTACGGCTGTGGAGTGTTCCATTTAGGCTCTTTGAAATCCTCACTAAGAATTTCTATGGATACTAAAACTATGGATATACCACCACACAAATTTACACTATTATCTGCAAATTGCCAAGGGTTGCGTACTTATGAAAAAAGAAATGACGTACTGTCTTACTTCAAAGATACAAATGCATCTATTGTTTGTCTGCAGGATACCCACTTGTTAGAAAGTGATATCTCATCTGTCAAAAATATTTGGCCAGAATGCTATTTAAATGGAGTAAAATCAAACTCCCGAGGTGTTATAATCCTTGTGAATAATAACTTCGAACATGAGGTATTGGACATTTCTAAAGATGAAGAAGGAAATATGTTACAGCTACTGATTGACTGTGGTACATTTAAACTTAATCTTATTAATATTTACGCCCCAAATAAAGATGATCCAAACTTTTTCATCAAACTTAAACAGTTGTCACAGAACGACAAAGCAAACTATGTTATGATTTGTGGTGATTACAACCTTACCCTTGACCCCACAGTAGACTGCTATAACTATGTAAAAGTCAACAACCCCCAATCCAGGTCAAAAGTTATTGAAATGATGAACGATTTAGACTTAACTGACTCATTCCGTAATTTAAATCCTACTTTAAAACGTTTCTCATGGCGAAAAAAGAATCCTATAAAACAAGCTAGACTAGATTATATATTAACTTCAAGTTCAATGATAGATATAATAGATTCATGTGCTATCAAATCAAGTTATCGATCGGACCATTCACCTGTCGAAATAACAATATCTCTGGATAGCTTTATTCGCGGAAGGGGTACATGGAAGTTTAACAATAGTCTACTTAAAAATAAAGACTATTTAAATTTAATCAACCAGATAATAGACGAAGAAAAGGAAAAATACTGTGTACCCATATATAATCCAACCTATATAAAAGAAAATTTTAATGATATTTTCTTTACTATAGATGCTGATCTGTTCTTAGAAATACTATTTTTAAGAATTCGAGGTGAGACAATCAAATTTGCATCTTTTTTAAAGAAAACACAAAGAAATCAGGAAAAAAACTTGTTACAAGATATAGCCCACCTTGAAAACACACCACAGGGTCAGTTTAATTTAACTTTATTAGAGGACAAAAAATCGGAATTGGAAAACCTGAGAAAAGAAAAGGTTAAAGGTCAGATGACCCGTGCCAGATTACAGTGGTTAAATGAGGGTGAAAAACCTACTTCCTTCTTTTGTAAATTAGAAAATCGAAATTACACTGAGAAAACAATGAGAAAACTGCAAACAGATTCTGGTTCAATTATAACTAACCAAAAAAGTATTCTGAAAGAAATTCACAAATTTTATAGTAACTTGTTTAAATCCAGAGATGATCAAACCCAAAACGACATGGCAAGAGAAAAAATATCTGGTGCCAATTTGAAACAGGTTCGTGAAGGTCAATTGGGGAATAAACTATCTGTAAATGAACTTAGTAAAGTTCTTAGAGAAATGAAAAACAATAAATCACCTGGTATAGACGGCATCTCAGCTGAATTCTTGAAAGTCTTTTGGGGAAAACTAAAATTTTTTGTGACTAATGCTATAAACTGTTGTTACTCTAAGGGCATCCTAAGCACTTCTATGCGACAAACTGTTATCACCTGTTTACCCAAAGGCAATAAAGATCGCAAACTTGTAAAAAACTGGAGACCTATCTCATTACTAACTGTGGTCTACAAACTAGTTTCTTCTGCTATTGCCAAAAGACTTAAACCACTCTTGAATGATATAATTAGTGAACCTCAATCTGGTTTCATTTCTGGAAGAAGTATTGGAGACTGTACTCGGCTTATATACGATTTAATGTCTTATACCAAAAAACATAACATTCCGGGACTTCTCATGCTAATTGATTTTGAAAAAGCATTTGACTCTGTATCTTGGAACTTTTTATATAATGTTCTGGAAGCTTTTGGTTTTGATGAAAATTTTATTAACTGGATTAAGCTCTTCAACAATGACATTAAAGCATACATAACTCAATGTGGCATCTTATCTCAACCTATTCCTATAGAACGTGGATGCAGACAAGGGGATCCAATTGCTCCATACCTTTTCTTACTTGTTGTTGTAGTTTTATCTTGTCTCATAGTCCAATCTTCAGACATTTGTGGGATAACAATAGGTAAAACCACTTTCAAACTCACACAATTTGCAGACGATACTACCTTAATTCTAGATGGTAGTGCTACCTCATTACAGTCGGCAATGAATATTTTGGAGATATTTGGGGAACTCTCAGGCTTAAAAGTGAATTGTGAAAAAACAAAACTTATTTGGATCGGGAGTGAGGTGGCATCCCAAAGGATGCTGAAAGTGTCACATAAGCTGGACTGGGGAGACATTCAGTTTAACCTATTAGGAATACAATTTTCTTGTGACCTGACCAAACTACCCAATTTAAATTACCAAACTGCTCTACAAAAAGCCAAAAAATTGATAAACTCCTGGCAATATAGGTATTTAACACCCTTTGGCAAAATTACAGTTATAAAAACTTTAATCTTACCAAAATTTACTCACCTATTTATGTCAATCCCAACCCCATTAGAAATTTTAAATACACTACACAAGCTGCTTTTCAATTATATATGGGATGGGAAACCTGATAAAGTCAGTAGGGACAAACTTTGCACAACCATAATAAATGGTGGTTTAAAAATGGTAAATATATTCCAATTTGAAAAATCATTAAAAATTAATTGGTTAAAAGGATTTTTCAGACAAGACAGCAAACCCTGGCTAAAACTTGTATTAAAAGACATCAATATATCTAAATTTACCTCATTAGGAAGTCAGTGGTGCCTATCAGCCTTATCAAAACTAAATCCCTTTTGGAAGATAGTATTTAGCTACTATAACAGCCTCTGCCTTAATACAAAAATTAAAACAAATTATGATATAATGTGCTCCAGTATCTGGCTAAATAAACCGGTTGGCACAGAAAAACTTTACTTGAGTGACTGGTTTTCAAATGGGGTACATGTAATTGGAGACATTATAAACCCTGATGGCAGTATTATTTCGATTGAAGAGATAAAACATCAATATGGATTTTCACCAAACTTTTTGAATTACATAACAATTCGAACGCTTGTCAAAAAGTTTATTGATAAGACAGGTAACGGAACCATATATAACTTTCCCAGGCCACATATACCAGTTTATCTTAGACCTTTGTTGAAGTCATGTGGCAGTAGAACAATCTATCAAGTATTCCAACAAAATCATAATATTTCATCTCAAAATGAAATAAAGTGGAACTCAGACTTAAATATGGAACCCGATGAAATTTCATGGGGAATACGTTACAGAATATGTTTCCATTCAATAGAAGATAATAGCTTAAAATGGCTCCAGTACCGTATTTTACATAGAATCCTTGGTGTACGAGACCTTCTGTTTAGAATAAAGGTTTCTGATATAAACACGTGTAGACTGTGTAAAGAGCACTCAGAAACAATTGTCCATTTATTCTCTGAATGCACAAAATCACATAGCCTTTGGCAAAATGTTATATCATGGATTAAATCAAGCATAAATCTTAACATCAACTTGACTAAAAATATGAAAATATTAGGTTATACTGAACAGGGTCCCAACTTCTGGCCATTAAACTTCATTTTGACTATAACAAGACAGTATATTTTTACCAAAGCAAAGGACTTGGGCCAATTAAATATCTATCACTTGCAAAAACTAATTCATAAAAGGTACACTGAGCAAGAAACTTTATCTACGTTGAATGGTAAGACCAACTCGTTTCAAGAAAAATGGGTGGTTTGGAAAAAAATCTTTGATTTTGTTTAATTAATTTCCTGAGTATTAAATGAGTATAAATGAGTATAAATGAGTATTCCTGGTCATGTGAAGCAAAAGTCTCCTAATTGTCCTAAAATCACTGTTGCCATTTCCAAAAATCTGTAATCTGTAATTAGCAAACGATAATAATGCCCCTTCTTAAGTATATATTTTTTATAACAACCTGTAGATTATGTATGCTCTACTCCTGAATGTTTATTTTTTTTTTCTCTTGTTATTTTTTTTTTTTTGTGAGTATGGAAACATTGTACATATACAGCAAAAAGAAAAATAAATATAAAAAAAAAATATTCAAAACATCTAAACCATAATTCGGCCATGCAGATGTAGATAAAGAATGTTGAATTTTAGTTTACTGATTAATGCTGTCATCTTGTTATTGAACTGACTTGTTTTAATACTTCATCTTTACATGCATTATCTTTCTTTTAAACATTATTTTCTGCATTTAAACATTTTTTGGAACTTTATATAACTGACAGTGCTCTGAAAGTATCCTGAACTTTGTACTGGTACAGTGCTTCTGTATCTCATGTTGTTGAAAATATTTCCCTAGGCTGTGGGGTACGGGCATCTCTGATGCTATTTTTACATCTACTTTCATGGATGTTTCTCCCCCTGTGGGTCCGGGGAAGTAGAATAGGCCCAACGTGCCCTCCTGCGTGTCGTAAGAGGCGACTAAATGGGGGTGTGATATCACAGAACAACACAAACTTTGACTAGATTTTATTAATGTTTTCTTTTGTTTTACTCCTTTTTAGAATTTGTTCTATTTATGGTTTCTACCTGTTTTATTGTATCTGTACCGTTAGTTGTATATTCTGGTTTAGTTTTAATCTGTATTTCTAGTCATGATTTTTTATATTTGATTATGTTATACACATTGTATAGTAAAAGTATTGGTAGTCTGTATTTGTCGTTCTTCTAGTCTTTTTCTTGTATTGTGTTTTATTCAAATATTGTTTGCCTAATGTATTTTTTACTATGTGTATCTAGTCAGATTTCTTCATGTAGTACACATTGTTTAGTTAATGTATTTATTAATTTTAATAGTGCTGCATAACACCAAGGTGTTTAGCACTTTAAATTTTAACTTTACTTTACTTTACTTTACTTCATGGATGTTTCACTTCAGGGTTTGGGAGTTCTTTGTGCTGTATGGACCACCTAAGGTCCATCTTTGATGTAGCAGTCCAATCTGTTCATCAGTTCTAGAGCTCATAGCTGTCCTTTTTGCTCAGATATTTGTTCCTTTTATTATCCTTTCATCAAAGGATCATCCTTTCAGCCTCAGACAACACAGATGTCTTGTTCTCAAGACATTTGTTCTTTTCCTGTCCTTTCTTCAAAGGACACTTCAGATTGCTCAGGTAACATTGTTGTCTGTGCTTTCTTTTATATCAAAAGAGCTTAAGAACAAGTCTGTTCTTCCACCTTCTCATGTTCCATGGGCATGAATCCTTGGCAGACAATCTCTGGAGGTCTTAGCTCACCTTTCATATAAGGTGGTCTCTCAATTCTTGGATCTTCAGATGGTAGTCTCAGACTTCTCATCTTATTTAGATCTCTTTTGCCATGTGATTCAATCACAAGCTGCTCTTACATATGCCTCCTGTGCTAGATCCTTAGGCTCTGGCAACAGATGCCCTGGAGTGTTTTGGTCCGGAGTACTTGTTTTACTCCTTCCCTCCTTCAGCTCCTTGTCCTCTATGGCCAGGAAGTTAATCAACTTTCAGAGCTGTATCATGCTTCTTGTAGCCTTTCTTGGTAATTGCCAGGTTTGGCCTCAAGATCTCCTTTAAGAAAGCCATTGGCTCTTCCTCTTATTCTTCTATAACAATCTCATCTAGAGTTTTGTTATTATTTGTATGGAGTTCCTTTCTTCAAGCTTTCTGGCTGAAGTCTCCTTTAAGAAGAATTTTCACAGGAGGGGTCCATAGCTGTCTATGAAGCAATGTGGAACTGCTTCAAAACTTGTGAGAAACATGGCCACTCTGCCATGCTTCAACTGTCCTTCTATTGCTGTTTGTTCCTATTTAGGAATTATTTTTCAGACAATAGGGATACAGGTCAGCTCTCTCCAGGTACTTCTTGGAGTTGGGTTCTTATAGGGAGCTAGTAAGTCTCATTTAGAGTTTCCTTAAGTCCAGAATTAGGGTAGTCGTCGCCTACCTGTTTGGCACTTAATCCTTGGTTCTGCAGGCTCTTACCAAGGCTCCTCTTGAACCCTTTTCTTTTGCTGAGCCAAGTTTTTCACATTTTAGACAGCCTTTCTTACTCTCTTTGGGAAGGAGAAGGAGTGATTTTGATTCCTCTATTTAGAGGTTTCTCTCACTCTCTAGGGATGGCCTAAGTCATCCTTAAGTCAGATCTTGCTTTCCTGGCTTAAGCCAGTTTTCTTCAGAAGGCTCTTCCTGCTTTGACTTTAATCTTTGATCAGGATGACTCAGAGGACCTCTCCTTTTCTTCAGTCAGATTCTATCTTTTCTGACTTTCTTAGGAGGATTTCTTCTTTGTCTTTCTTCTGAAGTCCAAGAGGATGATATTGCTGCTCAGACAATATCTTTTTGGATAACATTTTATCCTTTATTTCCTCAATCTCTGTTCCACATGTGAAGGCCCATGATGTTTTTGCCCAGGTTTCATTCTGGTCTCCTCGGTGGTTTCCCACTTCTTCACATCATGTAGGATTCCTCTTGGATTTCTTGCACTTCACTTATTTTCCTTCAGAGATGTTTTTCTTAAGAATCTCTATGATTTCTTAAGTGGAGTGGACATCCTTTTCCACTCAGCCAATTTTCTTTTCTACTTAAATTCCTCAATTTAAGTCCATCTGAAACTTTTAGTTTCAGAAAAAGGGGGGTGGCATTTCCCTTTGAGGGAATCTATTCTTCATCTCTATTTTCAGAACCGTGCTTCTTAGTGCCTCTGGGCATGTTCCCATTCTGAGCACAGGGCATATTTATGCCTTCTCCTTTGAGCTGACCTAATAGGGTGTAGACAGCAGTGTTGAAGTTAGTGCAGTGGTTAATGCTACTCACTTAACTCACTCGAGTTATTCTTCAGCACAGAGGTTTTGGGTTCAATTGCATTGCACGAGGAAGTATCCTTTTGTAGCAATTTAACCTTAGGGTGGTTTTCCTCAGTCTGTCTTTTTCCCAGCATCATTCCATGTGGGCATTCAACCCAAGTGTTTTCATATGGTAGAGTATATTTACATTTTTATGAAATAAAATTTCATATTTTTAAATGTAAAATGCATTTTTATGAATAAAAATGTATGTACTTACCATATGAAAACAGCAAATCACCCTCCCGCCTGCCCCGCTTTTAAAGACCTTTTTCCGGCATTTATGTTTATTCACAAAAAGAATGAACTATTTCTGTATTACTGCGCATGGCAGAGTGAATTAGGTCACCAGGGGTCAAAGGTAGCAAGTATATAGGTTTAAAGAGGGTCTCCCCTCATATATTTAAATTCTATGTACGGTGTATGTGGCGGTCACCGAACGCCAAGCCACACCTACCCAAGTGTTTTCATATGGTAAGTATATACATTTTTATTCATAAAAATGCATTTTACATTTAAAAATATGAAAATTTGTTCAAAGTGAAAACAATAATGTTCTGTATCAGTGTAATTACATAGGTCTGTTCCACACAAATAAATTACATTAAAGTTACAAATAATAAGTAATCATTAAGCATCCCTGAAAAGGGTGCTTATTTGTTTTCGCATCAGTTTCTTCGTCACCGTCGCCACTTTGTGGTCTCCCTTGAATATCTCCCTAATTATTGGAAGCTATTTAACCATATTTGGCAGTTATATACCTTAGGCGTGGGAAAATTATCAAGGTCATATGATCAAAAAATAGTTTTTAAGTACACCCACCCATCATTGCTGCTCAGCAAAATCTACTGACTGAAGAAGGTTGTAATTATACACACATTTTCATGCTATGAAAAACGCGAGCTGATTAGATTTTCGGAGCGATCTGATGAAAAATGACTGATTTATGAGCGATTTTCTCACAGGTACCAACCAGAAAACTTAAAATTCATGTCAACCCCCCTATTATCTTCTTAAGTATTGCATTTAGAGTCATAAAATGGATTGGGAGGTAGTAGGACCACCATATGTGGAGAGTCTAGAAAGCAAGTCAGATTCCCCCCCCCCCCCAACGCCCCTGTAGGGGTCAAACTGTGGTCATAAAATAGTCAATTTTGACATTTTTCCCTTATCTCCTTTATTATTGGTTTTAGAGCTTTAGAATGTGTTAAGAGGTATTTCGGAAATCATATATGAAGAGTCTAGATAGCCAGTCAGATTTATCCCGTGACCCCCCCCCCCCTTGTGGGTCAAACTGGGGTCATAAAATAGATGATTTTGTGTTTTGTCTTTTATCTCCTTTATTCTTACTTTTAGAGCTTTAGAATATATTAACAGGTATTGGGAAACCATATGAATTATGAAGATTCTATATAGCTGGTCAGATTTAACCCCCTGACCCTCTGTTATGGGTCAAACAGAGGTCATAAAATAGCCAATTTTGTCTTTTTGCCTTATATCTCATTTGTTCTTGCTTTTAGAGATTTAGAATGTATTAAGTTGTATTGGGAAACCTTATGTGAAAAGTCTAGATAGTCGGTCAGATTTACCTCCTGACCCTCCCTTATGGGTCAAACTGGGGTCATAAGATAACTGATTTTGTCTTTTTTGCCTTATATCTTCTTTATTCTTGCTTTTAGAACTTTAGAATGTATTAAGAGGTATTGGGAAACCATATGAATTGTGAAGATTAATGTTAACCCCCCTATTATCTTCTCAAGTATTGCATTTAGAGTCATAAAATGGATTGGGAGGTATTAGGACCACCATATGTGGAGAGTCTAGAAAGCAAGTCAGATCCCCCCCCCCCCAACGCCCCTGTAGGGGTCAAACTGGAGTCATAAAATAGTCAATTTTGACATTTTTTCCTTATCTCCTTTATTATTGGTTTTAGAGCTTTAGAATGTGTTAAGAGGTATTTCGGAAACCATATATGAAGAGTCTAGATAGCCAGTCAGATTTATCCCCTGACCCCCCCTTGTGGGTCAAACTGGGGTCATAAAATAGATGATTTTGTGTTTTGTCTTATATCTCCTTTATTCTTACTTTTAGAGCTTTAGAATATATTAACAGGTATTGGGAAACCATATGAATTGTGAAGATTCTATATAGCCGGTCAGATTTACCCCCTGACCCTCCGTTATGGGTCAAACAGAGGTAATAAAATAGCCAATTTTGTCTTTTTGCCTTAAATCTCATTTATTCTTGCTTTTAGAGATTTAGAATGTATTAAGTGGTATTGGGAAACCTTATGTGAAGAGTCTAGATAGTCAGTCAGATTTACCTCCTGACCCTCCCTTATGGGTCAAACTGGGGTCATAAGGTAACTGATTTTGTCTTTTTGCCTTATATCTTCTTTATTCTTGCTTTTAGAACTTTAGAATGTATTAAGAGGTATTGGGAAACCATATGTGAAGAGTCTATATAGCCAGTCAGATTTACCCCCTGACCACCCCCTATGGGTCAAACAGGGGTCATAAAATAGCTGATTTTGTCTTTTTGCCTTATATCTCCTTTATTCTTGCTTTTAGAGCTTTAGAATGTATTATGAGGTATTGGGAAACCACATCTAAAGAGTCGAGATAGTGGGTCACATTTACCCCCTAATAAATATTCAAGAGTCTACACTGGTTGCCTGTTGAACAATGCTGAAATTTCAATACTCTCATTGTTGTATACATGTTCCTCCACACTGGTTACTCGACAAAGAATTTGAGCTCTTACCTTGCACCTGCAACATAAGATGAAACAAGCCTGAGAGAAAGTACCTATAAAGATTCCACAGTTCATGACTTGGATCACTTTGTAATGATGGTTAAAAAGTTAGTTTTCTAGAAGTAGGAGCTGTTTCATGACTCCAATACATAAATCAGAGACTTTAGAAACAGCTATGCACATGATGCCCCAAGTTTTTGGAAGGAGCTCCCTGATCATATATAAACTGTGTTTTCTCTTTCATTTTTAAGAAAGGCCACTGATTACTTTCAAGCTGTAACAGGAAAATATAAAGTTCTACTTCAATTTATTTTTCAATCAAAATAATAATTACAGTCAACGGTATGAACTTAATAGTTCATACAATAGTATAATAATGAAACCAATCTGACATGACCACAGTCCTATCCAGCTTATTAACTTATAAAACAAGTTTGTACACTCTATCCAGCAATCTGCCCTGTGATCCATTCGGCATCCATACATAATGCTATATCGAGATAATCAGTGTCCACAACTACGCTGTATTGCTGTAAGATGTGCACAATATCCAAAATTCAGCAAAAGCACTTTGATAGATCTACACATTTTATTTAGTGTACTCCTAAGTTTACAACAAAATGAACATAACAACCCATATAGCATTCCGCCGTCGGACCGACGTTGGCTATTGGTCGCATGGTCAGCAGATTTTGCCGACGTTGGGCCGACGTTGGCTTGGCAACCAACACTCTGGTTAGATGTCTCTATATTTTGCCGACGTTGGGCCAACGTTGGGCCGACGTTGGCTTGCCAACCAACACTCAGGTTAGATGTCTATATTTTGCCAACGTTGGGCCAACGGCGGATTTTTATTCAAGATGGCGGTGAGCAATAATAGGGGATTTGGGGTAACTTAGAAAAAAATATTTATTATGGTATGTCTAAAAGTCATATTTCAGTGAGCCCACAAATTTTAACTAACCATTTAACAATTTTACACATAAAAATAATATTCTCATTAAAAATTCACACTACAAAAGTTATCAATGAACATCATCTGATTGGCTGATGCTATACATAGAATATAATTTTCACCGGTGGCTTGCCGACGTTGGGCCAACATTGGCCCGACGGTCAAAAAGCCGTTGGCCCAACGTCGGCAGCCAACGTCGGACCGATGGATGTGCCGACGTTGGGCCAACGTCGGTCCGACGGTGGAATGCTATCTGGGAAGCAGTTTGTATCCACTTGACACACTGGATAATTTACAATATAGCAATTTCAAACACTTCTGTCCATATAGAACACCAACTGACACGGACTGTGGTCAGGTTTTCAACCCTTTCTATACTGGCCAGGGCCGGTATTCATAAAACTTGCTGAGACCAAATTTTGTCTCAAGTCTTAAGTTTTGGTCTCAAGTCTGAGACCATTTTTGGTCTCAAACTTGTTAGCTATTCACAAAACAGTTGAGACCAAATTTAGTCTCAGATTTGGTCTCAAACTTAAGACTGGTACATAGTTGTCTTAAATATTTTTTTCAAAGTCTCAAGCATTATTTCATCTTAACTGAGATGCATATTATATTTTTTTTGGTTTAATGTAAAGTAGAAATAATTTACAACATATGTAATACTTGGCCTAAACTTTTGTAACAACGGATATCCCATACTTTGGTTTCAAAAGTACCTTACTTTGAGACACTTTTCAACAGTGTTTTCAGACTGCATAGCAACAAAGAAGTAGATCATGTGACATGAAAAATAAAAAACACTTGACACAATTTTCTAGTTATTTTTTATTTTAATAGACAGTATAATTTTTGTTAAGAATTAAAACACACAAAAACTATTGATCTTTGAAAAAATGTTAGATATATTTGCAAGTTTATTGTTTGTTTACATTGGAAAGACTTCAGACTGGTCTCAGCTTGGTCTCAGCTGAGAACCTCTTTGTGAATACAAAGCTGAGACTTGGTCTCAGCTGAGACCAAATCTCAAAGCTGAGACTATTTTTTGTCTCAGACTTAAGATCTCTTTATGAATACGGCCCCTGGGTTCCAAAATGTTCCAGAAACAGAATGCCATTTTACATACATCACAAGGTTCCAGGATTTTCCACATAATTGAAGTTTATATATATCCATTAGTGCAGAAAGATCAATACTTAATGTAAAGTATAGAGATTATTAATGTGTTTATATGTTTAAAAAGCCACACACAACATTTTTTAAAACATTTTCAAGACATACTACCACAGTGCTCTACATGTAACGCATCCATTACCCAACCATCTTCCTGGCGCCTCCGGTCTTGGCCCATTTTCTGGATTCTGACTTTTTCAGCCTCTATTTGTGGTTCTAGTGCCTTAAATCTGTTAAATTATGGAGATTAAGCCCTATGAAAGTACTTGTCAGATTACAGTACAGTCACTCATTCAGTAATGTGCAATGATACTGGGAACTGTCAACACCAAAGTCATAAGGGAAAACAAAACAAAATCAACAAGGAAATAGTTTGAATAATTTAAAGGTATGATTACAAATTGGAAAATATTAAAAAAAGTAATAAATTTGCCAAAGTGAAAAAATAGCTCAAACACATGTATAGTTAAATATCATTAATTAAAATTTATTAAAATGGCTTGAATCCAGAAATTCTACATTATTATAGAGTATAAGTGTCGTCCAAAAATGAACTCATTGAGCATTGTCAACTAAATGATTGATTGCTAGCTACATATTTGAGGTTTAAAATCTATAAGATATTAACAAAATATTAAGATATTAACAAGTTAAGCTAGCAATATGATTTTGCTAATAAATGTGAAGCATCCCAAAAGCACAAATGTAATGTCCTTGGAGAAGCAAAAAATGAAAGTTAAAATTATGTGCATGTTGCAGACACTGTAGACAAAACAATGTAAAACATTTAAGTGGTTTACATTGTTTTGGTCATAGCAAGAGTTTTAACTAACATGACTAATTGGTTAAGATTTTACACAGTGAACTGCTAGGCATCTGTAAGTAATTAACTTTGCAAACCCACTACACCACCGAGCCCCCAAGCTATCAGTAGAGAGATGAAGTACTAGAGAGTTTAAGATACACGTTTTAGAAATTACGTGTACTGCAAAATCTATAAGTACACGTAGACGTTTCACGTTTGGCATTTCTGATTAAGATACAAGTATTGCGTGATGAAGGCAGGCCCCCTCCCCATTTGGTTGTTCATGCTTGGAAACAGATTCAATTTCATTGCAAGGAAAATATGGTGGAGGGATTGACCGTTTGTTCATGTTCATGATCTACAATGATTCAATATAATGTAAACTTAAGCATTTACAGTGACCTAAAATCATCCAATTGTTAATTAAAGATTAACAACCGAATAGGTCATATATATTACATGTATAAGCTATTGAATTTTAAGTTTTCCATTGTTTTTTAAAAAAATACTTCCCACAAAGGTAAGTATGATACAGCATGATAAGGAATGGTCCGCCCCTAATCTGTGGAATACAGCAAAAACTAGAAGCTTTTTAAATACAGTCTTTTAAAGTACATTTTTATGTAAAAATGCATTTTAACAACATATATATAATGTAAGATACATGAATATATTATTGCTAAAAAGTTGATTATATAAAATGAAGATTTAATAGTAAAAAGTTCAGGTAAACCCTCATGTTTTGTCCTTACTTGTAGAACTGGTTTTACACGTTGTGAACTTGTAGCTTGACGTTCTGAGTTTGGAAAAAATGTCTAAGATGACGTCATCCGTTCTCTTTGCAGTACGCGTCACGACGTGTACTTGTATCTTAAACTCTCTACTATCAAACAACGTGATTAAATCCAAACAAACTAACTCACATTTTTCCGTTTTTTGGATATATTTTTTCTAAAGTAATGTATATGACTGTGTCCTTTAAATTTGGAAGAACAATAACTCTGCACTGTGGACCTGATTTAATACTTAGTGAAAAAAACACTATTCCCATTTACATCACATACATATACATAACCGATCTTGCACTGATAAACATTGCATTATTGTAAAATGGGGATGTGTTTGTGAATGATGTGTATGTGATAGCAAAGAGAAAAGAATGGAAATGTTTTTTTTAATCATGAGAGGTATTGGAGTTATAATATACAGAGTTAATACAATACTCTCCTGTCTCTTAATTATGGCCCATTTACCTGAAATGGACTGCATATAGATTTTACTGTAGTTTCTATATTTGAAATCAAGTGGAACCTAGACCTAAGCATCGGAGTACCGATGCAAATTTGTATCCACCGTAAAGACAACTCACCAAAGCCAGTGAACCATCGTTTGACCTTGAAGGAGGGGCCCAAGGTTAAATCTGAAAATATCAGAAGATTCCCAGCCCATGACCTCCTATAAGTTGGTTTCATATTGCAAAACCTCTAGGACCAATAATAAGCAAGTTATCAGCACTTTTAAGTTTGGCTATTGTCATTTGACCTTGAAGGAGCGGTAAAACATATAGGTTGGTTTATCATCCCAAAACTCTAGGACCAATAATAAGGGAGATATAAGCACTTTTATGACTGACAAAGAAATGCCTGTGGTGGCCATCTTATTTTTCAAAATGAGGCCAAAAATATTCCCAGTCAAGATTTTGTAATGAGGAATATACCCTGTGAATTTGAGATCTCTGCTTATAATACCCTTTACTCTAGAGGGCCAACTAAAGCCCTTGCTGAAAGTCACAAAAACACCCGTGGTGGCCATCTTGTTTTTCAAAATGAGGCCAAAAGTATTCCAGGCAAGATATTATGGTTATGAATATATCCTGCAAATTTGAGAAGGCTAGCTATAATATTTTTTTCGTTAGAGTGGTAACGGTGAAATCTGCGGCGGTAGCAGCAGCGTAGGTGTAACAAAGCGAAATCCATAGTATCCACCGGATACAACGACTTGAAGACTATTCCACAAAATATATCTAACGCACAGAAACGTGGGGAAAAAGCTTCGTGTGAATTTTCTAATATGAAAAGTTTCCAACTTCAGGTGACTAGTACCCCATTAAACAGGACACCAAGAGCTTTGAAAACTTCACAAACCACAGAACACAAAAATGCAAGTAAGCAACTTATTTTAGCTTACAAATGCAGATGTACATTTAAATAGAGCTACAAGAAATATTAACTGGTGGGAATATTTTATTAACTGTGAAAATGGAATAAATACCAACAGACAGTGCCCAGTACTTAGCATACACTTCAAATGATCTTTTGTCTTAAAAAGTAGCTGGATACTGATAAGTTATTCCAAGAAAATGCTGAAATCCTAATAGTTTCTTATCTGATTACCCAATCTGATCCCAGTTTGACCCATTAGAGAGAGTTTGTGTGTGTAGTGGGGCTTTTAACTAACCAGCTCATCAAAACCCCCACACATGTGCCATATTACCTCCCAATTACCTCTACAGTGAAGCAGATACAAGCCAAAAACACCAAACTGTGACCCCAGGTTAACCTATAGGGCAGGGTTATATAAATCTGCTCTTTAGGATCCCTAATCTCTAAAAGAGATTCTACAATAAACATAAAACTGTGATTGCACAAACTCTGTTTAACCTATATGGGGGCCAGAAAGTAAATCTTACTGCTTACATCTGGCTTCCTATAACCTTCCAATACATTCTAAGGCCCTAAAAACACGGTATAATGAGATACAAGCAATCAACATGAATCTGTGATTTTTAAAAACCCCAGTGTGACCCACAATGGGAAGATCAATGCTGTCTCGCCAACTTTCCTATGACCCCAGTTTGACCCAGAATGGGGCAGAATAGGGAGGGGGAATCAAATAAATCAGGCTGGTTTTAATCTACACTCCCAGCATATGGTTTCTAATAGTTCCCAATACATTCTAAAGCTTTTAAAGAAATGGATAATGAGATCATTGGGGAGCCAGATTATTTTAAGCTTTCTGATGGTAACTCAGTATAATATCACTCATAAATTGCATAATTTTGGTTCACACCTTCCCCAAATCTAATCAACTCGAGATTTTGATAGCATTGACATGTATGTTAAATCATAACCAACTGCAGTATAAATTTTAGCCGAGGGGCAATGGCAAGCAGTTAGAACTCCCCCTCATCCCCCCAAAAATCTGTTTGACCATATGTGACCTCGATGAAACTCAAATATAAGCATGTACAAAATATTTTTTATACGCCTAAGATATTTAATTGCCAAAAATTCTTAGAGATATTGAATTGACCATAATGAAGTGGCAGTTGTAAAGAAACTCAACCCTAAAATAATTAGGTATTCAAATGAACTTATAAGTAAACTTTTATTGTGTTAATATATCTTACCTAGTGGACAGATGCATTTGTCCGGCGCACAGCCGGTCCCGCCAAACGTTAGAGAAAAACGCCTCGAGCTGGGCTCTGGCCCGGACCGGTAGTGTCCTGTTTACTCGCCAGGTGGCTGTATAGCCTCCCTGCCGGTGCACTGCGCGTGCGCGCGCATGCGTACTTCCTCCTTTTGTTTGGCGCGAAGACGAGAGGTCGTCTGTTTTTTGGAGAAACTTTTATTTTATTTTATATCTGTTACAGGATATATTTTGGTAAATTCTTTGTGTAGAAGTGTTGTTTAATAACTATGGATTCACCAGGACAAAGGCGGGGATCGTGCGGCCATAAGATGGCTGGATTTGATATGCATGAGAAGTGTGCTCGTTGTCGAGACAAAGGTCTGGGTAAAGATCCCTGCATTGTGGGAGGTGCGATATGCAAGATTTGTGACAATTTTACAGCAATTCAACGTGATATGCTGGCCACTCCACAGTATCAAATTCGCAAGGACAAGAAAGCGGGTTTGCTAGTGTCACCACGAGATGTAACTGTGCTGTCTCCAGTTAATTCTTCTCAACAGCCAGCTAGTACTGCGCATGCTCAGCAGACGATTTCTGAAGATGACAGTGCGCATGCGCAGGACCTCCCTGGGGGTAGCGATAATGTGAGTTCTTCAGATTTTGTTTCCAAACAAGATTTTGACAAATTAAGTGACCAGTTAGATGAGAAATTCTCTCGTTTTGAAGCACTCTTATCAAGAGGCAATATATTTGCTACCCCCAAAGTACCGGTTCAGGTTTCAAACCCACCGGTTTCTGATCAGCCATTCATAGATCCTGCCTCTGCCCGAACCACCGGTCCGGTGCGGTTTCCGGCAGTACAGGCTAGTACAGGATCAGATGGCAAGAAAGATTCAAAGAAGAAGCACAAGTCTTCTCATCATAAATCTTCCAAAGCAAAACCGGTTCCGGTTGAGGAAAATACCGGTCCGGTACAGAAAAAGCCCTCTGACACTGCACTTCAACAATCTAAACCGGTACCGGTCGGGGAGATGACCGGTCCGGTCAGGGCATACCAAACTGGCACCTTTGTACCCAAGGAACCGGTTCCGGTTGTGGATGGATCTTTTACCGGTCCGGAACCGGCTGCACCGGCTGGGGAGCCGTTTATTAGAAACCTTGCCTCTGCTGGTGGCTCAGATGATATGTCCAATGTTGAACACCCCTTAACGGATGTCTTGCCTGTGGCTTCAGACGAACCACTCTTTGGGGATCATACATCAACAGATGTTGTGGATAGGGATCATACATCACCAGATGTTTTGGATAGCGAGGATGGTGAGCTTTCTGAATCAGACACTGATAAACCAGAAAAGAATGAAGAAATGAGTTACAGGGAAACAGTTCGTTCCATCAGGGCCTTTATGGGCTGGAACTTTATCCCAGACTTTGATTTTGAGTACAGTGACCCGGATAAGTCCAACAATCCGTGGCGTGGAAAAAATCCGAAGACAAGTTCAAAGGTGTCAGTAGCCATGCCAGCAGACGATTGGCTCTGTCAGAAGCTGGAGAGGATTAATCTGACTGTAGCTGAGGGTTACCCTTCCCGAAGTCAAGAAGCTGGTGGTTTGCGTACTGACCAATTCATACGCACCCCTAAACCACAGGATAAATGGTATCCCATGCATAAGTTAAAGACAGATGGTCCCCAGCGACCAGGTAGAAAGCTGTTCAACTGGCATGGTTCTGAGGCGAAACTAAATGCTCAATTCTCAAGAATTGTCAAACCAACTGCATATCTCGCAACAGGTCCCGTGTCTCGTCCCATATCGCAAGAAGTACTATGCAGATGGGAAAGGTGCGCCCGAGAGGGTACTTACACAGTGAACCATGCAGCTGGTTTCAGCAGATGCACTAGCGAGATTCAAGATCAGATGGCACATCACATAACTTTCCTACAGACTCATCTCAGTAAGGGCAAGTCAGCCAAGGAGGTGTCTGAAGCACTTAAGGAGTTAAGGGATTTATGTGCTTTCCACCAGAATGTATCTGTCTCTCTTGGGACAGCTCTACAGCACCTGGCTGATAGCCTTTTTGTGCAGCTGGGGAACTTCATTCTGATGCGTCGGGACTCCTATTTAGATCATGTTCGTCCCGGTATGAAGATGGACACTTGGAATGAACTGAGGAATGCTGCTCTTTTTGGATATGGGTTATTTCCCGACGCGGCCTTGAATGTCGCGGAACAAGATATCAACAAGTTTGAGACACAACATGTGTCGGTCCAGTCTCGAGTTGGTCCCCAGCACCAACAGAAGACCAAGTATCGCTATAAACCGTATGAGAAGAAGGAGGCTAAGACCATGGTTCAGCCGTCATCTGCTCCTCAACAACCTTGGCGACAGTTTGGGTCACGAGGTCGTGGCCGTGGGCGTGGTTCTACTAACCACCGTTTTTCCAAGTATGCCCGGGGTGGCAAAAATTATAAATGACAATCATTGTACAAGCCCACACAACCAAATAATTCCAAAGATAGTGGGTCAAAACATCAGCCCTCAAAACCTTTCAAAGACTGTATACTCAAGAACTGCTGTAATTCCTGTTCCTATTGTTGTCGGTCCCGGGCAGCCGCAAAAGAAAGGCCTAAGTCCCGATCTTTGTCAGACAGAAATAAAACATGTCAAAAGTGCTTCTTTTGTCTCTCCTTGTCGTTCTGTCCCTCATGTACCAAATGTCCACAGTGTTGCAGAAAATCCTCCTGTAGGATGCAGGTTGCACAGGTTCTGGGAAACGTGGCTCAGCCTGGGTTCAAATCCTCGGGTAGTCTCCATCTTGAAGGACGGTTACAACCTCCCTTTCAAGATGAGGCCCCCATTGACCAGGTGTCCTCTGATAATCAGCGGATACGCCAACCCTCGCAGAAACAAGTTTTTGAAGGAGGCGTTGCAGTCCCTGATTACAAAACAGGCCGTAGAAAAAGTAGTGGTTCGGGCTTCTCTGGCCTTTTACAACCGGCTGTTCATAGTTCCCAAACCAAACAACAAATGGCGTCCAATCTTGGATTTGAGCAAACTCAATCTTTTCCTCCACTCGGAAACCTTCAAAATGGAAACTCCGGAGACCATCCGGCTATCCCTTCAAAAAGGCGAATGGGTCACATCGCTGGATTTCAGCGATGCCTATTTCCACATTCCCATCAACCCAAGGTCGAGGAAGTATCTCCGGTTTCACCTGCACGGTCAAACCTTCCAGTTCAGGGCTCTGCCGTTCGGCCTAGCGACGGCTCCTTTGGAATTCACAAAGGTGGTGAAGGAGGTGAAATTGATGGCCCAGTCCAGGGGTATAAGGATCCACCAGTACCTAGACGACTGGTTGCTTCGAGCGCCCTTTCGGGAGGCTTGTGTGAACCAAACGCGGACCCTGATGGCTCTGTGTCAGCAGTTGGGATGGTTAGTCAATTTGCAAAAGTCGGAACTTGTTCCCCAACAGGAGTTCAACTTTGTCGGTTATCATTTCGACCTCTCCAAGGGTCTAGTGAAGCCGACTCAGGAGAGGTGGCAAACCCTAACTCAAAAAATAAAGATGCTAATGAACAGAGACCATTGTTCGGTCCGAGAGTTCATGTCTCTCATAGGTTTGTTGACAGCCACAGAGAAACAGGTGGTTTCAGGGCGCCTTCACATGAGACCGATTCAGTGGCACTTGAAGAATCACTGGCACGTGCCAGAGGTACTAGAGAAGGAGATTCCTCTTCCCAGATCTCTGTACCCTCATCTGCAGTGGTGGCTGGACGAAGACAATGTGCTCAGCGGCCAACCTCTTCATCCTCTACAACATGCTCTGCAGTTGTTTACCGACGCCTCAAACGAAGGTTGGGGCGCGCACTTAGGAGACCACACGGCAAAAGGAGTTTGGTCGGACTCAGAAAGCCAGTTGCACATAAACTTTCTCGAGCTAAAGGCGGTCCTTCTGGCCCTCAAGAAGTTCGAGCAACAGTGTTGGGGCCAGATCATTTTGATAGCCACGGACAACACAACGGTTGTCTCATACATCAACAAGGAGGGGGGTATGAGATCAGGCTCACTTTGTGCCCTCCTCTGGAGACTGCTTTCCTGGTGCAATCGCAGACAGATAGTTCTAAGGGCCAGGCACATTCCGGGAAGGCTGAATGTGATAGCAGACAAATTGTCCAGGAGCACTCAGGTTATTCAGACAGAATGGTCCCTCCTGCAGGAAGTCTTCGACCACTTATGTGCCAGGTGGCACACTCCCCGAGTGGATCTCTTTGCAACAAGGTACAATCACAAACTACCCAAGTTTGTGTCCCCAGTACCCGATCCACAGGCATGGAGAGTAGATGCTCTCAGCCTGAATTGGGAGAATATGGATGCCTACGCGTTCCCTCCTGTGTCTCTTTTGGGCAAGGTGGTGTCCAAGATCCTAGATCAGGGAGTTCACAGGTTGGTTCTGATTGCTCCAGGGTGGCCCAACATGCCTTGGTTCTGGGATCTAGTCAGCATGTCTGTTCAGATTCCTCTCTCCCTTCCAAACGTGGAGAACCTGCTGACCCAACCATTCAATCAGTGTCCCCACAGAGATCTCCTAGGGCTCAACCTCCACGCCTGGCTCCTAGAGCCTCTAGCATACAGGCACAAGGATTCTCTAATGAAGTGGCAACGCGAATTGAGGCTCCTCAAAGACAATCAACCAGAGCCATCTATGAATCGAAGTGGTCCATATTTGTCAAATGGTGCGAGTCACACAAGGTGGACTTCGGGTCACCTTCTTTAACTCAGGTAGCGGAATTTCTCCTATTCCTTTTCAAGGAGAAAAATCTTCAACCTAGCACCATAGATGGCTATAGAACTGCTATAGCCGACAAAATTGGTTGTGACAAGGTTAATTTTGGTAAAGACGAAAACCTTACCCGCTTGCTAGACAGTTTCCATAGAGATAAACCCAAGGGTCTTCGAGGAGTCCCTAGCTGGAATCTGTCTCTGGTCTTGCATCAATTAACCCAGTCCCCCTTTGAACCCCTTCGAAAGGCGTCTCTGAAACGTCTTACCTTCAAAACGGTGTTTCTCCTGGCTTTGGGCTCGGGCAAAAGAAGGAGTGAGATTCATGCCTGGGTACACAGGAACATTAGACATCAGGAAGATTGGGCTAATGTTTCTTTATTCCCTTCTCCTTGTTTCTTGTCCAAAAATCAGTTGGCTAAAGAAGGGCCTTCTTCAGTAGCTCCGGTAATTATTCCGGCCTTGGCCCCTACGTTGGATAAGTCTCTCAAGGAGGATAGAACCTTATGTCCAGTTCGGGCTTTGCGTTATTACCTGGACAAGACCAAAGACCTCCGTTCCGGCAAACAGTTGGTCTTTGTGTCTTTCAAGAAGAACTTCAATAAGGACATCGCTCCTGCTACGATTTCTTCTTGGATTAAACAAACCATCTTGTTGTGCTATCAATTGTCCAATGAGGATGCACAACAATTACATCAGGTCAGAGCCCATGATGTGCGGGCCTTTGCAGCTTCTAAGGCTTTTCAAGGAGGTGTGTCCTTGGACCAGATCCTCTCAGCCTGCCACTGGAAGTCGCACAATACCTTCACCCAATTTTATTTGAAGGATGTAGCATGGGCTGATGCTGACCTGTACCATTTAGGACCAGTGGTTGCAGCCCAGCACATACGCGAGTAACTGGTATCCTTGAAAGGATAACTTGTATATAGTGTAAAGCGTTTAGAAGGAGTAGTGGGTTGTTTTAGTTGGCTCCTTCTTTTTTAGTTATCTTGTTTTGTAACCCCAGCGCGCAGTTCTCAACCGGAAGGGCTGGTGTGGGGTATGAGTTATTTCTATTTTATCCTGTTCTGCTTCCTTCGGAATCCTTGGGACTGAACTCTTACCTCCTCTCTCCTATAGTCCTAGCCCAGGTGGCTCGGTAGACGGCAAAAAAGAGGGGGGGGAACCAACTATGGTGTAGGGTATGGGAAGGATCCCTAACCCTTGGGCCGGAGGCCCAGAGTTCTGACAAGAGTCCCTGTTGAGTTTAGCTGCCCTCCATCCAATGGGTAGTTATTCTGCATCTGTCCACTAGGTAAGATATATTAACACAATAAAATGGAAAATTTAATAAGTAAATTAAATTTTTATAAGTTAATATCTTACCTAGTGGACAGAGGGATTCCCACCCTGCCTTCCCCGCAACAAACATTCCCAGGGGACTCAAACAGGGTGCAAACAAAAGGAGGAAGTACGCATGCGCGCGCACGCGCAGTGCACCGGCAGGGAGGCTATACAGCCACCTGGCGAGTAAACAGGACACTACCGGTCCGGGCCAGAGCCCAGCTCGAGGCGTTTTTCTCTAACGTTTGGCGGGACCGGCTGTGCGCCGGACAAATGCATCTGTCCACTAGGTAAGATATTAACTTATAAAAATTTAATTTACTTATTAAATTTTCCAATCCCTAAATTTGGACATAACTGACAACAGAAAGTTAAGAACAAAGAATAACAGATAAATCATATAGTTTCACATAAATAAACTATTTATAACTGGTAACCAAGAAAATGCTAATTGGAACTGTTTGTCAATTGAATTTTAAGTGCAGCTCTAACTTTAAACATACTTGACAACAACCTTGAGAAAAAAGACAGAAACTTAAATTGTTAAATACACAATAAATATGGCCAACAATACTAGAGTGTATGTCACAGGCCAAATTAAAATCCTGGTAGATTTTAAATCCACCTTGGGAAAATCAAAATTGTGATCTTGTCTATGTGAAATCAAAATTGTGATCTCACCTTGGCGGATTTAAAATCTACATGGACCAAATTAAATTTTTTTATTTTGCTAGGCAAGATTAAAATTTTTCAACTTGCATATGCTAAATGAAAAATTTAAATTTTGCCTTTGCAAACCGATTTTTGTCTAAATAAAATTATTACCCTGTAGCTGATTAAATATGGTATATAATTGGCTACATTTTTAAAATTGCTAATATACACTCTTCCTAAAGCAAATTTTATCATATTCAGCAAAACAATTTACTGTGATTTTGTTCCTCTACACTGACAGAGCACTGCTATTGCAATTGATATTGCACATGCCCTCAAACAATAGACTTACTCCATCAGGAGAATCTTCAAATACTTTTTGGGTGACATGCTGTTATTGAAATATGCTGAGGAATGAGTAAGTAGAATTAACATAAAATTTTCAAAGATTTCTTCTGGCACACTGCTCTTTTGTATGTTCTCAGGAATCAGCCGGCATCTTTTAGATATATGCAACAAAGATTACTTTAGAGTATATTTCTTTTATTTATGCTTAGGGATGAGTTACTACATTTTAGATCTATACGGGGTGTTTCTTATTATGGAACCATGATCAAAGTAAGTTGGCAATGTTTGCTTTCATGCCTGCTAAGTATATATTTATTTGTTTGTTGTTTTACATCACTTTCAACACTGTACAGGTCATATCATGATGGGTAGTTGGAAGGGCAGAGGAAACCAGTACATACAGTTGGTCAAGGTTCTGTACTGTAAACTGCTGACCAACGGCAAGCAACTACCAGCTTTCCCACTTGAGGCCGGGCGGGAACTGAACCCCGGCCTCAGAGGTGGGAGGCGATAATGTTAGCACTCTCCGACCGTGGCCCCTGCTAAGTAAGTTTCTAAGAATTAGGACTAGCTAAGTAAATATATAAGAACTAGTTCTAATGATGTATAACTATTATTCAAAACTTGCATCATAGATTAGAAAGAACAATTCTATGAGTTGCTGGAAAACCACATCACAGATCTTGATAAGAATGGGGACAAGTTTATTATCAGTCAAGAGGTCTACAGGAAGATTCAGGAATGTCTCTGACTCCAAAAGGAAAGTCCTTGTACTGTTGGAGCTAACTTTTAATCTAGGTGCCTTTACAGAAAACATTAAAATATTTTTATATGGTTTAAACGTTTACAAAACGTTTTTAAAAGCTATTTAAATCTTTTTGGTTAGTAAATGTTTCCCAGTAAACATTTGAACTGTAATGTTTAACAATGTTTAAAAACATTCCCTGTACAAATGTTTTTGCTTAAAGCATTTATTAAACATTTATAAAATAACTAAAGAAACTAGGTTTGCTGAAAACGTTTTTAAAAATTTACAAAATAGCTGAATAAATGAGGGAAGATAATCCATTTGAAGAATCACTTCAGGTGGGTCAGTTTGTTGCACGAACAATTGATGGTTTGTCTGAAGACACTGACATTGAAACGGTTTCTAGAAAGATCTGTAAACAAGCCATGGATAAGTATTTGGAGCAGCATTGTGTTAACAGATTCAATGATACAACCCAAAAGAGGCTAGCATTTAAAGACTATAATGGATGTTGTTGGTAACAAAAGACACCAGGCAGATTGATCACTGTTCCCAAGCTTCTACAAAGATAGGTTCTCAGCATAAATGCTACCAAGTCTACCTCATACTAACTACACTGTGCCATTGACATCCTGAAGACATGATACGCTTTAGTGGACCTTGCCAGTATGCAACAAGTGCATTTTCCAGCACTAAAAGAAGTTAACCCAGAGACACTTGATGAAACCACGGTCACCCAAGCCAGCAGAGAAAATGGGAGGGGGACAGCCATACCAAGTGGATTTTGTGGTGTTTTGAACTAATCACAAGTGAAACAGGATTTAATTCACAACTCTTTACTTTTATCAGGTTTTATCAGCTTGGTGGCAATACAGAGACTGATCTTTCTTTTGTTCCCAGTCTCTGATGTCATTACTTAAGATTTGTTATAATTAAGGACATTATGGAATAATGTTATAAACACTACATCTCTTCCCAATTTAAATTTTAATATTGATATTTAAATTAGCTCTTTGACTAGTAAGTAGGTTATTCAGTGAGAGTGTATGAGTCACATATAGAGTGAAAATAAATCAGAACAATTTTAGAGGATTTGATTTTGTAAATCTACATAGTTCTTCTGGTCACAGACAACTGTGTTAGAGTGATATATTACTGACATATGAATAAACATTTGTAGTTTAATCTAGCCACAAGTAAAGTAATGCCTATGTGGTTTCCTCTAGCCTGAGCCCTTATCCCTCTTTTCTCTGTATCATGAGTCATTACACTGCAAAATGGGGCACCATAATAACTTGTTTAATTTGCCATTATTATCTCTACAACTTGTTTAATAGCCAGAATTGTTCCAAATTCTTTCCTGTTCTTTTTAAGTGGTTTTACACTACAGAGGTTTTTTTCACACATAAATGAAATCATGTTGACACATTTAAGACTTCTTCTGGACACTCATGTTGACTTTCTAATGGGTGGTGGTGTAGATCCTGTATTGGGCATGTCATTGTTAGTTTTTCTAGGCATTGATGTGTTTGGTGGACTGGTGGAATTATCTCCTTCAGCACTATTGGTTACCAACTTACCATTTCCACTAACTGTTTCCTGGTCATATGGATCACTTTGTAATGATGGTTAAAAAGTTAGTTTTCTAGAAGTAGGAGCTGTTTCTGGTAACCTACTGGTTACCTTGTTGAGCTGTGAGCCTTTGGTTCTCGCAATTTTCACAGGATCTTTGTCAAAAGCAGTGAGACATTCCATTCCTGTTTTATTTATCAGGCCATTGTCACGAGCCTTTAGGGTTGAGGTTTGGACATTTGACTTCTGATCATGATAATCTTTCATCCTAATTTTCGCAAAAGTGTCCTGTGCTCTTAAGTTCATCACCGTTATGGTAGCAACCTATTTCTGGGAGCTTTGATCTGATTGGGGTACCGAACAGAAGGGTAGCTGGGGATAGTCTTGTTGTACTGTGTGGTGTGGCACAATATGCTAGAAGAAAGTTTCTGAGTTCCTGACTCCTACTGAGATTTTGAGCAATTCCTACTTTCACTACTTTGTTGACAGTTCTCATGGAGTGTTCAACCTCAGAATTTGCTTTTAGCCATAAGGTGGTTATTTTCTTATGCCTGAAACCCATAAACATTGCATACTGATGAAAGTTTTTTCCATTAAATGGTGGACCATTGTCTGATTTTATCACCTCTGGTATTCCTCTAAGAGTGAGAATGCTATCCAGCTTAAGCATGACAGGATGTCCAGAAGTAGAGTTGACTATCCCAACAAATGGGAATCTACTGTACTCATCAATGATTATAAAGAGGAACTGGTTCAGAGAGACTTGGCCAAAATACATACTAAGTTCAGTACAAGGAGCTCTTGGCAATGAAGACATTCTTAGTGGTCCCTGATTTGAATGTTGGTGTGGTTATTTGACATGTGAAACAATTTTTCACAGCATTTTCTACAAGGCTATCAATGTTGTAGAACTAAAATTTTCTCTCAAGAGGACTTTTGTTTTCACAATACGTTGGTCACCCATGTGTCCAAGGTCAACAACATTTTCTTGTAATGAACTTTGAATTATGATATGAGTGTCTCTCAATAGCATATTGTAATCTAGGGTGCAGACAGTTCTTGTCTTGACAAAGGACATTGGCCAGATATCTGCCTGTCAACACTGGGTTTATTTCTGTGTAAGTACTAATTACCAGAGTGAATACTTTCATGACTGCTTGTAGTGTAGCATCTTGGGTTGTGTGTTGCCGAATTACATCAATTGGCACAGGTTTTGGTGCTGATGTGCTTAAAACATAGTTGATTATACTTTCTGCAAGCCTTTGTGCATGTGATGATTGCTCAATAGAGTCACTAACATGTCTTGAGAGATAATCAGCTGGATTGTTCTTGCCTGATTTAAAACACAGTTCAAACTTGTAGGTTTGTAACCTAAGAGACCATCCTTGCAAGCTAGTACTTGGTTTGGATTGTCAATTTGTGAATAACAATAATAGGGGTCTGTGATTAGTTAAAATGCTGAAATCTATTCCACATAAATAATTGCCAAGATGTTTCTTTCTTAGTTGGTAACCTTAAAATGTTGGTGACTGGTGCAGAATTCTTAAATCTTTGCCCCCAGAGGTTTACCATGCCAAGGATACATCTAACATCTGACTGATTTCTATGAGCTTGCATGTTTAAGAGAGCTTCTATTTTGTCCTTACTTGGAGAAATTCCATTTTCTGAAAATGTGTGACCAATGAATTGAATGTCACTTTGTTCAAACTTGCATTTTTTAGCAGCGAGAGTTAAACCTTTTTCCTTGATTCTCCGGAACAGTTCTTTCAGATTAGCTCGTTTGTATCTTTTCCAAAGCATGGAATGTCATCACTTAAATTCTAAACACCTTTCAATCCACACAGAGCTTTCCTTATTTCCTCCTGGAATATATCAGCAGCATTGTTGATTCCAAAGAACAGTCATGTATATCTCCTGAGACCTACATGAGATGTGAAAGTAGCTATCTCACATGATTCCTTTATCAAGCTCCGACTGATTGAAGCCTTGATTAAGGTCAATTTTGCTGAAAATCTTTGCACCATTTAATTCATGAATAATCTCTGTAAGGGTTAGTGTGCTGTGGTTTGTTCTCGTTATAGCCTGGTTTGACCTGGAGTTTTCTTGGGTACTACTACAATTGGGGAAACCCATGGAGTTGGATCATCTGGCTTTATCACTCCTCTCTCTTCATCAAGTTTGAGCTGCTTTTCTATGTCCTTTCTTACGTGGGAAAAAGTTCTCTGGGAGTTTTGAACAACTGCTTCAACATTTTTGTCAACATGTAACTTTACTTTTACACAACTTTCTAATACCAGTGAAAATGTTTTTATGTTCTGTCTTCAGTTTCAAAATCTGTGGTGAAAGTGTATCATCAACTTTCCTTATTGTATCTATCAATCTTAGCTTGCAAGATGTATCCCAACTGAGCATTGATTTGTCAGATTCACCTGACACTATAACTGAACTTGAACATGTGGCATTATCAAATGCCAGCTTAGTCATGAATTTACCTTTGATATCCAATGGTACATCACTAACATATGCATATACATACTTGTTGTGGTACTCAAAGATTTGTTTTAATTTTACTATGTTCTAGTCTTTCAATGACAGAATGTTCATGCTTGCTCCCAAATTCAACTTTGACTCCCTTCACCTTTATTGGAAATACATGCCTATCCTTATTCATCTGGTTTTATGAAACTGGCCATGTAAAGTCATTGTCATTTTGTTTGCACAACTTTATTGCATGAGACCATTGCATGGTACTTCACTTTGTTCCTGAAGCATTTGAATCTGTTTCCTCACAGGTTTCTTTGATCTCACCTGGAGAGGCACTTTTGATTTACATTTTCATGCAAAATGGTTTGGTTTTCCACTGATTGACACTTTTTACCCATAGCAGGGGATTTCTTTGCACCAGTTGTTGCATTCCTTTCCATATGGTGGTGGTGCCCCTAGGGTGAGATGTTTTGCAACAGGAACAGCTACTACGATGTCCTGATTGTGGTTTAGTGTGAATTCCTTCTACTTTCAGTTCACTGACTTTCTCAGTTGTACGTTCATTGTCTAAAGCAGTGTTGTCCAACAGCTCATAGACTTTGCCTACCTCTAGGAATTTGGACAGGACCAATGTAACTTCACCTAAGCCTTTTTTGTCTGAGCCTCTGAGAAAAGCAACCAGACATTAATTGTGATTTTACTTCAGTGTCAACCTCTGTGAAGTTACAGGTTGCTGATAGAGCTTTGTGTCTATTTACAAATTTATCTAACGATTCGGAAGGTAGTTGCAGGCATCGGTGAAATTCATATTTTTGATGCTCTGTGTTGTCTTTTACAGGAAAGTAGTCTGTATAAGAGTTACCCAGCTTTGCATGAAGATATCCTCACTGGGGTTTTCCTTGGTTTCTATTATTCTTGCTTTTTCCTGTTCAGAGAGAGATTTAAAAATATCATACAAACCCTCACATCCAAAATGAAGCATCATTGCCAACAGTTCATCTGGATTTGCAATGTTAAATCCGTTCATCATATTCTTGTATCTATAGCTAGATACTTATTCCAACAGACACTTATCCCTTCAGTGTTCTGACAGTCAGAATGAGTAAATGTACAGTTTCTGGGATTATGGTAGGCATTTTTATTTTTTCCTTAGTTATATGCACTTTATCCAAACAATGTTTTTTATGCTTTAAAATGCACTTTGAAAAAAAGTCACAATTTATCCACACAAACAACTTTCTGATATTAAAGTTTAATTATGATCCTCATCACCTAATGTGGTGTTTTGAAGTAATCTCAAGTTTAAAAGGCTTTAATTCATATCTCTTTACTTTTATTAGGTCTTATCAGCTTGGTTACAGTACAGACTGATCTTTCTTTTGTTTCCAGTCTCTGGTGTCAATTATTTATATTCAATATTATGTTAATGAGTTCATGTGATGATTCTATGAATGTAAATGTTGATCTAAAATATACGTATAAATTTGTTACAACTGAGGACATTATGGAATAATGTTATAAACACTACAGATCTGTCTGCTGTTGTAAGGGAAACTGCTTCACTAACAGGTGCAGATGTTAAAAAAGCTAAAATCAAGTGTTCCATAAAATATCATACTTCTGGTGTCCGACAATGCCAAAACAAGTTTTGGTTTACAATTAATCCTGTATTCATGAAATGACTTTATGCTAACATATATGTTAATTGAGGTTTATAAGCTAAAACAGGTACATTTACTTTTTATAGGTTACAAGTGTGTTACTTTTAAATCATAAAGCAAAAATGTTATTCTAACATGACACAATTGTGTCCGCGATTCTGATTGGTCAATCTCAGTGGTAAAACCGAGCATAACCTCACGGCTAGTTTTACATAGGTGGGCGATAATCCCACTTCACTTTTTAAAAGTCAAATTTCGAAAAATATGCATTATAAATCTTCATCCAAACAGAATAAAATAATAAATGTCATGTTAGAATAGCAATAACACACTCCTAGCATGGGGTTATGCAGGGTTTTACAACTCATAGCGCATTAGAAACACCCAGGCTTCCCCTTCGTGTTACTAATATCGCTATTCGTTGTAAAACCCTGCATAACCCCATGCTAGTTGTGTGTTATTTCTACATTAAATAAATTAGTTACAATTATTAATTACTTTGCTGTGTGTTAATAAAATACGTAATCAATCCAAATTTATAATTGCTAAGGCAAAAAATAGAACTTTAATCGGATCTAGATGGATTATAAACTTGCCTCAGCAGTTTTAAAGTTACCTAGGAAAAATCAAACTTTTCCTTTGGTACAGATAGATTTTAAATTCTCCTAGATAATTGTTGCTTTCAATTGAAATAATATTCATTTATTGGAAGTTTCCTAAATTATGTTTGTAAATGGCAGAGGTTTAAAAAGTAATAAAAATAAAATAGAAAACACAGTCACACATTTCTTCTTAGAACCCGGGTTAAATTCGTTCTTGCGGTGTGCTTTAGACGAACCCCAGGTTTTATGGACATCTCGGTCCATTTCAAAGTCGGCCCACTACAAACTCGGCCCACTGCAAACTGTAATGTTTTTGTGATATTGTATTGTATTGTTTTTATTGTAAAACATAGGTCTCATTAATCAATTGGAATGGGGGTTATGGATATGGTGAGTTTATTGGAGTTTGTAGTTATAACATTCAGGTAAGTAAAATAACTATTTTATTCATCAATAAAATGGGGAATGGGGGGGGGGGGGGGGGGTATTGCAATGGTGAGTTTATTGGAGTTTGGAGTTTTAACATTAAGGTAAGTAAAATTACTATTTTATTCATCTATAAAATATAAAAAGAATATATGCAGTTAACTAGTAGCACTAGATATATAAATGTTCATATGAAAAGTCAGTCACGACAACCATGAATTATCTCTCAGTCTTCCTGAGGTTCTGATGGAGTGTATATGTGACCAACAGCCCTGAGTAACTCATAGGATGTCTTCTCCCCACTGTTGAACAAGGCCCACTCCTGGAAAATACGGCCCTCCATCTGCCTTTGTTGCTCCCTTTGCTGTCTTTTCAGCTTTTTCAGAGAGAGCAATGTGGGACAAAACTGTACCTCCTTATATACACAAAGCTGGACACTTGATTGCTAACTTACCTAATTACATTTTGACACTGCAACTCACACAGTTATGACACCAATGATGCTTATTGCAATCAAACAGTGTCCAACTGACACTGCATCTCAAACTGTTATGACTTATTTTGTGCAATTGCAATCAAGCCTAATCCATCCAGGGTCCACTTACCACAGCTTCAATTGTAATTAGGGAGTTCTGCCTAACAATCCCCCATGAACAAAGGAGACTACCTCCTTTGATGTGGCAGAAAGTTGAAAGAGTTAATCCTTAAAGCTTTTGATGTCTGCATGCAAGAGGCCAAATAAAGGTAAATTGTAAACATTTATAGGTAAGTTAATATATCTCATATTATTTCCAAGAACAAGATTGTGCATACTTTCACAATCACTATGATACCAAACATGTATATGTTTGTCCACAATTAACTTATTAAATCTAGAAGTTAACTAATAAAAACTGGGAAATTCTGACTCTATCACTTCATATGTGACTCTTAAAACTCTATCACTTTATATGTGACTCTTAAAATTGGGACCTTTGAAGGGGGACAACAAACTTATGAAATCTAGAAGTTAACTAATAAAATATGGGAAATTCTGACTCTATCACTTCCTACGTGACTCTTAAAACTCTATCACTTTATACGTGACTCTTAAAATTGAAGTTTGAAGGGGGACGAGTTTGAAACGGGCCGACTTTGACACGGGCCGACTTTGAAGTGGGCCGAGTCGTCCAGATTCCAACCCCAGTATATTTTGTTGTAGAAATAACACACAACTAGCATGGGGTTATGCAGAGTTTTACAACATTAGTAACAGAAGGGGAAGCCCGGGGCCGTATTCATAAAGAGATCTTAAGTCTGAGACAAAAAATAGTCTCAGCTTTGAGATTTGGTCTCAGCTGAGACCAAGTCTCAGCTTTGTATTCACAAATAGGTTTGTGAGCTTAAACTGCTATAATCTCTCATTTTCGCTCATACGGAACTTACGATAGCCGCAAGCCCGTCACAAAATGTCATGTTAGAATAGCAATAACACACTCCTAGCGTGGGGTTATGCAGGGTTTTACCACTCATAGCGCATTAGAAACACCCAGGGCCGGTATTCATAAAACTTGCTGAGACCAAATTATGTCTCAAGTCATAAGTTTTGGACTTGGTCTCAAACTTGTTAGCTATTCACAAAACAGTTGAGACCAAATTTAGTCTCAGATTTGGTCTCAAACTTAAGACTGGTCCATAGTTGTCTTAAATATTTTGTTCAAAGTCTCAAGCATTAGTTCATCTTAACTGAGATTCATATTTTTATTTTTTATGGCTTAATGTAAAGTAGAAATAATTTACAACATATATACTACTTGGCCTAAATTTTTGTAACAACTGATAGCACAAATTTTTGCTTCAAGAGTACCTTACTTTGAGACAATTTTCAACAGAGTTTTCTGACTGCATAGCAACAAAGAAGTGGATCATGTGACATGAAAAATAAAAAACAGTTGACACAATTTTCTATTTATTTTTTATTTAAATGGACAGTATAATTTTTGTTAAGAATTAAAACACAAAAAGTATTGATCTTTTAAAAAAATGTTGGATATATTTGCAAGTTTATGGTTTGTTTACATTGGAAAGACTTGAGACTGGTCTCAGCTTGGTCTCAGCTGAGAACCTGTTTGTGAATACAAAGCTGAGACTTGGTCTCAGCTGAGACCAAATCTCAAAGCTGAGACTATTTTTTGTCTCAGACTTAAGATCTCTTTATGAATACGGATTTGTCGCTCGGATCCGTCACAATTTATTATTTTATTCTGTTTTGATGAAGATTTATAATGCATATTTTTCGAAATTTGACTTTTAAAAAGTGAAGTGGGATTATCGCCCACCTATGTAAAACTAGCCGTGAGGTTATGCTCGGTTTTACCACTGAGATTGACCAATCAGAATCGTGGATACAAGGGTGCCTTATAAAACTCGGAGCTCCGGAGGTGCGGTCGGAGGGGTGCGGTGGGTGCGGGGGTGCGGTGGGGTGCGGTAAAAATATTTGTACAATAAAATATTGCTGGATTATACATTTGTAAAATATTGTTAGAAACCTCATTGTAGCCTCACATTTTCATCACTCTAGCTGTAGATATACAACTACCAGCATTTGATATTTTATTTGTTTTAAATATTGCGAGAAGACAGAGTGAGGTGCGGTGACAGTAAAATATTATTGTACAAATATTTTTACCGCACCCCATCGCGACCCCCCCCCCCCTCGCCCCGCACCTCCAATGCTGTAGTACTTGTCCACCCACAGAGTGATGAAAACGTGAGGCTACAATGGGGTTTCTAACAATATTTTACAGAGATATGATCCAGCAATATTTTACTGTCACCGCACCTAATACTGCCTTCTCACAATATTTAAAACAAATAAAATATCAAATGCTGGTAGTTGTACATCTACAGAGTGATGAAAACGTGAGGCTACAATGGGGTTTCTAACAATATTTTACAGAGATATGATCCAGCAATATTTTACTGTCACCGCACCTAATACTGCCTTCTCACAATATTTAAAACAAATAAAATATAAAATGCTGGTAGTTGTACACCCACAGAGTGATGAAAACGTGAGGCTACAATGGGGTTTCTAACAATATTTTACAAATATATGATCCAGCAATATTACTGTCACCGCACCTCACTCTGTCTTCTGGCAATATTTAAAACAAATAAAATATCAAATGCTGTTTTTGGAAATATACGTTATGTTAATTTTGACCATATTTGGCAAAGACAAATAAAACAATTTGTATATGCTAGCAATATTATATTGATAGAAACAAATATGCCTTTTCCTGCACAGGTAAAGTTTCCCCAGAATTACATAAATGAATTATACAAGAACCTCTTATGATTACAGATAAAAGCAAATTACAGTAAAAACTTAAACCAGGCAAGAATGCTTCAAGCGACACAGTCGCTTATGATAAAGCAATATTTACAAATTAACGTAACTACTATTTTTGGAAATATACGTTATGTTAATTTTGACCATATTTGGCAAAGACAAATAAAACAATTTGTATATGCTAGCAATATTATATTGATAGAAACAAATATGCCTAGTAAAGAGGTTAGTTGTGGCACATATTACTGTCATAACAGTTTCTGAACAACATGAAATTACAAGGTAATAACTTCAGTAATCTCAACCTCGAAGGAAAATTCGACAGTGAAAACATTTTCCGAAATTACCATGTTACCGGCATAGACACACCTTCTAAATCACATGAAATTACATAGAGATAACTTGAAAACATTTCCATCTTAAAAGAAAGTTCAACAGTTAAACATTTCCTGAAATTAGCATGTTACCGGCATAATCACAGGGTGGTTTATTATGAACATAATTATTAAAAAATACTGATTTAGTCTTCCATCGTCCAACTTTCATCACAGTGTCAGGATCACAATTCTTGACAGCGTAGGTTGCTCCAGTTGGTCGAAAGGACTTAGCCGAGAACCCTTGTCCACCAAGACCTGCCCTAGAAATGGCATCCTCCAGTATAAGGGCAATACTTCTAGCTGAGAGAGCTCTATATGGTGGGTAAAGCGATATGAAGAGTGATCGTTTCTGGGGGTTACGAAACATTTCAGTCCGTGTGATGTATGAGCGCAAGGCTAACACTGGATTTAGTTTACTATGTTTCTTGAAGGCATCATCCAGATCAACAGAAACCTCAAACCCCAGCCTGTCTCTATCATTTTTTATACCCAAGAACTTGATGGTGATAGAGTCATTTGAATCTGGTAGAAATACCTGGTCGACGCTTAAATCCATATTGCTTGTAGACAAGTCTGCAGGGTTAAACAACTGAGCTTTTGGGGCTAGGTCTGAGGGCCGACACATGAATATTAACGACAACAACACAATGCACTTTAGACTGAGGTCCTTAATGGATAGCTCTGAGTCCTCTGGCCACTTCAGAAACATTGAGGTAAGCTTGTGTATAGGCATGACAGTTGATTTTTTCATTGTATGCTGAGTTTGGGATTTAATCAGAGCGGAAGTAAAGAGGGTAATATTTTTACCATCAGCCGGGCAAGGTATGTCGTAACAGTCATAAAGGTGAGAAAGAGCGGCTCTAGTTGTGTTTAGTTGAGACTGTGGTCTGTGTGAATCATCGGCAATAGTGCAAAGGAAATCCGCTATCACATCACTGTTACATGGGGGGAATCTGAGTAGCTTTGCAGAACAGAATTTGAAGAATTTATTTATGACTCTGTTGTAAGCTGAAATGGTAGACTTTGACCAAGCTAATGGGAATTGTCTGACCGCTCTTTCGGACCAACCTTGGCGTGATAGTTTATCCCGCCATAAACTCTCCAGGCATAAATCTTCCAACGCCAATTTTTCCTGGGTTCTGGATTTATGTCCGGGTTGGCACTTCGGAAGACATTGTGATGATTTGGAAGCCGAATTGGTGGCGCTATGAGAAGCCTTTTGAGCTTGTGGAACCATGGTTGTGCTGGCCAAAGTGGGGCAATGATTGTGGCTTGTGCGTTTTGTTGTATGATCAGGTCTATTACTTTGCCCAGAATGAAGAATGGTGGGTTTACCCAGTTTAAGTGTTGATTCCAATTCTTCTGAGCCAGTGCATCTATACCACTGGTTTCCGGATCGTGTAGGAGGCTGTTGTATAAAGGTAGCTGACGGTTTGTTAGGCTGGCAAACCTGTCGAAGGTGTGGGGTCCCCACAGCTTGTCTATATACTGAAATATTGCTGGGTGTATTTGCCATTCGTATGGACTCTCGTATCGGCTTAGGGCATCCGCCTCTATATTCAGTGTTCCTGGCAGGTGCCTTGCAGAGATCTGGATGTTGTGCTGGAATGCAGTTGCCCACACTGATGTAGCTATCTGATTGAGCATATTTGAGCTTCCGCCTAAATGATTCAAGTAGGCTACCGTGGATATGTTGTCTGTGAGAATCCGTATGTGTTTGCCTTTGAGATGTGTTAGGAAGGCGTGGATTGCCAGGAGTACTGCCATGAGTTCGCGTGCGTTGGAATGTAGGTGTGACCATTTGCGAGACCACTGGCCCATGGCAGAGAGACCTGGAATGGTGGCTCCCCAGCCTACATGACTGGCATCTGTTGTCATCTCGATATCTACTGGTTTGCACAGGAGTGGAGCGCCATTCCACGAGCGAGTTGCTTGTATCCACCATGTTAAATCCTTGATGGTAGGTGGGTCTAGAACAAGGGTGGAGTCCCAGTTACACCTGGATGCCACAAGTCTATATGCGTTGCGCAGGAGGAGTTTCCCCGGCAGTACTGCCTTGGTGACCGAGATGCAGAGACCAGTTATTTTGGCTAATCCTCTGGCGGTGGTGTATCCTTTCGAGAGTGTGTTCCTGATTAGCCGACGTAGTTTTCTCATACGATCACCAGGGACCTTGATGATCGGTATACCTTCTTTTGTGTCCGTGATAATTCTGAAACCAATGTAGAGCCGCGATGTAGATGGTACGAGTTCTGATTTGTCCCAATTTATATGAAGGCCCAGTTTGAGCAGAGTTTGGATCACTGTGTGTTTATGGTCTTGAATTTTTGAACTTTCAGCACATATGAGGAAGTCATCAACAAACAAAGACATTCTTATGTTACATAACCTCAGATATGAGACTACTGGCCGCAAAGTTTTTGAGAAGAAGTAAGGACTGCAGTTCCAACCAAATGGTAGGACATTCCAAACATAAAAGGCTCCTTGCCATTGAAAACCAAAGTACGTTCGGAAGTCTGTATGTATGGGAATATGAAAGAAACCATTTTTGATGTCCAATGTAACCATACAATCATTAGGCTGAATGATATTTGCCACATTGTCTATCCCTTCATTACTGAACTTTGGAGCGGAACAATGGCCATTTAGAACTCTGAGGTCTGTAATTAGTCTTAATTTACCACCTTTTTTTGGTACACAAGATATTGGAGAGACACAGAATGGTCTATCTGGGGTTTTGGATATATATCCCCGCTTAGACAAGGTATTGACTTCTTCTGTAATAAAGCTTGATTCACGTAACCCAATGATTCTATTTCTTAATATAAAGGACTCAGGTTTGGAGGAAAACGAAACCCTCACACCTTCTAAAATTATTCTCTGTACATATTCTGAAGCACTAATTGTTTTCCAGTTATGAATGTTACGGGCTAAAGAGTCTGCTGAGTAGATACACATTGTCTAGGAAACATATATACAACTTGTTTAACAGTTACGAATCATTTTCATGATGTCCTGGTGATGGAAACCTCTGACTTGACATTGGTCTGATGAATTTGTTCATAGGGTCGTGCTGGGACGTAAGGTTACGGTTTCTGAATGAGTAACCCCGACCGCGATAGTTGCCTCGGCCACGATATCCTCCGCGGTTTTCTTCTTGTTGGGCTGTTGCTTTGCTAAGTTCAGCAGCGGTCTTAATACGCTCACACACACCTGGGGAGAACGTAGATGTATTTTTTGCAATGGCCCTGTACCATTTGGAAATGTTGTCTGTACACTGGCTTTGTACTAATGTGGCGGCATACTCTTCCTGGAGAAACTTAATGTGTGCTATCTGAATGGAAAGGAGATTGTCCAGATCTGTGCGTGACGGTGGTCTTTGGTCAGTTACTGTACCGAGCAGCCGCAGTGTTATTTCCACGTACCTGGCGCTCTTGGATAATACATTGAAAGTTGAAAGTTCAGCCTTCTTTATGCCCTGGCGTGATTCATTTAATTTGTATTCTGGTGGGAGGCAAACCTTTTGGAGTGAATCTTTTATAGAATAGAAACGACCCTGAATGTCATCCCCAGCTGTGCTGCTTTCTGCGAAATCTGCAGGACTGGGACCTCCCGAAGCAAATTCACTTTGCTGCTGCCCAACTGATGGGCCTGAGTACACAAGATCCTGTGCTTCTAGCCTAGTAACACGTGTGTCAATCTGGTCCAACTTGCTGCTAATGTGAGATAAAGTGGAGGTAATTCCACCTAAAGCACTATTCACTTCACTGATCAGACTTGACTGGTCCATGGCTCCAAAGTGAGAGCTGGTACTGTGTACTGTAGTGAGTATCCATAAGACCACGTGTAGGAACAAACAGCAAATAGTCAAGAGTCTCTCCTGAGCACCAAAGGAGAGCATGAGGTAATCCACACATAAGTTATGAAGTGCTACAAAGTCATATGCATGTACTGAAACACCAAATATTGCAGTGCACTCACAATAATAATAGTATTTCTGACTTTATTTGACATAAATTTTCCGTTCTTCCTGGGGAAACTTAAACCAGGCAAGAATGCTTCAAGCGACACAGTCGCTTATGATAAAGCAATATTTACAAATTAACGTAACTACTAGTAGTTGTACATCCACAGAGTGATGAAAACGTGAGGCTACAATGGGGTTTCTAACAATATTTTACAAATACGTATATAATCCAGGGGCCGATTTCACAACAGGACTTAAGCCTAGTTTTGGGCTTAAGTTTAAGACTTTGGTCTTAAATTCTGTCAAAAATGTGCTAAGTCAGCGGGCTTAGACTTAGTGGATTTCACAAAGGGGCTAAGTCCATGGATTTGCTAAGTCAGTGGACTTAGACTTAAGTCTGGGAGGTAGTGGGCTTAAATTTTGTAAAGAGGACTTAAATATGGCCGCCATAAACTTTTCTCCACTTGAAAATTTGAAAGGGCTGTAAATAAAGTATAATTACACAGAACATCTTACTGAAGTAGTCTTTGGGAAGTTTATGTGTGGCAACAAGGTTTTTCATTTCAAAACAGCACTTATCCTAAGATAAAATGTATTAAATGAAGGATATAAAAGGTCACATGACACAGAAAACCACTGTGGTTATATGATAAGCTTGGACTTAGCTAAGTCACCTTTGTGAAATCCATTTTAAGTCCCAGACCTAGTTAAGACCAAAGTCTTAGATTTAAGTCCCTGACTTAGCCAAAAAAGGGACTTAGTTTAAGTCCTTTAGTGAAATCGGCCCCAGCAATATTTTACTATCACCGCACCTAATACTGCCTTCTCACAATATTTAAAACAAATAAAATATTAAATGCTGGTACTTGTACACCCACTAGATCTATATTAGGTGCGGTGGCAGTATGAAGACACACAGCCAATCAGAGGAGGGGTGCGGTAAAAGGTGCGGTAGAGGTGCGGCTCCGAGTAAAGCTCCAACTCCAGCTCCGAGTTTTATATGTTGTCATGTTAGAATTTTGTTTTGTACTCCGTCATGTGAGACTTTTGACTTTTGTAGAGTTCTTCTACTGTACAGTTAGTTCTGAACTACAGAACGAAATATAAAAAAAGCCCTCGTAGTGAAGAATTTCAGAACTACTGTACAGTATACTAAAAAATACAGGTTTATTTTTACACAAAGTTGGAAGAACTGGTACCATGCAGCTCTTTATGGTCCAATTATCACTGTTTGTTGGCTGCTCTGTGATAACAACGAAAGGTATTTTAACAGTGATAAAAAACTCAAAAGATAGTGGGCGTTCTCCTCCCCGTCGTACGGACTGGTCAACCAGTGAAGTTCGTCCAAAATGCAAGTGACGAACTTCACTGGGGTGACGAACTGAGCAGTAACGTTGCACTACTGGGATACAAAAACCTGATTTTACTTGTTTGAAGTGTACTGTAGTGTACCATTTACATGGGTTTATTCATGTTGCACCAGTAATCATGCTACTTCATAAAAATATCAATAAAGTATGTGATAAAGCAAGTTTACACTAAGTTCTCCACAACTATAAAATACTTCAGGCATTATTTATGCTGAATTATGAAGAAAATATCCACTAAAATGCTGAAAAATAATTGTTGCATTCATTTCATTTTGAATGTCAAAGGTTATATGTCACAGGGTTACTGATCCAGTTTTCATGCTATGTGTTGGCTATTTCATAAACTTTAAAATTAAACAATTTTTGCACAATATTATACACCAACAAAGACATAACTGTTAAAGTCTACACAATAAACTTTCCAATGGTGTTTTAATTGTAAAAATTGGTTATGTATTGGCAGATTTACAAGCAATTAAAGATTAACAAAGTTTCACATTGCATTGATAAAAATTTATTGGCAAACAAACTATTGCATGAACCCAAAATAAGGACTAAAAGAGTTTAACAAGTGATCTCCAAGTACCTAGACCGAGTTTTCTGTCCCAAAATATGCCTTTTTAAAACTGATGGATGGCATTTTGGGACAGAGTTCCTCGCTACACAAAAAACTTCAATATCTGAAAATTACTGTCCCTTTAAACTTTAAAATATGCACTTATATGTATTAACAGAATAAAGCATTTAGATGCAGGAACACAATTTTCTGTGTTTGCAGTAATATAGACACTTTTTCTGCTCTTCCTGTTTGTATAAACAATGATAAAATTTGGCAAGTAAAATAAATTTTGGTAAATATATCCATAACTATGCAAAAAGTTTATTTCTTTTAATGCGGGGCACATCCTTGATACTCAAGGTGGTAGCCTAGTACATGTTTAATGTCAGGATGTGTGCCACTTGTTGCCCTTCATGACGTTTATGTTTTTTGCATACTAATGCCATCTGTCTCTCGCCAATACATCCATCTTTAAAAAATTGGCTGAGAGACAGATTAAGCGGTCTACAAGTATGGTGATCCATGGGGTTTTCATGCTATTAAAAATGTCCGAGTTCCATTAGTGCTCTTACAAATTAATTTCAAATATACAACATATTTAATGCTTATAAATTTGTATATATTTCGAAGCTACAGAATAGAAATAAATATTTTTACTTTTAAAACCTATTTTGAAGCCAAAAATATTATGAGAATAATTGACATATAAAAATATTTACTGTGGAGTTTTCGTGTTACATGCTAATTAGTCAATTTGCAGGTGCTCTGGATTGTATCTTCCAAAAATATTGCTCATCAAAATGTAATTCATATAGATTAATATACTATCCGAATGGCATGGGGTCATGTGACAACAGCAAAAATAGAATTTTCTTATTTAAGTTAAAGCATCACTGAACAATGCTTGCATATCATAATTTCCTATTTAAAATTTCATAAAATTACAGCCTAGTTTTTAAACAAGCTAACATAAAACAGGAACCATGTCTCAAAAAGCCACAGATGACAACTGGTTTACTCTTATGAAGTCGCAGTTTACTAAAATAATGATGTCAAAGATTTTTATCTAGAATATATTTTCAAAATAAAATTCATATAGCACTGAATATAACAATGTATCAGCCAAATAATGCATTAAAATATGCAAGAGAACGGTGAATTATAAATAGATTTCATTGAGTGTATATGACAAAAATTATGACTTCTATTTACAAATACCCAATAGATCACAGTTATGGTTTCACTGGGGGCTATCCTCCCCCACACCATCTTAAAAGGGTCATTAATTTCTGGTGGCCACTTTCAAAATCAAAGGTAACTGGGAAAGTGTGGGGCGGATAGTCGCCAGTCAAAACCTTTTTACAATTAGCTTCTGAATGGCTCTGATAAAGCAATATTAAAGTGGATGGCAGCTTAGGTACATAATTTTCAGTGCTTAGATAATGTATATATTTAAAAAAAATCTTTCATATTTGACCAGGGATATTGTACCAGGGTCCAGAAGAGACCAAAAATTTGGCAAATATATAACCAAACTGTTTCAAGTTTAAACCATCAGAAACAATCATTGGTTTTTAAACACACTATAAATTATTAAATATTACATCTGCAACTTTAATGGGATAACTTTATTGGAAAATAGGTTTCACTCTTATATTGGTAATATATTTAGGCTATTCACAGGTGCTCATTTTTCAAAAATATTCCAAAACTAACATATATGGAATGTGATTATTTAACAAGTTATCTCCTCATTTAGTAGTATTAAAATAAAAAAAAAAGAAAATAAAATAATTTTAAAATTTTATTTGGTTTTAAAGAGCATTACTTTCAGCAGGTGTTCCAAAAACATTTCTTATCAAATACACAGCTAATTCCCTTAAATAAAAGTTAAAACTACAATGAAATGTATGTAAAATTGTATATTATATTTTACTTCACTATAATTATGAATGTTATTTCCTTGTGAAAAATCGTTTTTCAACATCTAATTTCTAGCATTTTAAATACTTTCCAAATTTATTTGTCAACACATTATGATTATGTTTAAATAAAAAGCACCACAAACTACAGTAACTTCACTTTAAAGGGGGTAAATAATTTTTTAAAGAAATAAAAAATTCGAGTCAAAATAGCTTGATGCACCTCCAAAGACCCTTATTTTCGCCCACCTTAGAAGACTTAAAACAATAGTTTTAAATATATTTTCACATTGAAAAATCACAGTTTCATACATCTTTATGTATATTTTTAAAATAAATTAAGTATAACGGCTGTTATGCAATAAAATGTACATTGTTTTGCATTTTTTATTTCATAATAATCACTTCCTGGTTTACGTATACATAGTTTGTTTATCCATGTACATTTTCCACGAACGGAACTCCAATAAGGCTTATTTATATACCCATTTATGTGCAAAATCGGCCCCATATGAAGAGCAATCGCACATATGTTGTTTATGTATGCAATATACTATATATTAATAGCACAGTGGTATTTAGACCGAGTTTCTGTCCCGTCACCAATTGCTATTGATATACTGAAGGACACAATGGCAAGGGACAGAGTTCAGATGTACCTGTTTTCTGTGTAAATCTCGAACTGTGGGGAATTATTGTATTCACTTTCAAAACTCCTGTATCCAGTTTACAATACTTATGTTATAAAATTAAACTGTTTTAGAAGCCAGGAATTTCTTTTGTAGACAACTATGTTATGTTGAAGGTTTGTTTACATTTTGAAAATTGGTTGAAATATATACATGCCAGTTTGATTGGCATAAAATATAAGTGAATGGCACATATACATACCTTAAAGAAACCAAATAAGACTTTATACTTGTGGTAATATGTGTACAAATATGCCGTTCAAAATTTACACAGAAAACAAGTGCATGTGAGCTCTATCCCTCGCCATTGCGTACCCTCAGAAATATCAACAGCAATGGGTGACGGGACAGAAACTCGGTCTAAGTGGTATTCTACCAGTAAACACCCATATAAATATATTGAATGTACAGATAGATAGATATTATCCTTTATTCCCCCAATCTCTGTTCCACATGTGAAGGCCCATGATGTTTTTGCCCGGTTTCATTCTGGTCTCCTCGGTGGTTTCTGTAGACAGCAGTGTTGAAGTTAGTGCAGTGGTTAATGCTACTCACTTAAGTCACTCGAGTTATTCTTCAACACAGAAGTTTTGGGTTCAATTGCATTGCACGAGGAAGTATCCTTTTGTAGCAATTTAACCTTAGGGTGGTTTTCCTCAGTCTGTCTTTTTCCCACCATCCTTCCGAGTGGGCATTCAACCCAAGTATTTTCATATGGTAGAGTATATTTACATTTTTATCTCCCGCCGGGCTTTAGCCCGGGAGGGAGATTATGAAATGATGCCTGTGTGTGCGTGCGTGTGTCACGCAGATTTCTCCAAAACTACTACAGCTACAGATTTTTTGTAAATTAATTGTCCCGATGAATTTTCACGCCCTCGAAAATTTTTTTGGTTTTATGGACTTAGGCCTAAAGATAAGTGAGTAATAGCAATCTTAGCTACTTGGAGTAAAGGGCTCATAACTCGAAAACTATTGCAGTTACAACTTTTTCTTCAAATATGTTGTTTAGCTACTTTGTCCTTAGCTATAAGATGGTACATAGTTTGGGGTCCCATTGCATGCCTTAAGTGAGTAATAGCTATTTTCTTATTTGTAGCAAAATAATGACATAAGTAAATGTCAAATATCTTCAAAAGTATTAAAGTTAGGGAATTCTTTTCAAATATGTTGTTCATCTACTTTTTGATAAGCTATCACATAGTAAAGTTTCAGATCTGTTGCACATTGGACAGCTGAGTAATAGCTACTTTGAAATTCTACAGTTGAGTAAATCCATTGTAACTCCAAAACTAGTGCAGTTAGAGTATTTTCCTAAAATATGTTGTTCAGCTACTTTGTCCTTAACTATAAGATGGTATATAGTTTGGGGTTCTATTGCATGCCATAAGTCAGTAATAGCTATTTTCTTATTTGTAGCAAAATAACAACATAAGTAAATGTCAAATATCTTCAAAAGTATTAAAGTTAGGGAATTCTTTTCAAATATGTTATTCATCTACTTTTTGATAAGCTATCACATAGTAAAGTTTGAGATTTGTTGCACATTGGATAGCTGAGTAATAGCTACTTTGAAATTCTACAGTTGAGTAAATCCATTGTAACTCCAAAACTAGTGCAGTTACAGTATTTTCCTAAAATATGTTGTTCAGCTACTTTGTCCTTAATTATAAGATGCCATATAGTTTGGGGTTCTATTGCATGCCATAAGTGAGTAATAGCTATTTTCTTATTTGTAGCAAAATAATGACATAAGTAAATGTGAAATATCTTCAAAAGTATTAAAGTTAGGGAATTCTTTTCAAATATGTTATTCATCTAGTTTTTGGTAAGCTATCACATAGTAAAGTTTCAGACCTGGATAGCTGAGTAATAGCTACTTTGAAATTGTGACTGTTGAGTAAAACCATTGTAACCCCAAAACTATTGCAGTTAGAGTATTTTCCTAAAGTAAGTTATTCAGCTACTTTGTCCTTAACTAAAACATGGCATACAGTTTGGGATTCTATTGCATGCCATAAGTGAGTAATAGCTATTTTCTTATTTGAAGCAAAATAATGACATGAGTAAATTTCAAAGATCTTCAAAAGTATTAAAATTACTGAATTCTTTTCAAATATGTTATTCATCTAGTTTTTGATAAGCTATCACATAGTAAAGTTTCAGACCTGTTGCACATTGGATAGCTGAGTAATAGCTACTTTGAAATTGTGACTGTTGAGTAAATCCATTGTAACTCCAAAACTATTCCAGTTAGAGTATTTTCCTAAAATATGTTATTCAGCTACTTTGTCCTTAACTATAACATGGCATACAGTTTGGGATTCTATTGCATGCCATAAGTGAGTAATAGCTATTTTCTTATTTGAAGCAAAGTAACGGCATGAGTAAATTTCAAATATCTTCAAAAGTATTAAAATTAGGGAATTCTTTTCAAATATGTTATTTATCTAGTTTTTCATAAGCTATCACATAGTAAAGTTTCAGACCTGTTGCACATTGGATAGCTGAGTAATAGCTACTTTGAAATTGTGACTGTTGAGTAAATCCATTGTAACTGAAGAACTACTGCAGTAACAGGATTTTCCTAAAATAATTTGTTCAGCTACTTTTTCCTTAACTATAAGATGGCATATCGTTTGGGGTTCCATTGCATGTCATAAGTGAGCAATAGCTATTTTCTTATTTGTAGCAAAATTATGATGGAAATAAATGTCAAATACCTTCACAAGTACCAAAGTTAGGCAAATCTTTTCATTTGTTATTCATCTAGTTTTTCAAAAGCTTACTTTCCTGTGTCCTTTATATTTTTGTTGCTTTTGCAGATGTAGGTCAATAGCTAAGTGAGTAGATAGCTGAGCAAGAGCTACTAAAATGAGTAAATGTCTTTTATCTCTAAAAGTATTATAGGTAGGCAATTTCTTCTAAATAAGTCATTTGCCTACTTTTGGGTGATCTACCACATAGTGAAGTTGCACAACTGTAGCTCTTTGGGTAGCTGAGTGATAGCTACCAAAATGAGTAAATGTCTTTTATCTCTAAAAATATTACACACAGGCAATTTTCTTCTAAATAAGTCATTCACCTACTTTTGTGTGATCTACCACATAGTGAAGTTGCAGAACTGTAGCTCTTTGGATAGGTGAGTAATAGCTACTAAAATGAGTAAATGTCTTTTATCTCTAAAAGTTTTACAGATACACAATTTCTTCTAAATAACTCATTCACCTACTTTTGGGTCATCTGCCACATAGAGAAGTTGCAGAACTGTAGCTCTTTGGATAGCTGAGTAATAGCTACTAAAATGAGTAAATGTCTTTTATCTCTAAAAGTATTACAGGTAGGCAATTTCTTCTAAATAAGTCAATCACCTACTTTGGGCTGATCTACCATATAGTGAAGTTGCACAACTGTGGCTTTTTGGATAGGTGAGTAATAGCTACCAAAATGAGTAAATGTCTTTTATCTGTAAAAGTATTACAGGTAGGCAATTTCTTCTAAATAAGTCATTCACATACTTTTGGGTGATCTACCACATAGTGAAGTTGCAGAACTGTAGCTCTTTGGATAACTGGGTAATAGCTACTAAAATGAGTAAATGTCTTTTATCTCTAAAAGTATTACAGGTAGGCAATTTCTTCTAAATAAGTCATTCACATACTTTTGGGTGATCTACCACATATTGAAGTTGCAGAACTGAGCTCTTTGGATAGCTGAGTAATAGCTACTAAAATGAGTAAATGTCTTTTATCTCTAAAAGTATTACAGGTAGGCAATTTCTTCTAAATAAGTCATTCACCTACTTTTGGGTGATCTACCACATAGTGAAGTTGCAGAACTGTAGCTCTTTGGATGGCAGAGTAATAGCCACTAAAATAAGTAAATATCTGTTATCTCTAAAAGTGTTACAGATAGGCAATTTCTTCTAAATACGTCCTTACCTACTTTGGGTTGATCTACTGCATAATAAAGTTGCAGAACTGTAGCTCTTTGGATGGCAGAGTAATAGCTACTAAAGTGAGTAAATGCCTTTTGTCTTTAAAAGTATTGCAATCAAAGATTAAACTTGTTGTCACTTCTACATGTGCCTCCATCTCACAAGAAAATTTATATTCCACTATCTTTAGTACATCTAATTTATATGGCGGGAGATAAATGCATGCGTCAGAATGCTTCTTATGAAATGAAATTTCTTATTTTTAAATGTAAAATACATTTTTATGAATAAAAATGTATATACTTACCATATGAAAACAGCAAATCACCCTCCCGCCTGCCCCGCTTTTAAAGATCTTTTTCCAGCATTTATGTTTATTCACAAAAAGAATGAACTATTTCTGTATTACTGCGCATGGCAGAGTGAATTAGGTCACCAGGGGTCAAAGGTAGCAAGTATATAGGTTTAAAGAGGGTCTCCCCTCATATTTTAAATTGTATGTATGGTGTATGTGGCGGTCACCGAACGCCAAGCCACGCTTACCCAAATGTTTTCATATTTTTATTCATAAAAATGTATTTTACATTTAAAAATATGAAAATTTAGGTCAACCCCCCCCTATTATTTTCTTAAGTATTGCATTTAGAGCCATAAAATGTACTGGGAGGTAGTAGGAAACCATATATGGAGAGTCTAAATAGCCGGTCAGTTTTACCCCACGGCCCCCCCTTATGGGTCAAACTGGGGTCATAAAATAGCTGATTTTGAGTTTTTGCCTTATATCTCCTTTATTGTTGCTTTTATAGCTTCAGAATGTATTAAAAGGTATTGGGAAAGCATATGTGGAGAGTCTAAATAGCCGGTCAGTTTTACCCCCCGACCCCCCTTTATGGGCCAAACTGGGGTCATAAATAGCTGCTTTGGAGTTTTTGCCTTATATCTCCTTTATCGTTGCTTTTATAGCTTCAGAATGTATTAAGAGGTATTGGGATTGCATAGGGCGCAGCTTTGTGCATTCTTAGCTTTACAGCATGCTTATTAAAACCACAAAGCATTTTAAACTTTCAGGGATGCTTCGCTTTTGTTAGCAAAAGCATTCCTCTAGTTGTGTGCTATTTTCATTTACAGCTATGCTTCAATTAATAAATTTTACAGATTTATAGTTTTTTACCCCACAGACCTTAAGGGCTGTCGGGGTATTGTTTTCACCCATGGTGTCCGGATGGGCGGGCGGGCGGCAGGAAATAGTTTGTCCGGGCCATATCTCGGAAACTGTAAGGTGTAGGAAGTTGATACTTGGTAGGGACATTGGTTAGGGGGTGTAGGTGTGCAACGTCATAGTCTGACCTTGATTTGACCTTTGACCTTGCCGTAGTGACCTTGACCTATAAAATCTTGTCAGGGCTGTATCTCGGAAACCGTAAGGTGTAGGAAGTTGATACTTGGTGGGGATATTGGTTAGGGGGTGTAGGTGTGCAACGTCATGGTCTGACCTTGATTTGACGTTTGACCTTGCTGTAGTGACCTTGACCTATAAAGTGTTGTCCGGGCTATATCTCAGAAACTGTAAGGTGTGGGAAGTTGATATTTGGTAGGGACATTGGTTAGGGGGTGTAGGTGTGCAACGTCATGGTGTGACCTTGATTTGACCTTTGACCTTGCCGTAGTGACCTTGACCTATAAAATCTTGTCCGGGCTATATCTCGGAAACCGTAAGGTGTAGGAAGTTGATATTTGGTAGGGACATTGGTTAGGGGGTATAGGTGTGCAACGTCATGGTGTGACCTTGATTTGACCTTGCTGTAGTGACCTTGACCTATAAAATCTTGTCCGGGCTATATCTCGGAAACTGTAAGGTGTAGGAAGTTGTTATTTGGTAGAGACATTGGTTAGGGGGTGTAGGTGTGCAGCATCATGGTGTGACCTTGATTTTACCTTTGACCTTGCTGTAGTGACCTTGACCTATAAAGTGTTGTCCGGGCTATATCTCGGAAACTGTAAGGTGTGGGAAGTTGATATTTGGTAGGGACATTGGTTAGGGGGTGTAGGTGTGCAACGTCATGGTGTGACCTTGATTTGACCTTTGACCTTGCCGTAGTGACCTTGACCTATAAAATCTTGTCCGGGCTATATCTCGGAAACCGTAAGGTGTTGGAAGTTGATATTTGGTAGGGACATTGGTTAGGGGGTGTAGGTGTGCAACGTCATGATGTGACCTTGATTTGACCTTGACGTAGTGACCTTGACCTATAAAATCTTGTCCGGGCTATATCTCGGAAACTGTAAGGTGTAGGAAGTTGATATTTGGTAGAGACATTGGTTAGGGGGTGTAGGTGTGCAGCATCATGGTGTGACCTAGATTTGACCTTTGACCTTGCCATAGTGACCTTGACCTATAAAATCTTGTCAGGGCTATATCTCGGAAACCATAAGGTGTAGGAAGTTGATACTTGGTAGGGACATTGGTTAGGGGCTATAGGTGTGTATTATCATGGTGTGACCTTAATTTGACCTTTTACCTTGTCGTAGTGACCTTGACCTTTAAAATCTTCATGGACCTTTGGGTCTGTCTTTTGATGCAGATTAAGCAAAAGTCATGTTAGAATTTATTAAGAATTTTAATTTCATAACTTCCCATCGTAAGAGATAGAATTTCATCAAGTGAGCCACAGATTTTGCTCCAACACCACAATAAGCATTCAATAAATGTATTACCACTTCTGTATGCATGGTAATATTCAAACCATCTAAACCATAATTCGGCCATGCAGATGTAGATAAAGAGTGTTGAATTTTAGTTTACTGATTAATGCTGTCATCTTGTTATTGAATTATCTTGTTTTAATACTTCATCTTTATACGCATTATCTTTCTTTTAAACATTATTTCTCCATTTAAACATTGTTTGGACCTTTATATAACTGACAGTACTCTGAAAGTATTCTGAAGTTTGTACTGGTACAGTACTTCTATATCTCATGGTGTTGAAAATATTTCCCTAGGCTGTGGGGTACGGGCATCTCTGATGCTATTTTAGTTAACTGATTTATGCCATCATCTCACTATTGAAATTTCATTTAAATACTTTATCTTTACATAACTTTTGTCTGTCATAAAACATTATTTTCTCTAATAAAATATTATTTGGACCTTCACAAAGCTAACACTGTTTACTCTGAAGTCTCCCGATCTTTGACCTGTTTCACTTCTTCTGAATCTCATAATGCTGTAAATTATTTCGGAATCCCTGGGCTGTGGTGTACAGGCATCTCTGATGCTATTTTTTCCAATGGAAAGGCAAAAATATTTTTTTTTCTGGGAAAAACCCAACTCTGGTCTTATTGAATATATCAAAGGAGAAACTCTAAGGAGCATAAATTATTTTCTGATTGTCCTAGGGCAAACTCCAATTGGGTTGGTCCTCAATAAACCCCTTCTGTGATATCCCTTTTTATGTCGTCACTCTGCGGCGTGGGCGTCCGCGTCCGCGTGAACAACTTCTCCTCCAAAACTACAAGGCCTAGAGACGTGCTGTTTTTTTTTAAAGATACCTTATCTATCGAGGATGAAAAATTGTTCAAGGCATGTAAATCTGTCTGTTCGTCTGTTTGCTAGAGACATTACAAGGGGGGTACCCCCACCAAAAGTGTGAAAATTTCAACACTTAATCACAATTTTCTCAGTGACTATTGCAGGGATTTCTCTCATATCTTGCATATATGTACTAGGCCACAGGTAGATTCTCTTGTGTGAGTATGAGACCTGGATCGGTCTTACTTTTTTTTTAATAAATTTTTTTAATAATTTTTAATGCATTAAAATTCATGAAATCATGCACAAAATCATTTATAACTTGAAAAGTGTTGCATTTAGAGCATTTTGTTAAAATATGTTATTCAGCTACTTTTTTCATAGCTACAATATGGTGAGTAAGTTGGGTGCCTGTCTCAATAGCTAAGTGAGTAATAGCTACTTTTGGGCTTTTCAGTAACTTCCATCATGAGTAAAATCACTTGTAACTTAAAAACTATTGCATTTAGAGAATTTTGTATAAATATGTTATTCAGCTACTTTTGGGTCAGCTATAACATAGTAAAATTTTAGACCTGTAGCTCATGGCATGGCTGAGTAATAGCTACTTTTAGGTTATCACTGTTGAGTAAATCGCTTATAACTTCAAAACTATTGCATTTAGAGAATTTCGTATAAATATGTTATTCAGCTACTTTTGGGTCAGCTATAACATAGTAAAATTTCAGACCTGTAGCTCATGGCATAGCTGAGTAATAGCTACTTTTAGGTTATCACTGTTGAGTAAATCGCTTATAACTTGGAAACTATTGCATTTACAGTATTTTGTTTCAATATGTTATTCACCTATTTTGGGATCAGCTATAACATAGTGAAGTTTCAGATCTGTGGCTCATTGCATAGCTGAGTAATAGCTACTTTGAAGTTCTCACTATTGAGTAAATCACTTGTAACTTAAAACCTACTGCATTTAGAGAATTTCGTATAAATATGTTATTCAGCTACTTTTGGGCCAGCTATAACATAGTGAAATTTCAGATCTGTAGGTCATGGCATAGCTGAGTAATAGCTACTTTAAAGTTCTCACTATTGAGTAAATCAGTTGTAATTGGAAAACTATTGCATTTAGAGTATTTCGTATAAATATGTTATTCACCTAATTTTGGGTCAGCTATAACATAGTAAAATTTCAGACCTGTAGCTCATGGCATAGGTGAGTAATAGCTACTTTTAGGTCATCACTATTGAGTAAATCAGTTGTAACTTGAAAACTATTGCATTTACAGTATTTTGCTTAAATATGTTGTTCACCTACTTTTGGGTCAGCTATAACATAGTAAAATTTCAGACCAGTAGCTCATTGCATAGCTGAGTAATAACTACTTTGAGGTTCTCACTATTGAGTAAATCAGTTGTAATTGCAAAACTATTGCATTTAGAGAATTTCGTATAAATATGTTATTCAGCTACTTTTGGGCCAGCTATAACATAGTGAAATTTCAGATCTGTAGGTCATGGCACAGCTGAGTAATAGCTACTTTTAGGTCATCACTATTGAGTAAATCAGTTGTAACTTGAAAACTATTGCATGTACAGTATTTTGCTTAAATATGTTGTTCACCTACTTTTGGGTCAGCTATAACATAGTAAAATTTCAGACCTGTAGCTCATGGCATAGCTGAGTAATAGCTACTTTTAGGTTATCACTGTTGAGTAAATCGCTTATAACTTGGAAATTATTGCTTTTAGAGTATTTTGTTTCAATTTGTTATTCACCTATTTTGGGTTCAGCTATAACATAGTGAAGTTCCAGACTTGTGACTCATTGCATAGCTGAGTAATAGCTACTTTGAAGTTCTCAATGTTGAGCAAATCACTTATAATTTGAAAACTATTGCATTTAGAGAATTTAGTATAAATATGTTATTCAACTACTTTTGGGTCAGCTATAACATAGTGAAATTTCAGACCTGTAGCTCATGGCATAGCTGAGTAATAGCTACTTTTAGGTTATCACTGTTGAGTAAATCACTTATAACTTGAAAACTATTGCATTTAGAGTATTTTGTTTCAATATGTTATTCAGCTACTTTTGGGTCAGCTATAACATAGTGAAATTACAGACCTATAGCTCATGGCACAACTGAGCAATAGCTATTTTCAGGTACTGTATTTTGAGTAAATCAGTTGTAACTTGAAAAATATTGCATTAGGAGTATTTTGGTAAAATATGTTGTTCACCTACTTTTGGGTCAGCTATAACATAGTGAAATTACAGACCTATAGCTCATGGCATAGCTGAGCAATAGCTATTTTGAGGTTCTTACAAAATCAGTTGTAACTTGAAAACTATTGCATTTACAGTATTTTGCTTAAATATGTTGTTCACCTAATTTTGGGTCAGCTATAACATAGTAAAATTACAGACCTGTAGCTCATGGCATAGCTGAGCAATAGCTATTTTCAGGTTCTCACTATTGAGTAAATCAGTTGTAACTTGAAAACTATTGCATTTACAGTATTTTGCTTAAATATGTTATTCACCTATTTTGGGGTCAGCTATAACATAGTAAAATTTCAGATGTGTAGCTCATGGCATAGCTGAGTAATAGCTACTTTGAGGTTATCACTGTTGAGTAAATCACTTATAACTTGAAAACTATTGCATTTACAGAAATTTGTGTAAATATGTTATTCAGCTACTTTTGGGTCAGCTATAACATAGTGAAATTACAGACCTGTAGCTGGTGGCACAACTGAGCAATAGCTATTTTCAGGTACTGACTGTTGAGTAAATCAGTTGTAACTTGAAAAATATTGCATTTGGAGTATTTTGTTAAAATATGTGGTTCACCTACTTTTGGGTCAGCTATAACATAGTGAAATTACAGACCTATAGCTCATGGCATAACTGAGCAATAGCTATTTTGAGGTTTCTCACTATTGAGTAAATCAGTTGTAACTTGAAAGCTATTGCATTTAGAGTATTTTGCTTAGATATGTTGTTCACCTACTTTTGGGTCAGCTATAACATAGTAAAATTTCAGACATGTAGCTCATGGCATAGCTGAGTAATAGCTACTTTTAGGTTATCACTGTTGAGTAAATCACTTATAAATTGAAAACTATTGCATTTAGAGTATTTTGTTTCAATATGTTATTCACCTATTTTGGGGTCAGCTATAACATAGTAAAATTTCAGACTTGTAGCTCATGGCATAGCTGAGTAATAGCTACTTTGAGGTTATCACTGTTGAGTAAATCACTTATAACTTGAAAACTATTGCATTTACAGAAATTTGTGTAAATACGTTATTCAGCTACTTTTGGGTCACTTATAACATAGTGAAATTACAGACCTGTAGCTCATTGCACAACTGAGCAATAGCTATTTTCAGGTACTGACTGTTGAGTAAATCAGTTGTAACTTGAAAACTATTGCATTTAGAGTATTTTGTTTCAATATGTTGTTCACCTATTATGGGGTTAGCCATAACATAGTAAAATTTCAGACCTGTAGCTCATGGCATAGCTGAGTAATAGCTACTTTGAGGTTATCACTGTTGAGTAAATCATTTATAACTTGAAAACTATTGCATTAACAGAAATTTGTGTAAATACATTATTCAGCTACTTTTGGGTGAGCTATAACATAGTGAAATTACAGACCTGTAGCTCATGGCACAACTGAGCAATAGCTATTTTCAGGTACTGACTGTTGAGTAAATCAGTTGTAACTTGAAAAATATTGCATTTGGAGTATTTTGTTAAAATATGTGGTTCACCTACTTTTGGGTCAGCTATAACATAGTGAAATTACAGACTTATAGCTCATGGCATAGCTGAGCAATAGCTATTTTCAGGTTCTCACTATTGAGTAAATCAGTTGTAACTTGAAAACTATTGCATTTAGAGTATTTTGCTTAAACATGTTGTTCACCTACTTTTGGGTCAGCTATAATATAGTAAAAATTCAGACATGTAGCTCATTGCATAGCTGAGTAATAGCTACTTTGAGGTTATCACTGTTGAGTAAATCAGTTGTAACTTGAAAACTATTACATTTAGAGTATTTTGTTTAAATATGTTATTCACATAATTTTTGGTCAGTTATATCATAGTGAAATTGCAGACCTCTGTGTCATGGCATAGCTAAGCAATAGCTACTTTCAGGTTCTCACTATTGAGTAAATCATTGTATCCACTGGATAGCCGCAGTGTGTAGAGAGATTTAACCATTACTGCTCTAATGAAAAAAATATTATAGCTAGCCTTCTCAAGTTTGCAGAATATATTAATAACCATAAAATGTTGTCTGGGAATATTTTTGGCCTCAGTTTGAAAAACAAGATGACCGCCAGGGACGTTTATTCGACTTTAAAAAGGACTTTTGTTGGCCCTCTAGAGCAAAGGGTATTATAAGTAGAGATCTCAAATTCGCAGGATATGTTCCTCATTATAAAATCTTGACTGGGAATATTTTTGGGCTCATTTTGAAAAACAAGATGGCTGCCACTGGTGTTTCTTTGTCAGTCATGAAAAGAGCTTATATCTCCCTTATTATTGGTCCTAGAGGTTTGGGATGGTAAACCAACCTGTAGGAAATCATGGGCTGGGAATCTTTTGGTGTGGTCAGATTTGACCTTTGACCCCTCCTTCAAGGTCAACCGAGGATAGCCAAACTTAAAAGTGCTTATAACTCGCTTATTATTGGTCCTAGAGGTTTGGGATGGTAAACAGACATATAGGAAATCATGGGCTGGGAATCTGTTGATGTTGTCCGATTTGACCTTGAACCCCTTCTTCAAGGTCAAACAAATATAGCGAAACTTAAAAGTGCCTATAACTCGCTTATTATTGGTTCTAGAAGTTTGGGATGGTAAACCATCCTATAGGAAATCATGGGCTGGGAATCTTTTGGTGTGGTCAGATTTGACCTTTGGACCCCTCCTTCAAGGTCAAATAAGGACAGCCAAACTTAAAAGTGCTTATAACTCACTTATTATTGGTCCTAGAGGTTTGGGATGGTAAATCAACCTATAGGAAATCATGGGCTGGGAATATTTTTGTGTGGTCAGATTTGACCTTGGACCCCTTCAAGGTCGTACGAGGATACTGCATTTGCAGTATTTCTTTAAATATGTTTTAACCTACTCTTTACACTTAAACAGTTACCTTGTTACTTTCCTTCATAAAACCATTTGCAGGGCACAACTTTTTGGTCCTTTTCTTCTGTCAGGTTCAGAATTTCTTTGAACATGCTGTTCAATTACCATTTACTGTACTTCTGTACAGCACTTTCCCTGATAATTATGCTTTCCTCTCATTATTACCTTCACAAATCAAAAACACTCAGTCAGCTGACACAGTGCCCGTTCACGGGCACTCTCCTCTTGTTTAATATGATCAAATGTTAATACATGTACATGTATATGTATGCACTGATAAAGCCAATTTTTCATTTATGAAGTTGATACTGGAGCATATTTGTCAAAATAGGTAACTTTCAAAAAAAATTTAGAAAGCTGAATTTAAAAATTTATTGCAGTAAATATTTTCTAATATGGTTCAATAGAGTACAAGCTTTGTCTGTTAATGTATATAAAATATTAAATGTTGTTAAAACATGAGCGTTTCCTGATAGATTGTCATTATGTATTGTCTGCTTGTAATATACTTTTCAGACACATTTTATCAGTTTCACTTTTTGCAAATATGGAGACCACATGTTATCAGATCAAATATATAGCTAAACATGTTTTTGGAACTGTCCTCATTTGTATTCACAGATTGTCAAAATAAAGTTTTCAAAAAGAAATTAAGACTATTTTCTACGAAAACAGCACTTTGTGCACAAATTGAAATTACATGTATAATGATTTAAAATATTTTTTTACCACTTTGTTGGGTTAAATCCACTAAAATTGCTTGAAGATTTTTCTATATCATCATTAAAGTTAATTTTCATAAAATCACAAAAGATGTAACAGGCTATTACCAATAGTGAGCTGGCATATCTGCCAGCTTAAATAAGTTTGACATATTAATGAGAAAATCATCCAAACATGGAAAGTGATCGAACAGGTTGATATTTGATTGTCAGGCTTGTTGAGACGGAAGATTTTTGTTGGTTTGTTATTTGCCCATATCTTTGCTCAAGTTAATTTGTTTAAAATAACAGAGAATATTACACTAAGCTGGCATATCAACCAGCTTTACTTTATCATAGCATTAATAAGAAAATCATCCATCTGTGGAGAGTGGAAACTGGATAATTTGTGATTTTATAATAACATACATTATACATTACATTGAATTTATATGACAATTTAGGGGCCATGGTGGCAGAGTGGTAACACTCTTGCCTCCCACCTCTGAGGCCGGGGTTCGATCCCTGGCACAGCCTCAAGTGGGAAAGCTGGTAGTTGCTTGATGTTGGTCGGCTGTTTACAGTACAGAACCCTAACAAACTGTATGTACTGGTTTCCTCTGCCCTTCCAACTACCCGTCGTGATATGACCTATACAGCGTTGAAAGCAACGTAAAACCCCAAATAAATAAATATATGACAATTTAATGAGAAAGTAATGTTGTTGTATTTTTTTTGCCCATTTGGTTATAGAAAAAATTCATCCATCAGGCTGATACAGTCACAACTAGGATTTTATCAAATTTTAGAAACCTTTTTGTTGTGCTGCTGTGGTGTGAGATGCATATTTTTTTGAAAAAAAAAGGAAAACAAACCGTAGTAATTATGTATATGCATAAAATGTTTGTTTTAATAGCAGTTCATGCAGGATCTGCAAACAATTCTACCAGGTTTATAGTACTGGGAGATTGGGGTGGATTACCATTTTTCCCATACCGTACACCCATTGAAGTCGCAGTGTCAAACCGAATGGGAAAGTATGCCAACCAAACAAATGCAGAGTTTATTCTTGCTCTAGGTGATAACTTTTACTTTGATGGAGTGAAAAATGTTGAGGACCCCAGGTTTCAGGTGAATGGCTTTTTATGAATGCATATACATTGTAGTTCACTATCACAGCAAAAGATAAGCAAAACTGTTAATGTTTCCCTCTTTGTTTACAAATAAATGTATATTTTTATCAATTAGTATATAGAATGTATAATTTGCAAAAATTCATTACAGGCCAGTGAACAGGTAAAATATATTGAGTCCACAGAACTCAATTAGTGTATGAAGCTGACTACAGAAAATTACTTTCTTAGTCCCTGATATAAAAAGTCTTTAGAGTACCTGCAGTAATCTTGCTTCTAGTATAAGCATGAAGTATGCTAATTTTGCTTCCATATATAAACATATGGTATTTCAGGTACCTTGAAGCCTCGCCTCCCAAACAATTCTTAAAATCTGGCCTCGTGCTTCTTCATTTTACAATAAAAACATTTGAACACATTTCACTGCAATTTGTATTTGGATTATGTCTTCTTTTTCTCACTTTTTATAAGAGTGTCCATTCTATTACCATTCAGGAGACATACAACCAGGTTTTCACTTCCACAAATCTGGACATAAACTGGTACTTTGTGGCTGGGAATCATGACCACAATGGCAATGTATCAGCTCAGATTGAATATACAAAGTTGGAGAAACGATGGTATGCACTACAACTGTTATAAGTAACAAAGTACATTGTGTTTTATTCATTAAGGAGTTAAATCTCTGGTTATTCAAACTTTGTTAAGTGGAATTTTTTTAAAGTAATAATTTCTTTAACATTGATTTTGAGGAGTTTGTCTGCACACCAAATTTCCACAAATCTTGAGAAACAAGTGACATGTATTGCACCTGTTTTTAGACTTTGTATCATTTATGCATGTTTATATGCATACAGTTTAAGCTACCTTAAGTAGAATTCCAGTTGGACTTTCTGATGACAGGATTTGAAATTCTGATTGATTGGACTTTCTGACACGACTTATATATTCCCAACAGCCATTTTCACAAAAGTTTTGTCTATTCTTTCCTTTCTATGTATTGGTCTTTACATTTCAGAAGAGCCACTTGTAAATTATCATTATAATTTAAACATCAAGATTTTGGACAACTCTTTACCAAGTATAAGTCATTGTAAAAAAAAAGTCAGGGACATTAATTACAGATGTATTTGTAAATACCAGTGAACCAGGTAGTAACTTGAACCAGTTGTGAATGTAAACTTAAAAAATGCTATTAATTGAGATGATGTTCATTATGTCCTAGGCATTTGTTTGATGTTGGGTGATATATTGAAAAAAATATTGATCATTTAAAAAATTTATGTCAATTTCAGGATGTTTCCAAATTTTTATTACAATATGACATTTGCTGTGGGAAACACTGGTACAACAATCGAGTTTGTGATGATAGACACTGTGATTTTATGTGGAAACTCTGACCACGATTTTAAGCATAAACAGCCACAGGGACCTGAAAAATTAAGTGATGCAGAACAACAGTGGACATGGATTGAACAGAGACTGAAATCTAGCAAGTATGACTTCATTGACTTGTGTTTACACAAATAGGACAAGATATGTGAAATTTCTCCATAAGGTCCATCTGTTCAATGTGAAAGAAACAATGTTGCCCATTGATTGACAAGGATACAGACAGATCGCTTAGTTCTTTTCAATATAAACACAGATTTGATAACAATAAAGTTTGACAAAGCACAATGAGGTTTTCTTTGATTACAAATTTGGTATATTGTACCTCCTCATAACATAAGATAGGCAAAAGTATTGTTGAGAAAACCTTTATAGAGATAACAGTTATTTTTTAATCTGTGCAGAAAAGGTCAACCCCATTTTCACATTTTGTAAGTCAGTAAGTTAAAGCTAAAGTTCAATCTTAACTAGGAGATAAGGCCTGCAATTATTTTTGGCACAAAAACTGTAAATACCCATGAAAAAGGAAACAAACAATATTAAAATTTATATTTTTTGGCTCTTACTGAAATTTAGATCAAAAGACTATATAATATGACAATATAGAAGCACAAATAATATGTTATGATTGTAAATTACTTGTATATTTAACCATATCCATTAATTTAATATTTTTCCCTATATAAATAAAGTGCAAAATAAATAACTTCATTGAAAACTACCACTTGAACTAATCTTGAACTTCCGTGAAAACTACTGCTTGAACTTATCTTAGGAAATTTTTTTTTTGTTCACTGGGGAAGTTTTTTGATATTCATTGGTGGTTTATAGCACAGAAACTAAACTCAACTATTATGAAACTGCCTACACTATGGATGTATTAAATCCAAAATACACATAAATAAAACAAAATTACTTATTACTACCTCATTAAGTTAAATTTCTTTTAAGTAGATATTTATATCTGGTCCTAAATATATGTTTGCATTGACTTTTACACTTTTATCTTGAAATCCTGGCTCAGTAAAAGTGTTTGTTTTTGTCCCAATAGATTTAACACAGCTTAGGTTGTATACAGCAGACTATTTTGCTTGTTAAATCTTTACAGAGCAGACTACCTGGTAGTGGCAGGTCATTTCCCAGTGTTCAGTGTGGCAGAACATGGACCAACGGAAATTTTGGTCAACAGACTACTGCCAATGCTGTACAAGTACAATGTGACTGCTTATTTTTGTGGTCATGATCACAACATGCAGGTAAATTTACTTACTAGTTTGGTGTAAAATTTATGGACAGGTTCAAATTCATCTTTAAATATTTATTTAAAAAGGGAGAAAATGAACAAGAGGAAGATTTATTGTATATTTTTTTCATAGAACTCTTGTTACTTGAAAAACTTTCTTGCACAAAAACATAATTTCTCCTCGGCAAAAGGTCTTCTGCTCTAGCTGTTACAAATTACAATACCAGCACGAGTGGAATTATTATATTTTTGTTACTTAATGGTCTAAGTTATAGGGCTTCATTTCAGTCTGTCTACTGAGTAAAGTATTTTTACAATAAACATTGATTGTCTTTGCAGACTCTGTATAATGTTTTAACTGTTTCTGTTTATGTCTGTAATAATAAATATCCTGACCATGGATGTTCTACCTATTTTTGCAGCACCTACAGTATACACAGAATGGTCATACTGTGGACTATTTTGTATCAGGAGCAGCAAATTTTATTGATCCATCCATGGAACATGTGAATAGTGTTCCTGCCAACGCTTTGAAATATCACTGGGCAAATTTCCTGAGTCTTGGAGCATTTGCGTTTGTACAAACAACAAAAGACAGCATGATTTACAGTTTTATAGAGGCCAATGGAGATACCCTCTACAGTCATAAGATGTATCCCAGAAAAATTTAAAAAAACTAATGTGGTAAGATACATCTAGATTGAATGCATTGTCACTGGAAAAATGTATTGGTTAATTGTTACTGGTTAATTTTTGGAAAAAGTGCTCAGTATTGTTTTTTTAAATAAAATATTGTGGTTCCTTATGGTCTTAAATGAACATTTAGAAGAAAAATTATGGAACATTGTTGTTTCAAATATGAAGAAAACGTAATGAACATAATGTAAGTACATTTAATGTTTAAATGGGAAAAAGTGCCTTTTTATACAGTCAGTTTATGACATGTCATGAAACAGATAAAAAGAAAAATTAAATTTTTTTCAGGTGTTTAATATTTCCTAATATATGATCTATAATTACATTGTTTTTCTCTGATGTTTCAAACATGTTCCCATTGTGTTTTTCCGGCATGTTTTTTCCCATATAGAACACCTTTTGCCATATTAAAAAAATACAACTATTGTAATAATGAAAACTAACTTTTCTGTGTGTCTCTGGAGGATGTCCCAAGGCCTGCAGGCATTTTTCTCTGGTTCCATTTGGAGTTATCAAAGAAATGTTTAGTTCCTTCCCTAGGAAGGTGCTGTTTTTAAATGTAAATAATAAGCTAATATGGAAACTAATTGTGACATAGATCCCATATCCCAGAATTTGCAGTTTTTTTTTCAGTGGCAAATTTCACCTATTATGATTAATTTCGCCTTTATTTCTCTTCATGTGGTTTTTGTCTTTATAAATATTAATTGATTTTATGAGTGGTCTTGGAAGTTTGCTCACACTCGTGTGCTACTATCTACTGTAGGGATTCAAATTTTAGTTCGGAATTTTATGTTTATACAGGGTTCGCGATTACGCCGTCCGAGTATATTAAACACGCGGTATTTCAGATTTGGACGCAAATTTCGGTTGTCAGTGCGTCCATCGGGACGCGATTTTTATGAAGGAAATATTTCTGCTTTAGAAGCGAATTTCGGTGGCACGAAGCGTAGATATGCAAGCAATATATATAACACCGAAAATAAGCTTTATATTTTAAAATTAAATGGTTTCGAGCGATTTCCTGGCAAGTTGTTTACGTCCACCATTGTAAAGCGAGATATTTCGTACACTAGCATATCTACTCAAAACGTTATATATCGAAAGAAAGGCTGATCTCTGCACGGAAACAGTCGAAACGACAAGCCAGAACGGTGAATTTCGTGGGAGACAAACTATTTTACCAAATCTCGGAAACTCCTGATATTTAACCCCGGAAAGTTGCCCGGAAAATAAAAGCTGTAAAATTCGAAAATATTTACAGGGGATGTAACAAAAAAACTATATCTCTGGGACTACCCGATGAATTTTTGTCAAACAAAAAGCAATGAAACCTACAAATTTTTATATTTCAAACAGTATCAATGCCATATTTGTAGCTTAAATACAAAATAAATTTCAATCTAATTGCACTAAAATGAAGTTTGTTGACTGGGGTTCAGCTTTTAAAAATATTTTTAGCATTTATTTATGTACAGATGCATATTATTTATCAGTATAAAGGAAATTGGATAGTGCTTATATATATTTAAATGTACCTGAATTATGGGAGAAAAATTATTACTTGCACCGAATTTTCATACAGTGGTACCCCTTTTTGATGAGCTATAAAGTACAAGGTACCCGACGTTTCATAACACTAACGCAAACACTGGACTCAGGAAAAAATGATTGGGACTCCATTTTTCGGAGGACATGTAGTCCGTTGGACTCCATATTTTAGAGGTACTTCGCTAACCCTGTTTATAGTTAAGCATCCCTTGAAAAGGGGATGCCTTTTGGTTTCACCCCGTTTTCAGACAGCCTACATCGCCACAGTATTTTCCAAGTTGAATACCTCCCTTAATATAAGGCCTTTCAAAATGAGTTTTGGCAGTTATAATCTACAGGTGTGGGAAAACTTATGACTTTGACATTTGACCTTTATCTAGGTCACATGATCAAAAACAATTTTTTTCTTGCACTTTTCACCAGATTTTCTCAGAAACTACTATAGAAGGATCCACAAAGTTTGACGAACACTTTCTTAACATCAAAATCTAGGCGCCAGTCTAATTTTAGATCTGGTCATAATTGACAGATTGAGCTTCAATTGATTCATGATTAGTAAAAAAAAAAAAAAAAAAAAAAAAACCTCCTGATGTTGACCCTTTTGGGTACATATTGTATATATCTAATCACATTCAGGACCCTACACAGGTTAAGTATGTTATTGAAGCAAAAAAATTAGCTTAAGGTTATTAAGGTCACCTTAAAATCGGTCAAATAAGGTGTCTTTGTATGCGGTGTACAGGCAGAAGAGGTTTGTAGAATGTTCAATATCTCCTTTATTTTTATGTCAGCTGACTTGTCAGTCAGCTGACATTATGTCATCACTCTGCGACGTGGGCGTCCGCGCCCACGTGAACAACTTCTTCTCCAAAACTACAAGGCCTAGAGACATGCTGTTTTTTTTAAAAGATACCTTATCTATCGAGGATGAAAAATTGTTCAAGGCATGCAAATCTGTCTGTTCGTCTGTTTGCTAGAGACATTACAAGGGGGGTACCCCCACCAAAAGTGTGAAAATTTCAACTTTTTATCACAATTTTCTCAGTGACTATTGGAGGGATTTCTCTCATATCTTGCATATATGTACTAGGCCAGAGGTAGATTCTCTTGTGTGAGATCTGGATCTGTCTTACTTTTTTTTTATGAATTTTTTAAATAATTTTTAATGCATTAAAATTCATGAAATCATGCACTAAATCACTTATAACTTCAAAAGTGTTGCATTTACAGCATTTTGTGAAAATATGTTGTTCAGCTACTTTTTTCATAGCTACAATATGGTGAGTAAGTTGGGTGTCTGTCTCAATAGCTAAGTGAGTAATAGCTACTTTTGGGCTTTTCAGTAACTTCCATTATGAGTAAAATCACTTGTAACTTAAAAACTATTGCATTTAGAGAATTTCGTATAAATATGTTATTCAGCTACTTTTGGGTCAGCTATAACATAGTGAAATTTCAGACCTGTAGCTCATGGCATAGCTGAGTAATAGCTACTTTTAGGTTATCACTGTTGAGTAAATCGCTTATAACTTGAAAACTATTGCATTTAGAGAATTTCGTATAAATATGTTATTCAGCTACTTTTGGGTCAGCTATAACATAGTAAAATTTCAGACCTGTAGCTCATGGCATAGCTGAGTAATAGCTACTTTTAGGTTATCACTGTTGAGTAAATCACTTATAACTTGAAAAGTGTTGCATTTAGAGCATTTTGTTAAAATATGTTATTCAGCTATTTTTTTCATAGCTACAATATGGTGAGTAAGTTGGGTGTCTGTCTCAATAGCTAAGTGAGTACATGTAATATCTACTTTTGGGCTTTTCAGTAACTTCCATCATGAGTAAAATCACTTGTAACTTAAAAACTATTGCATTTAGAGAATTTCGTATAAATATGTTATTCAGCTACTTTTGGGCCAGCTATAACATAGTAAAATTTCAGACCTGTAGCTCATGGCATAGCTGAGTAATAGCTACTTTTAGGTTATCACTGTTGAGTAAATCACTTATAACTTGAAAACTATTGCATTTAGAGTATTTTGTTTCAATATGTTATTCACCTATTTTGGGGTCAGCTATAATATAGTGAAGTTTCAGACCTGTGGCTCATTTCATAGCTGAGTAATAGCTACTTTGAAGTTCTCACTGTTGAGTAAATCAGTTATAATTGGAAAACTATTGCATTTACAGAAATTTGTGCAAATATGTTATTCAGCTACTTTTGGGTCAGCTATAACATAGTGAAATTATAGACCTATAGCTCATGGCACAACTGAGCAATAGCTATTCTCAGGTACTGACTGTTGAGTAATTCAGCTATAACTTGAAAAATATTGCATTTGGAGTATTTTGTTAAAATATATTGTTCACCTACTTTTGGGTCAGCTATAACATAGTGAAATTACAGACCTATAGCTCATGGCATAGCGGAGCAATAGCTTTTTTCAGGTTTTCACTATTGAGTAAATCAGTTGTAGCTTGAAAACTATTGCATTTACAGTAGTTTGCTTAAATATGTTGTTCACCTACTTTTGGGTTAGCTATAACATAGTAAAATTTCAGACATGTAGCTCATTGCATAGCTGAGTAATAGTTCCTTTGAGGTTCTCACCGTTGAGTAAATCAGTTGTAACTTGAAAACTATTACATTTAGAGTAATTTGTTAAATATGTTATTCACAGAATTTTTGGTCAGCTATAACATAGTGAAATTGCAGACCTCTATGTCATGGCATAGCTGAGCAATAGCTACTTTCAGGTTCTCACTGTTGAGTAAATCATTGTATCCACTGGATAGCCGCAGTGTGTAGAGAGAGATTTCACCATTACTGCTCTGATGAAAAAAAATATTATAGCTAGCTTTCTTAAGTTTGCAGTATATATTAATAACCATAAAATGTTGTCTGGGAATATTTTTGGCCTCATTTTGAGAAACAAGATGGCCGCCACAGGTGTTTTTTGTCAGTCATGAAAAGTGCTTATATCTCCCTTATTATTGATCCTAGAGGTTTGGGATGATAAACCAACCTGTAGGAAATCATGGGGTGGGAATCTTTTGGTGTGGTCAGATTTGACCTTCAATGACCCCTCCTTCAAGGTCAAACAAGGATAGCCAAACTTTAAAGTGCTTATAACTCGCTTAGTATTGGTCCCAGAGGTTTGGGATGGTAAACAGACAGGAAATCATGGGCAGTGAATCTGTTGATATGGTCCGATTTGACCTTGGAACCCTCCTTCAAGGTCAAATGAGGATAGCGAAAATTGAAAATGCCTACAACTCGCTTATTATTGGTGACAGAGATTTGGGATGGTAAACCATCCCATAGGAAATCATTGGCTCGGAATCTTTTGGTATGGTCAGATTTGACCTTTGGACCCCTCCTTCAAGGTCAAATGAGGACAGCCAAGCTTAAAAGTGCTTATAACTCATTTATAATTGGTCCTAGAGGTTTGGAATGGTAAACCATAGGAAATCATGGGCTGGGAATGTATTTGTGTGGTTAGATTTGACCTTGGACCCCTTCTTCAAGGTCGAACGAGGATATTGCATTTGTAGTATTTCTTTAAATATGTTTTAACCTATTTTTTACACTTAAACAATTACCTTGTTATTTTCCTTCATAATACCATTTACAGGGCACAACTTTTTTATCCTTTTCTTCTGTCAGCTTCGGAATTAAGCGTCCCGCAAGGGACGCTTGTTTGTGTATGGGAGAGCTTCAGGCTCCGCCGGCTCCGCCGGCTCCGGCGGCTCCGCCGGCTCCGCATTTTGTTTTCCTTATAACTCTGTAACCGTTAGGCGGATTCTTTTCAAATTTGGCAGGTTTAGGCAGTAGCCTTGGGGAATTTTTTTGAATATGCTGCAGTGACATTTCAACCAATCAGAGAGGTCACATGACCAAAAATGTCTTTTTTCGATGGGGAAGCTTGTCCGGATGATAACTTGAAAGCAATTTTATCAATTCACCTGAAACTTGGCAAATACATTCATTCTATTAAAATCTGGAAATCATTAGATTTTGGCATTGATTGGTCAAGAAATGGCCGAGTAATTAATGATTAATTAATCATTACGAATTTTCCAAATAAGGAAAACACAAAAATGCTTATATCTCGAAAACCGTGCTAGATAGAGCGATTTCGACGAAATTTTTGACCCGCAGGGTATCTCTGCGGAGTAGTTTTCCCAATTTTCAAAAAATTTTTCTCTCGTCCAAAATGGCGGCCATTTTGAATTTTCGAAATTTTCGCAAAAATTGCAAAACACAAAAATACTTATATCTCAAAAACCGTGCTAGATAGAGCAATTTTGACAAAATTTTTGACCCGCAGGGTATCTCTGCGGAGTACTTTTCCCAATTTTCAAAAAATTTTTGTCTCGCCAAAAATGGCGGCCATTTTGAATTTTCGAAATTTTCGTAAAAATTGCAGAACACAAAAATGCTTATATCTCGAAAACCGTGCTAGATAGAGCGATTTCGATGAAATTTTTGACCCACAGGGTATCTCTGCGGAGTAGTTTTCCCAATTTTCAAAAAATTTTTGTCTCGTCCAAAATGGCGGCCATTTTGAATTCTCGAAATTTTCGCAAAAATTGCAAAACACAAAAATGCTTATATCTCAAAAACCGTGCTAGATAGAGCAATTTCGACAAAATTTTTGACCCACAGGGTATCTCTGCAGAGTACTTTTCCCAATTTTCAAAAAATTTTTGTCTCGCCAAAAATGGCGGCCATTTTGAATTTTCGAAATTTTCGTAAAAATTGCAAAACACAAAAATGCTTATATCTCGAAAACCGTGCTAGATAGAGCGATTTCGACGAAATTTTTGACCCACAGGGTATCTCTGCAGAGTAGTTATCCCAATTTTGAAAAAATTTTTGTCTCGCCAAAAATGGCGGCCATTTTGAATTTTCGAATTTTTCGCAAAAATTGCAAAACACAAAAATGCTTATATCTCGAAAACCCTGCAAGATAGAGCGATTTCGACGAAATTTTTGATCCACAGGGTATATCTGCAGAGTAGCCATGCCAATTTTCAAAAAAATTTTGTCTTGCCAAAAATGGCGGCCATTTTACTCACCTACTCAAAATGAGTAAATGCGAATTATCTCTAAAAGTATTGCAGACAGCCAATTTTTCTCAAATAACTCATTCACCTACTTTTGGGAGAGCTTTCACTTGGTGAAGTTTCAGACCCATAGCTAATTACTCACCTACTCAAAATGAGTAAATGCGAATTATCTCTAAAAGTATTGCAGATAGCCAATTTTTGTCAAATTAATCATTCGCCTACTTTTGGGAGAGCTTTCACTTGAAGTTTCAGACCCATAGCTAATTACTCACCTACTCAAAATGAGTAAATGCGAATTATCTCTAAAAGTATTGCAGATAGCCAATTTTTCTCAAATAACTCATTCACCTACTTTTGGGAGAGCTTTCACTCTGTGAAGTTTCAGACCCATAGCTAATTACTCACCTACTGAAAATGAGTAAATGCGAATTATCTCTAAAAGTATTGCAGATAGCCAATTTTTCTCAAATAACTCATTCACCTACTTTTGGGAGAGCTTTCACATGGTGAAGTTTCAGACCCATAGCTAATTATTTACCTACTCAAAATGAGTAAATGCTAATTATCTCTAAAAGTATTGCGGATACCCAATTTTTATCAAATAACTCATTCATCTACTTGTGGGAGAGCTTTCACATGGTGAAGTTTCAGACCCATAGCTAATTACTCACCTACTCAAAATGAGTAAATGCGAATTATCTCTAAAAATATTGCAGATAGCCAATTTTTCTCAAATAAATCATTCACCTACTTTTGGGAGAGCTTTCACTTGGTGAAGTTTCAGACCCATAGCTAATTACTCACCCTACTCAAAATGAGTAAATGCGAATTATCTCTAAAAGTATTGTAGATAGCCAATTTTTCTCAAATTAATCATTCACCTACTTTTGGGAGAGCTTTCACTTGGTGAAGTTTCAGACCCATAGCTAATTACTCACCTACTCAAAATGAGTAAATGCGAATTATCTCTAAAAGTATTGCAGATAGCCAATTTTTCTCAAATAACTCATTCACCTACTTTTGGGAGAGCTTTCACTTGGTGAAGTTTCACACCCATAGCTAATTACTCACCTACTCAAAATGAGTAAATGCGAATTATCTCTAAAAGTATTGCAGATAGCCAATTTTTCTCAAATAACTCATTCACCTACTTTTGGGAGAGCTTTCACTTGGTGAAGTTTCACACCCATAGCTAATTACTCACCTACTCAAAATGAGTAAATGCGAATTATCTCTAAAAGTATTGCAGATAGCCAATTTTTCTCAAATAACTCATTCACCTACTTTTGGGAGAGCTTTCACTTGGTGAAGTTTCACACCCATAGCTAATTACTCACCTACTCAAAATGAGTAAATCCGAATTATCTCTAAAAGTATTGCAGACAGCCAATTTTTCTCAAATAACTCATTCACCTACTTTTGGGAGAGCTTTCACTTGGTGAAGTTTCAGACCCATAGCTAATTACTCACCTACTCAAAATGAGTAAATGCGAATTATCTCTAAAAGTATTGCAGATAGCCAATTTTTGTCAAATTAATCATTCGCCTACTTTTGGGAGAGCTTTCACTTGGTGAAGTTTCAGACCCATAGCTAATTACTCACCTACTCAAAATGAGTAAATGCGAATTATCTCTAAAAGTATTGCAGATAGCCAATTTTTCTCAAATAACTCATTCACCTACTTTTGGGAGAGCTTTCACTCTGTGAAGTTTCAGACCCATAGCTAATTACTCACCTACTGAAAATGAGTAAATGCGAATTATCTCTAAAAGTATTGCAGATAGCCAATTTTTCTCAAATAACTCATTCACCTACTTTTGGGAGAGCTTTCACATGGTGAAGTTTCAGACCCATAGCTAATTATTTACCTACTCAAAATGAGTAAATGCTAATTATCTGTAAAAGTATTGCGGATACCCAATTTTTATCAAATAACTCATTCATCTACTTGTGGGAGAGCTTTCACATGGTGAAGTTTCAGACCCATAGCTAATTACTCACCTACTCAAAATGAGTAAATGCGAATTATCTCTAAAAATATTGCAGATAGCCAATTTTTCTCAAATAAATCATTCACCTACTTTTGGGAGAGCTTTCACTTGGTGAAGTTTCAGACCCATAGCTAATTACTCACCTACTCAAAATGAGTAAATGCGAATTATCTCTAAAAGTATTGTAGATAGCCAATTTTTCTCAAATTAATCATTCACCTACTTTTGGGAGAGCTTTCACTTGGTGAAGTTTCAGACCCATAGCTAATTACTCACCTACTCAAAATGAGTAAATGCGAATTATCTCTAAAAGTATTGCAGATAGCCAATTTTTCTCAAATAACTCATTCACCTACTTTTGGGAGAGCTTTCACTTGGTGAAGTTTCACACCCATAGCTAATTACTCACCTACTCAAAATGAGTAAATGCGAATTATCTCTAAAAGTATTGCAGATAGCCAATTTTTCTCAAATAACTCATTCACCTACTTTTGGGAGAGCTTTCACTTGGTGAAGTTTCACACCCATAGCTAATTACTCACCTACTCAAAATGAGTAAATGCGAATTATCTCTAAAAGTATTGCAGATAGCCAATTTTTCTCAAATAACTCATTCACCTACTTTTGGGAGAGCTTTCACTTGGTGAAGTTTCACACCCATAGCTAATTACTCACCTACTCAAAATGAGTAAATGCGAATTATCTCTAAAAGTATTGCAGATAGCCAATTTTTCTCAAATAACTCATTCACCTACTTTTGGGAGAGCTTTCACTCGGTGAAGTTTCACACCCATAGCTAATTACTCACCTACTCAAAATGAGTAAATGCGAATTATCTCTAAAAGTATTGCAGATAGCCAATTTTTCTCAAATAACTCATTCACCTACTTTTGGGAGAGCTTTCACTCGGTGAAGTTTCAGACCCATAGCTAATTACTCACCTACTCAAAATGAGTAAATGCGAATTATCTCTAAAAGTATTGCAGATAGCCAATTTTTCTCAAATAACTCATTCACCTACTTTTGGGAGAGCTTTCACTCTGTGAAGTTTCAGACCCATAGCTATTTATTCACCTACTCAAAATGAGTAAATGCTAATTATCTGTAAAAGTATTGTGGATACCCAATTTTTCTCAAATAAATCATTCACCTACTTTTGGGAGAGCTTTCACTTGGTGAAGTTTCAGACCCATAGCTAATTACTCACCTACTCAAAATGAGTAAATGCGAATTATCTCTAAAAGTATTGTAGATAGCCAATTTTTCTCAAATTAATCATTCACCTACTTTTGGGAGAGCTTTCACTTGGTGAAGTTTCAGACCCATAGCTAATTACTCACCTACTCAAAATGAGTAAATGCGAATTATCTCTAAAAGTATTGCAGATAGCCAATTTTTCTCAAATAACTCATTCACCTACTTTTGGGAGAGCTTTCACTTGGTGAAGTTTCACACCCATAGCTAATTACTCACCTACTCAAAATGAGTAAATGCGAATTATCTCTAAAAGTATTGCAGATAGCCAATTTTTCTCAAATAACTCATTCACCTACTTTTGGGAGAGCTTTCACTTGGTGAAGTTTCACACCCATAGCTAATTACTCACCTACTCAAAATGAGTAAATGCGAATTATCTCTAAAAGTATTGCAGATAGCCAATTTTTCTCAAATAACTCATTCACCTACTTTTGGGAGAGCTTTCACTTGGTGAAGTTTCACACCCATAGCTAATTACTCACCTACTCAAAATGAGTAAATGCGAATTATCTCTAAAAGTATTGCAGATAGCCAATTTTTCTCAAATAACTCATTCACCTACTTTTGGGAGAGCTTTCACTTGGTGAAGTTTCACACCCATAGCTAATTACTCACCTACTCAAAATGAGTAAATGCGAATTATCTCTAAAAGTATTGCAGATAGCCAATTTTTCTCAAATAACTCATTCACCTACTTTTGGGAGAGCTTTCACTTGGTGAAGTTTCACACCCATAGCTAATTACTCACCTACTCAAAATGAGTAAATGCGAATTATCTCTAAAAGTATTGCAGATAGCCAATTTTTCTCAAATAACTCATTCACCTACTTTTGGGAGAGCTTTCACTCGGTGAAGTTTCAGACCCATAGCTAATTACTCACCTACTCAAAATGAGTAAATGCGAATTATCTCTAAAAGTATTGCAGACAGCCAATTTTTCTCAAATAACTCATTCACCTACTTTTGGGAGAGCTTTCACTCTGTGAAGTTTCAGACCCATAGCTATTTATTCACCTACTCAAAATGAGTAAATGCTAATTATCTGTAAAAGTATTGTGGATACCCAATTTTTATCAAATACTCATTCATCTACTTGTGGGAGAGCTTTCACATGGTGAAGTTTCAGACCCATAGCTAATTACTCACCTACTCAAAATGAGTAAATGCGAATTATCTCTAAAAGTATTGCGGATAGCCAATTTTTCTCAAATAACTCATTCACCTACTTTTGGGAGAGCTTTCACTTGGTGAAGTTTCAGACCCATAGATAATTATTCACCTACTCAAAATGAGTAAATGTGAATTATCTCTTAATAGTATTGCAGATAGCCAATTTTTCTCAAATAACTCATTCACCTACTTTTGGAAGAGCTTTCACACACGAAAATGAAAAATTGTGAATATCTCGGAAAAGCTATTTCTTCTGCTTTAATGCTCGGCGGGAGATACACACCGCGGCAGTGGTCTTGACAAAAATTTTTGTCTCCCCAAAAATGGTGGCCATTTTGAATTTTCAAAGTTTTTGCAAAACACAAAAATGCTTATATCTCGAAAACCGTGCTATATGGAGCGAACTCAACAAAATTTTGGACCTGCTGGGTATCTCTGCAGAGTAGCCATGCCAATTTTCAAAATATTTTTGTCTCACCAAATATAGCGGACATTTTTAATTTTTTTATTTTTTGCAAAACACAAAAATGCTTATATCTTGAAAACCGTGCTAGATAGAGCAGACTGCGCTGACTTTGGTTGCCACAACAGTATAAGGCTAGAAACGAAGCATTTTCTTAATACTTTAGCACTCACCTTTATAGCCTTTTCGGGACGCTTTGTTTTTGCTATGCAAAAACATTATCTTTTTTTTTTGCGAGCGATCCTCTAGTTTCTTTTGAACTTGCTGTTCAGTTACCATTTACTGTATTTCTGTACAGCCCTTTTCCTGATAATTATTCTGTCCTCTAATCACCTTCACAAATCAAAAACACTCAGTCAGCTGACACAGTGCCCGTTCACGGGCACTCTCCTCTTGTTGGATTTAGAGCTTTGAAATGTATTGGTAATGAGGAAACCATGGTCTGGGATTCCAAAAATTGCATCAAATTTCTCCTCCGAGCCCTTCCCCCGCCCAGATCAAACTGGGTTCATAAAGTTGAAATTCTTGTATTTTGCAGTGTTTCTACAAAAAATTTTCCTAGAATAATATAAAACTTTCAGACTTTCGCTTCTTGCGTAATATCTCTTTAATTATTGCAATTAGAGTTGGAATGTATAGGGAGATAATGGGAAACCAAGGTTTGGGATTCCAAAAATCATAACAAAATTTTTCTCCCAGACTATTCAAACCTGTTTATATGGCTTTTTGTCAGTTTGTTAACTTTCAAAGTCAGTTATATGCCACTTGGTTTTCACTTATTGCTTAATTGTATATACCTTTTAATATGATTTGTAGTTATTACTACTGAGAACCCCATTCGTCTACTTTACAAGCCTTTATTTTTTACCAATATTCACTTTCTGCTGTGGGACACTGGCTTTTGCCTTAGCAAAAATCTTTTTCTACTTTTTCGCATTATATATTAGTCTCTTTATAATAAGTATTAAGAACCAGAGTAAGTAAAATTTTGGTATAAGCAGAAACAGTTTTTAAGTTTGACCATCATAAAATGCAATAGTTCTAGGTAGAAGTAGAATTGCAGTCATAACTAGAACCACTGGACTTAGAGATACTTTTGGATATTAGAGGCAGTACATTTTCATGTTCACAGTATACTGTAGCTGTCAGCAAGTCACAGTGTAAACAAGGCCGAAAGGAGTTTCGGTTTACTAGCACGAGCAAAAACCATCAGAGACACGAGTATTGCACTGAAGTGGTCACCCATCCCAGTACTAACATAGCCCATTGCCACTTAACTTTAGTGAACAGACAGATACTCATCATGCTATGCCACAATTCATGAAAGTCCGGAGACAGAAAAAGAAAGAAAAAGAGTGATCTCTGGAAGCATGAGCCTCCCTAGAGCTCACGCTTAAAAATGTTGAGATGACTACTCTGCAGGGAGTTCCTTCAATGATAAACCACTGATTGTGTGAAATATCTTGAATATTTTGCTCAAACCTAGAGCTGTTCTATAAGAGTACTTGAGGGTTGGTAATGAGAGTGGAGTAAAGGATAATTTGGAGTACAGAATCAAGGAAAGCACACTCTTTCACACTTAACAATTTATTAATTTTCAAAGTATAAGCAAAGATTGGTGTAAAACTAGTCAATTTTTGTTACTATCTAAGAAAAATGTCACTTTTTACCCCACAGCCTTCAAGGGCTGTGCGGGTATTGTTTTCACCTGGATAGGCGAGCGGGCAGGTGGTCGGATGGATGGTGTGAAAAAGTTTGGCCTGGCTATATCTCAGAAACCTTAGGGTGTAGGAAGTTGAAACTTGGTAAGAATATTGGTTGGGGGTGTAGGTGTGCAGCATCACAGTTTGACATTGATTTGACATTTGACCTTGCCATAGTGACCTTGACCTTTAAAATATTGTCCTGGCTATATCTCAGAAACCGTAAGGTACAGGAAGTTGAAACGTGGTAGAGACGTGTTGAGGTTGTAGGTGTGCAATATCATGGTATTACCTTGACTTGACCTTTGACCTTGCTGTAGTGACCTTGAGTTTGAAAGTCTTGTCTGGGCTATATCTCAGGAACCATAAGGTGGAGGAAGTTGAAACTTGGTAGGGACATTCGTTGGGGGTATAGGTGTGCAGTGTCATGTTTTGACCTTGTTGTAGTGACCTTGACTTAAAATCTTGTCTGGGCAAGATCACAGAAACTGTAAGGTGTAGAAAGTTGATTTTTGATGGGCCATTGGTTGGGGAGTATAGGTATGCTATGTCATGGTGTTGTCTTTCACCTTGGCCCTGCCAAATTATGTTTACCTTTCATAATTGAAATATATTTCTCTTATGACAAAGGTATATTGATTGCTGTAACTGATTATTATATGTACTTCTACTTAATTGTGCCATTTCTGTTGGGAGCTATACTTGAATTAATAAATTCTACAGCTTCGTAATTTACAGACATTTTCTCTCTCTTAAATGTTTTTTTCTCTGCTAACATTATTTGGGCCTTTACATAACTGACATTGTTTGCTCTCCTGATCTTTGTACTGTTTCACATCTTGTATATCTGATGGTCTCAAAAACTATTTCCCTGGGCTGTAGTGTACAGGTATGTCCAATGCTATTTTTGTTGTTGCTTTTACTGCCTAAAAGAGTATTTGTTAAAGAGTAGAGTAATGGTAGTAAAATACACAAGTACAAAACTTACTACTTGTGTTTAAACTTCCTGACATATCACACATTTCCATGCAAAGAGTATCTGTGTTAAAGTGAATTGTATATACAAGTATGCATTTAAATGAAAGTGCCAAGTCAGTGTCAGCTTCTGTTAAATGTTTTTTTCTAAATTTAATTATTAATTTTTGAATGATACTTTATTTTAAATACATTGTAATGTAATACATTATCTTGTGTTTGTTTCATCTTTGTTTTTCTTTCTGTATGTACACAATAAATACGTGCATTTAGAAGTGAGGGAACAAACTTATCTTGTATAGTCTATAATTCCATATGTTACAGATTACATAAAATACTTGCCATTTTACTTGTGCATGGCAAACAGTGAAGAAGTTTCATTTTATCCCCTTCCCTCCCTTTTACATGCAATTTATTCTTTCAAGTCATAGGCATTGGTTAAATGACATAAATATTGGCCTTTCAAGTTCTGTTGTGAATTATTTCATTAAGAAGACCAACTGTGCCTATGGTGGAGTAAGTAGTGAATCAGTGGGACCCAGTGATTTGCACATAATAATGTAATAAAATACATAATAAACAATCAAATTCAACAGGATGAACTGAAGGAAAATTCCCTATAAAACCAAGCCATTCTTGGAGCCAAATGTAAGATCTCACCATTCTTAAGATTTGGGCTAACCCAACCTAGGATGAAAAGTTTGGCTGCCAATTTTAAGATGGACTGTATTTTCACTACATAAACAAATAAAAAATTTAAGTAAAAGACTTTCCATTAAGTATCAACTTCTCAAAAGGATTTATCATGAAACTCATAATGGCTGTAAAATTTAATTCATAGATGTTGGTAGAAATTCCCATCTGAAGATGTTCTAGTCTGTCCCAGCCTCAAGATTGGCAGCGAAGCATTGGGCCCTAAGTTGGGCTTGTGCCAATCCTAGATTGGTTACAACATGCACACAAGGATATTGCACATTCTATAGTGTTTTACTAAGAAGTTTTGTTCTTCACATAAAAAAAGATGGGAAATTGCTTGTACTAGATTTTGTCAGCATCCACAGAATGACCATACTTCATGAATTCAAGTACTATTATTTTGTTGTCAAGATAAAATTTGTTCTGTTTGAAATAACATTGCTGTTATAATTGTCATTTTTTTCAGTGATTTTACAGTGTTTTAGACATGCTACAAAAAGTACGTTTTTCAATTATTTGTAAGTTATTGTAATTTATTGCAATTATCTAGTGCTCTGTTTTTGTGAGATTTTGAATTAATTATATCCCCAGACGAAAGTCAGGGATATATTGGATTCAGGTCCGTCGCGCCGCCGCCGTAGAAATTTCGTTGTGGACGCGATAACTCAAAAACGGATTAATATTTTTTTTTCAAACTTGGTACACATGTTAAGGATGCCCAAAGGAAGATCCCTATTTTAAGGTGACCTTAAACTCCCAATAATAAAGAACTTATGGCCACCTTAAGGTCAGAAATTGCACTTTTGACCACTTAGAGCCCTCTAGGTCACAAACTATGAGGCGTATCTGGCTTAAATTTTACCTGAGAACACATTAATATATTCTTAGTACATGTGCCGAAAATCAAGACTTTAAGTTGAGGAGAAAATTGTGTTTGGGGCCCATAAAGACCCCACTTAGGACTTTTTTCCTAGATTTTTAACATATTTTGCCCTATAATTTGGAAGTGGTAATTCTGATGAGTCTCAAACTGCTCTAGGTGTAACTCTTATATGTAATCCTTGTCTGTGAAAAATTTAAAGGCTGTAGGTTTACCTGTTAGGCCGACTTGAGGTCTCAAAATTGCCCACAGAGACCCAATTTATGGACTTTTTGCCACCTTCAAGCACTGTAGCTTTCAAACAATGTCTCTCATCTAAGTGAAATATCATCTGAGAATATATCAATATGTTTTTCTTGTATGTACTCCAAAATTTAGGCCTTTAATAGACATTTAACCCATGTATGAGGGCCATAAATCCCCACCCGAGTGACCCTTTTTAGACATTTTTCACATATTTTGCCCTGTAACTTGGAAATGGTAAGTCTGAGAAGTTTCAAACTGTATTAGATACATATTCTATGTGTAATCTTTGTATGTGACAAATTTTAAGTCTGAAGCTTTAATTTGAAGGCCACATTGAGGTCTCTGACGGGCTCCCAAAGACCCAGTATTTGGACTTTTTGCCACCTTTAAGCCCTGTGACTGTTAAACTATGTGACTGATAGGGCTGAAATCTCATCTGGGAATACATTATTATGTTCTTTTTACATGTGCCAAAAATCATGGCTTCAAGTAGACATTTAAACTGTGTATGAGGACCATAAACACCCACCCGAGTGACCCTTTTAAGACATTTTTCACATATTTTGCTCTGTAACTTGGAAATGGCAAGTCTGAGAAGTTTCAAACTTTATTAGATATATATTCTATGTATAATCTTAGTATGTGACAGATTATAAATCTGAAGCTTTAATTTGAAGGCCACATCGAGATCTCTAAAAGGCCCACAGAGACCCAATATTTGGACTTTTTGCCACCTTTAAGCCCTGTGACTGTTAAACTATGTGATTGATGGAGCTGAAATCCCATCTGGGAATGCATTATTATGTCCTTTCTACATGTGCCGAAAATCAAGGCTTTTAGTAGACATTTAACCTGTGTATGAGGGCCATAAACACTCACCCAAGTGACCTTTTTTGACATTTTTTTCCGTATTTTGCCCTGTTATTTGGAAATGCTTAGTGTGACAAGTCTTAAACTGTATTATATATAATTTTTGTTTGTTATGTTTGTCCCCCAAAAAGTTTCAGCTCTGTAGTTTAATTGCTAAGGTCTCTTTAACAATTGTAAAATGCCCACAGAGACCCAGTTTATGGATATTATACCACTTTAAAGCCCTGTAACTGTCGAACTATGTGGGTCATAGAGCTGAAATCTTTGAATTTTTCAAAGGAAGTGCCTGTCTATTTAAATTTTTATTAATAATGTTATGGCTATCTTAGGCTTTTAAGTACTTATTTTTGTGTGTTATCTCTCTACTTGCTGAGTTTTTAACTTTTTAAAATGAAACTGGTTAAACATATTCAAGTAGGCAAAATGGACACTGTTATTTTCTGGTGAGCTATAAGTCCAATATTAATGAAATTATAGCCTTATGTAGTAAAAATAGGGGATTTTTAACCCTCAACTAGCCCAGTTTTATTCAGTTTGCCTCAGTTAATTTTGACACAGTTCCTACAGTTACTAACTCATTTCAGTTGATAATCACATTCTTAAAATTCTCAATTCTGAATTATTATTATAAATCTGTTCTTGTGGTTTGATAATTTATATTTAATTCTGGAGGTATATAATTTTCCTGTTGGACATTCCTTATTTATATATTTGATTTTATTTTAGTGATAAGATTAACTGAGCTTTTTGTATTTGATTACCCCTTTTGTTTGTTTACCATTTGTGCTGTAGCACTCTATCTCTTTGTAGTCCCACCCCCCATCCACCTCTGGGACCTCCAGCTATTGAGTGACACTAAATAAACAAAGGTATTGAATGATATCAAATGAGAAACAAAGAACCAGACTTTTCAGTGGGGTTGCAGATCTTCTGTAACAGTGAGAGAGGTGTGGAGAAGGGGAGAGGGGTGGGGTGGGGTTGGGAGATGGGGTTTGCTTCATTATCTAATAAGACAAAGGGGAGTCAGAACTGAGATTGTGTCACATATTTAGGTTGCATATATATGGACCACATATATAGGAATTGAGGAAATGAATAACTGAAAAACAATGCAAATTCTAAAAATAATATAATAAAATAATAATATAAATAATATATAATTTTTAAATAATATTTTATTTATGAACAAATATAGAAACAGATATGCGCTTTTGGGATTATGAATCATTTAAATACTTTGAAAATAGGTTCAGAGTCACCCTTTGCAGGAAGATTGAAAAGTATGATGAGTTGAGTTAGAAATAATATTTTATTTGTCAACAAATATAGAAACAGATATGCTCTTTTGGGATTATTAATTTGGAATGGACATTCAATCATCAATCATTTAAATACTTTGAAAATAGGTTCAGAGTTATCATTGCAGGAAGATTGAAAATGTGCTCTGTTGAGTTATGTATTCGGCGTCTGGGGATACACCATCTTCCTTGGGAAGATATAAACTTAGTAGATTGATGTGCTGAAGTTCATATAACTTTTCCCAAGATTTATGGCATACAACAAATGGCTTACATAAAAAATTCCCGATCAAAACCTGTGGCATGAGTGATGACCTGTCTGGGGATATGTTGGCGCCGAGTTGGCCCAATCTAGTTTTGTATGCATTTATATTTTTTTAACCATACATTGTGTGATTCCAAATTTATACAATTGTAAACGCCATTGTGAAATCTAAAAGTTTCTTTGTTCAATAAAATTGTGATGGTGATAACTTTAAAATCAGATAAATAAAAAATTACCTCTTTTTTGCAGTAATTACCTTTAATTATAGCTATAACTAAAGGCCATTGGAAAACTTTGGGGCAGAAATCGTTTTCCACTTCTATGCACTGGTTTACTCCTTCCATTGAGCAGGGGTCCTCAGTGGCCTAGTGGTTTAGCAGGTTTGGCATCTACCCACAGGCTGTCACCAGTGTATCAGTTCTACTACCACAAGTGACAAAATGAGTACCTGTCCCAATGTGACCCTTGCTGTTGAATGGGACATAATACCTAACTTTGACTTTGACCTTCCACTGAGCGTGATACAACCAAGGATCCACCAGCTGTTCTTGAACCCACACAAGGCTAAGTGGTGTACAAGTTTAATGTTTCATCACCTGGCTCTCACCTCTTTGGTTATGGGTTCTAACCCTGATCCTATCAACAAATATGGAGTCTACTAAAGGCCTGTCTGAGAATATCACCTTAGCTATTGAAACTTTGAACTTTTCTTACACCTACACCTGGCTATATGGTTTTAGCGTGACAGTCTGCTTTCAAAAGTCACCAAAAAGAAACTAGAGGAATGCTTTTGCTAACAAAAGCGAAGCATCCCTGAAAGTTTAAAATGCTTTGTGGTTTTAATAAGCATGCTGTAAAGCTAAGAATGCACAAAGCTGCGCCGTATGCCTTCCCAATACCTCTTAATACATTCTGAAGCTATAAAAGCAACGATAAAGGAGATATAAGGCAAAAACTCCAAAGCAGCTATTTATGACCCCAGTTTGGCCCATAAGGGGGGGGGGGGGTCGGGGGGGGGGTAAAACTGACCGGCTATTTAGACTCTCCACATATGCTTTCCCAATAGCTCTTAATACATTCTGAAGGTGTAAAAGCAACAATAAAAGAGATATAAGGCAAAACTCCAAAGCAACTATTTTATGACCCCAGTTTGACCCATAAGGGGGGGTCGGGGGATAAAACTGACTGGGTATTTAGATTCTCTATATATGCTTTCCTAATACCTCTTAATACATTCTGAAGGTATAAAAGCAACAATAAAGGAGATATAAGGCAAAACTCCAAAGCAACTATTTTATGACCCCAGTTTGACCCATAAGGGGGGGTCGGGGGATAAAACTGACCAGCTATTTAGATTCTCCACATATGCTTTCCCAATACCTCTCAATACATTCTGAAGCTATGAAAGCAACAATAAAGGAGATATAAGGCAAAAACTCCAAAGCAGCTATTTATGACCCCAGTTTGGCCCATAAGGGGGGGGGGGGGTCGGGGGGGTAAAACTGACCGGCTATTTAGACTCTCCACATAAGCTTTCCCAATACCTCTTAATACATTCTGAAGCTATAAAAGCAACAATAAAGGAGATATAAGGCAAAAACTCAAAATCAGCTATTTTATGACCCCAGTTTGACCCATAAGGGGGGGCCGTGGGGTAAAACTGACCGGCTATTTAGACTCCACATATGGTTTCCTATTACCTCCCAGTACATTTTATGGCTCTAAATGCAATACTTAAGAAGATAATAGGGGGGTTAACCTAAATTTAAGGCTTTCAGATTGGAAGGTGTCAGAAAATCACTCATAAATGAGACATTTTTCAAGGGATTGCTCTCAGAATCTAATCAGCTCGCATTTTCGATAGTATGAACACGTGTGTCAAATTATAAGGCTGTGTAGCAAGTAGTTTTTCCTGAACTGCGATGACGGGGGGGGGGGTACTTAAAAAAAATTGTTTTTGATCATGTGACCTTCATAAAGGTCAAAGGTCAAATTTAAGCATGCAGAAAATTTTTCCCAAGCCTAAGGTATATAACTGCCAAATATGGTTTGAAACCTTATAATAATAAGGGAGATATTCAAGGGAGACCATAATGCAGCGGCGGCGGCAAGGAAACTGAGGCGAAAACAAATAAGCGCCCTTTCAGGGACGCTTAATTATTGTGGAAGCCCCACAGTCTAACGTGGAGGATTTTGATAACAATGCCACTCTCCTAACAGCAGTTTCAACAAAGGTGCAACCTGACAGGCTAATCCCTGAGTTGTGGGATAAGACTACGAGTCAAAACTAGAGGAATGCTTTTGCTAACAAAAGCGAAGCGTCCCTTAAAGTTTAAAATGCTTTGTGGTTTTAATAAGCATAAGGCAAAAACTCCAAAGCAGCTATTTATGACCCCAGTTTGGCCCATAAGGGAGGGTCGGGGGGTAAAACTGACCGGCTATTTAGACTCTCCACATATGCTTTCCCAATACCTCTTAATACATTCTGAAGGTCTAAAAGCAACAATAAAGGAGATATAAGGCAAAACTCCAAAGCAACTATTTTATGAACCCAGTTTGACCCATAAAGGGGGGTCGGGGGATAAAACTGACCGGCTATTTAGATTCTCCACATATGCTTTCCCAATACCTCTTAATACATTCTGAAGCTATAAAAGCAACGATAAAGGAGATATAAGGCAAAAACTCCAAAGCAGCTATTTATGACCCCAGTTTGGCCCATAAGGGGGGGGGGGGGTCAGGGGGTAAAACTGACCGGCTATTTAGACTCTCCACATATTCTTTCTCAATACCTCTTAATACATTCTGAAGCTATAAAAGCAACAATAAAGGAGATATAAGGCAAAAACTCAAAGTCAGCTCTTTTATGACCCCAGTTTGACTCATAAGGAGGGGTTGGGGGGGTAAAACTGACCGGCTATTTAGACTCTCCACATATGCTTTCCCAATACATCTTAATATATTCTGAAGCTATAAAAGCAACAATAAAGGAGATAAAGGCAAAAACTCAAAATCGGCTATTTTATGACCCCAGTTTGAACCATAAGGGGGTGTCGGGGGGGTAAAAGTGACCGGCTATTTAGACTCTCCATATATGCTTTCCCAATACCTCTTAATACATTCTGAAGCTATAAAAGCAACAATAAAGGAGATATAAGGCAAAAACTCAAAATCAGCTATTTTATGACCCCAGTTTGACCCATAAGGGGGGGCCAGGGGGTAAAACTGACCGGCTATTTAGACTCTCCACATATGCTTTCCCAATACCTCTTAATATATTCTGAAGCTATAAAAGCAACAATAAAGGAGATAAAGGCAAAAACTCAAAATCGGCTATTTTATGACCCCAGTTTGACCCATAAGGGGGGGTTGGGGGGTAAAACTGACTGGCTATTTAGACTCTCCATATATGCTTTCCCAATACCTCTTAATACATTCTGAAGCTATAAAAGCAACAATAAAGGAGATATAAGGCAAAAACTCAAAATCAGCTATTTTATGACCCCAGTTTGACCCATAAGGGGGGGGCCGTGGGGTAAAACTGACCGGCTATTTAGACTCTCCACATATGGTTTCCTATTACCTCCCAGTACATTTTATAGCTCTAAATGCAATACTTAAGAAGATAATAGGGGGGTTGGCCTAAATTTAAGGCTTTCAGATTGGAAGGTGTCAGAAAATCACTCATAAATGAGACATTTTTCAAGGGATTGCTCCCAAAATCTAATCAGCTCGCGTTTTCGATAGTATGAACAGGTGTGTCAAATTATAAGGCTCCGTAGCAAGTAGTTTTTCCTGAACTGTGATGACGAGGGGGGGGTATACTTCAAAAAATAGTTTTTGATCATGTGACCTTCATAAAGGTCAAAGGTCAAATTTAAGCATGCAGAAAAATTTTGCCACGCCTAAGGTATATAACTGCTAAATATGGTTTGAAACCTTCTAATAATAAGGGAGATATTCAAGGGAGACCATAATGCTGCGGCGGCGGCGGTGAGGAAACTGAGGTTAAAACAAAGAAGCGCCCTTTCAGGGATGCTTAACTATCGCTCCTGACTGTCCAAACTATCAAAACACAATGGACAATAAAGCCAATGTTTGTGACATAATCACCCACTACTGAACCTCAACAGGTATAAATGGCAGAATGATACAAAATAAATATATAATAAAGTGTCTTTATTAAAAACCTAAAAGACATGGTTATACACCATCTGGCCTCAACACATAGGAATAACCAGAAATCTCTGAGCTGCCATTGAATATTTAAAAAAAGTTCGCCAGTTCCAAAAGGTAAAAAATACCACCGAAGGTTCTTAAACTGAGTAAAGTCGTATTCTAGCCAGCACCCACCAGAGAAGGATGACTATGGAGGTGGATAAGCTAGCCTAAACCGGATTTGACAGTAATTGGGAGCCTGATCCATTCCACTGGTGCAAAAGTGGCAAAACCACACCTGCTTTGGATGGACTGAAGAAATTGATGGCCGAGTGCATTTTAAAATTTCTGAAGTTTAGCAATACTGCCCTTGCTGACCCAAATAGTAGGGAATTATAGTAGTCTAATCGACTACTGACTAATTTATCTAATCGATCTAATGTAGACTTTTAGAGTGCTTAATCTCCATCACTGACTTAAACTCTAAGGTGCAACTGAACATAAAGCAAGGCAGTTAACATTAATCCGAGGACATAGCCAGGTCATACCAAAGAGACACAGGGTGACAAGGGAGGCTATGGCGGATAGGCTTTTGCAACAGGTAAGTTTTAAGCTTCTTTCTGAAGGAGGCAACTGATGCTGCACTGTGCACATCATGAGGGAGTTCATTCCAGATCTTAGGAGCATCAAAGGCAAAGCTGTGATCAAAATGTTTGACGGACTTGAAGACTGATGAGTGGAAAGGAGGAACAGTAAGGTATTGACGATCTGGATGACTACGCCTGGTACTATAGGAACAACTGCTGAGAGACAAGAATGGTTGAAAATAGGAAGGAGAACCATTATGTAGAAATTTATAAACTAGTGTTGCAGTTTTGAACATACATTTATACTTAACAGGCAGCCAGTGGAGTTGCTTCAGAATGGGTGTAACATGAGTGTACTTTCTACGATTTGTAACAATACGAGCAAGGGTATTCTGAATACCTTGCAATTTGTGCAGATTGAAACATGGCAAACCCCTAAATAGAGAGTTACAGTAGTCCAGACGGCTACTAACCAAGGCATTTGCAGCAAGGACTGCCACTTCTGGAGTAAGATACTGTCTTATTCTACGAAGGTCGCGCATCTGAAGAAAGCACGCTTTGCAAGTCCTCTTGACATGTTCAGAAGGAAAATTCTACATCAAACCACACGCCTAGATTTCTGACAGAATCAACCGGATGAAGAAGGCTACCAAGAATACTAACAGGAAAATGGGAGGAAATCTTCTGACGCTGAGCCTTAGAGCCAAAGACAATAAATTTAGTTTTTTCTGGGTTGAGCTTCAGTTTACCGAGAGACAGCCATCGTTGCACATCAAGAAGGCAGGCATTTAGCTTGGCGAGAGCAGCAGAGGCATTCTTATGGGACAGATGCATGTATAGCTGTGTATCGTCGGCATAGAAGTGGAATTTAATATACCGATAAAGGTCGATGATTTTTCTAAGTGGTGTAGTATAAAGTGAAAACAGCAACGGACCGAGAACTGAATCTTGAGGAACACCGTAGATGAGCTTGCCTTATTCAGATAGTGTGGAAGCCTATCTTGACGGTCTGGCATCGATCACTCAAGTAGGAAGCAAATCACTTTAGAACAGTTCCACCAAGACCAAACCAAGATTTAAGGTAACCAAGAAGAATATTATGATCTATGGTATCAACGCGGCTGATAAATCCAGAAGAACTAGAGCTGCAGGTTCACCGCCTGCCAGAGAGAGATGGACCTCATTTTTTATTGACAATAAGGTTGTTTCAGTGGAGTGTTCTGGCTTATAAGCTGACTGATATGGACTGCCAGTTTGTTGTTATTGATGTGTGACATAAGTTGCTTAGCTGACCATAGTGTTAGCCACAAGAACTGCAGTATCAATGATTTACTTTTTTATTGTGTTAATACTTCTTGTCCCACGGACATATACTATACTAGTCGGCACAACCGGTCCCGCCAAAGGACAGAAACAGCTATCCTGTGTTTCCACCGGCTAGGTGGTGCATCGTACTTCCGGTATAGACAGGCTGATGTCATCGCTGTGGAGTGTGCAGACTTATTTTTGAAGAGCTCAGGAAGTGTGAAGAAATCTGAAGATATGTTGCGAATTTGAAGTTTATTTGAAGTTTATTTTATTAAGACATTTACTACTGTCTTCCGTGAAGATTATGCTGTCCCCAGGACAGAAGTGTGGCACTTGTGGCCATATTATGGCGGCTTTCGACAGCCATCTCAAATAAGCCAGATGTTGGGACAAAGGGGTAGGCGAAGATTTAGTAAAGCGTTTACTACTGAACAGAAGACTCAACTGGCCACCCCTATGTACAGAGCAAGAAAAGGAACACCGTAAGAAGACTGTTACTGCCTCCCCTTCTACTTCTACCCACACCCTAGTGGATCCTAAAGACTGTAAGGTCGTAGTGTGGGTAGAGGGAGGTCGGGTCCTTGAAGAGACCCCTGGTGGTAAGAAGAACCTGCCTGATGATTCACCTAAAGCCAGCAAGAAGAAAGCAAGCCAACCTCCGATGACCTCAAGACACTTGATGACAAGTGGTCCTAGAGGTTTGCATGTTTAGAAACAATGATCCTGGCAAAGACTTTTGCAGTACCGATGAAACCGGTTCAAAAGACAGGCAGTTAAGTGGTGACCAGTGAGAAGCCATTTTTACCCCGGGTATTGTTTTCACCCATGGTGTCCGGATGGGCGGGCGGTCAGGTGGGTGGCGGGAAAAAGTTTGTCCGGGCTGTATCTCAGAAACTGTAAGCTGTAGGAAGTTGATACTTGGTAGGAACATTGGTTGGGAGGTGTAGGTGTGCAACATAATGGCCTGACCTTGATTTTTTTTTAACCTTTGACCTTGCCGTAGTGACCTTGAGTTTGAAAATCTTGTCCGGGCTATATCTCAGAAACCGTAAGGTGTAGGAAGTTGATACTTGGTAGGGACACTGGTTAGGGGGTGTAGGTGTGCAACTTCATGGTCTGACCTTGATTTGACCTTGCCATAGTGACCTTGAGCTATAAAATCTTGTCCAGGCTATATCTCTGAAACCGTAAGGTGTAGAAAGCTGATACTTGGTAGGGACATTGGTTAGGGGGTGTAGGTGTGCAATGTAATGGTCTGAACTTGATTTGACATTTAACCTTGTCGTAGTGATCTTGACCTTTAAAATCTTGTCCAGGCTATTTCTCAGACATTGCAAGGTGTAGGAAGTTGATACTTATTAGGGACAGACCTTTAAAATCTTGTCCGGGCTATTTCTCAGACTACAGGTGTAGGAAGTTGATACTTATTAGGGACACTGGTTAGGGGTTGTAGGTGGGCAACTTCGTGTGACATTGATTTGACCTTTGACCTTGCCATAGTGACCTTGACCTATAAAATCTTGTCTGGGCTATATCTCAGAAACCGTAAGGTGTAGGAAGTTGATACTTGGTAGGGACATTGGTTAGGGGATGTAGGTGTGCAACTTCATGGTGTCACCTGGATTTGACCTTTGACCTTGCTGTAGTGACCTTGAGTTTGAAAATCTTGAATTGTCTTATTTTAGTACTTTATCTTTACATACGTTTTCTTTCTCTTAGATGTTATTTTCTCTATTTAAACATTATTTGGACCTATATAAGTGACACTGCGCTGAAAGTATCCTGGTCTTTGTACTTTTTCACTACTTCTATATGTCATGGTGTTGAAAACTATTTCTCCAGGCTGTGGGGTATGGGCATCTCCTGCTATTTTTTTACCTTGCAGTCGGTACCAGTAGGAAGATTACCAGTCTGGTCAACCAGTTGATACCACCCAGTCCTGTTCAGGCCACTGGGGATATTACTGCCAGCTTGACTGCCACCCAGCCTGTTCAGGCTCCCACTGTAAGGTTGCCACCCAGCCTGTTGAGGCTCCCAGTGCTAGACCTGTGGTCCACGACCAGCCTACCGGTACCAGCAGTTAAGAAGTTAGACCGGTAGACCAGTCCCTCACCAGCAAGAAAACTGTAGCTGTTACTACTGCTGGTGTGTCGGCTCACTCTGAGATGGACTCAAAAGATGAACAACGCAGTGAGCCAGGCTCCCCTTCTGGTGTTAGTGAAGAACAGGGCGAGCTCTCAGACAGAGACACCCCTAAAGAAGAAGAGCTAGACCAAGAGTTGTCTGAGGAATCCAACTACTGGGAAACCATGAGAGAGGTCGTTTATGGGGTGGCACCTGGTGCCGGACTTTGACACTTCCTCATCATCTTTGGATGACAACCCCTTTGCCAGTTCCAGGACCTAGCCGACCGGTAAAGTGTCTGTCAAGCTGCCAGCAGATGAGTGGCTTTGCAAAAAGTTAGAAAAACTGAACATTACTGATGGCTATCCTTTGAAGAACTCTAAACTGCTGGACTTTTGAAGGACCAGTTTGTGAAAATGCCAAGAAGCTCCAACTGGTACGACATAATCAGAAAAGAAAGACTTTTCAAGATCAAAGGTGGTTGCCTGGTCACCGGATCCAACGAAGTTAAACAGCAGTTTCAGCAGAATTGCCAGACATTCAATTCCTTCTGCCCCATCATCCTGGCCCATCCACCAAGACACGTTGAGAAGATGGGAGAGATCTGCCCAGAAACAGACCATAATGTGCAACCACGCTGCTGGACTTAGCCGGGGCATCACCGAAGTCCAAGAATCTATGGTTAACCAACTAAAGACTTTGCATAGTGACAAGGGCAAGGGCAAGTTCTCCGGTAGATCACAGCATGCTGTTGATGAACTGGAATATTTGCTGACCTTTAACAGGAGCATTATCCAGGCCAAAACAGGCACAGTGGGATTTGACTTGACATGGTCACTAGATCCCAAAACCAGGGCATGTTGTGCCACCCTGGAGCCATCAGAATGATCCTCCTGTACGGGTAGTCCTGCAACTTGTCCACCACTTTGCCCGAAATGGCTAGTGGGAACACATGAAGATTCAGATCATCCCAAGGCAGACTGAGGGCTTCCAATGCCCAGGCTAAAGGTCTGGAACTGGTGACACAAACGGAGGTAATTTCCTGTTAAACCTCATTGCAAACAGGTTTACTTAAGGCTGGTGCCACCTGGTACATATTAAGTGGAAGACATCTGTAAGGAGAAACCAGTCTGGATGGATGGTCTGGCCTAGTCTGGATAGTTTGTCTGCTATCACATTCAGGCAGCCTGGAATGTGTCTGGTCTTTTCAGAGTGTCCTGTTTCCTGGAGCACCAGGTCAGGATTCTCCAAAGAAGGGTACACACAGGGCCAACCCGATGCCTCCTTCCATGTTTATGTAGCCAACGCCTGTGTCAACTTGTAGGAGGGTATGGCCAGTTATGCTCCCTGATCAGTGGTCAGAATATGACAAAGATTACACAAATCTTTGTGCATCACACAGGGGTCATTACCTTTGCCTTTGTCATGACAGCGTGTGCAGTGTGAATGACCATTAAAACCTGCTATTAAATGGCTGCAGGCCCCTCTTTTGTCCTGGTGATGCCATTTTATTGCGTTAATACATCCTATCCAATGGACAATTGCTTTACCGGTCAGCGCGGCTGATCCCGCCAAACGCCAGAAAAAGACGTCCTGTATATAATACCGGCAGGACCGGTCACAGAGTGTGCATTCGCTAGGTGGCGCATTGTACTTCCTTCCCTGTCTAGACAGCGTGACGTCATAGCATCTTTTTCGTTTGGCGCATGGAGTGTGCGGACGTGTTTTCAACAAGAGACGTTTTTTGAAGTTTATTGTGAATTCATCCATCTTATTTTATTTCTACGTATTTCTGCTGAAGTACCTACCATCATGTCGTCCCCAAGACAGAAGAGAGGCACCTGTGGCCACGTTATGGCTAGTTTTGATGGCCACTTGAAGTGTGCAAGATGTCGGGACAAGGGGGTTGGAGAAGACAACTGTGTTCTCAAGAAAGACTGTCCTATTTGCAAAGGTTTTACACCAGAGCAAGTTCAACAATTAGCCACCCCCACTTACAGAGAACGGAAAGAATAAAGACAAGAAAATGGTTTCGTCCTCCCTGCTCCCACTCTCGTGGACCCTTCACACGTGAGTGTGCTGGGTAAAGTGGAGGGAGAGAAGGCTGTAGTTCAGCCTGAAACCACCCCTGCTGGGAAGAAGAAGAAACGCAGTGATTCACCAAAGCCTTCTCCCAGATCCAGCAAAAAGAAATCTAGTTCCAGTAGCAGACCTTCGTCTGAAGATTTAAAGAACTTAAATGATAAATGGGCAGAAAGATTTTCAAGGCTGGAAGCTATGCTGTTAGCCAAGTCTTTCACCGTTCCGGTGGAACCAGTTGTGAAGCCAGCAGCAGAAGTCACCACCAGCCAGAAGCCATTCTTTGACCCTGGTGCTAGCACCAGTAGTTTGGCTAGATCTACAGGAAATTCCAGTCCCAGCCTTAGTCAGGCCACCGGTGATGCTGTAGATGAGATGCAGACTGCCACCCAGCCTCTTGAGGCTCCTGGTGCCGGGACAGCAACCCAGCCTGTTCAGGCCCCCAGTTCAGTCCCTGATGTACTGCCATCCGGTACTGTGATGTTGATGTTAATGCAGACCAGACTCTGACCGGTAGTAGAGTCATCCAGAGCTCCAGTGGATCTGATAGTGAGGATGACCAGCACAGTGTGACCGGTTCCCTGTTGGAAGGAAACTACCGGGACGGCTCTCTAGACCAGGGACGAGTCTGCAGATCAAGAAGCTTCTGAGGAGGCCAACTACAGGGAAACGATCAGAGGAGTGAGATCCTTTATGGGTTGGCACAAGGTTCCTGAGTTCGAGAGTGTGTCCTCTTCTGACGACAACCCTTTTGCTGGTTCACGTGTCCAGCCAACCGGTAAAGTGTCAGTCAAGCTTCTGGGGGATGATTGGCTGTGTAAGAATATGGACAAGCTGAATCTCACCATCACAGAGGGTTTACCCTGCAAGAAATACTGACACTGCTGGCCTCCTCAAGGATCAGTTCATCAAGCCCCCCAGGTCGTCCAGATGGTATGGGATGCATACTGATAAGGACTGTGAGAGTAACACTGTATGCACCTGGTCTCCGGAACCGGCCAAGCTCAACCATTCATTTAGCAAAGTTGCCAGACGTAGTCTTCCTATTGCCCCACCCTCCCGGGCCTTCAGCCAGGACATGCTTAGGCGTTGGGAGAGAGCAGCCCGTGAACAAACTGTCATGTGCAACCAGGCTGCGGGGTTATCAAGATGCTTGACCAGAGTCCAGGATGCCATGTCTGCTCAACTGAAGACTTTACAACTGGACAGGACGAAGGGCAAGTCTTCTGAAAGAACGAAGCAGGCAGTGGATGAGCTAGACTATCTAGTTACATTCAACCAGTCTATCTCTCAAGCCATGGCCAGGACTATGCAAGATTTATCTGAGGGGGTATTCATCAGCATGGCCAACTTCACCCTTGCTTGCAGGGATAGTTACCTTGAATACCTACATGCTGGTGTGAAGCTCTGAGAACGTCTCCGGTACATCTCAACTCACTATTCCCTGACCAGCTTATCACCAAGGCTGAAGAGGAAATCTGCAGAAGTGAGGAGAGGCGTTCTTCTGGCCAGTCACACAGATGTCAGGGTCGTTTTCACCCTTATGCTCCCAGTGACAAGTCTGCTAGCCATCTGGACCGGAAGTCCGGTAATCCAGCATGGAAGCAGAAAAGGGACAGATGACAAGCCAAGAAAGGTCGTGGCAAGCCTTCAACATTCTCCCAGAAGCCGGCTAAGGGTTCAAAGTCGTGTAAATGACAATCAATGTGTAGAGTTTGTGACTGGACAGAAGGACTCTGTTTATGTTTCCGGTCAGATAGGCTTGAACTAGTGATCTCATTGGGTATCTGGATATCCGGGTACCCGAACTTTGAATATCTACCCGAATCCGAAATCACATACCCGAGTACCCTCATCTAAGCTTAAGTGCTTCCAATATCGCCCATGGTGGCCGACCGAGTCCAGATATGTCCCAACTACATAAAGTCACTTCAAAAGGAAACTGTTCAGTTAATTTGTACAATAATATTGTTTTCTCACCTTTTACACCATTTATAGTGTCATTTATCTTTTATTTTGGTTGTTTATACATTGCTAAATGCAGGAACGCTTTGAAATTCGTCGACATGTTAAAACAATTATCTAATTCCGACAACATAAATTGCTGTATATTGTCCATATAGTGACATGTTCTACTTCAATAAATAAAACTTCAGTGTTTTCACACAGTATTTTATAACTTTTAATCAGTAAAATTAACTTATTGATCTTAGAAAAAAATAAAAGTTGCGATTCTGAAACTACATTCGAGCTTTGTTTAATGTTTGACTTTTGGTCATGTGACTCCATTTTATGGCATAAACAACCGTGTTTTGAATCTACAAAAGTCTTTTATAAACATTTCTTCCATCTCCTGGTGTTTTGAATGCACCAACGAGTGAAGCAAAAAACAATGTTATCCTAATATACACGATTATTTGGTCATTTATTAAATAAAAAGCTTGGCAGATAAGGAATAAAGCAAATGGGTTGGATCCTGTGCTTTATGTGAGTTTTAAGTTTGTAAATGTGGAGATTTATGTTGTAATACCTATTATCGCCCATCGAAACGAGTACCTGGGTACCTGCCCGTTAAAATTACTACCTACCCGGTCCCACATAACTGGAAATATTGAGAACACTAGCTTGAACTCACCTCCAGTGATAGCCAGAGACACCGGGTTGCCACAAAAGAAAGGCGTAAATCCCAATTGTTGTTATATGTACACAGAAATAAAATATGTGAGAGATGTTTCCTGTGTAGGTCACTTAAGTTCTGCAAATCTTGTCACAAATGTCCCTCCTGTTGTCATAGATCCACCTGTAGGGGCAAGGCTACACAATTTTTGGAAGTAGGAAGTTCTGGGTTCGAGTCCAAAGGTAGTCACCACACTCAGAGAGGGTTACACCCTCCCCTTCAGGCTCAGACCGAAACTATGCAGGTCACCAACTGTCATAAGCAACTGTCAAAACCCATCCAAACAGGCCCACCATTTTTAGGCACTGTATCAGCTGGTGAACAAAAATGCAGTGGAACCGGTAGCAAACCAAAACTCACTAGGGTTTTACAACCGGCTATTTTTGGTACCCAAATCCAACAACCGGTGGAGGCCGGTTCTGGACCTGAGCACCTTGAACACCTTTCTAAACACAGAGTTGTTCAAAATGGAGACCCCAGAGACAATAAGGATCTCCCTGAAGAAAGGGGAGTGGGTCCCCTCCATAGACTTCAAGGATGCGTACTTCCATATACCAATTCGCAGTCAGTCCAGGAAGTACATGCGTTTTCGCATCCAGGGCCGGTCCTACCAGTTCAAAGCCCTACCCTTTGGCCTGTCCACAGCACCCATGGAGTTCACAGTGGTGGCCAAAGAGGTCAAACTGATGGCTTTACAGAAGGGTTTTAGAATCTACCAGTACCTAGATGACTGGTTGGTGAGAGCAACATCCCACCAAACTTGTCTCCAGCATACACAGACCTTGGTAGCTCTCTGTTGAGAGCTAGGTTGGCTGGTGAACAGGGAAAAGTCACAACTGGATCCAAAACAGGTTTTCAACTTTGTAGGTTACCAGTTCGACCTCAGGGAGGGCAAGGTCAGACCCACACCAGATCGTTGCCAGACCTTACAAGACAAGATTTTGTCAATTCTGTCCAGTCCGGTGTGCCCGGTCCAGCAGTTCATGTCCCTCATTGGGCTTCTAACAGCCACAGAAAAGCAAGTCCACCTAGGTCGACTTCATATGAGACGCATAGAGTGGCAATTGAAGAACAACTGGAGGGTACCGGAATCACTAGAAAAGGTGATGTGCTTTCAGGTCAACCATTACACCCACTAAAACATGCTCTGCAGATATTTACAGACGCATAAAAAGAAGGGTGGGGCGCTCACTTAAACGAGCGCACTGCAAGGGGAACCTGGTCCCTTCCAGAAAGCAAGTTGCACATAAACCACTTGGAACTAAAAGCGTTCTTTCTGGCCCTAAAGGAGTTCCAAGACCTCAGTTCAAACAACATAGTTCTGGTAGCCATAGACAACACAACAGTGGTTGCCTATATCAACAAAAAAGGGGGATGAAGTTGGGCTCTCTGTGTGCCCTACTGTGGAGAATCCTGTCCTGGTGCACCAGGAAACAGGTAACTCTCAAAGCATGTCTCATCCCTGGCCGGCTGAACGTGATAGCAGACAAGCTATTCAGACTTGGCCAGACCATCCAAATGGAGTGGTCCCTTCACCCAGAGGTGTTCCAAGCTATATGCTCCCGGTGGCACCAGCCCCAAGTGGACTTGTTTGCCACCAGATTCAACAACAAACTTCCACAGTTTGTGTCACTGGTTCCAGACCCCCAGATGCTCTCAGTCTATCTTGGGAAAATCTGGACCCATATGCCTTTCCACCAGCAGCCATCTTGGGCAAAGTGGTGGAGAAATTACAGGACTACCCCTGCAACAGGATCATTCTGATTGCACCAGGGTGGGCCAACATGCCCTGGTTCTGGGACCTAGTGGGAATGTCCAGTCAGATCCCTGTGTCTGCCCAACCTACCCAATCTGGTATCTCAACCATTCAACCAGACCCTGCACAGGAACTTGTCAAACCTGAACCTACATGCCTGGCTCCTAGAGCCACAGCAATCAAGGAGCAGGGCTTCTCTGAGGCAGTGGCAGCACGAATTGAGGCTCCTCAAAGGGGGTCAACCAGATCCGTCTATGAGGCAAAGTGGACCATTTTTACAAAGTGGTGCCTCAGTAATCAGGTGGACTTCAGGGCACCACCTCTAAAAACCATAGCTGACTTCCTGTTGCACTTGTTTCAGGACAGGAAGCTACAACCTGGTACCATTGATGGGTACAGATCAGCCATTGCTGACAAGTTGGGCAACTCTACCATTAATGTCAGCAAAGATGAGAATCTCACCGTCCCCGCCCAAGGGCAGGAGGGGTATACCCTCCTGGAACCTGTCCCTGGTCTTGCACCAGCTGACCAAGGCTCCCTTTGAACCTTTAAAAGAGGGCTCATTAAAACACTTGATCTTCAAGACTGTTTTTCTGCTGGCCCTGGGTTCGGGTAAACGCAGGAGTGAGATCCATGCTTGGCTACATAAGAACATCAGACACCAGTCAGACTGGTCTTAGGTGTCCTGATACCCCTCACCCGGCTTTCTATCCAAGAATCAGCTGGCTAAGGAGGGTCCGGATAGTGTGGCTCCAGTGGTTATTCCAGCCCTGGCCCCTACTCTGAATGAGTCACTCAAAGGTGACAGGTCCTTGTGTCCAGTCAGAGCCCTTCGCTATTACTTGGACAGGACCTCAGATCTTAGGCAGAACAAGGAGTTGGTCTTTGTCTCCTTCAAGAAAGGTTTTGATAAGGACATCTCACCTGCCACCATATCCTCATGGATCAAACAAACTGTGATCCTTTGTTATGAGCTCTCTGACCAGGAGGCCCTCACACTACATCAGGTCAAAGCCCATGATGTCAGGGCCTTTGCTGCTTCTAAGGCCTTTCAGTCGGGGGTCTCCTTAGAGCAGATTCTGTCAGCCTGCCACTGGAAATCACATAACAGCTTCACACAATTCTATTTGAAGGATGTGGCTTGGGCTGATACAGAGCTTTTTCATTTAGGGCCAGTGGTGGCTGCCCAACAGGTCCACCACCAACCCCCAAAATGAGGAGGTATGTATATACCCGGGTATGTAAATATGTATATATGTACATAGCCTGTACATTTGTATATAAAAAAAAACAAAAAAACAAAACTGTGACTTGCTTCCTTTGGGAAGTTTATTTCTTACAGTACTGAAGTCAACCCTCTCTTCCTACTCTCAGAGCAGGTCTGAGAAAAAGGTGGGGGGGCAACCTTGGACTTCCGGGTAACCGGTTAGTCGTAGCCAACCTTGACCTTTGGGGTCATTTGACCCTAGGTCAAAATGGGCCTTCTCAGTTTTGTTCTTTTCTGAGTTCATGTATGTCCCTAGCAGCTTACCCGCCTTCCAAGCGGTAGTTATTCAGCAATTGTCCATTGGATAGGATATATTAACGCAATAAAATTGCAAATTTAATAAGTTAGGGTATTAACTTATAAAAATTTAATTTACTTATTAAATTTGCAGTATTTGTGTCGTAAAGGTCAATATATATGGAGGAAATGAAATTAAAGTTCGAGTCCATAAATAATCCACAAATTCTTCAACTTCTGACAGCTTCTTGGAAACCTGTCTGCACAGTACATGCGCCAAACAAAAAAGATGCTATGACGTCATGCTTTCTAGACAGGAAGGAATTATGATGCACCACCTAGCGAATGCACATACCAGACCATGCTGCTTGTGGATAAAACAGACCACTTTTTCTTTTGTTTGGCGGGGCAGGTCACGCCGAATGGTATAGCAATTGTCCATTGGGTAAGAAGTATTAATGCAATAAGACATTGAATTCTACATCTCTCAAATACTGTGTTACATATACAAGAATGATGATCAGTGGTGTTCATGCAAATGTTATTCCACTAGTGAGTGAATACAAAAAACAACCAACGATTATTAATGGAAAGAAAGATTTATTACTTAAATGTTATTACATTGCACTTCTATTCGTATTACATTGTTAAAATTTTTTTTTTTTTTTTTTTTTTTTTGTCCAGCATAATTCATTTTTATTGCGTTAATACATCCTATCCAATGGACAATTGCTTTACCGGTCGGCGCGACCGATCCCGCCAAACGCCAGAAAAAGACGTCCTGTATATAATACCAGCAGGACCGGTCAGTAGTGTGCATTCGCTAGGTGGCGCATCATACTTGCTTCCTGTCTAGACAGAGTGACGTCAGTTCATCTTTTTCGTTTGGCGCGTGTAGTGTGCAGACGCGTTTTGAAGTTATCTCCAAGTTTGAAGAAAACGCGGTTTATTCTACGAATTTACAGCTTATTTTCATTTGAAAATATATATTTTGTGTTACTTACATATCATAGCATTATCCAGCATTTTATAGCCAGTTTTTGAAGTTTTTCCTTCTTCTTGTCGTCGAGACGAGTCGTGGGTGGAAGCTCGTGTGTCGTCCCTGCAGCATTCCTTCTTCTAATCAAGCGTATATTTTCCACGATTCACCCTCCATTTAATTCTACTTAGTCGAGTAAACACGGAGTGTATGTCGACGAGAAGAAATTAGAAGGAAAGAAGAATGCATCGTCTGACGTCATCACTTCCAGCTTATGCTGGTCACGTGACACAGACCTGGTCACGTGATACGCATTCAACTATGGAGGTCACGTGATGCGCTTTTAACAATGGAGGAATCGTGTTTTTCAACAGAAGTTTTCATCAGAAGAAGACGACCATTTATAAATCAACACCCATTTTTAACTGGCAAGAAGAAATCCAGCAACTAGTCTGTTGGTGTGAGGAAATTAGATGACATTTGGTCACAGCAATCTGGGTGTTTTTGAAGGGCCGATCATGTGACTTCACAGATCTCCATACACGACCGGCAAGGCTAGCAGAAGAAATTGTGGCTCCACAGATCCCCAAGTGTGACCGGTTCAGCTAGCAAGAAGAAGATGACCCCTTGTGCTGAATTTTACCGGTACCAGCTCTGCTCAGACTACCGGTGGGGTCTCCAGCTAGCCCTCTCCCCCCCTTTGACCCTACCTTGGTACGGGTACTGGGGCAGGTTGAGAGTAAGAAGATCTACCAACCGGTTACAGAGGATGGGCCTACCGGGAACCGGTTATAAAAGTTGCTCCAGCTAGCTATCCAGGCCACTGAGTTGATGCTGCCTACAATACCGGTTACAGAGCCCACACACTAGGTGCCGGCTACACAGCCTTCTTTGACCAGTGTGCTTTCCATGGGCTGGTTACAGAGCCCACCAGACCGGTTTACAGGCAGAAAATACAGGTGAATTAGCCAGACTGACCCTGGGCTCTTCAAGAATCTGGTTACAGAGAATTTACCGGTTACAGAGAGATCTGCTGCTCCCACCATCCCAGTGCTGACAGCAGGCTCACTGGTTACAGAGTTTACCGGTTACAGAGAGAATTTTCCGGTTACAGAGAGATCTGCTGCTCCCACCATCCCAGTGCTGACAGCAGGCTCACTGGTTACAGAGAGAATTTGCCGGTTATAGAGAGAGATCTGCTGCTCCCACCGCCCCAGTGCTGACAGCAGGCTCACTGGTTACAGAGTTTACCGGTTACCAGTTACTGAGATATCTGCTGCTCCCACCATCCCAGTGCTGACAGCAGACTCACCGGTTACAGAGAAATCAGTTGTTCCCATGGGCAGAAGGCAACTTAAGTCAACAAGTCCATTGAGGACAACAGGGTCACCAGTTACAGAGATTTGCCAGTGACAGTCAGATAGACAGGAAGTTCTTCAGTAAATTGCCTCAACCAACTGGTTACAGAACCGACCGACCGGTTTCTGGCTTACACAACCATGGACCAGTAGCTTCATACCAAGCCGGTTACAGAGTCTACTGGTCTGGCTTATAGACAGAGAAATTCCGGTGAAGAAACCTGAAACTGGAACACCAGCTTACCGGATTGACAGATCCACCAAGTGATCAAATTATGATACAGACCTGTGGCTGTCTGAATTCTTGGTTACAGAGAAGCACCAGTTTACCGGTTCTTTACCAGTTAAGTGGCTTACCGGTTAAAACCTGAAAGAAAACCTGAAGATTCCACCATTACAGACAGGAAAAGGCAGTTCTTTCAGATAAGCCTACCCCTGCTGAGACGTAGTCGCCCAGTTCTGCCAGCTCAAATGAGTTTTTTCGCAGAACTGTGGATCCACCAGGAACCGGTTACAGAGCATTGCTTAACCTATAACCGGTTAGGCCCTGGTACTGGGCAGGCCCACAGGACTGGCTAACAGACCAGCAAAAGTGTTTTAAGGGTCCAAATGGCCATCTTAGACCAACCAGTTGCTGCCTGAGGAATCTGGTTACAGAGAAATTCTTAGACCAGTCACTCGTCCTGGTGAGATGGCTGTCTCAACCTGCCGGACCAGTCAGCCAGCCTACTGTCAGGACCTCCTAGCTAGTTCAAGTGACTAGATATATAAAAAAAAAAAAAAAAAAATTTCTTGTACAACTACCTGTCGGCCTTATCAGATCCACACCAGCCAGTTACTCTTGCCAGTGAGATGCGGAACTCAACCAGACTGGTTAGACTACTGCCAACAAGAAGTCTGCTGTACCAGTTATTCTAGAGGTTCATCAGTTTTTGTTGCTAGTTCCAGTGAGATACCATTGATCCAGCCTCCGAATCTGGCAAACCCAGCTTGCCTTTTACCCAGCTTGTGACCAGTGTCAGCTGACACCAGGGGCCTGAGTTTGCAAACTCAAGCTTTCCCTCAAGATTACAACCCTTTTCCGGTTTGTTTCACAACTCAGACAATGTGAAATTTATCTGTTACTCGGACCGGAGGTCACAGTGTTCATAAATGTATTTCTACAGTGGGGTTCTGTGGAAATGACCTTAGGTCACAGATCCCCTTTGGATGGTTTCCTACTGTGTGGATCAGTGGACCTGTCGCCAGTGTTGACACTGGTATTTTTGCACCAACCTGCCTGTTCAAACTTGGGCCGCCCTAGGGGCCAGCCCCAAGTTTTATATGAACCTCCCAGGAAGGCTACACCCTCCCCTTCCGGAAACAACCAGTTTGACCAGTTCTCCAGGCAGGTTTTTGGTTCAGTATCCTAAATGATTCAGATGGAATTTCAGGAACCACAGGAACCTCTCTTCAGCCAGAGGAGTGGCTAACCTCAAGGTGCATACTCGCCCCTTTCAACCAACAAGGAAATGCCAGTTCCCACCAAACTGGTCTCCAACGTACACAATCTCTAGTAGCTTTGTGTCAGGAGAAAGTTTGAATGGTATCATGGAAAATTAGAACTGGACCTCGAGCAAGCCTTCGACTTGAGAGGCTACCAGTTCAGCCTGAAAGAGGGCAAGGTGAGACCCACCCTAGAGCATTTGCAGACGTTATCTGCAATCCAGAAACTTCTCTCCGGACAAACATGTCCGGTCCAGCGGCTCATGCCCCTGATAGCATTACTGACAGCCATTGCAAAGCCCGTCCACATAGGTGGCCTTCCTTATCAGGCCGATACAGTGGCACTTGATAAAAAAAGCTGGAGAGTACCTGAATCACCAAAAGGTGATCCCAGTTCACTCCACCCTCAGTTAAAATGGTGGCTGCAGGAAGACCATGTGCTTCAAGGTCAACCATTACACCTATTGAATATGCTCTGCATTAAGAAGGGTGGGGTGCTCACTTAAGGGAACACGCTGCAAGGGGAACCTGGCCCCTTCCGAAGCAAGTTACACTTTAATATCTGGAATTAAAGGTGGTCTTTTGGCCCTAAAGAGTTCCAAAACCTGTGCTTGAACAATATTGCTGTTGTAGCTACAGACAACCCCATGGTGGTTTTCTGTATAAAGGGGGGGATGAAATCCGACCCTCTTTAGGCCCTCTTGTGGAGAATTCTGACCTGGTGTACCAAACACAGGTGACTCTGAACCCGACACATCCACAGCCGGCTATCCAGGCTATCCAGGCTAGGACAGACCATTCAAACAAAATGGTCCCTCCATCCAGAGGTATTCAAGCAATATGCTCCCGGTGGCAGCATCCTCAAGTGGACCTGTTTGCCACCAGGTTCAATACCTACATCTCTGTCTCACCAGTTCCAGATCCACAAGCCTGGGCAGTAGATGCCCTCAGTCTACCTTGGGAGGATCTGGACCCATATGCCTTCCCACCAGTAGCTATCTTGGGCAAAGTGGTGGGAAAGTTGCAAGACCACCCGTGCAACAAACTCATTCTGATTGCACCAGGGTGGTCCAACACGCCTTGGTTCTGGGACCTGGTAACCATGTCCAGTCAGATCCCACTGTGTATGCACTTTCTGCCTGACCTTTGATTCAGCTACTCAACCAGACCCTTCACAGGAACCTGGTAAATCTGAATCTACATGCCTGGCCCCTAGAGCCCCAGCTACCAAGGAAGCAGGGCTTCCTGGGGCAGTGGCAGCTCGAATTGAGGCTCCTCAAGAGGATTAACCAGATCAGTCTATGAGGCAAAGTGGACCATATGTTTTACAAGTGGTACCTCAGTAATCAGGTGGACTTCTGGGCACCACCTTTTTAAAAGCCATAGCTGACTTCCTTCTGTACCTTTTTTCAAGACAGGAAGTTACAGCCGGGCACCATTGATGGCTATAGACCAGCCATTGTTTACAATTGGGAAATTTGCCCATTAATGTCAGCAAGATGAAAATCTCACTCATCTGGATAGTCCACAGAGACAGATCCAAGGGAAGAGGGGCATCCTCTCTTGGAACCTTTCCCTGGTTCTCCAGCTAACAAGGCTCCTTTTGAACCCTTTAAGGAGGCCTCCCTGAAGCACTTGACTATCAAGACTGTGTTCCTGTTGGCCTTGGGTTCAGGCAAGCGAAGAGTGAGATCCATGCTTGGCTGCATAACAACCTCAGACACCAGACTGGTCCATGGTGTCTTTCTAGCCCTCAGCCAGCCTCCCTCCCAAGAATCAGCTGGCCAAAGAGAGTCCAGACAGTGTGGCCCCTTGGTTAATGCAGCCCTGATCCCCACTCTGGATAAGTCACAGGTCCTTGTGTCCAGTCAGAGCCCTGTGTTACCATCTTGGGCATAACAAGGCGCTGGTCATTGTCTCCTTCCAAGAAAGGTTTCGACAAGGACATCTCTTCTGCCACCATCTCGTGGATCAAGCTACTGTGATCCTATGCTATGAGCTCTCTGACCAGCAGGCCCTCACCTTACATCAGGTCAAAGCCCATGATGTTAGGGCCTTTGCTGCTTCTAAGGCATCCCAGTCAGGAGTCTCCTTAGAACAGTCCTCTCAGCCTTCCACTGTAAGTTATATATCACCTTCACACAGTTCTGAAGGATGTGGCTAGGGCTGATTTAGAGCCTCTTTACTTGGGCCTAGTAGTGGCTGCTCAGCAGATCCACAAATAGCCCTTATATTGAGATTTGTATACATGTACATATACATGTAAATAGCTCAGGAATCTAATTGACATGCTTCCTTCGGGAGGTTTATTTGCCTTCTGGGACTGAACTCATCCCTCTCTTCCCCTACCTCAGAGCAGGTCTGTAAAAGGGGGGGGGGGGGCAATGCTGGTATAGCCCCGTCAACCGGGCTCTGGTAACCACCATGGACCTATAGGTCTCCTGACTAAGTCAGCCTAGACCGTAGGGTAAAATTTTGTTACCATTTATGAGTTCATTCTAAGTCCCTAGTAACTTACCCGCCGACCAAGCGGTAGTTATTCAGCAATTGTCCATTGGATAGGATGTATTAACGCAATAAAATTGCAAATTTAATAAGTAAATTAAATTTTTATAAGTTAATACCCTATCCAATGGACAGGCAAGGCCCTCCCAACCGACCCCGCTATCAGCTTACTAGGGGTCTAAACCTGTTTAGACAACGAAAAAGATGAACTGACGTCACTCTGTCTAGACAGGAAGCAAGTATGATGCGCCACCTAGTGAATGCACACTACTGACCGGTCCTGCTGGTATTATATACAGGATGTCTTTTTCTGGCGTTTGGCGGGACCGGTCGCACCGACCGGTAAAGCAATTGTCCATTGGATAGGGTATTAACTTATAAAAATTTAATTTACTTATTAAATTTGCAATTTTATTCACCCTTTTTGCACAAGTTTTTGCCTTACCCTGTAATCTTATCTTTGAGTTTGACAAATGATCTAGTCCAGTTGCAAACAAAAATAAGAAACCAACCTATATGATTTTTATATGATTTTAATGCAACTACAAGATTTAAACCTACGACGAGAGGGATGGGTATCAAATGTTACAACTACACCACTTTCACAGCAAGTTTTAAATACTGAATACTGTTCATGTAAAACATTGAATTCTACATCTCTCAAATACTGTTACATTAACCAGAATGATGATCAGTGGTATTTATGCAAATGTTACTCTGCTAGTAAGTGAATACAAAAAACAACCAATGAGTATTAATGGAAAGAAAGATTTATTATTTTAATGTTATTACATCCCACTACTATTTGTATTACATTGTTAAAATTTTATCTTAATTTTGAGTTTGACAAATGAGCTATTTCAGTTGCACACAAAAATAATTCAATCAAGTTGGTAACATACAAACAATTAAATACTTGCTAGTACTTTAAAATTTACATATTTGTAGTCATTAGAAATCGTATGGAAAATTTTGCCAAGATGGGCATTCTCTTTAGCTATGCAGGAAAAGATTTCCCAGAATGTGTGTCAGTTCTAAGTTTTCTCTTTACAAAATACGTGGAAACAATCTAATCTGATTACACTTTTAGAGCAATTAATATCTGAACTAGCAGATAAGCCACAAAAACAGCAGAATGATTAGTTAGTTAAAAATTCATTGTGTCACAGGCCTACAAGGCATGCAAATGTTAAAAGCTAGAGATGCTAGGGAATCCAGGAAAAATAAAGGTGGAAAAGCCCCGACAAGTAAGGTTTTTAAGTCCTTTCCAAACAACAGCATGATTTTTAACCAACCATAATTGCAGAAATCAGTGAGCTTTGCAAGAATATAAACCCCTGGGTCCACACTGAAGGTCCGCTGGGAGAGGCCCCAAGTTTAATTCAGCAAGAGATGGGGCAAAAACTGCCCAAAAATTCAAATGCATCCTGACAGTAGTGATCAGACCAGGAAGCAGCCAATTTGTTTGGGAAAATATCTTTACCAATGCAAACCAAACTTAAGTCCCAACAACTTTTGAAACCAACCTATATGATTTTTATACGATTTTAATGCAACTACAAGGATTGCCAAAACAAGATGGGTTCATATCCCTGACCCGACCGATTTGTCAGAAATAAAACTGACGAGCAAAAGATGTAAAACGTGAAGCCACTCCATTTTATCATTTTGGTCAATTTGGAATCAACCCCCTGACCTTTAATATTTTAATATGATTGGTGGTAATACCAATACAATTGGATGTATTGGTGATAGGATAGGTCTAGGGTAGGTACTGACATCTACACTTTGACTAAATGACATTAAAATAAGCTGGGCTGATGATCTTGAACTTGGGGGCAGGGAAGTAAAGTTGCCCTCTTTTCCAAAAATATCAAACGTGTTTAATATTCTCCCGACTTTCAGTGACCTTCATGTTTTTTCCCTATCTGTACAGTCTCATCTGTAATCTGCTTCTTAAAGACACACTCTATCTAGGCACATGATACAGAAAAGCAGAGATCTGTAATTACATAACCGAAGACATAGCAGGGGTCAGCAGCATGGAGAAAGACCGGGAGGAAGATAGACACTAGGATGGGTATACTTTTGCAAAGAGATAGGTTTTCAACTTCTTTCTGTATAAGAGAGAGAAAAGGCTGAATGTAAATTCTAAATCTTTGGAGCATCATATGCAAAGTTGAGGCCAAAGTGCTCAGTAGATATGGAATATTGCCTTTAAAGTTGGGAAGAGCTGGGGGCAAAGTTATGAATATAGAAAAACCACTTAATATAGGATGATCCAACATATGTCAAACAGAGGAACAAAATACTTGCAGGTGTTCACAAGAATATGCCAGATCTGGTTGCTGAGTTGATTCAACCTTTAGTATCCACTGTCACATATGTACAGTTAATTAATTTTGGTACAGATTTCTGCAAATGACTGCAGACCATTTAACTAGAAAGAATTTGACTACCAGTATTCATAAAAGATAATACAAACAGTGTGACTAATTATATAAAATATTTGAAAAAAAAAACAATGTACAAATATGAACTCATTAGCAAGGGCAGGTTATCTGTAAACCTTTAGTTAAATATTTTATGATTTTTTTTTGATTTAATGTATTTTGATGGTCTAATTTTGTCAGTTATAAAACACAGTAAAGCTAAATTCATGCAAATTAAACAAGACATCAACACTGAATATTTTGTGATATATGTATATCCCAGAATACTTTACTCTAACTTTGATTGTTGGAATTTGAATAAACAATACATGGCTATAACTACATTCAACATAAAATATCTTGGTACCACTAAAAGATTTATTTCCTGAAAAATGAAATCAAATCAGTGTTTATTATCATCACTGTGTATTGTTTATACTTGACTGAGTTACAGATCCACAAATTCTAACCATCACATTATTTGTTTAAAGTGACTCAAAGCCCACTAGAGGGTTGTGTATTTAGCATTAAAATTTATATATTATATTTATCAATTTACATTTCATATATATTAAAACCAGTCTCTAATAAAATAAAAATGAAATGAAAAATATGCCAAATTTTCGATTTCCGTCCAAATTCAAGTTGGCAGCCGGAATTTGAAGAAGTAGAAATTTCTCAGAGGCACTATATCTACAGGCATTATATGCAGGGTCTATGGTGTCTAAAGGTCAAAAATTTACTCACAACTGCTTTATCTGTAATGGTTTCGAGATAATCAACATTTTTTATTTACACCAATATTCAAGATGGCGGCTGAAATTCAGAAAATTAAAAATTTTTCAGATCCAGGGTCTATAGAGCCCAAAGGGTCCAAAATTTCCTTAAAATCGCTCCATGTATAACAGTTTTTGAGATAATTGACATTTTTTATTTCCACCAGAATTCATGATGATGGCCGGAATTCAGAAAATTAAAAATTTTTGGGAGATGTCTATCCAGGATCTATACTACCCAAAATTTGCTCAAAAGTGTTCTATTTCTAATGGTTTTTGAGATATTTGACATTTTCAGTTTCTGCCAAAATTGCAGAAGGCGGCCAGAATTTGAAAAATTAAATTTTTTAAGACATTATATCCAAGGTTTATAGTGCCCACAGGGTCCAAAATTTGCTCATAATCACTCTATATCTAATGGTTTTCGAGATAATCAACATTTTTTTATTTGTGCCAGAAGGGCCCATATTAGACATTAGAAGGCCACCATTTGTCTTTCAGTGGAAGGCTGAGTCCACAAAACAAGTGCATGTATACACTGGAAGTATATATGTACTCTATACAACTGCCATAAGACAATTTGTTCTTCTGTATGTACTAGGCCTAAATGTTAAGAAATACTCTAATTTTGAACTTTTTCAACCTCCCAAACCACGGTGTACACAGAATTTTATAAAGGGTTTGAGGCAATAAACTTATGCTTCTTGTACTGAAACACATAACTGCAACTATGTCACAGAAACTGCACCCCCTTACTCTTTATAGTTCTGGGGGTATGGCCAGACAAAACTACACTTGATATCCTTTAGGCTGCGAAGACAAATCCACGCAACAGATACAGGGAAAAAATGACTTTCAAGAGTTGATAATTTAACAAAATAATTAGGTTGAGATCAACTTTAAAACACTCTGGAAAACAAATGAACAAACAGATTTGAAATGCCTCAACAAGTAGCAATTTTTGAGTATATTTTAAGTTTTGAGTTGGTAGCTTCAGAAGAGAAGTTGACACCTCTTAACAAGTTGTATAGAGAACAAGAATATGTTACCAACTTTGTTGGCTGGCATATAAATGAAACTAGAGCAACGCTCGCAAAAAAAAAGACATTGTTTTTGCATAGCAAAAACAAAGCGTCCCGAAAAGGATATAAAGGTGAGTGCTAAAGTATTAAGAAAATGCTTCGTTTCTAGCCTTATACTGTTGTGGCAACCAAAGTCAGCGCAGTCTGCTCTATCTAGCACGGTTTTCAAGATATAAGCATTTTTGTGTTTTGCAAAAAATTCAAAATGTCCGCTATATTTGGCGAGACAAAAATATTTTGAAATTGGCATGGCTACTCTGCAGAGATACCCAGCAGGTCAAAAATTTTGTTGATATAAGCATTTTTGTGTTTTGCAAAAACTTTGAAAATTCAAAATGGCCACCATTTTTGGGGAGACAAATTTTTGTCAAGACCACTGCCGCGGTGTGTATCTCCCGCCGAGCATTAAAGGAGAAGAAATAGCTTTTCCGAGATATTCACAATTTTTCATTTTCGTGTGTGAAAGCTCTTCCAAAAGTAGGTGAATGAGTTATTTGAGAAAAATTGGCTATCTGCAATACTTTTAGAGATAATTCGCATTTACTCATTTTGAGTAGGTGAGTAATTAGCTATGGGTCTGAAACTTCACCATGTGAAAGCTCTTCTAAAAGTAGGTGAATGAGTTATTTGAGAAAAATTGGCTATCTGCAATACTTTTAAGAGATAATTCGCATTTACTCATTTTGAGTAGGTGAGTAATTATCTACGGGTCTGAAACTTCACCATGTGAAAGCTCTCCCAAAAGTAGATGAGTTATTTGATAAAAATTGGGTATCCGCAATAGTTTTTGAGATAATTAGCATTTACTCATTTTGAGTAGGTGAGTAATTAGCTATGGGTCTGAAAATTCACCAACTGAAAGCTCTCCCAAAATAGGTGAATGAGTTATTTGAGAAAAATTGGCTATCTGCAATACTTTTTTAGAGGTAATTCGCATTTACTCATTTTGAGTAGGTGAGCAATTAGCTACGGGTCTGAAACTTCACCATGTGAAAGCTCTTCCAAAAGTAGATGATTGAGTTATTTGATAAAAATTGGGTATCCGCAATAGTTTTAGAGATAATTAGCATTTACTCATTTTGAGTAGGTGAATAATTAGCTACGGGTCTGAAACTTCACCGAGTGAAAGCTCTTTGGGATAGCTGCTCTGCAGAGATACCCTGAAGATAAAAAATTTCGTCGAAATCGCTCTATGTAGCACGGTTTTCGAGATATTAGCATTTTTGTGTTTTGCAATTTTTGCACAAAAATTCGAAAATTCAAAATGGCCGCCATTTTTGGCAAGATAAAATTTTTTTTGAAAATTGGCATGGCTACTCTGCAGAGATACCCTGGGGGTCAAACATTTTATCGAAATCGCTCTATCTAGCAGGGTTTTCGAGATATAAGCATTCTTATGTTTTGCAATTTTTGCGAAAAATTCGAAAATTCAAAATGGCCACCATTTTTGGCGAGACAAATTTTTTTTTGAAAATTGGCATGGCTACTCTGCAGACATACCCTGCGGGTCAAAAATTTCGTCGAAATCGCTCTGTCTAGCACGGTTTTCGAGATATAAGCATTTTTGTGTTTTGCAATTTTTGTGAAAAATTCAAAATGGCCGCCATTTTTGACGAGAGAAAATTTTTTTGAAAATTGGGATAACTACTCTGCAGAGATACCCTGTGGCTCAAAAATTTCGTCGAAATCGCTCTATCTAGCACGGTTTTCGAGATATAAGCATTTTTGTGTTTTCCTTATTTGGAAAATTCATAATGATTAATCATTAATTACGCGGCCATTTCTTAACCAATCAATGCCAAAATCTAATGATTTCCAGATTTTAATAGAATGAATGTATTTGCCAAGTTTCAGGTGAATTGATAAAATTCCTTTCAAGTTATCATCCGGACAAGCTTCCCCATCAAAAAAAGACATTTTTGGTCATGTGACCTCTCTGATTGGTTGAAATGTCACTGCAGCATATTCCAAAAAAATCCCCAAGGCTACTGCCTAAACCTGCCAAATTTGAAAAGAATCCGCCTAACGGTTACAGAGTTATAAGGAAAACAAACTGCGGAGCCGCCGGAGCCGCTGGAGCTGGCGGAGCCTGAAGGTCTCCCATACACAAACAAGCGTCCCTTGCGGGACGCTTAATAATACTGGCATATGCATTTGGGTACGAAAAAAAAAATTTTTACACATCAAATCATATTTTGACTTCTATACTTCTTCGTCAGACAATCTGGTTAAAAAGTATATCTAGGGTCCTTAACTATCTATGCCTTAACAGGGCTCAAGTATAGGAAACTACTGTACAAGCAATAAATTTATAATAATGAATTATGGTAATGTCTTCTTCCATTTTCAGAAATAAATAAAGGTCTCAAAGTTACAATGCAAACAGCAACACACATATAAAACATGATACATCTATTAGAACTGCAATTCTTGTAAATTTATAAAGACATACAAATGTACTCTAGCAAAAATAATATAAGCAAATAGTATGTATGTATATAATAACACTACAAAAGCAGAAATAACACATTCACAATAATCACGTATCAGTGGTTGCGGCTGCCGCAATGTTTTATGAGTATATATCCCAAGTACTATACACACACTCCAACAGCGGCAGTATAATTAAGTACATTTCTTTTCAACAAATCCAAAGTTAGAAATATCCTTGGAAATGAGCTGGGCTGATGCAGTGCTCTTTTTGCAACTTCAACAGCAGCAAAATATCAACAACATTATTCAGGATTATAAGTGGAAGTATTCCTTTATACCAGAAACAAAACCACCATAGTGGTATGATTTCCCGCCGGAGATTAAACACTAAATGACATACAAAAATGAACCTATAGCAATGACAATATGCCACAACACAGAACATTTACTGGATCAAGGACGCATCTGTGGCCAGATACAAGATGTATTTTCCCATTAAAGAATTACTCCTTAGTACTAAGGCTGTGACTTCATTAGAAAAACAACACATTGGTATTAATCTTGAAAGAACAGATCCGAGTATGAGATGAACAACATTTTACCATTTCCAATACATTTCAAGATGGCTGTTGAAATTTGGAAAATTCTCATTTTTTTAGTGGCCATAAGGGAGTAGTCCTTAGTACCCAGGGGGTTCCAAAATGTGGCCAAAATCTCTCTATGTATTACAGTTTTCAAGATCAACAAAATTTCGATTTCCGCTAAAATTCAAGGTGAAGACCAAAATTTGGAAAATTTTAAATTTTTTACATAACTTAAGGAAGAATCTATCACTCACTTAGCTGTTGAGTTAGACCTCTAAAACAGGTGCCATCTTGTGGTACAGAGAAAGTAGCTGAACAACATATTTTTGCAAAATTCTCTAAAGCGGTTTGGAGTTATATACAATTTACTCAAAGTAGCTACTAGCCCCATTGCTCACTTAGTTATTCACCTAGATCTGCAAAAGCAGCAAAAACTAGATTGGGCCAACTCGGCGCCAACATATCCCCAGACACGTCATCACTCACGCCACAGGTTTTGATCGGGAATTTTTAAAAACATAATTACCCATTATTATATGAACTTCAGCACATCAATCTACTCTGTTTATATCTTCCCAAAGAAGATGGTGTATCCCCAGACGCCGAATACATAACTCAAATTATATTTTCAATCTTCCTGCAATGATAACTCTAAACCTATTTTCAAAGTATTTAAATGATTGATGATTGAATGTCCATTCTAAAATAATAATCCCAAAAGAGCATATCTGTTTCTATATTTGTTGACAAATAAAATATTATTTTTAACTCAACTCATCATACTTTTCAATCTTCCTTCAAAGTATTTAAATGATTGATGATTCAATGTCCATTCTAAAATTCATAATCCCAAAAGCGCATATCTGTTTCTATATTTGTTCACAAATAAAATATTATTTAAAAAAAAATTATTTATATTATTATTTTATTATATTATTTTTAGAATTTGCAAATTGTTTTCAGTTATTCATTTCCTCTATACCTATATATGTGGTCCATATATATGCAACCTAAATATGTGACACAATCTCAGTTCTGACTCCCCTTTGTGTTATATGTAATGAAGCCCACCACCTCCCACCCCCACCTCTCTCCCCTTCTCCACACCTCTGTCACTATTACACAAGATCTGCAACCCCATTGAGTTCTTTGTTTCTCATCTGATATCATTAAATATCTTTGTTTATTTAGTGTCACTCAATATAGCTGGAGGTCCCAGAGGTGGGTGGGGGAAATCCGGGTGGGGGATGTGGGTTGGGACTTAGTTTAGTTTATTATAGTGACATGTATTATGTTGACAAGGATTATACAAAAACTATTGAAGTAATACCCAGCCCTATATGGGCTTATAAGTCACTTTAAATAGAGAGTTAATAACAAACAGAGCAAACATATTTTGAGGTAAGATACAGTAAATAAAGACAGCAATTCAATACATAAAAAATAACAATATAATTTACTTTTTCTTTCTTGCCACAAATCAAAAATAAAATTAATAACCATATTGACATTCATATGAGTTAATACCCTTGATAATTAATCTATTAATAATTCAGATTTATTTATATTTAAAATTTTGAAATATTTCATACGAATCAGCTCTAAAGCTGGACAAACACAAACAAAATGTATCTCATCTTCTACATCTTTTTTACACAGTTTACATGTTCTCTCAAAGAGATGGAGTGCTACAGCATAAATGGTAAACAAACAATCTATATAAAAGGGGTACTCAAATACAAAAAGAATTGAGAATTTTAAGTATGTGATTATCAACTGAAATGAGTTCATAACTGTAGGAGCTGTGTCAAAATGAACTGAGGCAAGTTGAATAAAACTGGGCTAGTTGAGGGTTAAAAATCCCCTAGTTTTACTACATACGGATATAATTTCATTAATATTGGGACTTAAAGCTCACTTAAAGTGTCCATTTTGTCTACTTGAATATGTTTAACCGGCGTTTAACCAGTTTCATTTTAAAAAGTTAAAAACTCAGCAAGCAGAGGTATAACACACAAAAATAAGTTCTTAAAAGACTAAGATAGCCATAACATTACTAATATTCAAAATTTAAATAGACAGGCATTTCCTTTTAAAAATTCAAAGATTTCAGCTCTATAACCCACATAGTTTGACAGTTACTGGGCTTTAAAGTGGCATAATGTCCATAAATTGGGTTTCTGTGGGCATTTTACAATTGTTAAAGAGACCTTAGCAATTAAACTACAGATCTGAAACTTTTTGGGGGACATACATAACAAACAAAAATTATATATAATACAGTTTAAGACTTGTCACACTAAGCATTTCCAAATAACAGGGCAAAATACGGAAAAAATGTCCAAAAAGGCACTTGGGCGAGTGTCTATGGCCCTCATACACAGGTTAAATGTCTACTAAAAACCTTGATTTTCGGCATATGTAAAAAGGACATAATAATGCATTCCCAGATGGGATTTCAGCTCCATCAATCACATAGTTTAACAGTCACAGGGCTTAAAGGTGGCAAAAAGTCCAAATATTGGGTCTCTGTGGGCCTTTTAGAGATCTCGATGTGGCTTTCAAATTAAAGCTTCAGACTTAAAATTTGTTACATACTAAGATTACACATAGAATATGTATCTAATAAAGTTTGAAACTTCTCAGACTTACCATTTCCAAGTTACAGAGCAAAATATGTGAAAAATGTCTTAAAAGGGTCACTCAGGTGGGTGTTTAAGGTCCTCATACACAGGTTAAATGTCTACTTGAAGCCTTGATTTTTGGCACATGTAAAAAGAACATAATAATGTATTCCCAGATGAGATTTCAGCTCTATCAGTCACATAGTTTAACAGTCACAGGCCTTAAAATTGGCAAAAAGTCCAAATACTGGGTCTTTATGGGGCCTTCTAGAGACCTAAATGTGGCCTTCAAATTAAAGCTTCAGACTTAAAATTTGTCACATACTAAGATTACACATAGAATATGCATCTAATACAGTTTGAAACTTCTTAGACTTACCATTTCCAAGTTACAGGGCAAAATATGTGAAAAATGTCTAAAAATGGTCACTCGGGTGGGGATTTATGGTCCTCGTACACAGGTTAAATGTCTTCTTAAAGCCTTAATTTTTGGCACATATATAAATAACATACTAATATCTTCCCACATAGGATTTGAGCTCTATCAGTCACATAGTTTGACAGTCACAGGGCTTAAAAGTAGCAAAAAGTCCAAATATTGGGTCTTTGGGAGCCTTTTAGAGACCTCAATTTGACCTTCAAAATTAAAGCTTCAGACTTAAAATCTGTTACATACTAAGATTACACACAGAATATATATGTAATACAGTTTGAAACTTCTCAGACTTACCATTTCCAAGTTACAGGGAAAAAGATGTGAAAAATGTCTTATAAGGGTCACTCGGGTGGGTGTTTATGGTCCTGATACACAGGTTAACTGTCTATTAAAGGCCTAAATGTTGGGGCACATATAAGAAAACACATAGATATATTCCCAGATGATATTTAACTTAGATGAGAGACATTGTTTGAAAGCTACAGTGCTTGAAAGTGGCAAAAAGTGCATAAATTGGGTCTCTGTGGGCACTTTTGAGACCTTAAGTCGACCCCTTTGGGTAAACCTACAGCCCTAAAATTTTCTACAGACAAGGATTACATATCAAAGTTATACCTAGCGCAGTTTGACACTCATCAGAATTACCACTTCCAAATTATAGGGCAAAATATGTGAAAAGTATAGCAAAAAATCCCTAAGTGGGGGTATTTATGGGCCTCAAACACAATTTTCTCCTCAACTTAAAGTCGTGATTTTCGGCACATGTACTAAGAACATATTAATGTGTTGTCAGGTAAAATTTCAGCCAGCTGAGCATCATAGTTTGTGACCTACAGGGCTCTAAGTGGCCAAAAGTCCAATTTCTGACCTTAAGGTGGCCATAAGTTCTTTTTTACTGGGAGTTTAAGGTCACCTTAAAATAGGGATCTTCCTTTGGGCATCCTTAACATGTGTACCAAGTGTGAAAAAAAAATATTAATTTGTTTTTGAGTTATCGCGTCCACAAGGAAATTTCTACGGCGGCGGCGCGACGGACCTGAATCCAATATATCCCCGACTTTCGTCTGGGGATATAAAAATGGAGGCATAAGAAACTGAACTAATATTATTTAAGCATAAGACCCCACAGCCCTCCACTTTAGGGCAATCCCCCCCCCCCCCCCTCCCCCGCATGCACCCACACACTTACGCACAAGATTCATTTTATAATCTCAAGCCCGGCGGGAGAAAATAAACATATGTAACAACAATCTATGTGGAACTTCCGCTATTGCTTTGAAAAAAATGCACTACAAGTGGCAAAATCCGATATCTGCCATTGTTGCCCAGTGGGAAACAATTGTCTAGGAGTAGAGAAGATGTGGGTTCAAACCCAGGTACAGGCAGACACACAGTAGCTAAGATGACCACTTAAAATGACTGTCCTCTGTAACTGGGTCCTATTCCCAGTGGCAGTTTTAAGAACCTCAGGGGCATGGATAAATGGTCATCCCTAAGACTCTATCTTTCAGTTATAAGAATGTCATTCACCATACAGCTTGAGCTGTGCATTCAGAATGGGTCAAGTAGTAGTATTTCAGTCTGACAGTATACGGACATATTGAACCGAGTATAAAAAAAGATACAGTACAAAAAACATGTCCAATAACTTAGAGTAATGCAATGTGGTGAATCTGACATTTAATAGGTTTCAGAACAAAATATTTTTTTCTCAACATATATTTGAATAACATATACAGCCACCTGAGATATTCATAATATGCAGAAAAATAAGTTCTTTGGTACAACTGTTAATGAGAATGTTTAAAGATTTATTAAAGTAAGTCTTTTAATGTTCACAACCAAAACTTATTCTATATACCAGTGTGGGGATCTGTTTTCCTACATAAGGTTATGCCATCTTTGCGAAACTGGGACATTTTAAGAGAAACTTTTCACTGGGCATCCTTTTTCTTTGCCTTTGCTGTTTTAGGTAATGCCCTTCAGTAGAAACAATTATTTCTATCGAAATTTAAAACCTTTATTTATCAATGAAGCAGAAACATAATACTGATAAACATTAATTCCAAAGAATTTCTATAAATCTGAAAATTAGTGGAATTTTCTTCAGGCTAAAATATCCACATATATTCTAAATATTGATATTATATTATATTCTGAGTATACACAATCAGTGCCCATAACAGGCTCTGTATCAGCTGACTGTGTGTTTGAGTTTCAGAGTAGAAGTGAAAGAAGAAAAGGACATAGAACTTTGAACATCCAAGTCAACAAAGTGATAAATTCTGGCAAATTGTAGTTTCTGTCACGATATATAAAAATATAATATTAGCTGTGTTGCAGTGAAAACTTTTCAGTCTGCTCTAAACTAACATTTTTGCACAATTAGAATTTGTCATATAATAATAAAAGTCTGAAAAATCCCCAGTCTGAAATAAAGAAGACCATCTAAATGGAACAAGATATTTGTGGTTAATTAACCCGAAACAGTAACATCCTGAGACACTGTTTTGCAACAGTTTTGTTAAGGTCTACATCTAACGACCTGTGAGCAGCAATCACATGCTTGTACCCTGTTATACTGACAACCTAGGACTTAGCATTAATGTTTGTATCTGATAAGCTATACCGATCACCCAGGCACTGTACATAGATACTAATATAGTAGACTCCATATAAGCATAAACCATGCAAGTTAAAATGAGACAGAAGTAGAGCCAGCTTTATGGCCACATATTCATGAAAGGTCTCGGCCAAGTCTCAGGCTTAAATTGACTACATTTTTATACAAAAGGTAAGCCCAAAACTTGGTCAAGATCTTTTGGTGAATACGGCACCTGAAAATGCTGTATTTTTGTGAACATATGCCAATCAGTGGAAGTTAGCCATAACTAGAAATGAATCCAGTGGATATGGTAGGTGCTAGCTATGCAGAATTTACCATAGACAAGCATTCTGACGCATGCATTTATCTCCCGCCATATAAATTAGATGTACTAAAGATAGTGGAATATAAATTTTCTTGTGAGATGGAGGCACATGTAGAAGTGACAACAAGCAAGAGACACTTTAATGTTTGATTGCAATCCTTTTAAAGACAAAAGGCATTTACTCATTTTAGTAGCTATTACTCTGCCATCCAAAGAGCTACAGTTCTGCAACTTTATTATGTAGTAGATCAACCCAAAGTAGATAAGGACATATTTAGAAGAAATTGCCTATATGTAACACTTTTAGAGATAAAAGACATTTACTCATTTTAGTGGCTATTACTCTGCCATCCAAAGAGCTACAGTTCTGCAACTTCACTATGTGGTAGATCACCCAAAAGTAGGTGAATGACTTTTTTAGAAGAAATTGCCTATCTGCAATACTTTTAGAGATAAAAGACATTTACTCACATTTGCACCCTATCCAATGGACAATAGCTTATCCGGTCGGTGCAGACCGGCCTGCCAAACGCCAGAAAAAGACGTCCTGTGTTTCCACCGGCTAGGCCGGTCCAGTGTTGTGCACTCGCCAGATGGCGTGACGTACTTCCTTCCTGTCTAGACAGCGTGACGTCATAGCATCTTTTTCGTTGTCTAAACCTGTTAGACCCCTAGTAAGCTGAAAGCAGGGTCGGTGGGAGGGTCTTGTGTGTCCATTGGATAGGGTATTAACTTATAAAAATTTAATTTACTTATTAAATTTGCAATTTTATTGCGTTAATACATCCTATCCAATGGACAATAGCTGAATAACTACCGCTTGGACAGCAGGTAAGTTACTAGGGACTACAAAAAAAATTGAACTCATGATAGTAGATTGACCATTCCTTTTCCAAGCCTGGGGAGACCTTGAGGTCGATAACCCTAAGGCTGTGGTCGAATATCATCATCCGGTTAACAGGAGTTGAACCGTCAGAAACGACCATGCCCCCCCCCCTTTTTTTAACAGACTGCTCTGAGGTAGGGGAAGAGAGGGATGAGTTCAGTCCCATAGAATAAGACCTCCCGGAGGAAGCACGTCCAGAGATTTTTTTTTTTTTTTTGCGTAACTAAATGTGCAATATATACAAAGATGTACAACTCTATACATATGTACAGATCTCCTCTAGTTACTGGTCTGCTGGTGGATCTGCTGAGCAGCTACAACAGGACCAAGATGATAGAGCTCTGAATCGGCCCAAGCCACATCCTTCAGATAGAATTGAGTGAAGGTATTATGGGATTTCCAGTGGCAGGCTGATAAAATCTGCTCTAAAGAAACTCCCGACTGGAAGGCCTTAGAGGCAGCGAAAGCTCTTACATCATGAGCCTTGACTTGATGTAAGGTGTGGGCCTGGTGATCAGATAGCTCATAACATAGGATCACAGTTTGTTTGATCCATGAGGAGATAGTGGCAGGAGAGATGTCTTTGTCAAAACCTTTCTTGAAGGAGACAAAAACTAACTCCTTATTCTGCCTGAGGTCTGAAGTCCTGTCCAAGTAGTAGCGCAGAGCTCTGACTGGACAAAGGGATCTGTCAGACCTGAGGGATCTGTCCAGAGTAGGAGCCAGGGCTGGTATGACCACTGGGGCTACACTCTCTGGGCCCTCTTTGGCCAGCTGGTTCTTGGAAAGAAAGCTGTGAGATGGAATCAGGGACACCTTAGACCAGTCTGACCCTGGTGTCTGATGTTCTTGTGCTGCCATGCATGGATCTCACTCCTTCTTTTGCCTGAACCCAGAGCCAAAAGGAAGACAGTCTTGAAGGTCAGATGCTTCAATGATGCCTCCCGAAGAGGTTCAAAGGGGGCCTTTGTGAGCTGGTGTAATACCAGCGAAAGGTTCCAGGAGGGTATGCCCCTCCGCCCCTTGGGCCTGTCTCTGTGGAAACTGTCCAGGAGACGAGTGAGATTATCATCTTTGCTGATATTGACTGTGGTATTACCCAGTTTATCCGCAATGGCAGACCTGTATCCATCAATGGTGCTGGGCTGAAGATTTTTGACCTCAAAGAGGTAAAGTAGGAAGTCAGCCACTGACTTCACAGGTGGTGATCTGAAGTCCACCTGATTAGTGATGCACCATTTTGTAAAAATGGTCCACTTTGCCTCATAGACTGATCTGGTTGATCTTCTCTGAGGAGCCTCAATTCTTGCTGCCACTGCTTCAGAGAAGCCCTGTTCTTTGATTGCTGTGGCTCTAGGAGCCAGGCATGAAGATTCAGGTTGGTCAGATTTCTGTGAGGGATCTGATTGAAGGGCTGTGTCAGCAGATTGGGAAGATGTGGCAAGCTCAGTGGAACCTGACTGGACATGGCCACTAAATCCCAAAACCAGGGCATGTTGGGCCATCCGGGAGCAATTAGGATTAGCCTCCTGCACGGGGAGTCCAGCAGTTTCTCCACCACTTTGCCCAAAATGGCAGTCGGTGGGAAGGCATATGCATCCAGGTCCTCCCATGGCAGAGTGAGTGCATCCACTGCGACAGCCAGAGAGTCCGGAACTGGAGATACAAATTGAGGTAGCTTGTGGTTGAATCTCGTGGCAAAGAGGTCTATCTGAGGGCGGTGCCATTTGTTGCATAAACTTCGAAAAACTTCCGGAAGGAGGGACCACTCCGTCTGGATGGTCTGGCCCAGTCTGGACAGCTTGTCCGCTATCACATTTAGACGGCCTGGGATGTGTCGGGCTTTTAGAGTTACCTGGGAACACCAGGTCAAGATTCTCCAGAGTAGGGCACACAGTGGGCCCGACCTCATGCCTCCTTCTTGTTTATGTAGGCTACAACTGTGGTGTTGTCTGTTGCCACTAGAACTATCTTGTTTACACAGAGATTTTGGAACTCTTTTAAGGCTAGGAAAACCGCTTTGAGTTCCAGATAGTTTATGTGGAGCTTGCTTTCCGGCACCGACCACGACCCTCTTGCAGTGAATTTCTTTAAGTGAGCGCCCCACCCTTCTTTTGATGCGTCTGTAAAGATTTGGAGAGCATGTCTTATTGGGTGTAAAGGTTGGCCTTGGAGCACATTGTTTTCCTCTAGCCACCATTGTAAGTGAGGGTGCAGAGACCTGGGTAGGGGAATAATTTTCTCTAAGGATTCCGGTATTCTCCAATTGTTTTTGAGATGCCACTGTATGGGTCTCATGTGTAGTCGGCCTAGGTGAACTAATACAGTGAACTCCATGGGCGCTGTGGACAGACCGAAGGGCACAGAGCCTTGAATTGGTAAGTCCGACCCTGGACGTGAAATCTTAGGTGTTTCCTGGATTGTTCCTGTATTGGTATGTGGAAGTAGGCGTCTTTGAAATCTACTGAAGTGACCCACTCCCCTTCTTGAAGGGACGTTCTGATGGTTTCCGGAGTCTCCATTTTGAACTTCTCCACCTTTAGAAAGTAGTTCAGTTTGCTCAGGTCTAGTATTGGCCTCCATTTGTTGTTGGGTTTTGGAACTAGGAACAGTCGGTTGAAGAAACCCAAAGATGTTTGATTGTGGACCAGTTCTACTGCATTTTTGTCTATAAGCTGATGCAATGCCTCCAGCAGGTAGCTGTTCCTGTGGGGATTGGCATAACAGCTTATGACTGTTGGAGACCTTGTAAGATTTGGCCGGGTCCGGAAGGGAAGGACATAGCCTTCCTTCAGTATTTGAATAGTTTTCGGACCGGCTCCCAGATTTAGCCAAGTTTCCCCAAATTTTTGGAGTCTGGCCCCAACAGGCAGATTTAGTGCAGCATTTTGGGCATTGTTTACACTTTGGACACAGGACAATTGAGTGACACAAGAAGCAACTTTCACATACTTTAATCTGTGAGACTTTGTTATTTGACAGTCTGCTGCCCCGGGACTTAACTCTCTCTTTTGGGAGTGCCCGGGCGCAGAAGGTACATCTGTTACAACATGAAAGTTTACAACATTTAATGTCTTTTCTTGCATTAAAGTCTTGTTCCGGGCCAGCAGTTCCCTCTGTAAACTGGTTACACATTGATTGTCATTTAAATGACTGCTGGCCCTTGGCTGGTCGCGATGAGTAGAATGAGGCTTTTCCTTTCTTCTTACCCTGTCCCCTGTTACCAATGTTCTTCCAAGCCGGACGGTCTGGTTTCCTGTAATCCGAACGTTTTTCCTGCCGTTCGTATGGATGGAAGCGACCTTTCTTTCCCGACTGGGAGTGAGACTTGCTCTCAAAGTTGGCGATATCTTCTTCCGCTTGTTTTAAGGCGGAATCTGGAAACAGGGTTGCAGTGTGAAGTGGTCCAGTCCTCAAAGCGGCCAGAGTGTCCGGCTTGATGCCCATTTTCAAATGGGAGAGGTACGAGTCCCTTCTTATGAGAGTGGTGTTTGCGACCATCACAAAAACAAAATCAGTCAAATGTTCAAGTGTTTTGGCCATACACTGTGTTATGCTCGAGTTGAAGTTCATGAGGAACTGCATTTCCTCTGTAGCACGGGTGATCTTTCCTGCTGACTCCCCTTTACTCAACTCTGATTTGATTGTCTTTAACTCTGCTTGCATATTTTCTTGCACCTTGTACAAGCACCTGTTGAACGCGGCCGCTTGGTTGCAAGTAGTGGAGGCTTCACAAGCTGATTTCTCCCACCGTCTTAAATTATCCTGTGAAATTTGACGGGAAGCAGGTGGGGTTGAGGCAATGCCGGTGGCCTTTGCTATGCGACTGTAGGAACTGTTGACTTTAGATGCATCAGTGTTCCAAGTAGTTACAGTCTGTGGAGCCCCTTGATTACACTTCTCTGGGTTAGCTGCGAAGTTGTACCATTTGGCTTGCGATTTTGGGGGGCGGACGAATTGGTCCTTGAGCAGCCCTCCAGCCTCTGAGCTACGGGACGGATACCCCTCTGTTAGGTTGATTTTCACCACCTTGTTGCATAGCCACTCATCTGTGGGCATGGTGACTGAGACCTTTCCTGTAGGGTGGGCCTTTGGACCGGCAAAAGGGTTATCCTCCGACCTGGAGGCTGTAGTGTCCATCTCTGGGATGTGACTCCACCCCATAAACGACCTGATCCCACTCATGGTTTCGCGATAGGTCTGCTCTTCAGAGGGGGCAAGGTCTGGGTCATTACCAGTAGCTTCCAGATCGTCGGAAAGTTCCCCTTCCTCTACAAATAAATCAACTGGAGGACGGTCCGAAAGGTCAGTGTCTGAGTCCGTGTCCATGGAAGATACACTGTTTCTTCTTGCCGGTGCTGACGGTGCTCTGCTGGGTACCTGTTGAGATGAAGGAGAGTCGGTACCAGTCACATCTGAGCGTTGGTCGGTGGACACCTTATTTCTTGACGACTTGCCGGTCGACTTGGAGGCAGTCTGAGGATTACCAGGCAAATCTGAAGAAACTGAATCATGAGCTTGGTCGGCAACCGGTCTCTGAGAAGCAAGGTCGGTAGCCAACTGATCTGTGTTCTGACCGGGTTTGATGAACGGTCTGGAAGATATAGCCGAACTCTGAGGAGGTGAGTGGGCTGGAGTGACTTTAATAGGAGCAAAAGTAGGTTCTTTGTCCATGGATTTAGAGAGTAAGATAGCCTCAAGTCTGTTGAACCTTTCATACCATTTCTGGTCTAACTCATCAATCCTAGTATCCGGTGAGGATCTGTGAGTCTTAGTAAGCGACTTGGAGGGCTTATCTGAAGAAGTCTTAGTATCTTTAGCTTTGTCAGGTTGGTTGGTTTTCTTTCTCTTGTCAGAACTCGAACCAGGGGACTTCACAATCCCCTGGTCGTCCACTACTCCCACCACAGTCACTGAGGACGGGTCTATGAGAGAGGAACTGGAAGAGTCCTGTTTGGGTGTATCTGTGGATTTCTTAAGATCCCGTTTCTCCTTCTTTAATCTGTATGATGGAGTGGACAACTGTAAGCGTTGGTCCTCAGATAAAATGTTACAAGAGTTACAATCATTTTTAAGCACACACGGATCTGATCCCTTACCCTTTTCTCTGCAACGCGCGCAGAAATTATGGCTATCGAAGCTAGCCATAATGTGGCCACAACTTCCATGCTTCTGAGCAGGTGAGGACATGACGATCCGAAAGCAAAGATAGTCCAAAATGATCTATATACACTCTTGTATAAGTAGCAATAAACATAAAAGTCACTCTTTGATGAATACTGTGATAATTCCAAAATAAAATTTAACTCTGAAAATTCGTGCACACAACACATGCGCCAAACGAAAAAGATGCTATGACGTCACGCTGTCTAGACAGGAAGGAAGTACGACACGCCATCTGGCGAGTGCACAACACTGGACCGGCCTAGCCGGTGGAAACACAGGACGTCTTTTTCTAGCGTTTGGCCCGCCGGTCTGCGCCGACCGGATAAGCTATTGTCCATTGGATAGGATGTATTAACGCAATAAAAATATAAAGGACACAGGAAAGTAAGCTTATCAAAAAGTAGATGAATAACAAATGAAAAGATTTGCGTAACTTTAATACTTGTGAAGGTACTTGACATCTATTTCCATCATAATTTTGCTACAAATAAGAAAATAGCTATTGTTCACTTATGACATGCAATGGAAAAAGTAGCTTAACAAATTATTTTAGGAAAATACTGTAACTGCAGTAGTTTTTGAGTTACAATGGATTTACTCAACAGTCAGAATTTCAAAGCAGCTGTTTCTCATCTATCCAATGTGCAACAGGTCTGCAACTTTACTATCTGATAGCTTATCAAAAACTAGATGAATAACATATTTGAAAATATTTCCCTAACTTTAATACTTTTGAAGATATTTGACATTTACTTATGTCATTATTTTGCTACAAATAAGAAAATAGCTATTACTCACTTATGGCATATAATAGAACCCCAAGCTATATGTCATCTGATAGTTAATTTCAGACATTTGAACCAAACTCCGAAATCGGGGCAGTAAACGAGCAAACTATCGAACTTCTTCAAACATTGTCGGAGCACTAATGGCATGCAACAGAACCCCAAATTATATGCCATCTTATAGTTAAAGACAAAGTAGCTGAACTCCGAAATCGGGGCAGTAAACGAGCGAACTATCAAACTTCTTCAAACATTGTCGCAGCACTAATGGCATGCAACAGAACCCCAAATTATATGCCATCTTATAGTTAAGGACAAAGTAGCTGAACAACATATTTTAGGAAAATACTCTACTGCAATAGTTTTGGAGTTGCAATGGATTTACTCAACAGTCAGAATTTCAAAGTAGCTATTACTCAGCTATGCAATGTGCAACAGGTCTGAAACTTTACTATGTGATAGCTTACCAAAAACTAGATGAATAACATGTTGAAAGATTTGTTTAACTGTAATACTTTTGAAGATATTCAACATTTACTTATGTCATTATTTGCTACAAATAAGAAAATAGCTATTACTCACTTATGGCATGTAGTGCTGTGAAATCGCTTCGAATATCGGGTTTGATGTTTGGTATCTGTATAAGCTAGCAAACTTCAGTCTAGTTCGATCTTCGAAACAACATTTTCAAAACCAGTTAAAATGCAGAAATCTCACATAAAATCTTGTCACTTTATTGAAAACAAGCATTCTGATGCATGCATTTATCTCCCGCCATATAAATTAGATGTACTAAAGATAGTGGAATATAAATTTTCTTGTGAGATGGAGGCACATGTAGAAGTGACAACAAGTTTAATGTTTGATTGCAATACTTTTAAAGAGAAAAGGCATTTACTCACTTTAGTAGCTATTACTCTGCGATCCAAAGAGCTACAGTTCTGCAACTTTATTATGCAGTAGATCAACCCAAAGTAGGTAAGGACGTATTTAGAAGATATTGCCTATCTGTAACACTTTTAGAGATAAAAGATATTTACTTATTTTAGTGGCTATTACTCTGCCATCCAAAGAGCTACAGTTCTGCAACTTCACTATGTGGTAGATCACCCAAAAGTAGGTGAATGACTTATTTAGAAGAAATTGCCTACCTGTAACACTTTTAGAGACAAGACCACTGCCGTGGTATGATCTCCCGCCGCACTACATCAAAAAGTAGGTGAACAACATACTTGACAAAACTCCTTTAAATTGAATAGTTTTGCTGTTATAAATTATTTAAATCAAAAAAGTCATAGCTATTACTGAGTTAGCTATGGACCTACAGCTTTCAAAATTTGCAATGAGTTACTTGAGAAAAATTGGCTAAGTACAATACTTTTAAGAGATAATTCACATTTACTCATTTTGAGTAGGTGAGTAATTATCTATGGGTCTGAAACTTCACCATGTGAAAGCTCTCCCAAAAGTAGGTGAATGAGTTATTTGAGAAAAATTGGCTATCTGCAATAGTTTTAGCGATACTTCGCATTTACTCATTTTGAGTAGGCGAGTAATTAGCTATGGGTCTGAAACTTCACCAAGTGAAAACTCTCCCAAAAGTAGGTAAATGAGTTATTTGAGAAAAATTGGCTATCTGCAATACTTTTAGAGATAATTCGCATTTACTCATTTTGAGTAGGTGAGTAATTAGCTATGGGTATGAAACTTCACCAAGTGAAAGCTCTCCCAAAAGTAGGTGAATGAGTTATTTGAGAAAAATTGGCTATCTGCAATACTTTTAGCGATAATTCGCATTTACTCATTTTCAGTAGGTGAGTAATTAGCTATGGGTCTGAAACTTCACCAAGTGAAAGCTCTCCCAAAAGTAGGTGAATGAGTTATTTGAGAAAAATTGGCTATCTGCAATACTTTTAGTCAGAGATAATTCGTATTTACTCATTTTCAGTAGGTGAGTAATTAGGTACGAGTCTGAAACTTCACCATGTGAAAGCTCTCCCAAAAGTAGATGAATGACTTAAAAAGTAGATGAACAACTTATTTGAGAGAAATTGTGTAGCTGCAATACTTTTGAAGATATAAGGCATTTACTTATTATGGTTATCATTAAAAATTGACAAAGTAGCTATTACGGTTTGCGAGATATTTGTCATTTTTCACATTTTCAACAAAAGTAGCAATAAAATAGCCATTACTCACTTGTACATTGAGCAACAGTTGTGAAACTTAAATATGTTACAGTTCACAAAAAAGTAGATGAACAACTTATTTGAGAGAAATTGTGTAGCTGCAATACTTTTGAAGATATAAGGCATTTACTCATTATGGTTATCATTAAAAATTGACAAAGTAGCTATTACTCACTTAGCTATGGAGATGCACTTCCAAACTAGTGACCATATTGTAGCTGTGGAGATAGTAGCTGAACAACATATTGGAAGAAAATTGTGTAGCTGCAATACTTTTGAAGATATAAGCCATTTACTCATTATGGTTATCATCAAAGTAGCTATTACTCAGTTAGCTATGGAGTTACAGCTGTGAAAATTCACAATACAGTATATCCAAAAGATAGGTGAACAACATTTTCGACAAAAATCCTCTATATTCAATAGCTTTTGAGTTATAAGTGACTTGCTCAATGGTCAATTGTTAAACTTAGTATAGCTATTACTCAGTTAGCTATGGTGCTACACCTTGGACACCTCACCATGATATAGTACATGAAGGAGTTGTTGAACAACATATTTCAGGCCAATATTGTAAGTAACAGTTACAAAGACAAAATCAATTTACTCATTTTGCTCATTGTTAATAACAGAAAATAGCTATTACTCACTTAGCTATGAAGATAGAACCCTAAAAATGGTACCATCTTGTAGGCATGGAGAAAGTAGCTGAACAACGTATTTTACAGAAACACTCTAAATGCAGTCGTTTTGGAGTTATGAGCACTTTACTCAAAGTAGCCACCATTGCTATTACTCACTTAGCTATGGTCCTAGGTGTGAAATAACAGCATCAAATGAAAGGACATAAGCAATAAGGTCATAAAAAGATTGAAAAGGCCAAGGAGAAACAACCAGTGTGATGTACAGCCCTTTATAAAAGCGTGACACACACTCAATAACACACGCACACACGCACGGAATGCGTTTTATAATCTCCCGGCCGGCCGGCGGGAGATAATAAAAGACATTTACTCATTTTAGTAGCTATTACTCAGCTATCCAAAGAGCTACAGTTCTGCAACTTCTCTATGTGGTAGATCACCCAAAAGTAGGTGAATGAGTTATTTAGAAGAAATTGTGTATCTGTAAAACTTTTAGAGATGAAAGACATTTACTCATTTTAGTAGCTATTACTCACCTATCCAAAGAGCTACAGTTCTGCAACTTCACTATGTGGTAGATCACACAAAAGTAGGTGAATGACTTATTTAGAAGAAATTGCCTATGTGTAATATTTTTAGAGATAAAAGACATTTACTCATTTTGGTAGCTATTACTTAGCTATCCAAAGAGCTACAGTTGTGCAACTTCACTATGTGGTAGATCACCCAAAAGTAGGCGAATGACTTATTTAGAAGAAATTGCCTACCTATAATACTTTTAGAGATAAAAGACATTTACTCATTTTAGTAGCTCTTGCTCAGCTATCTACTCACTTGACCTACATCTGCAAAAGCAACAAAAATATAAAGGACGCAGGAAAGTAAGCTTTTGAAAAACTAGATGAATAACAAATGAAAAGATTTGCCTAACTTCGGTACTTGTGAAGGTATTTGACATTTATTTCCATCATAATTTTGCTACAAGTAAGAAAATAGCTATTGCTCACTTATGACATGCAATAGAACCCCAAACTATATGGCATTTTATAATTAAGGACAAAGTAGCTGAACAACATATTTTAGGAAAATACTGTAACTGCACTAGTTTTGGAGTTACAATACATTTACTCAACTGTAGAATTTCAAAGTAGCTATTACTCAGCTATCCAATGTGCAACAGATCTGAAACTTTACTATGCGATAGCTTATCAAAAAGTAGATGAATAACGTATTTGAAAAGAATTCCCTAACTTTAATACTTTTGAAGATATTTGACATTTACTTATGTCATTATTTTGCTACAAATAAGAAAATAGCTATTACTCACTTATGGCATGCAATAGAACCCCAAACTATATACCATCTTATAGTTAAGGACAAAGTAGCTGAACAACATATTTTAGGAAAATACTCTAACTGCACTAGTTTTGGAGTTACAATGGATTTACTCAACTGTAGAATTTCAAAGTAGCTATTACTCAGCTATCCAATGTGCAACAGATCTGAAACTTTACTATGTGATAGCTTATCAAAAAGTAGATGAACAACATATTTAAAAAGAATTCCCTAACTTTAATACTTTTGAAGATATTTGACATTTACTTATGTCATTATTTTGCTACAAATAAGAAAATAGCTATTACTCACTTATGGCATGCAATGGGACCCCAAACTATGTACCATCTTATAGCTAAGGACAAAGTAGCTGAACAACATATTTGAAGAAAAAGTTGTAACTGCAATAGTTTTTGAGTTATGAGCCCTTTACTCCAAGTAGCTAAGATTGCTATTACTCACTTATCTTTAGGCCTAAGTCCATAAAACCCAAAAAATTTTCGAGGGCGTGAAAATTCATTGGGACAATTAATTTACAAAAAATCTGTAGCTGTAGTAGTTTTGGAGAAATCTGCGTGACTAACTAACGCACGCACGCACACACAGGCATCATTTCATAATCTCCCTCCCGGACTAAAGCCCGGCGGGAGATAATATAGCAAAAATGTAAAATCCATATATATTTTAAATAAATTCTGCCATATTTTCAACAAAAGAAACAAGTTTTATAGATGGGCGAATATGGATCCGTTGGGATGTGGTGTGATGTTGGGGATTTCTAAACGTTTTGCAAAGTCCGAATTTCAGACGTTTGAACCGAACTCCGAGATCGGGGCAGTAAATGAGCGAACTATCGAACTTCTTCAAACATTGTCGCAGCACTAATGGCATGCAACAGAACCCCAAATTATATGCCATCTTATAGTTTAAGGACAAAGTAGCTGAACAACATATTTTAGGAAAATACTGTAACTGCAATAGTTTTGGAGTTACAATGGATTTACTCAACAGTCAGAATTTCAAAGTAGCCATTACTCAGCTATGCAATGTGCAACAGGTCTGAAACCTTACTATGTGATAGCTTACCAAAAACTAGATGAATAACATATTGAAATGATTTCCCTAACTTTAATACTTTTGAAGATATTTGACATTTACTTATGTCATTATTTTGCCACAAATAAGAAAATAGCTATTATTCACTTATGGCATGCAATGGGACCCCAAACTATGTACCATCTTATAGCAAAGGATAAAGTGGCTGAACAACATATTTGAAGAAAAACCTGTAAGTGCAATAGTTTTTGAGTTATGAGTTCTTTACTCAAGGTAGCTAAGATTGCTATTACTCACTTATCTTTAGGCCTAAGTCCATAAAACCCAAAAAATTTTCAAGCGAGTGAAAATTCATTGGGACAATTAATTTACAAAAAATCTGTAGCTGTAGTAGTTTTGGAGAAATCTGCGTGACACACTAACGCACACACAGGCATCATTTCATAATCTCCCTCCCGGGCTAAAGCCCAGTGGGAGATAATCATATTTGTAGTCATATAGTCAATATATCTGGTGTTGACCTCCTTATTAAATTATCTCCCGTCTCAGAAAATAAATACTTCAGAGGTTGTTCTCGTCAATTTGTGCCGTTTTAATTGTTGAAATTACATTAAAATCAATAACATGTATACACAGGTTTTATATTACTGTACAAAAAAGCAATAAAAGTCATATAAATGCTGGTAACATGGTTACAAGGATTTTCAAAGACAACATACACATGCTAAATAAACTCAAACAGAACATGCATTAGATCAATATATTATATACACAGTACACACAGTTGAAGGAGCAGACAAAATATAATAAGTCAATTAATGTGGGGTACTAGGTAACCAAGTGCTTAATCTCTGAACTAGTGGATTCTAAGGCACATTGTCCAAAACATGAGTTATAAATCAGAAGTCATGAAATGTGAACAAGGGTTGTAACAAAGGACACTATTGGTATTCAGTTGTAAAAGAACTAGGGAGGGAAAGGCTTCTGAAATAGAAAGGTTTTAAGATGCTTTTCGAAATTTGAAAGTGTAGGACCAGCATCATATGCGAAACAATTGTTAAAATTAACATTACTGTTGACTTTTGAATGAAGATGTTAGACATTACCTATGCATCAACTTTACATTAAATGCTTTTGTGTAGCTTGTGACACCCAAAATAATGAGTTTTAAAATGCCACATGGTTGCTATGTAAATCACACAGGTATATAATGCTCAGCACTAATAGTAATACAACATCCAAAATAACTGCTTCAAAAATTGCATATACACATCTCAGTAAAACTCACACAGAACGCACTAATAGAACTGATAAAATAATAGGTTTAAAATGCCACACACACCTTTGAATATACATCAATAAAAACATGTATTAGATACATGTATCAGATGTTCAGCATGCTCACCTTTACAATTTCTAAAATAATGGATTTAACATGTATGTATTTATTTGTTTATTTGGGGTTTTTACGTCACTTTCAACACTGTACAGGTCATATCACGACGGGTAGTTGGAAGGGCAGAGGAAACCAGTACATATAGTTCGCTAGGGTTCTGTACTGTAAACTGCCGACCAACGGCAAGCAACTACCAGCTTTCCCACTTACGGCCATGACGGGGATCGAACCCCGGCAGCAGAGGTGGGAGGCGAGAGTGTTACAACTCTGCCACCGTGGCCCCTTAACATGTATGTAAGACATGCATTAGATGCGCAGTACACTAATTTTCACAACTGCTAAACCAATTGGTTTAAAATGACATTTAATCACTATGTAAAACTCAGACCATGTATTGGATACATGAATCGGCTGTTTAGCACACAAATGTATGAAATAGTGAAAATAAATGGTTTAAAAAGAACATTATTTGCAATACATTCACAGTTAATGCTATAAATGTTGTTTTTTGTCTTTTTTTTTGTTATCCATTATACAACATACAGGGTCACATAGGGGTTAGTGTTGGTACTGACAAGACGATTTCAATACCAACATTAAACTTTAAATTTACTTTCAATATTACATTGAAATATTATTCTCAAATGTAAAATGCATCAATAACTCACAAAATAATTTATATCAAGATACACATTCACCAGTGCTCCCTTTCAAATAATAAACTGGAATCATCTCATGATGAACAAAATTAAAACACTAAAACTTATTTACATATAGAGTAAGAAATCTAAAATTCGCCAGGAATCTAAAATTCGCCACCTCTAAAACCTTAGTTAATTTTATGAAAAAAATTATGTTTTTGTCTAAAAATTGGTATTTTTCAGTTCAAAAAGCCTTAATTTACTATACAGTCAACAAATCTCACCACAATTCATTTATTTTATAGGTATTTTGACATGTGGCGAATTTTAGATATGTGGCGAATTTTAGATTTCTTACTCTCATCTCTGGTTTGTAATAAAGCTGACAGCTTTTCTTGTACAAACATTAAGTAGCAGTAACAACTGTAGATCAAAAGATCATATAAATATATTTCAAGTTGAGTGTAAAAAAAAACATATAAATACACCAATAACATAAAATAAATTCTCATTAAACAACAAAAAGTGACAAAATTGCACACCTTTACCATGTACAATTTATGGGCCAGATTTTTGCAAGAAAGTTTGTTGCCAGAAACAAACACAATGGCCTGGAGTGACAAAAGTAAATAAAACATCTTACATCATACATATATGACCAACAACCTTCCAACTAAAAGGAACTGTTGAAAAATCTCAAAACTTAAACAATCTCATAAAATGTACAACAATAATAATGCAGGGGCTGTAATCATAAAATGGAGATAAACCAAGAAATCAGCTAAAGTTTAAGAATTAGTACAAGACCTTATGGGCCATTCACACTGTTCCGGCATTCATATCAACATGTACTTGAATCTGTTTTCATCACTTTGTCCTTAGTGTTCCATATATAGACCTTGTATGTGGGTTGTACAGATTCAAAAATGAGCCGCCCCACTAAAGTGAGAATTAACCCCCACCCTACCCCTTCATTGGGTACATTTTAGTTTAGCACATGAGAGGTTTTACATTTTGAAAAAGATATTATACAAGCAGCAAGGTTTCCCACTCTGTGTTGTATGCGCCCTACTGAAATATTAATCCCAACTTATTTTGACCTAGCGAATACTACTAAATACGAAATGCACTGAACCATAAATGAGCTCTTACGGGTTAAATATATTATGCTCGTACGTGGCTTGTGAGGCCAGCCGCAGAACAGTGTGATCTAGGTTTTATATACTTGAGCTGAATCTTTGCTGATCTTTAGCTTAATTCCCTTTTTTGGTGTCATTAAAACAAATGTCACAGAGATCTTAACTGCATAAACATCATCTCATTATCTGTGACATACCCATCTTTGGGTTGTTTAACTGATACATTTACTGTCGGATCAACGGCATCTGATCTGTATTCTGCAGATAATTCTTCTTCGGCTTTTTCTGTGTGTATTTCTGCTGGGTTTTCTTTGGGAACTTCATCTTCAGTCAAACCATTTGCAAGAGCTTTTTCAGCTATATATGGTTGAACTTTTTGACTTGTCTGAAGGTTTTCCGCACATTTTTCTGCTGATGCTTGATGGTTTTCTGCAGAGACATCTTCAGTGAAAACAGAGGGAATTTTGTCAGTCATTTCTACATTATCATATTTTGTCAATGGTTTTTGTCCTTCTCTTGATGTGTTGTTAACATCTGTAGATTGGTCCATAACATCTGTTAATGGGTCTACAACATCTGTCAATGGGTCAACCACATCTGTTGATCGGTTGACATCATCTTTCAATGGGTTGATAACATATCCGGCATTGTTTAATAGCATTTCCGACGGCGATTTTTTATTTTGAGCATTGAGAGATTCTTTGAACAATCTAGGGACTTCACTTTCCTCAGGCAATGAGTTGTTAGCTTTTTTATAACTTTTAGAAGGGATTTGTTCATAATCTTTGTTTTGTGCGATCTCCTCAGATTCATTTAGTATCTGTGGTTCATGGACCACAGCAGCTGGGTCGGTGATATTAACAACCCTATTTCTTGGTATTTCTGGCCTTACTTGGTTTGTCAATGGAATTTTAGTGTGATCAGAGTGATTTTGGTTACACTGCTGACAATTCTCAGGCTTTCCTCTCACTGTCTGAATTGCTTCAAATATGACTTCATCTGGCAATCTATCATCCACACCTGTCCCAGCATTATTGCTTTCTGAAGTATTATTATATGAATTTGCTGTTGTGGCAACTACATACCCATTGACACCTAAAGAATGCTGAGGAGCACAGAGCTTTGGATCTTTGAACAATTCAGGATTTCTCTGTGGTTTTGGTCTATCGTAGTCATGCTCTCCTGTCATCTTCTCCAAGTTATCCGATATTTTATCTTTATCCAGAACACTTCTATAATTTTGCCTCATTTCTATATCCTGTAAATCACCTTCATCATCCATTTTCTCATAGGTGTGATAATCCTGATTTCTAACACTGGGGTAATCTGAATCATATATGCTTGCAGTACATCCCAGACCACTGTCATCGCTGTTGATTTCAGCCTTATACACCGATAGTAATGGCTGGAAATATAGATTTACAGTCATAGCTGATAACAGGAAACTAAAGATGGTGAATGATATTTCCTTTTATAATTTTATTGGGTGATACTGGCTTCACCTAAATATTCTAAAGTATTTATTTTAAAGATACACTTGGATGAAAAAACATTTGGAAAAATGTCTTTTGTAAACCAAATATTATTGCGTTAATACATCCTATCCAATGGACAATTGCTGAATAACTACCGCTTGGTCGGCGGGTAAGTTACTAGGGACTTAATATAAGCGAACTCATAAACAAACTAACAAAATTTTCTCCAGGCCTGGGTCGAACCTGTCGTCAGGAAACCCTTTAAGGCCGTGATCAGTTACCAGCAGCCGGTTACCAGGGGCTATACTGACGTTGCCTCCCTCATTTTTTTTTTTTTTTTTTCGTTCGATAATTTTTATTTGCCCTTTTTTTTTTAACATGGTGCAAGTACACCCGGAGGGGCAAGGGCAGCCAACCCCCCATCGGGCGCATGTACAAGTGCAGGCACATACGGAATATGGCTATATGTACATAACAATGTGGTTGTACATAACATTGTATTAATTATATATGACTACTAGGATTATTTGTATAAAAGGGCTGAAAGTTATTAGTCTATTGTCTGTCAATTGTCTCTGCATCGTTTGGTACACATGGAATCTGGATCAGAAGTTTTACTTTGTGCCATTCTCTTTCAAATTGAACTGGAGTGGAGTTTAAAAAGGCAGCAAGTTTTTGGTCCCTATATACAAATTCCACTCTTTTTAGTAAACCTAATAAATTAGGATTTTTGCAAGCCTTTGAGCATTGAAAGATATATTTTTTTGTAATTAGGTATAAGATATTGTAAAAGGTGTAGTTTGGATCAGTTTTAAATTGACCTAAAATTATATTAATAGGATTTAAGTTCAGTCCCATGCCTAGTTTTTGCTGAACACAACTTCTTCTTGATCATTCCAAAAAGAGATAATTGGAGCACATTCACAAAATAGATGCTCTATTGTTTCCTCAGACGCGTTGCAATATCCACAAGTTGGGTTATCAAGTATCTTTGTTTTAAATTGATATTGTCTTGTGCCCAATATCATGTTTATTACTCTATATTGGAACCACTTTATATTATTATCATCTATTGAGTGGAAGCAAATTTGATAGGCACTTTTCCAATCCTCTAGACTGATATTTTTTTTAAAGCTTTGTCCCATTTTAACTTTATTTGGCCATAATCTTCCCAAGGACTACTACCTTTAAGCTGGGAGCAGTAGATGCTCTTTGTGCATTTCTTTTTTGTATACAAACATTCTAGCTGTTTTGGAATGATTGGCCATGGGCAATATGTATCTTTTACATCTGTGGGTAGTTTTTCAACTTTCAGCTTTACCCTATGGTATTCTAGAAAATTAATCCTTAGCATATATTTTTTCTCTAGAGTGATTTTTGGAAGAATTCCTTTACTGTCCATGATGTCTGCTGCGCAGTAAGTTCCAGCCTTGTACCAATTTGGGAGGAAAAAAGATTCGGTGCTGATTTTGAAATTGTACCAGAACGAGTCTGTAATAAAATCTTGAAAAGATTTTAAGGAGATGTTTTCATTAATTTTACTCCAAGATAATAAAATCTCTTTCCAGAATGGGTTTGTTACTTTGTTGTTTAACGTTTTATGCCATGAAGGGCCCAGTAATACTAACTTATCACGAGGAAGAACTCTGTAATCTAATATTTTCGCCCATTGTGCACCATCATTATTCCAAAGTCTTTTAACCCATGTAGATTTTAATGCATAGATAAACTTTTCAGTGTCTATCATATTAAGGCCTCCCTTTTGGAAAGATTTGGTCATTCTATTCCTATTTATCTTATCTGGTTTGTCATCCCATCTAAAGCTGTAAAATAGATTATTAATGGTTTTAATTTTATCTGGGGTTGGTGTTGGGAGAGAAGTGAAGAGGTGATTAAATTTTGGTAAAGCTAGTGTTTTAATGACAGTGATCTTCCCAAGAGGAGTAAAAAATCTTTTTTTCCATTTATTAAGGAGCTCTTTAACTGATTCTATTGAATGCTTATAATTCATATCTTCCATACAGTTTAAATCCACTGAGAAATTAATCCCCAAAAGATTGAAATCTGTATTGCCCCAAACCAGATTCTTCCCAGTATCAATTTTTTCTTTGGCATGTTTCTTCTTTCCAATCCAGACTATTTGTGTTTTATCAGTATTTACTTTTAGTCCTGATACAGTTCCATAAATTTCCAGAGTGTTAAGTGCTGCGTGGAGTGAGACGTCTTGTCCGTCCAAGATCAAAGTGGTGTCATCGGCATATTGTGATATCTTTATTTCAGTATTATTAAAATTTATGCCTCTTATTTTTTTATTTTGAATAATCATATAGCATAAGATTTGAGCACAGAGAATGAAAAGATACGGCGCAATCGGGTCTCCTTGTCGGCATCCACGTTCTATATTAATAGACGCTGAGAGGAACCCTGACTGAATTACATATACTTTAACATTTGTATTGAAAGTACGAATCCATCTTATGAAGCTCTCTTGAAAATTAAACAGTTTTAATGTTCTATATAAAAAGCTCCAAGATACTGAATCGAAGGTCTTCTCAAAATCGATCAGCATTAAAAGTCCTGGGATTTTGTGCTTTTCAGTTTCGTGAAGAATATCATAAACAAGACGTGCATTTTCCCCAATGTATCTTCCTGTTAAGAAGCCCGTTTGGGTTTTTGATATTAAATAGTCTAAATGGGGTTTAAGTCTATTGGCAATGCTGGCTGAATTTATTTTGTAAATTACTGATAGGAGTGAAATAGGCCTCCAGTTTTTTAATAGATTTCTTGCTTTTGTGCCTTTGGGTATGCATGTTATTACTGCATATTTAAGGGTTTCAGACATTTCTCCTTTTTCATATCCTTCGTTCAAGGCACGCAGGACCACAAATTTTATTCTCCCCCAGAAAATCTTAAAAAGTTCCACCGGGAAGCCATCAATACCAGGCGATTTATCGTTTTTCATGTTTTTTATGGCATATGAGATTTCTTCAGTAGTCAACTTTCCTTTGAGTTGTTTTGAAGTGTTATCGTCTAATTTTCTGATATTTTTATCATCTATAATAGATGATATGGGAGTTTCATCAGTATTACGAGATTTGAAGAGGTTACTATAGTAGGTTTGAATTTCTTTCCACCCTTTTTAACAGACCTGCTCTGACGTAGTGGAAGAGAGGGATGAGTTCAGTCCCTTGATTTTTTTTCTGCATTTGTATATATATGTACAACTATTTACATATGTACAAGTCTCCTCCAAACCATGGGCTACTGGTGGATCTGCTGAGCAGCCACTATAGGTCCCAGGTGATAGAGCTCAATCAGCCCAAGCCACATCCTTCAAGTAAAATTGTGTGAAAGCGTTATGTGCTTTTCAATGGCAGGCTGACAGAATTTGTTCCAATGAGACTCCTGACTGGAAGGCCTTGGAAGCCGCGAATGCCCTGACATCATGGGCTTTAACCTGATGTACAGTGAGGGCCTCTTGGTCAGAGAGATCATAGCATATGATCACAGTCTGCTTGATCCATGAGGAGATAGTGGCGGGTGAGGTGTCTTTGTTGAAGCCTTTCTTAAAGGAAACAAAGACCAACTCCTTCTTCTGCTTGAGGTCTGAGGTCCTGTCCAAATAGTAGCGCAGTGCTCAGACTGGACAAAAGGACCTATCACACTTGAGTGACTTATCTAAAGTAGGGGCCAGGGCTTGTATAACCACTGGGGCCACACTGTCTGGACCCACTTTGGCCAGCTGGTTCTTGGAAAAAAAGCTGGGTGAGGGGTACGAGGATACTTTAGACCAGTCTGCTTGATGTCTGATATTTCTGTTTTGCCAAGCATGGATCTGACTCCTACGTTTACCAGAACCTAAGGCCAACAGGAAACCAGTCTTGAAGGTTAAAAGCTTCAGAAAGGCCTCTTTAAGGGGTTCAAAAGGAGTCTTTGTCAACTGGTGCAACACCAGGGAGAGGTTCCAGGAGGGGATGCCCCTCCGACCTTTAGGTCTGTCTCTGTGGAAGCTATCCAGGAGACGAGTGAGATTTTCATCTTTGCTGACATTGATAGGAGTATTCCCTAGTTTGTCAGCAATGGCTGATCTGTAGCCATCAACGGTACTTGGCTGCAGCTTCCTGACTTGAAACAAGTATAGTAGGAAGTCGGCTATTGACTTTACAGGGGATGCCCTGAAGTTCACACGATTAGTGAGACACCACTTTGTAACAATGGTCCACTTTGCCTCATACACTGATCTGGTTGATCCCCTTTGAGGAGCCTCAATTCATGCTGCCACTGCCTCGGAGAAGCCCTGTTCCTTGATTGCTAAAGCTCTAGGAGCCACGCACAGAGATTCAGATTTGTCAGATTTCTGTGAGGGATCTGATTGAAGGGCTATGTTAACAGGTTGGGTAGACTCTGCTATTCTCTCTTTACACATCTCCCCTTAGTACTCTGATTGGTAAACACAAAGGTGTAAAATTTCATTTTTATGCTGACGATTCACAACTTTATGTCCATCTGTCGCACATGAATGCCTCAGCTGCTTTTGACAAGTTGAATAGATGCCTTCACGATGTTAAGGAATGGATGTCGGGTAGCAAACTTACACTTAATCCAGATAAAACTGAGTTCATAATTCTTGGCTCCAAGAAACAGAGAGAAAGGTTAAATGCATGTTTCGCAATTGACATCTTGGGTAACCCCCTTCACCCCACCAAGTCAGTCAGGAACCTGGGTCTGTGGTTTGACTCTGATTTCTCTTTCCCTAAACACGTCCAGAATGTTTATAAAAGCTGCTTTATTCAACTGAGGGATTTTAGAAATATTAGGCAGTTTTTGACTCATGATGCAGCTGTGTTGGTTGCCAATGCTTTTGTTAGTAGTCGGTTGGACTACTGTAACTCACTTTTCAGGAGTCTCTCCAAATTTAATCTTCACAGATTACAGTCTATCCAAAATAGTGCAGCCAGAATTGTTACAAATTCCAGTAAATATACTCGGATAACTCCGGTACTCAGGAAACTCCATTGGCTCCCTGTTCAGTTTTGCTCAGAGTTCAAATTGGCTACCCTGGTGTACAAGTTTATTCATACTGGCTTCCCTAAATATTTTGCTCCATATCTATCCACATACCACAATAATTACAATACTAGATGTAGTCAGAGGGTTGCCAATTTCCTTAATGTACCAAAATTTCAACCTAAAATTCACACGTCAACTAAGCAATTTGGTTTCAGTTTCGCCTTTGATGCTCCCACTGTTTGGAATTCGCTTCCTGAAGACATTCGTGCATCATCCACTATTGCCTCTTTTAGAAAGAAGCTCAAAACCTATCTCTACGCAAAGGCTTATCCTCCTCAGCTCATTTTCTCTTATGGCTTCTCCGTGGTGCCAACCTACTTCTGTCCCTGGACTTTGAATTTGCATATTGCTATTGTCTTGTTGCACCTAAGAGTCCATTACTCAGTGGAGATTAAGCGCTATAAAAGTCAAATTAGAATTAGACTCAGAGGGATATGGCTGGACATGGCCACTAGATCCCAAAACCAAGACATGTTGGCAAATAGATCTATTTGAGGCCGGTGCCACGTGCTGCAAATTGTTCAGCCGGCCTGGAATGTGTCAGGCTTTGAGAGTCACTTGGCCTGTTGAGTACATTGCCTTCTACCAGCCACCATTGTAGATGGGGGTGCAAGGACCTGGGAATTGGAATGACCTTTTCTAGTGATTCCAGTACTCTCCAGTTGTTTTTGAGATACCACTGTATGGGTCTCATGTGTAGTCAGCCTAGGTGAACTTGTTTTTCTGTGGCTGTTAGCAGACCTATCAAGGACATGAATCGCTGGACTGGACAAGCTGGTCGGGATAGCAGTGCCAGTATTTTTTGTTGAAGGTTCTGCCACCGGTCCGGTGTAGGTCGGACAAACAAGACAAACTTGGTGGGACTTGGCTCTCACCAACCAGTCTTCTAGGTACTGGTGGATTATACCCTTGCGTATATCCATCAGTTTCACATCCTTTGCTACTCCTGTGAACTCCATGGGTGCTGTGGACAAACCGAATGTCAGTGCCTTGAACTGGTATGTCCGACCTTGGATGTGAAATCGCAGTTATTTCCTGGATTGTTCCTGTATTGGTATATAGAAGTAGGCACCCTTGAAATCTATAGTGGTAACCCACTCCCCTTGTTGGAGGGAGGTCCTGATGGTTTCAGTGTCTCCATTTGAATTTTTCCGCCTTGAGGAAAAGTTTAGTTTGCTCAGGTCTAGAATAGGCCTCCAACGATCGTTTGGCTTTGAAACCAACAAAAGTCAGTTGAATAAGCCCAGAGATTTTTGATTTTGAACTAGCTCAACTGCATTTTTGATCATAAGCTGACGTAATGCCTGCGACAGGTAGAGGTTACAGTGAGGATTGACATAGCAGCTTATGACGGTCGGTGATCTTGTCAACTCCAGCCAGGTCCAAAAGGGGAGGGTGTAGCCCTCTCTGAAGATTTGAACTACTTTCGGACTGGCACCCAGATCCAGCCAAGCTGGCTAAAAGTATTGTAGTCTTGCCCCTACAGGCAGATTTGAGGCAACAGTTGGGACATTTGTTACAGGTTTGACAAAAGACAATTGATCGACACAGAAAACATCTTTCACATATTTTAATTTGACTTCTTGATAAGAACTTGACACGCCAGGGTTTATATCTTTCTTTTGTGAAAGCCCGGGTGCAGTAAGTACAGGATTTACAACAAGAGAGTTTACAAGTGTCTTGGATACATGAGAGTTTATTGTGTTTCTTGATGTAGGTGGCTTGCTCCCGGCCAACAGTCCTGTCTGTAAAACCTTTACACAGTAATTGTCATTTATAGGACTGCTGGCCCTTTGCTGGTTGGGATGAATAGTTTGAAGCAAGTTCTTTGCTCTCATGCTGTCCTTTGCCACCAATGGTTTTCCATGCCAGCTTGTCCATCCTGTTGTCCGACCTCTTCTCAGTACATTCATAAGGGTGGTACCGACCTTTGCCACATGCAGAAATAGATTGTCCCTTGTTTTCAAAGTGAGCAATATCCTCTTCTGCTCGCTTGATAACAGTGTCTGGGAACAGTGTTGAGATCTGCAGTGGAGCTGTCATTAAGGCGGCCAAAGTGTCCTGTCAGATGCCAGTCTTCAAATGGTTGAGATATGCATCCTTGTGAGCTAGTGTAAGGCTCCCCATGGAGATAAAAAGGAAGTCTGTTAAGTGTTACATTGTGTTTGCTGCAGCCTGGGTAATACTAGCATTAAAACTCACGAGGTATTGGAGCTCGTCTGTGGCTGTAGAAACTTTGGAGGAACTCTTTCCTTTGCTTTCAGATCTTATTGTTTTCAGCTTAGCTTGCATACCCTGTTGTACCTTAAAAGGCACCTATTAAAGCTAGCTGCTTTATTGCAGATCAGAGTGGGCTCTCTTGCTGACTTTTCCCATCTTTACAAGGTTTCCTGAGATATCCGACATGATGCAGATGGGGCAGAAGATAAGCCAATCTGTCTGGCAATTCTGCTATAACTACTGTTCAGCTTTGAAGTGTCTGTATTCCAAGAGACAGCAGAAGGGTCAACTTTCTGGTCGGAAAACAGCCCATACCACTTGGCTAGTTAGTGACTTTGCTGGTCTCAAGAACTGGTCTTTCAACAGGCCACCGACCTCTGAACTACGGGAAGGATATCCTTCAACCAAAGTAGTGTTCAATTTACTCAAATTTACACAAAGCCAGTCCTCTGTTGGCATCTGAACCGACACTTTACTGGGAACTGGAGCCTTTGGGCCGGCAAAGGGATTGTTATTAGATGGGTTGGTTGAACTGTCCATGTCTGGGATGTGCGACCTCTCATTATCTCTCTGTATGTCTGCTCTTCTGACATGGACTGGTCCTGTTCAGTGACAGTGATATCCTGATCATTAAATAACTCTCCCTCCTCCACATACAGATCCAGTGGTGGTCAGTCAGAGATGTCACTATCTGCCTCAGAAGCCAAGCTTGAAGTAGTGTCTTTCCTCGGCCTGTGTAACATACGGGAGTCGGTGCCGGTCAGATCTGAGGACTTTGGTCAGTCAGTATGAGGTCAGCTGGACTGGAGCTTACTGGTTGACTGAAGCTTTGCAGCAGAGAAGTCAGATCCAGGAAACCCTGAAGATGAAGCAATGGCTGACTCTGAAGGTCTGATGAAAGGGTCGGAGGACTTGACCGCACCTGCTGGAGGTGAATGAGTAGGAGTTACCTCGACTGTTGAAGAGAAGGTTGGTCCTGGAGTTCTGGCCATGAGGAGAGCTTCTGGGTAATTAAACCTTTCTAACCATTTCTGGTCAAGTGCTGCAAATTACGTATCTATGGCCCACTTGCTCCCAGATTTCACAGATTTGTCAGGGCCTGGCTTGGCTTCAGAAGTAGAAGGCTTGTCTTTCTTTGGTTTCTTATCCAAGGGCTCACAATCACTAGGAAATTGCAAGGTACCCTGTTCATTTACAGCCCCAATAACAGAAACAGTGGCCAGATCAACAAGGGAAGCATTGTCCTTACTGGGAGTTGAAGAAGCTTCAAGCTTCGTAGCCTCACGATTTTCCTTCTTTAACTTATAACAGGGAGTAGCAAGTTGGATTCGCTGATCCTCAGTAAGAGTTGCAGAACTTACAATCTGTAGTGTCTGTTTTTTCCACGCATGGGTCCTTGCTTTTCCCTTTGTCTCAGCAACGTGCACAGAAGCAGTGACCATCAAAACTCGCCATAACATGGCCACATCCTTCTCACTTCTGGTCAGGTGAAGACATTTTGCTCTATAAACTCTATAATATCCGTTGAATCAAAGAAGAAATGAAATTCAACAGTAAATCCACCAATATTTCACAAAAACCTACTAACACAAAAGCCATCTGCACAGTACACACGCCAAACAAAAAAGATGCCATAACATCATACTGTCTAGAAAGGAAAGAAGTACGATGCACGACCCCACCCCCACAAAAAACAAAAAAAAAACAGCTTGAAACTTTAATATAAAGTAAATTAAATTTTTATCAGTTAAATCTTACCCAGTGGACAAATTGCATATGTCTGGTGCACTGCCGGTCTCACCAAACACCAGAAAAGTGCCTTGAGCTGAGCTCTGGTCAGGACAGGTAGTGTCCTGTTTACTCACCAGGTGGCTATAATGCCCCAAGCTCTTGCTCAATGGAGCAATGTACTTCCTTTTTTGTTTTCTACCTTAGTATGCCCCCTTTAGAGTTGCATATTGTGGGGAAGGTAGGGTGGGAATCCCCTTCTCCACTAGTTAATGCCCCTGTTCCATCAAAGGACTAAGGCCCGATCCTGTCGGCGACCCTTAAGCGTGGACAGTCGGTGAAGAAAATGGTAAAATGGGTGGGAATACTGGATCGGTATCAAAGCCTGGGATTAAGTACAGATCGGTCTCAGGAAGCTTGAGGAGGCCCCAGGCGGCCCCAGACAGTCCCCGACTGGTCTGGGACTAAGAACCGATTAAGCCAGTTTTCTGGTCGGTTTCAACCACGATCCTGTCGTACATATACCGACTGGGTCCCAGGACGCCTCAGACCTCCTGGGACTAAGCCCCGACTAACCCCCGATTAAGTCCCGGCGTCCTCAGGCGTCCTCAGTCTTCCCCAGACCAATGTGGCTGATTCTTGTTTTGCAGAAAAGCTGGATTTTTTCTGGGTATATATATATAAATTCTGCGATCTAATTATCATTACTTTTATAGCAACACAGCAGGATGCCACCTTTAATGGAAGACAGCTTCAGCAACAACTTATGGCTTTTTTAGTTTTTATTCAGTTACAAATAATGATGTATTTCCTATTTCTACATCGACCACAGCAACCACCATAAGCAGCACCTGAATCACCACCACCAGCCATACAGAGACCTAGAAGGCACAACATGTGGGTCAAACCATGGCTACTGCAGAGAGAGGAGAGGGGGGCTTCCCACAACATTATGGCTGAACTGTATGCCACAGACATTCCAGGATTCACCAACTACATGAGGATGGCCCCAGAATTCTTTGAAATGATAAAGACCAGACTGGAACCACGTCTAGCCAGGCAGGCCACCAACCACAGAGCTCCAATCAGTGTTGTGGAGAAGTTAGCCCTCACCATCAGATATCTGGCCACTGGGGAGTCCTACACATCATTATCCTGTCAGTTCAGGGTTGGCAGATCCACCATTTCCAAGTTTCTACCAGAGGTCTGCAGGGCCACCGAGGATGAGTTCACCAGAGAGTACGTCCGATGTCCTACTACTCTAGATGAGTGGAAAGAACTGGAAAGGGAATTCTGGATCAGGTGGAATGTTCCACATGCCCTGGGTGCCCTTGATGGCAAGCATGTGGCCCTGAAGAAACCCAGAACTTTGGAGCCCTGTACCACAACTACAAGGGGTTCTTTTCCATAGTAATGTTGGCCTTGGTAGATGGGCAGTACAAATTCAGATGGGTGGATGTTAGTACAGCTGGATCTTGCTCAGATGCCCAGATATTTAATGCCTGTCAGCTGAAGAGGAGGATTGAGGATGGCAGGATAGGCTTCCCTGACCCAGCTCCTTTAACACAGGGTGGTAGAGATGTGCCCTACTTCATTTTGGCAGATGATGCCTTTGTCCTGAAGACCTGGCTGATGAAACCCTATGGTAGAAGGATGTTAACCAGAGAGGAAAGGACTGCCAACTACAGAATATCAAGGGCCAGGAGAGTTGTTGAGAATGCTTTTGGCATCCTGGTCTCAAGATTCAGAGTGATGTTGACTACTATTGAATTACCCCCAGAAACAGTCAGGGATGTGGTCATGACCTGTGTGGTTCTGCACAACATACTGAGAAGCCAGTATCAAGGTCAACATGGTGGTCAAGAGCCTGGAGATGATAAAGATGATGATGTGCCTGGTGATTGTCGACTGATTGGTTTTGCTGCTGGTGGTGGTCCAGATAGAAACCCTGATAGAGAAGCCAAAAGACAGAGGGATTACCTCAAGGACTACTTCAATAATGAGGGAGCAGTGGCCTGGCAAGATGGCAGAATTAACTCCTGCTGCAGTAACCAGTCCTTTTCAGGACTACCAAATATTCCAAAAACAATTAATCAGCTATGCTTGTTCAAAATAACCCAAACATTACCAAACATAAGTCATGCCACCAACACACAGACTAACCCCATGCCTAACATAATTCACCCACCCAACAAACAGACAAACCCAATGCCCACCATAATTCACCAACCCAACAAACAGACAAACCCAATGGCCAACATAATTCACCCACCCAACAAACAGACAAACCCAATGCGCGACAGAAGTCATGCAACCAACAAACAGACAAACCCCATGGCCAACATAATTTACCCACCCAACAAACAGACAAACCCAATGACCGACAGGAGTCACACAAACAACAAACAGACAAACCCCATGCCCAACATAATTCATCCACCCAACAAACAGACAGAAATAAATGCCAGTCACCCAACTAACAAACAGACAAACCCAGTGCTAAACATAATTATCAAAAGAAACACACAAAGCCAAACATAACTTCCTAAATGGAATAAATATTGCATATAATTTGAAAGCTACATCCTAATTTTACTTACATTTGTTTTTTTGGGGGGAAAAATATTTGAAACAGAAATATTTTCCTGGAAATCTTTTACTCCACTTCACAAATATTTAGGAAATATAACCACCAAACTGGTTTTCTTTACAATGATGGGGGTTATGTTTGCAAAATAGTTTGTCAGTTCTTTGGTTTGGGTTCTGTTTGCTATTGGGTTTGTCTGTTTCTTGGTTGGTGGTTATGTTTGGTATTTGGTTTGTGTGTTTGTGGGTTGGTGGTTAGGTTTGGTATTTGGTTTGTGTGTTTGTGGGTTGGTGGTTAAGTTTGGTATTTGGTTTGTGTGTTGTTTAGTTGGGGGTTAGGTTTGGTATTGGTTTTGTGTGTTTGTGGGTTGGTAAGTATGTGATATTGCCTTTTAACTCTAGGGATGATGTAAGTGTTGGACTTTTTTATTAAAGATTTTAACCAATCCCATGGATTTTAAGCTAAAAATGGGCTGATTATTGGCCATATTGGGCATTTATTTTAATTTTTTTTTCTTTGTGGCCTTTTTTGGTTATGTGTGGTACCATGAGTTATTTTTTTCATGTTTGGGGTGGTGTAGGTGTTGGACTTTTTTTCTTTTTTGGTTTGTGATAAGTATTTGTACTGAACTGTTATGATTTGGGAGGGGAATTGGAATAAGTTGCAGCTAAATAATTGTTTTTGGAATATTTGGGTGGCCCTGAAAAGGGCCTGGCAGGTCAAAGACCCGCCCTGACTGGATGGCTACTGAGGAGGCTGCTGCTGTTGAGGTGGTGCTGTAGTGGTGATAGTGAAGAGTTGCGGTTGCTGCTGCTGAGGGTGCTCAATGATCTGTGTAGATGTCAGATCTGGTAGCTGGCTTAGTATTCCACTTAAGTTGTGTCTAGTGCCCTGGTCCTGTACTGTTAGAACTGATGGAGGGTTGCCAAAGCCAAGGGGGCTTGGTGTGTAGTAGACGTAACTGCTGCTAGCTGCCTCTTGGGTAGAAGTAGACGCCTGTTGAGTGGTTGTTGGCAGTATCCCGACCCTCTGGCACTCCATGGTAATAGTGGCTGATCTTCTGGCTAGTGGTTGGCGTCTACGGTTGCTCTTAATGCTTTCAATATCTCTAAAAGTTCTGCCCTTAAGGTCCTCAAATTCCTCTTGGGTCATCTTTTCAGCCTCTGATGCCACATAGTCAAAGAAGGGCTGCCTGTCTGACTTCTGCTGCAGGAAACCTGAGATCAATGTCCTCATCTGGTCAAAGTGCTCGAGTATCTTGGAGTCTGTTGAAACTGGTGTAGATGTGAACATATGTTGACTCCTACTCTCCCAGAGGACACTGGACTCAAGGTGTTCTGTATCAGTAGTAGACCCACGAGATTCGTCCTGATTGCTGGTATTTGGACTGGCCTCGAACCCTGAACTTCTGCTGGCCCCCTTTCGTCTGATATGGGTCTTAAGGAAACCCATCTGCTGGTAGACCCAGGACTGTCTCTTGGTCATCTCCCTTGAGGGTTGGCCAGATTGTAGTTTTGACAGCTTGCCATAACGCGTTTGCTGGGCTTCAAACCATCTTCTGACATCAAAGGGCTGGAGCTTCAGTTCTGCAGAGATTTCTGCCCAGAGAGCCTCCTTCTTCTGTCTGTCGTGGAAACGTGTATGCTCCTTGTCGTAGAGCTCTGGATGCTCCTTCACAAACTCCACAATTGCAGTTTCTTGGCTGTCAGTGAAAGTTGAACAGACCCTGGCTCTCTTGGCTGCCGAGTGACTCTCTAAATCCTCCTCACACCTCTCTTCTTCTTTGCAAGTTCCAATCGCTCCTCAGTCTCTTGTGTACCCTACTTTGTACCCTCCTCCATCCTTTCCTCAATCCTTTCATCCACTTTCCTTCTCCCTCTCCTCTTGCCTCTCATCCATCTTCTTCTTTCCTCTCTTCCCTCCTTTCTCTTTCTTCATAACTCCAGTCAATAGCAATAAAAAAAAGTAAAAAACTAAAATGTGTCTCCTAACTGTAAAATTTGCCTTAAGCTCAAGTATTATATGATATTTAAAAAACTAAAAACCCCTACAAAACAGTGACACACATCTCTCAGTAGCCAACAGTCAGTAACAACGAGAATGTGTGTGCGGTCGCTTATATAGTCCCAAACCCCCTCATTGCCTCGTTTCAATTTCCGACGCACAGAAAACAGCCGGCTCTTAATCGGTTCTTAGTCCCAGTCTTCCCGGGGTGTCCTCAGACCGTCGCAGACTAAATTTGTGTTGTCCCAGGCGGCCTGAGGACGCCGGCTTGGATCGGTTAGGGTCGGCTTCTCTTAGTCGGGGCTTAGTCCAAGACCCATATTTCTTGGTCCCAGGACACCTGAGACAGTCTGAGGCTTCCCGGGACTAATGACACCGATTCCCTTTCACACACATGAAACTTCAAAGATCTGTTATGAGTCGGGGACTGCCAAACAGGCTTCCTGGGACTAATCTACGGAGGTCTGGGACTAAGGGTCGCAGGACGCCTGGGACAACATAGGACTGTGTAAATTTGGGTCTGAGGAGGCCTGAGGAAGCCTGGGACTGGACATTTTGTTGTCGGCGGGAAATGAGAATCGGTTTAGGTCGTGAGAAATATCAAACATGTTTGATTTCTCTCACGGCCACAACCGACAACTACCGACCCTTACAGGATGTCTGGGACTAAGCAAATATTTGAAACACCCACATTAGGTATTTACATATAAAAATTTAATTCACTCATTAAACTTTCCATTTTATTGCATTAATGCATCTTACCTAGTCAACAAATTGCAGAATAACTACCCAGTTGATGGAGAGCAGCTCAAAACCAGGGACTCAGGCCAGAACTCTGATGAATAACTACCTAGAGCCTCTAGGGTACAGGCTTATCGGTTCAACCGGTGCCAAACCTACGCGTTACTCCCCTTCTTTTTTTCCACTCAAACTGAGGACAGAGGGGAAGGAAGGAGAAAACAGAGTTCAGTCCCAAGATTTCACAAGGAAGGTGAACAGGAGTGAGGCCTTCCCTCATCTACCACTTTTGTTCATGAAAGTATGCAGGGAAATAATAATTCTGAAGCAAAAGAGAAGCATGCCTTCTTTTTATATACTATATACATGAAAATGGGCTCCGGTTACTTGTAGAACTGCTGTGCAACCAGGACTGGACCCAGATGATAGAGCTCAGAGTCATCCCAAACCACATCCTTCAGATAAAACTGAGTGAAGGTGCAGTGTGTCTTCCAAAGACAGGCTGAAAGAATCTGATCCAAGCAGACTCCCACTTGAAAGGTCTTGGAAGCTGAAAAATCTCTGACATCATGGGCCCAGACCCGATGCAGCTTCAAAACATCTCCATCTGACAGATGATAGCACACAAAAAGTTGTTTAATCCAAGAAAAGATAGTTGCTGGAGCAATAACATTGACAAAATTCTTAAAAGAGACAAAAACCAACGAATTGCCCTCCAATGTATTTGGTTTTGTCCAAGTAATAACGTAACATTGTAACTCAGCAGAGTGTTCTATCCTCCTTTAGCAGTCTATCCAGTGTAGGTCCAGGGCAGGAACGAACACTGGAGCTACACAATCTGGTCCATTGCTGTCCAGCTGATTCTCAGACAAGAAGCTGGGTGAGAGATATAAGGAAACATTTTACCAATCCTCCTGGTGTTTAATCTTTCTGTGGAGCCAAGTATGAATCTCATGTCTTCTTTTATCAGAACCAACAACTAGAGGGAAGATAGTTTTGAACGTCAGATTCTGAAGAGAAGCCTTTCTGTGTGGTTCAATGGGGACTTGGTCAATTGATGAAGGACCAGGGAAAGGTTCCAACTGGGAATACCTCTGTGTCCTTTAGGCTTATGATGATAAAAACAAAACTGTCCAACATTCTGTTCAAGTTTTCATCTTTGTTTTATATAATCATATCATTCCCAACTTTGTATGCTATAGCTGTTCCATAGTCATCTATGGTGCTTGGTTGGAGATTTTCCCCCGGAACAAATAAAGGAGAAAATCCTAAATCTGTTTTATAGAGAGTGACCTGAAGTGCACCTGGCTTGACTCACACCATTTGACAAAAAGGGACCACTTTGACTCATAGACACTTACAGTTGAGAGTCTTTGAGGAGCCTCAATTCTTGCTGCCACTTCATCAGAGAAACCTTGATTTTGAATGGTTGTGGCTCTAGGAGCCAATCATGCAGATTCAGGTTCTAAAGGTCCCTGTGTGGACACTCGTTGAACGGTTGAGTCAAAAGGTTCTCTAGTCTTGGCAGAAAAAGTGAAATTTAAACTAACAGGTTGACCAGATCCCAAAACCAGGGCATGTTGAGCCAACCTGGAGCAATCAGAATCATCCTTCAGCACCCTTGGTCCAGTCTGGTGACCACTTTGGACTAGTATTGCTACTGGGGGAAATGAAGGATCAACATGTCCACTTTCCAGGGCTTTTTATCCAGAACAAGGGACACAAGTTTGAGGGGGTTTGTGGCTAATCCTGGTGAAAACAGATCCACCTGAGGTATGTGCCATCTTGAAAACAAGCAATCAGTGCCCGTGAACAGGCTCTGTGTCAGCTGACTCTGTGTTTTAAGTTTCAGAGTAGAAGTGACAGAAGAAAAGGACACAAAAGTTGTGCCCTGGAAATGGCATTCAGAGGGAAAGTAACAAGGTAACTGTTAAGGTGTAAAAAGAAGGTTAAAAACACATTTAAAGAAAATACTGCAAATGCAATAGTTTTCGAGTTACAACTGATTTACTCAACAATGAGAACCTGAAAGTAGCTATTACTCAGCTATGCAAGGAGCTACAGGTACGCAATTTTGCAAATTTAATAAGTAAATTAAATTTTTATAAGTTAATACCCTATCCAATGGACAATTGCTTTACCGGTCGGCGCGACCGGTCCGCCAAAGGCCAGAAAAAGACATCCTGTATATAATACCGGCAGGACCGGTCACGGAGTGTGCATTCGCTACGTGTCGCCTCGTACTTCCTTCCTGTCTAGACAGCGTGACGTCATAGCATCTTTTTCGTTGTCTAAACATATTAAGACCCCCTAGTAAGCTGATAGCGGGGCCAGATGGGTGCGCCTTGCCTGTACATTGGATAGGGTATTAACTTATAATAAAAATTTAATTTACTTATTAAATTTGCAATTTTATTGCGTTAATACATCATATCCAATGGACAATTGCTGAATAACTACCGCTTGGTAGGCGGGTAAGTTACTAGGGACTCAAGTGAACTCATCAACAAAACAAAGTTGAGAAGTCCCAGTTGACCTAGGGTCAGATGACCCCCAAAGGTCAAGGAAGGCTAAGACTAGCCGGTAATCCGGGAGTCTACCAATGTTGCCCCCCCCCTTTTTCTCAGACCTGATCTGAGAATAGGAAGAGAGGGTTGAGTTCAGTCCCATAGGAAATAAACTTCCCAAAGGAAGCAAGTCAGAGTTTTTTTTTATATTATATACAATTGTACAAGCTATGTACATATATACATATTTATATATCTCCTCATTTTTGGGCTTGGTGGTGATGGACCTGTTGGGCAGCCACCACTGGGCCTAAATGAAAAAGTTCTGTATCAGCCAAAGCCACATACTTCAGATAGAATTGTGTGAAGGTGTTATGGGATTTCCAGTGGCAGGCTGACAGAATCTGCTCTAAGGAGACCCCCGATTGGAAGGCCTTAGAAGCAGCAAAGGCCCTGACATCATGGGCTTTGACCTGATCTAGTGTGAGGGCCTCCTGGTCAGAGAGCTCATAGCAAAGGATCACAGTTTGTTTGATCCATGAGGAGATGGTGGCAGATGAGATGTCTTTATCAAAACCTTTCTTGAAGGAGACAAAGACCAACTCCTTGTTCTGCCTAAGATCTGAGGTCCTGTCCAAGTAATAGCGAAGGGCTCTGACTGGACACAAGGACCTGTCACCCTTGAGTGACTTATCCAGAGTGGGGGCCAGGGCTGGTATGACCTCTGGAGCCACACGATCAGGACCCTCCTTAGCCAGCTGATTCTTGGATAGAAAGCTGGGTGAGGGGTACAAGGACACCTTAGACCAGTCTGACTGGTGTCTGATGTTTTTATGTAGCCAAGCATGGATCTCACTCCTGCGTTTGCCAGAACCAAGGGCCAGCAGAAAAACAGTCTTGAAGGTCAAGTGTTTTAGTGAGGCCTCTTTTAAAGGTTCAAAGGGAGCCTTAGTCAGCTGGTGTAAGACCAGGGACAGGTTCCAGGAGGGTATACCCCTCCTGCCCTTGGGCCTGTCTCTATGGAAAGTATCCAGGAGACGGGTGAGATACTCATCTTTGCTGACATTGATGGTAGAGTTGCCCAACTTGTCAGCAATGGCTGATCTGTAAAAATCATTGGTACTAGGTTACAACTTCCTATCCTGAAACAGGTGCAACAGGAAGTCAGCTATGGCTTTTAGAGGTGGTGCCCTGAAGTCCACCTGATTACTGAGGCACCACTTTGTAAAAATGGTCGACTTTGCCTCATAGACAGATCTGGTTGATCCTCTTTGAGGAGCCTCAATTCCTGCTGCCACTGCCTCAGAGAACCCCTGCTCCTTGATTGCTGTGGCTTGAGAAGCTAGGCATGTAAGTTCAGGTTTGACAGGTTCCTGTGCAGGGTCTGGTTGAAAGGTTGAGATACCAGATTGGGCAGACACAGAGGGATCTGACTGGACATTGCCACCAGATCCCAAAACCAGGGCATGTTGGGCCACCCTGGTGCAATAAGAATGATCCTGTTGCAGGGGTAGTCCTGTAACTTCTCCACTACTTTGCCCAAGATGGCTGCTGGTGGGAAGGCATATGGGTCCAGAATTTTTCTGCATCCACTGCCCAAGCTTGGGAGTCTGGAACCGGTGACACAAACTGTGGAAGTTTGTTGTTGAACCTGGTGGTAAACAGGTCCACTTGGGACTGGTGCCACTGGGAGCATATAGTTTGAAACACTTCTGGCTGAAGGGACCACTCTGTTTGAATGGTCTGGCCAAGTCTGAATAGCTTGTCTGCTATCACGTTCAGCCGGTACCCTCCAATTGTTCTTCAAGTGCCACTGTAAGGGTCTCATGTGAAGATGACCTAAGTGGACTTGCTTTTCTGTGGCTGTGAGAAGTCCTATGAGGAACATGAACTGCCGGACCGGGCACACTGGACCGGACAGGATTGACAGAATCTTGTCTGTTAAGGTCTGCAAACGCTCTGGTGTGGGTCTGACCTTGCCCTCCCTGAGGTCGAACTGGTAACCTACGAAGTTGAAAACCTGTTTTGGCTCCAGTTCTGACTTCTCCTTGTTCACCAGCCAACCTAGTTCTCGACAGAGAGTTACAAAGGTTTGTGTATGCTGGAGACAAGTTTGGTGGGATGTGGTTCTCACCAACCAGTCGTCTAGGTACTGGTGGATTCTTATGCCCCTCTGTAAAGCCATCAGTTTGACCTCTTTGGCCACCACTGTGAACTCCATGGGTGCTGTGGATGGGCCAAAGGGTAGAGCTTTGAACTAGTAGGACTGGCCCTGGATGTGAAAACGCATGTACTTCCTGGACTGACTGTGAATTGGTATATGGAAGTATGCGTCTTTGAAGTCTATGGAGGTGACCCACTCCCCTAACTGTAGGGAGGTCCTTATTGTCTCTGGGGTCTCCATTTTGAACAACTTTGTGTTTAGAAAGGTGTACAAGGTGCTCAGGTCCAGGACCAGTCTCCACCGGTTGTTGGGTTTGGGTACCAAAAATAGCCGGTTGTAATATCCTAGTGAGTTTTGGTTTGCTACCGGTTCTACTGCATTTCTGTTCACCAGCTGATATAGTGCCTCTAAAAGGTGGGCCTGTTTGGATGGGTTCTGATAGTTGCTTATGACAGTTGGTGACCTGGTTAGGTTTGGTCTGAACCGTAAGGGGAGGGTTACTGTGGTGACTACCTTTGGACTTGAACCCAGAACTTCCCATTTCTCCCCAAAATTGTGAAGCCTTGCTCCTACATGTGGACTTATAACAACCCGTCGGGCATTTGTGACAAGATTTGCAAAACTCAAGTGACCTACACAAGAAACATCTTTCACATATTTTATTTCTATGTAGTTGCAACAATAATTGGGATTTACGCCTTTCTTTTGCGGCAACCCGGTAACAGAATGAGCATTTGCAACAAAAGTCTACATGAGAAGTCACTTTCTTGTCCCTGGCTATCACTGGTGAAGGGTTCAAGCCTGTTTGACCAGAAACATACACAGAGTTCTTCAGTCTGGTCACAGAAGTTACACATTGATTGTCATTTACGCGGCTTTGAACCCTTAGCCGGTTTCTGGGAGAAAGTTGAGGGCTTGCCACGACTTTTCCTGGTTTGTTGTCTATCCCTTATTTGCTTCCATGCTGGGTTACCAGACTTCTGGTCCGGTTGGTTAGCAGATCTGTCACTGGGAGCATAAGGGTGAAAACGACCTTGAGGTCTGTGAGGGTGGCCAGAACAAAGCCTCTCCTCACAGATTTCCTCTTCAGCCTTAGTGATAAGGCATCTGGCAACCCGGCTAAAAGCACTGTTGAGTTTGGCCGGTTCTGGAGACCAGAAAGGCACATTAACATTGTCAGAGACTTTCTTCTCAGCATGCATTCCATACCATCATTCCATACCATCCAGACGACCGGGGAGGCTTCATGAACTGATCTTTGAGGAGGCCAGCAGTTTCAGAGTTTCTTGCAGGGTAGCCCTCTGTGATGGTGAGGTTGAGTTTTTCCATCTTCTTACACAGCCAATCATCCACCGGAAGCTTCACACTTTCCCGGTTGGCTGAACACGTGAACCGGCAAAGGGGTTGTCATCAGAAGATGAAACACTCTCAAATTCAGGGACCTTGTGCCAACCCATGAAGGATCTCATGCCTCTCATTGTCTCCCTACAGCTGGCCTCCTCAGAGAGTTCTTGATCTGTAGACTCGTCCCTGGTGAGTTCTCTGGCTGGGAAGACGTCCCGGTAGTTTCCTTTCAACAGGGAACCTGTCTGACTGTGCTGTTCATCTTCACTTTCAGACCCACTGGTGCTCTGGGAAGTTCTAGGACCGGTCAGGGTCTGGTCCACACTGAAGGCAGTATCACCGGTACCGGAAGGCAGTACATCAGGACCTGCACCAGGAGCCTGAACAGGTTGGGTGGCGGTCCCCGCACTGGGAGCCTCAACAGGCTGGGTGGCATTCTGCTGCATCTCATCTCCTCTGGGTGGAACAGCATCACCGGTGGACTGAAAAAGGCTGGGACCGGACAGCTCTGCAGAATCAACCAACTTACTGATGCTAGCACCAGGATCAAAGAACGGCTTCTGGCTGGTGATGACTTCTGCTGGCTTCACCACTGGTTCCACCGGGACAGCAAAGGATTTGGACAACAGCATTGCTTCCAGCCTTGCAAATCTCTCAGCCCATTTATCATCTAGATTCTTCAAATCTTCAGAATAATGTCTGCTGCTGGTACTGGGCTTCTTCTGCTTGCTTCTCTCTCTGTAGAAAACACGTCCGCACACTCCACGCACCAAACGAAAAAGATGCTATGACGTCACGCTGACAGGAAGGAAGTACGAGGCGACACCTAGCGAATGCACACTCCGTGACCGGTCCTGCCGGTATTATATACAGGACGTCTTTTCTTGGCGTTTGGCGGGATCGGTCGTGCCAACCGGTAAAGCAATTGTCCATTGGATAGGATGTATTAACGCAATAAAAATACTATTTTATAGCTGACCCAAAAGTGGGTTAATAACTTATTTAAACAAAATACTGTAAATGCAATAGTTTTCAAGTTATAACTGAATAAATCAACAGAGAAAACATCAAAGCAGCAATTGCTCAGCTATGGAATGAGCTACAGGTCTGCAACTTTACTATGTTATAGCTGAGCCAAAAGTAGGTCACATATTAAACAAAATACTCTAAATCCAATAGTTTTCAAGTTATAACTGATTTACTGAACAGTGAAAACCTGAAAGTAGCTATTACTCAGCTATGCCATGGCATACAGATCTGCAATTTCACCATGTTATAGCTGACCCAAAAGTAAGTGAACAACATATTTAAACAAAATACTCTAAATACAATATTTTTCAAGTTACAACTGACTCACTCAACAGTGATAACCTGAAAGTAGTTGTTACTCAGCAATGCCATGACATACAGGTCTGCAATTTCACTATGTTATAGCTGACCCCAAAATAGGTGAACATCATATTTTATAGACAAGCAATCAGTGCCCATGAACGGGCTCTGTGTCAGCTGACTGTGTGTTTTGATGTTTCAGAGTAGAAGTGACAGAAAAAAAGGACACAAAAGTTGCGCCCTGGAACTGGTATTCAAAAGGAAAGTAAGAAGGTAACTGTTAAGTGTAAAAAGTATCTGATTTACTCAAGTGAAAAAACTTGAAAGTAGCTATTGCTCAGCTATGCCATGACATACAGGTCTGCAAATTCACTATGTTAAAGCTGACCCAAAAGCAGGTGAACAACATATTTATAGAAAATACTTAAAATGCAATATTTTTCAAGTTACAACTGATTTATTCAACAGTGAGAACCTGAGAATAGCTATTACACAGCTACGCCATGAGCTACACGTCTGCAATTTACTATGTTATAGCTAATTCAAAAGTAGGTGAAAAACATATTTAAACAAAATTCTCTAAATGCAATAGTTTTGAAGTTACAACTGATTAACTCAACAGAGAAAACCTCAAAGTAGTTATTGCTCAGCTATGCAATGACATACAGGTCTGCAATTTCACTATGTTATAGCTGACCCAAAAGTAATTGAACAACATATTTAAACAAAATACTTTACATACAATACTTTTCAAGTTGCAACTGATTCTTTCAACAATGAGAACCTGAAAGTAGCTGTTACTCAGCTATGCCATGAGCTACACATCTGCAATTTTACAATGTTAGAGCTAATTCAAAAGTAGATGAATAACATATTAAAACAAAATACTCTAACTGCAACAGTTTTTAAGTTACAACTGATTAACTCAACAGAGAAAACCTCAAAGTTGCTATTGCTGAGCTATGCAATGAGCTAAAGGTCTGCATCTTTACTATGTTAAAGCTGACCCAAAAGTAGGAGAACAACATATTTAAAGAACATACTCTAAATGCAATGGTTATCAAGTTACAACTGATTTACTCCACAGAGAGAATCTAAAAATAGTTACTCCTCAGCTATGAAATCAGCTACAGGTCTGTAATTTTTCTATGTTATAGCTGACCCAAAAGTAGGTGAATAACATTGTTAAAGAAAATATTCCAAGTCCATAGTTTTCAAGTTATAACTGGTTTACTCAAAAGGGATAATATCAAAGTAGCTATTACTCAGCTATGCAATGAGCTACACGTCTACAATTTTACTATGTTATAGTTGCCCCAAAAGTATCTGAATAACATATTCATACAAAACACCGTAAATGTAATAGTTTTCAAGTTACAACTGATTTACTCAAGAATAAGAAGCTCAAAATAGCTATTGCTCAGCTTTGAAATAAGCTACAGGTCTGTAATTTTTCTATGTTATAGCTGACCCAAAAGTAGGTGAATAACATTGTTAAAGAAAATATTCCAAGTCCATAGTTTTCAAGTTATAACTGGTTTACTCAAAAGGAATAATATCAAAGTAGCTATTACTCAGCTATGCAATGAGCTACACGTCTACAATTTTACTATGTTATAGTTGACCCAAAAGTATCTGGATAACATATTTATACAAAATACCGTAAATGTAATAGTTTTCAAGTTACAACTGATTTACTCAAGAATAAGAAGCTCAAAATAGCTATTGCTCAGCTTTGAAATAAGCTACAGGTCTGCAATTTTACTATGTTATAGCTGATCCAAAAGTAGGTGAATAAGATATTAAAACAAAATACTCTAACTGCAATAGTTTTGAAGTTACAACTGATTTACTCAACAGTGATAACATCAAAGTAGCTATTACTGAGCTATGGAAAGAGCTACAGGTCTGCAATTTTACTATGTTATAGCTGATCCAAAAGTAGGTGAATAAGATATTAAAACAAAATACTCTAACTGCAATAGTTTTGAAGTTACAACTGATTTACTCAACAGTGATAAATCAAAGTAACTATTACTGAGCTATGGAAAGAGCTACAGGTCTGCAATTTTACTATGTTATAGCTGACCCAAAAGTAGCTGAATAACATATTTACACAAATTTCTTTAAATGCAATAATTTTCCAATTACAACTGATTTACTCAACAGTGAGAACCTCAAAGTAGCTATTACTCAGCTATGCAATGAGCCACAGGTCTGGAATTTTACTATGTTATAGCTGACCCCAAAATAGGTGAATAACATATTGAAACAAAATACTCTAAATGCAATAGTTTTCAAGTTATAAGTGATTTACTCAACAGTGATAACCTAAAAGTAGCTATTACTCAGCTATGCATAAGCTGCAGGTCTGAAATTTTACTATGTTATAGCTGACCCAAAAGTAGCTGAACAACATATTTATACGAAATTCTCTAAATGCAATAGTTTTCAAGTTACATGTGATTTTACTCATGATGGAAGTTACTGAAAAGTCCAAAAGCAGCTATTACTCACTTAGCTATTGAGATAGACACCCAAGTTACTCACCATGCTGTAGCTATTTTAACAAAATGCTCTAAATGCAATACTTTTTAAGTTATGAGTGATTTAGTGCATGATTTCATGAATTCTAATGCATTAAAAATTATTTAAAAAATTCATAAAAAATAATTAGGAAAGATCCAGGTCTGATACTCACACAAGGGAATCTACTTGTGGCCTTGTAAATATTTGCAAGATATGAGAGAAAGCTCTGCAATAGACAATGAGAAAATTGTGATAGTGTTGACATTTTCACACTTTTGGTGGGGGTACCTCCCTTGTAATGTCTCTAGCAAACAGGCAAACAGACAAATTTGAATGCCTTGAACAATTTTCATCCTCGATAGATAAGGTATATTTTAAAAAACAGCACGTCTCTAGGCCTTGTAGTTTCAGAGGAGAAGTTGTTCACGCGGATGCCGCAGTGTGATGCCATAATGTCGGCTGACTGACAAGTCAGCTGACATAAAAAGTGGTCGAACACCCCTCGGAGAAGAGATAAGTTTGTCTGAATCACCTGTTTGTGTATGGACAGCTTGTCTTCTATCAAACTGAGGTGACCCTGATGTGCCTGGCCCTCAGCAGAGGAGTTTCATTAAAAGAATCTGATCTCATAACCCCCCTCCATGTGGATACAAAACACAACTAGTGTTGTCTGTTGCAACTAGAATGGTCTGGCCCCAACACAACTGCTCACACTTCTTGAAGGACAGTAGGACCACCTTCAGTCCTAGAAAATTTATGTGAAAGCTGCTTTCTGGCTTTGACCAGAGACCATTTATTTGATGTGTCTGTTAACAGTTGCAGAGCATGCTGAAGGGGGTGCAAGGGTTGACCACAAAATATATTGTTTTCTTGCCACCACTTTAGGATAGGATGGAAAGACATGGGGAGAGGTATGATCTTCTCCAAGAACTCTAGGACATGCCAATGATTCCCGAGGCCCCACTGAATGGGCCTCATGAGAAGACATCCTGAAATTACCTGCTTTTCTGTGGCTGTCAAAGACCTATAAGGGACACAAACTGCCTTACGAGCAGGTTTGATGGCCTATGACGGTCTTTATCATTTGAAACAGGAATTTCCACCTCTCTTGAGTAGGTCTGACTAGGCCTTAAGCGGTCGAAACAATATCTTACAAAGTCATACACTTGTTGGGGAATCAGTTCCAACTTGTTCAAGTTTACCAAGCTGAAATCGTAGTATAGGATCAAGAGGGTCTTGTATGTTGCTGGCAAGTGTACGGACACAGGGCCCTGGTTTATACCCCTGGCTTAAGCTCTGACTTTCACCCCCTTTACAATCTTTGTGAACCCTAATGGAGCTGTCACTAGGCCAAAGGGCTGGTTTAGATGGAACCTGAGATATTTCCTTGACCTTGGATTTATAGGGATGTCAAAATATGCATCACTGAAATCCAGGGACTTGAGCCATCCCCTTGCTGAAGGGAGTGTCTTACAGTTTCTGGGGTTTCCATCTTGAAGATTTCTACTCTTAGAAACAAGTTGTTTGCTTGGATCTAAAATTGGGCTCCACTTTATGTTTGATGTGGGAACTAGAAACAACCTGTTGTAGAAGGCTCGAGAGGACCAAACTAGACCTTTTCCACTGATTGATCAGGGAATGCAATTTCTCTTTCTAGTAGCTGTGACTGGAGGGGATAGGCATATCCGCTGTGACTATCATGGGTTTTACCTTTTCAAAAGTGGGCTCATCTTGAAGGGTAGGATGTGCTATTCTTTTAAGACAGTGACCACCCATGGATTTGAATCTAGGGTTTACAAAAACTGCCAAAACCTTTGCTAACAGCCCCCTGCAGTTGGAATTTCTGTAACAATGTGAACAGTTTCTACTGGTTGGACAGCAAGTCAGGGATCAGCAAAGCAAACACCTTTCACATATGGAACAAGTCTTTAGCCTTTTTTGCCAGTAATAAGCACCCCGACCAGGTGTTGATATATTTTGGCTTTCTTGTTTGTTAATATCCTGTTCAGAATTGTTCAAATCCGTATCAGGAAATAGGCAAGAGCCAGAGATATGACTCTCAATGTAAAGGATGAAATTTTTCAGCTGTTTGAACAAGCTATTGGCCAAGCACTGGACAGCAATACTAAGCAATACATAAGATGGCCTTGATGGGATTTGAGTGTCATCTTGCGTCGAATCTCGCTGGTGCACCAGCTGAAGCCAATTGTATGGTTCATCAAGGAGGTGCCTTCCCAAGAACAGTTTTCCTTAATGACTAAGGACCCCCTGGGCAACCGGTATAGAAGGCGAACTTGAAGGAGAAAGTCAGACCTCAGTATCATGCCAGCTACAGACGCCCCTTCCCAGCCTATGTGGACCATCTGGTCTTAGCTAATGTATTGGTACCACTTGCTTTGAAAACTAGCAATTCTCATTAAATGGTCAGTTCTCAAACCTCCTGCCTCCTGAGCACGGGACGGGCCCAATGAGTACCAAAGGGTAAGATATTGAAGCGCAATAATATCTAAATTTAAGGATTTTATATTTTTCCTTTATAGGATCCATATAAAGAAAAAAATTGCAGACTTCACTCTGCAAAGAGGTCTCCAGTTATTTGTACAACAAGTGAAAGAAAAGAGTAACACTGGTATTTTATGTTAACCTATTACCTGTGCAGGTTCTGTTATGCCACTGTTTTGCCCATCCTCTGGAAGCTGAAAAAAAGAAATATTCATTACTGACACTTGGGACTTCCATGGATTTCTCTTTAGCTCAGCTGATTGAAGAGTCAGACTTGGGTTGTACAATTTTACAAGGCTTCTACACCATGTAACAGTTTTACTGTAAAATTTGTAATAATTATCCATTTAAAATTGCCAAGTAATTATGTTCACAGCAAAAACTATAAAATGGAAGTATTTGCATGCAAAAAAAGTGTCCCAAATAGACGGAAAGAGATATGCAGCTTAAAGTAAATAGTGTGGCTGCAGAAGTAATTGGCACTGGATATGAAAGAGACTTAGAAGCTTAGAGGATAGGCATAGAAAACTGGAATATCAGGATAGGTCTTGTGAATTGTATCTAGATACAAAGTTTTTAGAATTTGGCTATTTTTGGGAGGAGTGACATTTGAGGTATTTTATTTTGTAAAAGCTAAGGGGGGGGGGGGGGGGGTGTTCAAGCCTGAAGTGGTGTGTTTCACTCAAAATAACTCTGTCTTGTTAAGTGTCAAAATATACTCTCTACTGTCTGATAAAGGAAGAGACATTCAGAGGGCTTTTGGACAAATGTTTTTGCATAGACAACAGAAACATACATCAGAAACAAAGTTATAAAGATATGTGGAAAGAACATAATTAGTGTACTAACAATAATTGCTTGGCAAGTAGTATTTTCAAAATATGCTTTACACTGAAATACAATCTCAAATGGCATCTCAACGGAATCATGAAAATACTATTTTCCAAATTTTCAATTATCCAACCTCAAACCCAATCTCCTAACACCATTAAAACCTATTACATTAGTCGTTGTACTATCCCACAACTTGTTTTTATACTAACTGTCATTCCCCCACATGGGTCAAGAAATTGAGGTTCTACTGAACCTCCACAGAACTAAGACTTCTATATGATAGAGTGGATTTCTGCAGAAAAAGCTCTGAAAGGACAAAAAATGCTGATTTTTTTCTTATGCTCATTTTCTACACAGCTACATTTATGGAACAGTTCATCCACATATCCATCATATAGTAAATCTAGTAATAATTTGATGATCTATTTATAGCAGCAATATCTTTTATGTGTACTTCTTTATTAAATTATAATAACTCTTCAGTACTAAAAACATTCTGCAACAGAAAATAGTATCAATTCAATTTCACATTTTTGGATAATACGATTTGTACATGCTGTAGTGTACAGAAGACTTTTGATTAAAATCAAAGCAAATTATAAAGGTATGCAGTGAAGTAGATATACAGTCTCCAGGATCACCAAATTTTTATAGGTATATAAGTGAGGATTGGCCATAGCTAAAATGAAATCGTGTGAAAAGAGGAGGTTCTTGTGTATAAACTTTCTGTTTTATTATCCATTAAGTGTTGTATAGGTTCATTACATGGGGATATACAGTGCAGGTCAAAAGTCAAAGTTGGGATTTATGTCCTGTTTAACAGCCAGCGTCATATTGCGACAGGTCCTCAGCATGGCCACTTGTGGGACTCGAACCCACAGAGGTTACAGCCTATGATTAAATGCCAAATTTGCTGACCATTATGCCACCCGAGGATTTATATACAGAGCTATATACATAATTTATTATGTATATATATATATTTTTATACAGTGGCGCCACCTTACCAAGGCTAATAAGTGTAACAAGAGTGGCGATTTTCATGAATATTTAACTATGTATTTACAAATATCTTATAAATACACTTAGAAAGGTATATTTACAGCGCTTCTGCTCAAATTGATTGCATAACAAGACCACTGCCACGGTGTGTATCTCCCGCTGAGCATTACTGGGGAAGAAATACCTTTTCCGAGATATTCACAATTTTTCATTTGCTGCTAAAATCCAAGATGGCCGCCAAAAGTGGCGAAAACTGAAATTTTTCCCCTAGGCACAGAATACTCTTGTACTACACTGTGGGTCAAAATTCGCTCAAAATCGCTCTATCTCTTACCAATTCGAAGATATTTTCAATGTTTTATTTTCCGTTAAAATCCAAAATGGATGCCAAAAGTGGCGAAAATTGAAATTTTTCCCCTTTGCACAAGATACTCTTGTACTACCCTGAGGGTCAAAAATTCGCTCGAAATCACTCTATCTCTTACAGTTTTCAAGATATTCACACTTTTTCATTTTCCGCTAAAATCCAAGATGGCCCCCAAATGTAGCGAAAATTGAAAAATTTAATAGTAATTTAAATTTTTATTAGAAATACTTACCATTTCCTAACAGTAGCTATTTGTTGGAGCCATCCAACCCAATGGCCAATGCAGAGATGCGATTTTAAGGTTTACTAACAACCTTAACCAAGCCATTGGGTTACAGTAGTCCGTCCTCCCGCCAAAGAGGTCACATGACTACATTGTTTACCTCATCATTTTTGTTGCAAGTAAAAGAATGACTTGCGGGGAGGCGGGAGGGAAATTTGTGTGTTAGGAAATGGTAAGTATTTCTAATAAAAATTTAAATTACTATTAAATTTTTCAATTTTATAGCGAAATACCCTTACCATTTCCCAACAGTAGCTGAATTCAGCCTTGCAGGACGGTGGGAATTTACTTTTACCATCACCAGCCCTAATTCCACAACAAGAAAAAACACTGTGAGAAACTGTAACATAACACCAATGTGAGTCTTACATGTAAACAACAACATATAAACTCCAACATTTAACAGTGCGTTTAACATGCTTAACATATAAACGTTAAAACTGCCAGCACCCACATTCAACATACCTTCAAATAAAAGGCAGAATGTAGTAGATCTCACAATGTTCTAATCCATCTAATGCAATTATAGACAGTTGTATCCACAAACTTGAAACTCAACTTAAACTTCAAAACAACTATGGGTCAAACCCCACTTGGCACCACTATCAGCTGACGCATCATACGCTCCAAGCGAGGCTCAAGCCAACAAAACTGTATAATATATACAGGTGCTACAGCCATCTATCCTGTAAACACATAAAAATATAATGTATCGCCACTCAATACAAAAACAGACATCAATACAACATGAAAAACATAGATATATAACAGACAACTTCATTACCTAGTTATAAATCTATCACATGCTGAGCAGATACTATAGGACCCAATTTTAAAATCTGACCATTATGCCAACAGAGGTCCTTCAGATAGAAATTGGTGAATGTATTGTGAGACTTCCAAAAACAAGCCTCAAGGATCTCATTCAAGGAAATCCCTCCTCTAAATGCCAAAGATGCAGCCATTGAACGGACATCATGAGCTTTCACCTGATGTAGCTGTTGAGACTCAGAATCTGAACTCTCATAAGCCAAAAGGATAGTCTGTTTCAACGAAGATGAGATAGTTGCCCTGGAAATATCTCTAGTAAAGCCCTCCTTAATAGCTACAAACAAAAGATTCTTATTCTTTCTCAAATCTTTTGTCCTGTCCAAGTAGTATTTCAAAGCTCTCACAGGACAAAGAGATCTATCTTGAGTCAAACTTCTGTCTAACTGAGGTTTCAATGCTGGAATGACCACTGGCTTAATTGCAGCAGGCCCATCTGAAGCTAACTGGTTCTTTGCCAAAAAGGCAGTTGATGGGGCCAAAGTAACTTGTGACCAATTCTCCTTATAACTGAGAGATGAATGAGTCCAAGCATGAACTTCACTTCTCCTTTTGCCCGATGCCAAAGTCAAAAGAAAAACTGTCTTAAAGGTTAGTAACCTCAAAGAAGCTTTCCCCAAGGGTTCAAAAGGTTGTTTTGTCAGTGCATGGAGTACCAAAGCCAGATCCCAAGAAGGTATAGACCTATTCACCACTGGCTTGTCTCTATAAAAGCTTGCTAACAGTCTATTTAGCTCGAGACTTTTAGAGATCTGCTCACCCTTCACACCCAAACCATCTGCAATAGCTGTTCTGTAGCCAGCAATGGTAGATGGCTTGAGATTTCTTTCCTTAAACAAACAGTTAAGAAAATCCGCTACATCTGGAATAGTGGGATTTGAGACGTCCACCTGGCTCTCCTCACACCACTTCCCAAAAATGGACCACCTTGATTCATAGATTCTCCTTGAGGAGTGTCTCTGAGGCTCCTTAATTCGCTTCGCCACATCCTCTGAGAATCTTCCTGAATATTCATGACTGACTCCAGATGCCAAGCATGAAGATTCAGGTAAGTCAGATTGTTGTGAAGTCTGTTGCTGAAAGGTTGAGTCAACAGATTTACCCACAAGGGAAGTCTTAGAGGGAGCCTTGTGGACAGATCCACCAGATCCCAAAACCAAGACATCCCTGGCCACCCTGGTGCAATCATGATGATTCTGCACCTGTAAGTGATTATCTTTTGAATCACCTGAGGAATGAGAGCCACTGGACAAAACACATAGGCGTCCAGACCCTCCCAAGAGATGTTCAATGCATCTGTTTCCCAAGCCCGACTGTCGGGGACAGGAGACACATACATTGGTAGCTTGTGATTCAACTTTGTTGCAAACAAATCTACCATTGGTTGATGCCAACAATGGCAAATCTGATTGAACACTCGATGATTCAACTCCCATTCGGTCTGAATCACCCTGTCCTTCCTTGACAAGGAATCTGCCAAAACATTGAGATTCCCTGGAATGTGTTTTGCCCGAATCTGGATTCCCCTGGCATTCGTCCAAGCCATGATTCTCCATATCAGGGCACACATTTCCTGAGAGTGGGTACCTCCCTGCTTGTTCAGATAGGCAACCACTGAGGAGTTGTCTGTGGAAATCAGCAGATTTTGATTTAGAAGCTGATTTTCGAATGATTTTAAAGCTAGAAAGACTGCCTTTAGCTCTAGAATGTTTATGTGAAGTCTTGACTCCACCTGATTCCACAGACCACTGGCTGTGTGATCCTTTGAGTGAGCACCCCAGCCTTTCAGGGAAGCATCCATGAACAGAAGGAGATTGTTTTCCTTCTGATGAAGTGGGGAACCCCTCTTCAGGTTCGAGATATTGGTCCACCACTGAAGATGCTGTTTGAGAACCTGGGACACTGGTACTGGGATATCTAGAGATTGAGGATACCTCCAGTGTGTCTTGAGGTACCATTGTAGAGGCCTCATATGCAGACGACCCAATGGTATAGTCTTCTCCATTGAAGCCATGCTCCCAATCAGTGACATGAGCTCCCTTGGAGATGTTTGAGTAGCTTTCAACATGGAAATTATCTTTTCGAGAAGGCGATCGATTTTCTTTTGAGTTGGAAACACTAGACCCACCCTGAGGTCGAATTTGTAACCCAACAAGAGAGTGCCCGTGAACGGGCACTGTGTCAGCTGACTGAGTGTTTTTGATTTGTGAAGGTAATAATGAGAGGAAAGCATAATTATCAGGGAAAGTGCTGTACAGAAGTACAGTAAATGGTAATTGAACAGCATGTTCAAAAGAAATTCTGAACCTGACACAAGAAAAGGACAAAAAAGTTGTGCCCTGCAAATGGTATTATGAAGGAAAGTAACAAGGTAACTGTTTAAGTGTAAAGAGTGGGTGAAAACATATTTAAAGAAATACTGCAAATGTAGTATCCTCGTACGACCTTGAAGAAGGGGTGCAAGGTCAAATCCAACCACACAAAAATATTCCCAGCCCATGATTTCCTATAGGTTGGTTTACCATCCCAAACCTGTAGGACCAATAATAAGCGAGTTATAAGCACTTTTAAGTATATGGCTGTCCTTATTTGACCTTGAAGGAGGGGTCCAACGGTCAAATCTGACCACACCAAAAGATTCCCAGCCCATGATTTCCTATAGGATGGTTTACCATCCCAAACCTCTGGAACCAATAATAAGCGAGTTATAGGCACTTTTAAGTTTCGCTATATTTGTTTGACCTTGAAGAAGGGGTGCAAGGTCAAATCCAACCACACAAAAATATGCCCAGCCCATGATTTCCTACAGGTTGGTTTACCATCCCAAACCTCTAGGACCAATAATAAGGGAGATATAAGCTCTTTTCATGACTGACAAAGAAACACCAGTGGCGGCCATCTTGTTTTTCAAAATGAGCCCAAAAATATTCCCAGTCAAGATTTTATAATGAGGAACATATCCTGCGACTATGAGATCTCTACTTATAATACCCTTTGCTCTAGAGGGCCAACAAAAGTCCTTGTTTAAAGTCGAATAAACGTCCCTGGCGGCCATCTTGTTTTTCAAAATGAGGCCAAAAATATTCCCAGGCATCATTTTATGGTTATTAATATATTCTGCAAACTTGAGAAGGCTAGCTATAATATTTTTTTCATTAGAGCGGTAATGGTGAAATCTCTCTACACACTGCGGCTATCCAGTGGATACAATGATTTACTCAATAGTGAGAACCTGAAAGGAGCTATTGCTCAGCTATGCCATGACATAGAGGTCTGCAATTTCATTATGATATAACTGACCAAAAATTATGTGAATAACATATTTAAACAAAATACTCTAAATGTAATAGTTTTCAAGTTACAACTGATTTACTCAACAGTGATAACCTCAAAGTAGCTATTACTCAGCTATGCAATGAGCTACATGTCTGAATTTTTACTATATTATAGCTGACCCAAAAGTAAGTGAACAACATATTTAAGCAAAATACTCTAAATGCAATAGTTTTCAAGTTACAACTGATTTACTCAATAGTGAGAACCTCAAAATAGCTATTGCTCAGCTATGCCATGAGCTATAGGTCTGTAATTTCACTATGTTATAGCTGACCCAAAAGTAGGTGAACAACATATTTTAACAAAATACTCCAATTGCAATATTTTTCAAGTTACAACTGATTTACTCAACATACAGTACATGAAAATAGCTATTGCTCAGTTGTGCCATGAGCTACAGGTCTGTAATTTCACTATGTTATAGCTGACCGAAAAGTAGCTGAATAACATATTTACACAAATTTCTGTAAACGCAATAGTTTTCAAGTTATAAGTGATTTACTCAACAGTGATAACCTCAAAGTAGCTATTACTCAGCTATGCCATGAGCTACAGATCTGAAATTTTACTATGTTATAGCTGACCCCAAAATAGGTGAATAACATATTGAAACAAAATACTCTAAATGCAATAGTTTTCAAGTTATAAGTGATTTACTCAACAGTGATAACCTCAAAGTAGCTATTACTCAGCTATGCCATGAGCTACAGGTCTGAAATTTTACTATGTTATAGCTGACCCAAAAGTAGCTGAATAACATATTTATACGAAATTCTGTAAATGCAATAGTTTTCAAGTTACAAGTGATTTTACTCAAGATGGTAGTTACTGAAAAGCCCAAAAGTAGCTATTACTCACTTAGCTATTGAAACAGACACCCAAGTTACTCACCATGTTGTAGCTATGAAAAAAGTAGCTGAATAACATATTTTAACAAAATGCTCTAAATGCAACACTTTTCAAGTTATAAGTGATTTAGTGCATGATTTCATGAATTTTAATGCATTAAAAATTATTAAAAAAATTTATTAAAAAAAAAGTAAGACAGATCCAGGTCTCATACTCACACAAGAGAATCTACCTCTGGCCTAGTACATATATGCAAGATATGAGAGAAATCCCTGCAATAGTCACTGAGAAAATTGTGATAAAGTGTTGAAATTTTCACACTTTTGGTGGGGGTACCTCCCTTGTAACGTCTCTAGCAAACAGACGAACAGACAGATTTGCATGCCTTGAACAATTTTTCATCCTCGATAGATAAGGTATCTTTTAAAAAAAACAGCATGTCTCTAGGCCTTGTAGTTTTGGAGAAGAAGTTGTTCACGCGGTCGCGTACGCGTACGCCCACGCCGCAGAGTGACGACATAAAAACTCGATTTCCTGGGTTGGAATTAAATCTGATTTTTCGAAATTTATTATCCAACCCAAGCTTTGAACAAGACGAATCAACCTGTGGGTATTCTCTTGGCATTGTAGCTTTGTTTTTGCTCTCATTAACCAATCGTCTATGTACTGATGAATCCTGATGCCTTCTGCAAAAGCCATCAGTTTCACCTCTTTTGCTACCATGGTGAACTCGAGTGGGGCCGTAGCGATTGCGAAGGGTAAGGCTGTGAACTGGTAGGATCTGTCGCCTACATTGAAGCGAAGATACTTCTGAAACCGTGGGTGTATTGGTATATGAAACTAAGCATCTGTAAGGTTGAGTGAGGTCACCCACTCGCCTTCTTGAAGCGAATCTCAAATATTTTCGGCAGTTTCCATCTTGAAAGTGGGTACATGTAAATAACTGTTTACCACACTCAAATCTATCACTGGACGCCATTTTTTTCCTGGTTTGGGTACAAGAAACAAACGACTGTAAAATCCCAGGGAAGTGACCTTTTGAACTGGAGTTATCGCTCTTTTCTCGATCATTTGATAAACAGCCTTTATCAAAAACTCTTGCTTCTCCCGGTTCAAATATTTGCTCCTCATTGCAGGATAATTTGTCAATGGAGGTTGATTTCTGAAATTCAGACAATAACCCTCCTTCAAAATGGTCACCACCCTTGGATGAGCTTTCCTGGCTTCCCATACCTGCCAAAAACTGGACAGACGGCTTCCTGGGCACAGACAGTCACTTCCTTCTGCCACCCCTGCCTCTGAAAGGCCTAGAGGAGTAGGAACCCCTTCCTCTGTTTCCAGTTGCAGAAGAGCTATTGCTTTTTGCTATGTTGTTGAAGAATTGTCATGGTAGGGTCGAAAAGATCTATTCTGAGACCTGCTATCTCTTTTCTCCTCATGTCTAGCCGTGTGCTCCTTCCTAGAATCTCTACTCCTGGACTCCCTATTCACATGGGACCACTGAATGAAATTCTTCTGAACTTCAGAGAGAGTATCTACAGAAAAAACCTCATTTGAAGTGAAAGGAGCATTCCTAAGCTTACTAATGTCATCCTCAGTGACATCCTTGGAACAGCTTTTCAAGTAATTATCCCTCCTACTCAACAACATGTTTGATGCCATGGTCATGGAGCTGCCAAGCAAAGAATCTAAAGATTTCCCCAAAGACTGATTCACTGATGACTGTAACTGAAGACACTCCTGGACATATTCCAGAGCATTATTAAAGTCAGTTTCATTCTCAGCTGATTTTAAGATAGCAAATTGTTTCTCCATCTCCTCTGTGGCTTTGCAATTTGCAGAATTGAACCAAAAAATGTGGTTTAGAACATTGATGTTTTCTCTATTAACAGTTTCCCAGAGAGTAAACTGCTTCCAAGGAGTTGAAATGGAAGATGACATCTGAAACTGTGAAGAAGTAATGTTTCTGAATGCATCTTGTAACTTGGGAGCTACTACTGCATGAGGCTTAGGTGAGATGTTATACCACTTCATAGGTGGTCTTTCAAAATTCAAAAATTGACCTCTAGGCAAAGGATTTCTCCTTGAAGACTTGGTTTTCAAAGAATCATGTTCCTTTGAAACACCCGAAGCCTCATATTCCTTGAAATCCCACAAACTACACATATTTTCAGCAGGAGGAAGAGCTAAGGAGACCTCTGCAGACTTCTTCAGCTTAGAAGCTTGTGAAAACACAGAGGGGCAATAATAGTGTCAGTCTCAGTTTGTGCAATATCCAACCACTTTTTTATAGCGAAAAGTGTGTCTGAATATGAAGGAACTGGCTGTTTGTCTTCCTGAGAGGAATCATATTCCCCGTCATCTGACAACTCTACTCTCACTCTTTTTGTAGGTATGGAAAATCGATTGTCTGTCACAGACGTAAAGGGATTTTCCTCCGCATGGCATTTTGAATGAATCTCTTCGGAAGACTGTGTACTAGACGTAGATCTCTTCTTGCATTGGGAACTCGCCCTTCCCACAGCTTCGTTAGCAACCAAGATGTCCGCCTCTACAGGGGAATCCTTGTTTTCAATAGCAGCAATTCTGTTCGTTAGGGTTGTAAGTTGTGAGAGGATCGCTGCCAACGCCTGGCTATTTGAACCTGACGTCTGGCCAGCGACCACAGAATGAGAAGACATTCCTACCGAACTGTCTTCTTCATCCAATATGGAGTCATCTATCTTGTCCTTTTCTTTTTGCAAGGTAGATTCTTTCAAAGATTTCTTACCTTTTGACAGTTTTTCAGTGAGTTTTCGCTTTTGATCTTCCGAAAAAGCAATACAAAGAAGACAATCCTTCTTAAGAGTACAAAGGTCATCACCCTTGCTAGCTTCACGACATTTGTAGCAATATCTGTGGTTATCAAAACCTAACATAAGATGTCCACAGAAACTGGATTTCTTAGATTTAGAATCTGATGAATCTTTATTATTCGCCATGATTCAAAAATCTCAATAAAAAATGAAACAATCCCTGAAAACTTTAAACTTTCCAAAGATTTCCACAAACACGTCTCTACTATTGATGGCCAACAAAAATAATGAGGTAAACAATGTAGTCATGTGACCTCTTTGGCGGGAGGACGGACTACTGTAACCCAATGGCTTGGTTAAGGTTGTTAGTAAACCATAAATCGCATCTCTGCGTTGGCCATTGGGTTGGATGGCTCCAACAAATAGTAGCTACTGTTAGGAAATGGTAAGGGTATTTCGCTATAAAATTGAAATTTTTCCCCTTTGCATAGGATACTCTTGTACTACCCTGTGGGTCAAAAATTTGCTCGAAATCGCTCTATCTCTTACGGTTTTCGAGATATTCACACTTTTTCATTTTTTCGCTAAAATCCAAGAGGGCCGCCAAAAGTGATGAAAATTGAAATTTTTGCCCTTTGCATAGGATATTCTTGTACTACCCTGTGGGCCAAAATTCGCTCGAAATTGCTCTATCTCTTACCGTTTATGAGATATTTTCAATGTTTTATTTTCCGCTGAAATCCAAGATGGCCCCCAAATGTAGCGAAATTGAAATTTTCCCCCTTTGCATAGGATACTCTTGTACTACCCTGTGGGTCAAAAATTTGCTTGAAATCGCTCTATCTCTTACGGTTTTCGAGATATTCACACTTTTTCATTTTCCGCTAAAATCCAAGAGGGCCGCCAAAAGTGGCGAAAATTGAAATTTTTGCCCTTTGCATAGGATACTCTTGTACTACCCTGTGGGCCAAAATTCGCTCGAAATTGCTCTATCTCTTACCGTTTACGAGATATTTTCAATGTTTTATTTTCCGCTGAAATCCAAGATGGCTGCCAAAAGTGGCGAAAATTGCAATTTTTTCCCTCTGCATAGAATACTCTTGTACTACCCTGTGGGTCAAAAATTTGCTCGAAATCGCTCTATTTCCTTGTGATTTTCGAGATATTTGTGATTTTTTTCACATTTCCACTAAATGTAGCAATAACGTAGCCATTACTCACTTGTACATTGAGCAACAGGTGTGAAACTTAAATATGTCACAGTTCACAAAAAAGTAGATGAACAACATATTTGAGAGAAATTGTGTAGTTGCAATACTTTTGAAGATATAGGCCATTTACTCATTATGGTTACCATTAAAAGTTGACAAAGTAGCTATTACTCACTTAGCTATGTAGACTTCCAAACTACTGACCATGCTATAGCTGTGGAGAAAGTACCTGAACAACATATTGGAACAAAATACTCTAAATGCAATAGTTTGACAGTTATAAGTCATATAATTATATTTGGTAAAAGTGCTATTACTCACTCAAAAGTAGGCCAAAGTTCTCCAAACCCCAAAAATATTGAAGAGCGTAAAAATTCATTAGGACAAGTAATTTACCAAAAATGTGTAACTGTAGTAGTTTCAGAGAAAACTGCGTGACACACTCACGCACGCACCCCCGCACGGACGCACGTACACAAACACATGGTGCAAATTATAATCTCCCGCCGGCGGGATGGGTGGGAGATAAAAATCCATGCAGAAATCTCTGAGAAATAGCAAGTTAAAGATTGAGGTATCAATATTCACTGGTGCTTCTGTACAACACAACAGCCTTTTCTTCAAATATGGACTTATTTTTAATGTTAAAGAAATGGTGGATAATAAAAGAAAACATCCCTCATAAGAAAACAAATACAGAAAAATTATTTCATGAAGATTAACATTATCATACTCGTGCTGTGCACTCGCATAAATCATGATAAATTTTTTTGCGTAAGTCATTCGGGAAATTTTCTTTTTGTATTAGTACTAAAGGTATTTAAAGAAAACAATGGGAAAGACTAAGAAAACAAAGAGGAGTTATTGGAGTTAGTAGATACTTACCCTTAAGCCTACCCAATCTACAGTCTCAGGTAGTTCAATAGCTGGTCCTTTAGTTCTTTTAGCTTTTCTCCACAAATAACTAAAACAGATGAAGCCAAAAGATCAAGAATTATAAAATTTCCTAAGATATGTGAAATTCACCACCAGTATCAGCCCTTAAATACTGGAGTAATGAATCTAAAATTCACCAGAAATCTAAAATTCACCACCTCTTAATTTTATATATAAAAAAATGTTTTGTGTTAAACTTTGTATTTTTCAGTTCAAAAAGCCTTAATTTGCTATAAATTGAACAAATCTCACATGTAACGAATTTCAGCTAAGTGGCAATTTTTTCTCTGAGTATTAAAAAGTGAAAAACAACTGAAATTCTGGAATGGATTAAGTAAATTTGTTTGAATTATCAAAATATGACAAAATGTAAAAAAAACACCAACACATAGCAATAGTGTGGATAAGGTAAGGGTATTTTATGCAATAAAATTAGGCTTTTACATCCTGTTCAACAGCCAGGGTTATATGGGGAAAACACTCAGCATTGGTACATCTGGGAGTTGAACTCACACAGAGGTAAGAGTCTGTGATTTGATGCCAAACTTGCCAACCACTAGACCTCTGAGGACCTTCAAAATATGTCTAGAATTTCCCTAAATATCAACTTAAATATGGATGGTTTCTTCAATGATAAATTTCATGACTTACATGCAAAATTGGCATAAGTTTGAATTATTTAATCTCACTTTTGAAGGGAACTCACCAGTGGCAACATTCAAATACTATAATGGTAAATTTCACAATCATTTGCTTATTCTTGTAAGCACTAATCATAGCCACAAAAATGAGAAACTCTTAACTTTTCAATACCAATGGTGTGAAATAATCAAAATACTGTATAATTGATTATCTGTCTCACTTACACACAGATGTGACAGTACATGTTTAACAAAGGGTAGTGTTGTTAATGGTTTTCCGGTATGCAGTATTTCGTTTCGTTTTGGTAGAAAAAACAAAATCCGCAAAGAATATTTGGGAACCGGTTTTTGAAAACGTTATTATTTTAGGTTTTCTAATGGCTGACACTTCATCAAAACAACAAGAAACATATATATTTTCTTAAATATGTCACATTTTTACTTTATATTGAGCAAAATTCATGTTTAATATCTTGTGAAAGCCATTTCCAGTTGCAAGTTCTGGTTCATGTACGCCCCGCGAGAAATAATCACTGCCAATAACAAGCATAGGAAATATCAGATTTTGTTCGTTTCAAAGCCCTGGTAACCGGTTTTGATTTCTGTGAACGATGCCACCACTAACAGAGGGTATACTACACTAGATTGGGCCAACTTGGGGCCAACATATCCCCAGACAGGTAATCACTCATGCAATGCGTTTAGACTGGGTATTTTCCATACGACCCATCTTCCTTATGACATAAATTTGAAGAAAAAATAACCAATTATATAAGAAGCATGCGTTACCAATATCCCTAACAAAGAAACAACTTAAAACACCTTACAGTTTCCAAGATATAGCCTGGATAAGATTTTATAGGTCAAAGTCACTATGGCAAGGTCAATGGTCAAATCAAGGTCACACCATGAAATTGCACACCTAGAACCCCCAACCAATGTCCCTACCAAGTATTAACTTTCTAATTCTAATTTTAATTTGACTTTTATAATGCTTAATCTCCACTGAGTTGTGGACTCTAAGGCGCAACAAGACAATAGCAATATACAAAATTCAAAATCCTGGGACAGAAATAGGTCGGCATCACGGAGAAGCCATAAGAGAAAATGAGCTAAGGAGGATCCTTTGCATAGAGATAGGTTTTGAGTTTCTTTCTAAAAGAGGCAATAGTGGGTGATGCACGAATGTCTTCAGGGAGTGAATTCCAAACAGTGCGAGCATCAAAAGCAAAACTGAAACCAAACTGTTTAGTGGACTTGTGAATCTTAGGTTGAAACTTTGGAACATTAAGGAAATTTGCCATACTCTGACTGCATCTAGTATTGTAAGTATTGTGATATGTGGAAAGATATGGCGCAAAGTATTTAGGGAAGCCAGTGTGAATAAACTTGTACACCAGGGTAGCCAGTTTGAACTCTGAGCGAAACTGAACAGGGAGCCAATGGAGTTTCCTACGGACGGGAGTTATCCTAGTAAACTTACTCGAATTTGTAACAATTCTAGCTGCACTATTTTGGATAGACTGTAATCTGTGAAGATTGACTTTGGAGAGACTCCTGAAAAGTGAGCTACAGTAGTCTACACCTTACGGTTGCAGAGATATAGCCCGGATAAGATTTTAAAGGTCAAGGTCAGTACGGCAAGGTCAAAGGATAAATCAGGGTGACACCATGATGTTGCACACCTACACCCCCTAACCAATGTCTCTACCAAGTATCAAATTCCTACACCTTACGGTTTCTGAGATACAGCCCGGATAAACTTTTTCCGGATGCCCATCTGGACACCATGGGTGAAAAAAATACCCCTTAAGGGCTGTCTGGTAAATATTAATACTGCAAGTTTTAAAATGGCTGGTTCAATGGGCTTACTAGGAAACCCTTTAACCCATTACACAGTAGCTTATGTTGTGGGACTTAACTATAAACACACCGTAACTGATGTCATCGAATTTAATCATAAACTGATGGATTGTAAACTCTGGGAGCATATTAGTAAATGCAAAATTAAAGTTAAAGCTACCAAATATAGCATTCATTAATGTACATTTTATCCACCTTAATATTTTCCCTTGGGCCCCAAAATATCCATGGACATCAACTGACTAAATTATTTTTCAAATACGATTTTACATGTATTTCTGAGGCTTAGATTATCAAAGTACAGAAATTTATCATAAAAGAAGTATGTTAAGATCATATAACTTACCATGAAGAAGCTAAGATAATAAGTAAAACCAGACCAATTACTGCCACTGTAAGTCCAATCTCCACAGCAAGGCTGGATACTGTAAGTTTATAATTGAACATCTTCAAGTTTCCACACAAATTAGATTAATACCACTATAAGATAAACATTGTCCCAAGCATAGGTGGTACCACGTGTTATCGCTGGCTGCATAATAGCCTTTATGAGCTCTAATAGAATTATGTTTCAGTAACACAGTTTATAAATAAAAGAGTTCAATTTCAGACACATATACAACAACATTAAAAACAAGAATTCTGTAGAATTGATGAAATTCGACAAGCACACTCATTATGCTGGACTGACATAATTACTTGGTTGACATGGTAACTTTGACATGTAGGTTCTGATCATTAGGATTGTTACATCCAGAACTTTAATATGCTTAGAGTCAATTGTCCAGTTATCTGAAATATTGTCCAAAATACAAGGTAAGGGTATTTTACGCAATAAAAATATATATTTGGAAAAGATTTGCTTAACTTTAATACTTTTGAAGATATTTGACATTTACTTCTGCCCTTATTTTGCTACCAGTAAGAAAATTACTCACTTATGTCATGCAATGGAACACCAAATTACATACCATCTTAGAGCTAAGGACAAAGTAGATGAACAACATATTTGAAGAAAAAGCTCTAACTGCAATAGTTTATGAGTTATGAGTCCTTTAGTCAAAGTAGCTAAAATTGCGATTACTCGCTTATCTTTACGCTTAAGTCCACAAAACCATAATTTTCAAGGGTGTTAAAATTCATTGGGACAATTAATTGACAAAAAAATCTCTAGCTGTAGTAGTTTTGGAGAAATCTGTGTGACACACGAATACACGCACAAACGCACCCCTGCATACACATGATGCATTTTATAATCTCTCTCCCGGGCTAAAGCCAGTGAATGAACTTTTATTATTACCAGGAATTTAACATAATCTCACTGTAGGGTACTTTCTAATGCCAGCTACTTACACGTGGTCTACTCAAGGTTTGGTATATCCACAACTTCAATATGCTTAGACAGACTATCTATCTATCTATCTATGCTTAGACAGTTGTCCACTCATTTAGATACTGTCCCAAAATTACCAAACTTAAACTTAATGTACTTTTGTTATTACTTGGAGTTTAATGTCATCTTTCCATAGGACCCTTATCTGAGGCCAGCTACATACACATGCAAAATTAGAACTAAAGTACTGCATCTCCCACTGATATTTTTGTGTTCAGATCCTGGGTCATTACTGAAGACATACAAAGTATTATTCTGGGGTCAGTTTTACAAGGGGTCTCAGAATTAGCCTGGACTTAGGCTAAGTCAAGTACTTAAATCTGAGCCTTTTGTCTTTGCTAGGTCCTGAACTAAAATCAATTTCACAAAGGGTGACTTAGCTAAGTCCAAGCTTATCATATAACAACAGTAGTTTTCTATATCATCATTGTCATGAGATCCTTTATATCTGGTCAAAATATTTTAGTGATGGCATATATCCTTTGCTTAACTCATTTTATTTTTGAAAAAAATTTCAATGGAAAGCCTTGTAATCACGCAAATATGTCTAAAGACTAATTTAGAGAGGTGTTCCATATATTTATTTCATTTTCAGGCATTTCAAATTTTGAAGTGAGAAGAATATATGCTGGACATATTTAAGTCTTTGTTTACAAAAGTTAAGCCGAGTCTGAGCCTAGACTTCGCAGCTTTGCAAAACTCTTTAAGTCTATTATCCCAGACTTAGCCTCATTTTCAGACAAAAGTCCTAACTTTAAGTCTAAGTTCAGGCTTAGTCCTATTGTAAAACTGATCCCTGAGATTTAATAAAATGATCTGTATTTCCCACATATGTCAAGAACTAAATTCTCCATCATTGAGTATCTGGTACCTGCAATTGGTTCATTTTTCATTATAATTTTAGCTCTTATTAAATATCATTGGAGCTCTGTATAATACTAACCTGTACCTAGAGCTTTTCTCTGGCCTACGTAGACTGGAGACGATTGTGCCCACATTGATGAACTTTGAACATAAACCTTATAGGTTTTCTCTGATTCCAAATCTGTTAGTTTTATGGATTCACTCCCGAGCAATACTGTTTTTGTCTCATTTTTCTCTGAATTACACAATATGCAATTATTTTAAAAAGAATGTTTTTAAAATAACATTATGGTTTCAAAAAAAATGGGAATTAATTTTTAATTTGCAATACAGTACAACCTCTGACAGCTGACCCTCAATTATCTGCTGTTTTGGTCCTCTTTTGTATAATTGTTGTGGAAGATATGGGACAAGATACAGCTATCCAGAAAGAATTTCCTGGAGGTTCCTCAATATTAACATTTGTATGTAAATTAAAAACAAGCAATCAGTGCCTGTGAATGGGCTCTGTGTCAGCTGACTATGTGTTTTGAGTTTCAGAGTAGAAGTGACAGAAGAAAAGGACACAAAAGTTGTGCCTTGCAAATGGTATTCAGAAGATTCCAGGTAACTGCTGAGGTATAAAAAGTAGGTTAAAAAGATATTTAAAGAAATTACTACAAATGCAATAGTTTTCATGTTGCAACTGATTTACTTAACAGTGAGAATCCCAAAGTAGCTTTTGCTCAGCTAAGCATTCAGTTAAAGGGCTGCAATTTAATATAGTATAGCTCACGCAAAAGTAGATAAATAACATATTGATTTCAAAAAAATACTGTCAATGCAATAGTTTTCGAGTTACAAGCGATTTACTCAACAGTGAGAAGCTGAAAGTAGCCATTACTCAGCTATGCAGGGAGTTACAGGTCTGAAATTTTACTATGTTATAGCTAACCCCAAAACAGGTTAATGACATATTTAAACAAAATACTGTTAATGCAATAGTTTTCAAGTTACAACTGATTTACTGAACAGTGAGAACCTGAAAGTAGCTAGTGCTCAGCTGTGCCATGACATACAGGTCTGCAATTTCACTATATAAAAGCTGACCCAAAAGTAGGTGAACAACCTATTTAAACAAAATACTCTAAATGCAATCGTTTTCAATTTACAACTGATTTACTCAACAGTGATAAGCTGAAAGTAGCCATTACTCAGCTATGCAGGGAGTTACAGGTCTGAAATTTTACTATGTTATAGCTAACCCCAAAACAGGTTAATGACATATTTAAACAAAATACTGTTAATGCAATAGTTTTCAAGTTACAACTGATTTACTGAACAGTGAGAACCTGAAAGTAGCTAGTGCTCAGCTGTGCCATGACATACAGGTCTGCAATTTCACTATATAAAAGCTGACCCAAAAGTAGGTGAACAACCTATTTAAGCAAAATACTCTAAATGCAATCGTTTTCAATTTACAACTGATTTACTCAACAGTGAGAACCTGAAAGTAGCTATTGCTCAGCTTTGCCATGGCATAAAGGTCTGCAATTTTACAATGTTATAGCTGACAAAACGCTTCCTGAAAAACACATACCACAAAATACTCTAAATGCAATAGTTTTGAAGATACAAGCAATTTACTCAACAGTGATAACCTGAAAGTAGCTATTACTCAGCTATGCAATGAGCTACAGTTCTGCAATTTTACTATGTTATAGCTGACCCAAAAGTAGCTCAATAACATATTAAAACACAATTCTCTATAGTTTTTGAATTATAAGTGATTTTACTCATTATGAAAGGTACTGAAAAATCAGAAAGTAGCTATTACCCACTTAGCTATTGCAATAGACACCCTAGTTACTCACCATGTTGTAGCTATGGAAAAAGTAGCTGAATAACATATTTTCACAAAATGCCCTAAATACAATACTTTTCAAGTTATAGGTGATTTAGTGCATGATTTCATGAATTTTAATGCATTAAAAATTATTAAAAAAATTCATAAAAAACTAGACCTACGCATCGGAGAACCGATGCAAATCTGTATCCACCGGAAAGACAACTCACCAAAGCCAGTGAATCATCGTTTGCCAAAGGTCAAATCTGACATTAGAAGATTTCCAGCCCACAATATCCTGCAAGTTAGTTTCACACATAGGATCAATAATAAACGAGTTGTAAGCCCTTTTAAGTTTGGCTGTCCTCGTTTGACCTTGAAGGAGGGGCCCAAGGTCAACTCCAACCTCACCAGAAGATTCCCAGTTCATGATTTCCTATAGGTTGGTTTACCATTCCAAGTGTCTTGGACCAATAATAAGTGAGTTATAAGCAATTTTAAGTTTGGCTATCCTTGTTTGACCTTGAAGGAGGGGCCCAAGGTCAAATCCGACCACACCAGAAGATTCCCAGTTCATGATTTCCTATAGGTTGGTTTACCATTCCAAGTGTCTTGGACCAATAATAAGCGAGTTATAAGCACTTTTAACTTTGGCTATCCTCGTTTGACTTTGAAGGATGGGCCAAAGGTCAAATCCGACCACACCAGAAGATTCCCAGTCCATGATTTTATATAAGTTGATTTACCATCCCAAACCTCTTGGACCAATAATAAGCGAGTTATAAGCACTTTTAAGTTTGGCTATCCTCATTTGACCTTGAAGGAGGGGCCCAAGGTCAAATCTAACCACACCAGAAGATTCCCAGTCCATGATTTTATATAAGTTGATTTACCATCCCAAACCTCTAGGACCAATAATAAGCGAGTTATAAGCACTTTTAACTTTGGCTGTCCTTATTTGACCTTGAAGGAGGGGTTCAAGGTTAAGTCCGACAATACCAGAAGATTCCCAGTTCATGGTTTCCTATAGGTTGGTTTACCATCCCAAATGTCTTGGACCAATAATAAAGTTATAAGCACTTTTAAGTTTGGCTATCCTCGTTTGACCTTGAAGGAGGGGCCCAAGGTTAAATCCGACCACACCAGAAGATTCCCAGTCCACGATTTCCTATAGGTTGGTTTACCATCCCAAACCTCTTGGACCAATAATAAGCAAGTTATATGCACTTTTAAGTTTCGCTATATTTGTTTGACCTTGAAGGAGGGGTCCAAGGTCAAATCTGACCACATCAACAGATTCCCAGCCCATGATTTCCTATATGTCTGTTTACCATCCCAAACTTCTAGGACCAATAATAAGCGAGTTATAAGCACTTTTAAGTTTGGCTATCCTCGTTTGACCTTGAAGGAGGGGTCAAAAGTCAAATCTGACCACACCAAAACATTCCCAGCCCATGATTTCCTACAGGTTGGTTTACCATCCCAACCTCTAGGACCAATAATAAGGGAGATATAAGCACTTTTCATGACTGACAAAGAAATGCCTGTGGCGGCCATCTTGGTTTTCAAAATGAGGCCAAAAATATTCCCAGTCAAGATTTTATAATGAGGAACATATCCTGTGAATTTGAGATCTGTATCTATAATACCCTTTGCTCTAGAGGGGCAACAAAAGTCCTTGTTTAAAGTAGAATAAACGTCCCTGGTGGCCATCTTGTTTTCAAAATGAGGCCAAAAATATTCCCAATTTCATGGTTACTAATATATCCTGCAAACTTGAGAAGGCTAGCTATAATATTTTTTTTCGTTAGAGCGGTAATGGTGAAATCTCTCTAAACACTGCGGCTATCCAGTGGATACAATGATCTACTCAATAGTGAGAACCTGAAAGTAGCTATTGCTCAGCTATGCCATGACATAGAGGTCTGCAATTTCACTATGTTATAACTGACCAAAAATTATGTGAATAACATATTTAAACAAAATACTCTAAATGTAATAGTTTTCAAGTTACAACTGATTTACTCAACAGTGATAACCTCAAAGTAGCTATTACTCAGCTATGCAATGAGCTACAAGTCTGAATTTTTACTATATTATAGCTGACCCAAAAGTAGGTGAACAACATATTTAAGCAAAATACTGTAAATGCAATAGTTTTCAAGTTACAACTGATTTACTCAATAGTGAGAACCTGAAAATAGCTATTACTCAGCTATGCCATGAGCTGTAGGTCTGTAATTTCACTATGTTATAGCTAACCCAAAAAAAGGTGAACAACATATTTTAACAAAATACTCCAAATGCACTATTTTTCAAGTTACAACTGATTTACTCAACAGTCACTACCTGAAAATAGCTGTTGCTCAGTTTTGCCATGAGCTACAGGTCTGTAATTTTACTATGTTATAGCTGACCCAAAAGTAGCTGAATAATGTATTTACACAAATTTCTGTAAATGCAATAGTTTTCAAGTTATAAGTGATTTACTCAACAGTGATAACCTAAAAGTAGCTATTAGTCAGCTATGCCATGAGCTACAGGTCTGAAATTTTACTATGTTATAGCTGACCCCAAAATAGGTGAATAACATATGAAACAAAATACTCTAAATGCAATAATTTTTAAGTTATAAGTGATTTACTCAACAGTGATAACCTAAAAGTAGCTATTACTCAGCTATGCCATGAGCTACAGGTCTGAAATTTTACTATGTTATAGCTGACCCAAAAGTAGGTGAACAACATATTTAAGCAAAATACTGTAAATGCAATAGTTTTCAAGTTACAACTGATTTACTCAATAGTGAGAACCTGAAAATAGCTATTGCTCAGCTATGCCATGAGCTATAGGTCTGTAATTTCACTATGTTATAGCTGACCCAAAAGTACTTGAACAACATATTTTAACAAAATACTCCAAATGCAATAGTTTTCAAGTTACAACTGATTTACTCAATATACAGTACCTGAAAATAGCTATTGCTCAGTTGGGCCATGAGCTACAGGTCTGTAATTTCACTATGTTATAGCTGACCCAAAAGTAGCTGAATAACATATTTACACAAATTTCTGTAAACGTAATAGTTTTCAAGTTATAAGTGATTTACTCAACAGTGATAACCTAAAAGTAGCTATTACTCAGCTATGCCATGAGCTACAGGTCTGACAATGCACTGCAAAACTGCCATTCAGGATGTGTTGGTGAGAGCCGAGATTGTCTTCTTCCATTATTTCAGAGAAAAAAATGACTCGACTACAGATATGTCAACCGCAATAAACAGAGAAGAACAAATATTTCATCTATTACTGGCCATTTCCCTCACAAACTGTCGTTTTCGTCCATTGTGAACTGATGAGTCGACTGCAATGCTGAAGTAGGAACACATGACTCATGAAGACAGAAGAAACGCATCCGTGTAACTGAGAGGAAGCAACTATTTCATCAATCCCACAGAATTTGTCACATAACCTGTTGTATATCCAGGAACTATACAGCCTTTTACTGGAGAATTCGTGATTTATTTAGTTTAACACAACATTCGCCATAATAATTTGTAGCTTCCTGTCTGAACTACTTCCTGTCCTTTTTCGATTGGGTGTTCACAAGAAATACCATGATTTCACCTTCTGTCCCAATGTGAAATGACACAACATTGGCGCACTACTGTCTCCTTGTAAGCGTTGATCATTCCAAAAACAACCTAACACTACCAAGACAGTGTAAAAAGGTTACTTGCTGCATTCTTTTGTAGATATAGATTGTCAGCAATGCACGGCTACTTAAAGATTCATGAATGCCCATTTCTATGGGAAAATGCTGTAACCCCAAGTGGTAGCAAGTCCATGGTAGCAAATTCTTCCAAAGAATTCCTTTCACCGTGCCCGGTGATGGATCTTCGACAATGCACACATATCTGAAGACTGGTGAATGGACAACTCTATGCCAGCTCTTCTGTCTACTACCGTGTACGGCTACATGAAGACATGGTGACAGGCACGGATCCCCTCACAGCATCATAGTTGTTTTACCGTTCATGGCTATCTATAGAACCCATCATCCGTATTGGAAACTGTTTCGTCTGTGGTGGTTGCATTGGCGTCACGGTGCCGGCCACGGAACCGTTGATGACCACCTTCAGGCCACTGATAAACTCCTGGTCCATGTTAGTGGCCTTTTCTGCTGCATATACCTCATTGAGGTAGCAGAATAACCATAACAACTTGAATGTACTGCCTGGACAGAGCTCCACAGCCAGTGCAGTGATGGATGCACTGCTGTACCCGGAGCCATCCACGGAGCCGTCACGAAAACCTGCTGGTCACTATCCATTCCTTCTGTAACTGCCTCAGCCTTTCTGGGGTTGTTCTTCTCAACCTCCTGGACACTCTATTAATGGTTGTTTCTGCAGTACTTGCCCCAGTGAGGCAGCAGAGCTTAACCAAACAGTTTTTGAAGCACATTCCCCATATATATTTTAAATTTGATTAAAAAAATGCAGATATGAAGAAATCTCCCAGCATTCTTCAAATGTGTGAATCTACTGTGATATCATTGTAGAAAGAGTTATTCCTCATCATCCCAAGCACAGAATCTACTATATTCAACTCAGAAGAGAAAGCAGAACTGTTACTTGAATATCTGATGAAAAATCTTTGCTGAGTATCCTGCATATATTCCAACTATGTTAAAATAAAATGCCAGGAAATGATGAAGAAATGAAGAACTTAAACAATTCTTAAAATCCATCTAAATGTAGATATTCCATAGTATAATACTTCAGCAATTTTGAAATAAACAAAACAGCAAATGGTTTCTAGTCGATGTTTACTCTCAGATGACCAAATAAAATATAAAGTATAAAGGAACTAGGGACTATGCGCAGTCCACACATGCGCAGAGTACTAAAAGAATATATCTTTTAAAAATATTTGAGCTAGTCGTGGATGTTTGCTCTCGCCAACGCATAGCAATAGTGAGGATAAGGTAATGGTATTTTATACAATAAAATAACATATTTATACAAAATTCCCTAAATGCAATAGTTTTGAGTTACGGGTGATTTTGCTCGTTATGGAAGGTACTGAAAAGTCAGAAACTAGCTACTACTCACTTAGCTATTGGGATAGACACCCAAGTTACTCACCATGTTGTTGTTATGAAAAAAGTAGCTGAATAATATAATTTAACAAATTCTCTAAATGCAATACTTTTCAAGTTATAGGCGATTTAGTGCATGATTTCTTGAATTTTAACTAGAAAAAGGACACCCTGTTGATAGTAGCTGTGACATATGAATAGAAACAGGTAGTGCTGGGAGATCGCCATGATTTTAACTGTCAATGTTCGTATCGGAAATTTGTGAACAAACTTCGAACATTTCCGATCATGGAGTCGAAAGTGTAAACCAGACAGAAAAAATCAAATATTAAATGCTAACAAATAAAATACACACAAATTACTACAAATATAACCAAAATATATCCTAAAAGCCATTCACAGACGTCTCCCTCACTAGCAGACCATGCTTGATGTATCCTCGTTTGTGATTGGCTGATTTTGTGATTACCTTGACAACAGTGGGAAAACCCCAAGGTGTTTCTTGTTACATTATTTTTATTGCATTCACGACTAGTTTTATGATTTTCACTGATTAATATTTCAGATTTTTACAAAATATTGTTCTAGTTAGTGTTTTATTGTGGCCAAAGGGCTACAAAGAAGACAGTTTAGCAAACATCGGTTGTACTTAAATTTTACCGATCATTGATCGGCAATGAGCCAGGGAGCGATAATACCAAAGTTGCAAACATCGTCCCAGCACTAGAAACAGGATAGCATAGAAGAACACACATTATCATGTGTAATGTCCACCCCATGAACCTTTTGCCAAAATCGTACAGTAGTCTTACAAGACCCTGTTTCATATGTAAAATATATCAATGATGCTTAAATATTAATTAGTATACATGTAAATTATTTCAGCTTTATGCCTTTTTGCATTGGTTGGGCCGAAAATTTCGACGAAATCGCTCTTGCACAGTTAAGGCGATAGAAGCAAATTTTTCTTTTTCCATTTTTGGCAAAAATTTGCAAAATTCAAAATGGCCGCCATTTTTGGGAAGAGGAAAATTTTTTGAAAATTGCCAAGAGTACATTGCTTAGATACCCTGTGGGTTGAAAATTTCGACGAAATCGCTCTATCTTGCACAGTTAAGGAGATAGAAGCAAATTTGTTTTTTTCCCGTTATTGACAAAAATTTGAAAATTCAAAATGGGCGCCATAGGTGGGAAGAGGAAAATTTTTTGAAAATTGCCAAGATTTCATTTCTCAGATACCCTGTGGGTTGAAAATTTTGACGAAATTGCTCTATCACGTACGGTTAAGGAGATAGTAGCAAATTTGTGTTTTTCCATTTTTCGGCAAAAATTCGAAAATACAAAATGGCCACCATTTTTGGGGAGGGAATTTTTTTTTTGAAAATTGGCAAGAGTACATTGCTCAGATACCCTGTGGGTCGAAAATTTCGACGAAATCGCTCTATCTCGCACGGTTAAGGTGATAGAAGCCAATTTGTGTTTTGCCATTTTTGGCCAAAATTCGAAAATTCAAAATGGCCGCCATTTTTGGGAAGGGAAATTTTTTTTTGAAAATTGCCAAGAGTACATTTCTCAGATACCCTGTGGGTCGAAAATGTCAACAAAATCGCTCTATCTCGCACGGTTAAGGAGATCGAAGCAAATTTGCGTTTTTCCATTTTTGGCAAAGTAGCTATCGACCTAAGTAATACTCATACTAAATTTGGTAAAGATATGTCATATATTTTTCCTTAAAATGCCTGGAAACAAAAGAAGTACACAAAAGTAGCTAAGTAGCTATTACTCAGTTAGCTATAGACCTATCTTGCAATCTCATGCAAGCTATTAACCCAGTAAACACCCACACCAAATTTGGTAAAGATAGAACAAATACTTTTCCTTCAAATGAGCGGAAACCAAGTGTCCGGACGGCGGACGGCGGAAAAAGCAAAAATAATATGTCCACCCCCCAGTGGGGTGGACATAATAATACATTCAAAATTATTTTAAAATTTCATAAAAAATAATTAAAAATGATCCTGGCCTGATACTCACACAAGGGAATCTACTAGTGACCTAGTACATATAAGCAAGACAGGAGGCAAACCCCTGCAATAGTCAATGAGAAAATAAGTGATTCAGTGCATGATTTCATGAATTGTAATGCATTAAAAATTAGTTTAAAAACTCATAAAAGAATTAAGACAGATCCAGGCCTAATACTCACACAAAGGAATCTACTAGTGGTCTAGTACATATATGCAAGATATGAGAGAAATTCCTGCAATAGTCAATGAGAAAATTGTGATAAAGTGTTGAAATTTTCACACTTTTGGTGGGGGTACCTCCTTTGTAACGTCTCTAACAAACAGACGAACAGACAGATTTGCATGCCTTGAACAATTTTTCATCCTCGATAGATAAGGTATCTTTAAAAAAAACAGCATGTCTCTAGGCCTTGTAGTTTTGGAGGAGAAGTTGTTCATGTGGACGCTGCAGAGTGACGACATTAAAAAAACACTTTGGCCACAGCTTTGCCTTTGATGCTCCCACAGACTAGGATGATTTATCTGAAGATGTTTGTTCTGTCCCAACTTTTGCCTGTTTCAGAAAAAACCTAAAATCTTATCTCTTCAAAAATGATTTCCCACCTAAGCATATAAACTATCTGATGTCTTTATGGTATGGACCTGATTATGTCCATGGAATGATTACTGATTTGGTTCTAATTATACACCTTAGAGTCTGCCTTTGCAAAGATGAAGCATGATAAAAGTACTGAATAGAACAGAACAGATCATATATAGAATCTGAATTTTTCTATTATCAGGCCTCAGACCCACTCTTCCAACTCTATTTAACACTGTTATTTTAGCCCTTTCATTATCCGTCATTCTATTATCCAACCTCATAGTTTCTTCCCAAAGAGGGTCAGATAACAAAGATTCTACTGTATATTCAATGCAAAAATAAAATTTCAAATGTTTTTCTAACTGAAATGTAGTGTCAAAAATGAAAATTAACCGTTACAGTAAATATTACATTCAGGTCCTGTCATTTGTATTCTTACAATAACAAATATCACATTAAATTTTCAACACAAAAATTATTTTTATAGGTTTCATATTCCCCCTAGTCTTGTAACCTGGAAGTTGGGCATAAAATCATTGAGACTTTCTTTTATATTGCTCCTAAGGATTTTAAATGTGAAAACAATTTACGGGTAATAAAGGGTATTGATTCATTCGGTGAGCTAATTTGAACTTAGAATATGCTGCTGCAAAAATTGAAAAACAAAGATTATTGTGTACTGTACTTGATCTTTCTTGGCTGTAGGAAAACTGATATTCCTTCACATGAGCTCGGACTCCTGGTTTACAATCGGGAAGATCCCAGATTAAAAGCAAAGTATTGGCCTCTGATCTTGCTTTGTCATCAAATCGCACCTCTCCCTCTGGTGGTTTTATGTCTGCAATGAATACAGTATCAAATGTTAAATTTATACCAACAAATGAAAATCATCAATGGCATCAACCTGTTTTTTTTAATCTGGGTAAAATTACGTAAAATTTACTAAAATACTGCCAACAGAACCACGACAAGAAATATTACTAAGTGGAACTTTTGCAAGGGAATCACTACAAATAATGAAACTAGAAAAAGGACACCCTGTTGATAGTAGCTGCGACATATGAATAGAAACAGGATAGCATAGAAGAACACACATTATCATGTGTAATGTCCACCCCATGAACCTTTTGCCAAAATTGTACAGTAGTCTTACAAGACCCTGTTTCATTTGTAAAATATATCAATGATGCTTAAATATTTATTAGTGTACATGTAAATTATTTCAGCTTCATGCCTTTTTGCATTGGTTGGGTCGAAAATTTTGATGGAATCACTCTATCTTGCACGGTTAAGAAGATAGAAGCAAATTTCTGTTTTTCTATTTTTGGCAAAAATTTGAAAATTCAAAATGGCCGCCATTTTTGGGAAGAGGAAAATTTTTTTAAAATTGCCAAGAGTACATTTCTTAGATACCCTATGGGTCAAAAATTTCAACGAAATAACTATTTTGCACGGTTAAGGCAAATTTATGTTTTTCCATTTTGGGCAAAAATTCGAAAATTCAAAATGGCCGCTATATGTGGGGAGCGGAACATTTTTTGAAAATTGCCAAGACTACATTTCTTAGATACCCCATGGGTCGAAAATTTCGACGAAATCGCTCTATCTCGCACGGTTAAGGAGATAGAAGCAATTTTGTGTTTTGCCATTTTGGGCAAAAATTCGAAAATTCAAAATGGCCGCCATTTTTGGGAAGAGGAAAATTTTTGAAAATTGCCAAGAGTACATTGCTTAGATACCCTGTGGGTCGAAACTTTCGACGAAATCCCTCTATCTCACATGGTTAAGGAGATAGAAGCAATTTTGTGTTTTGTATTCTTGGGGAAAATTCGAAAATTCAAAATGGCCGTCATTTTTGGGGAGGGGAAATTTTTTTTGAAAATTGCAAAGGTTACATTCCTTAGATACCCTGTGGGTCGAAAATTTCGACGAAATCGCTCTATCTCGTACGGTTAAGGAGATATGAGCACATATGCCTTTTTCAGTATTCAAAATAGCCAATTACTCATTTATTTAATTAATTACTCACTCATCTATGAAGCAATTCCCTCCAAAAGCAATCCCATACAAGCTATTAACCCAATGAACCTCCGTACCAAATTTCAGAAAGCTAGGCTTATTAGCATTCCTTAAAATGTCTGGAAACCAAAGAGATACTCAAAAGTAGCAAAGTAGCTATTACTCAGTTAGTTATAGAGCTATCATCACCAAAAGCAATCCCATACATGCTATTAACCCAATAAACTTGCATACCAAATTTGGTAAAGATAGGATAAGAACTGTTGCCTAAAATGTCTGGAAACCAAGTGGGACAGCGGACGCCGGACCGCGGAAAAAGCAAAAATAATATGTCCCCCCCAGTGGGGTGGACATAATTATCTTCTTGATACAATCACATATAAACAACTCTCTGATGCCTGATATGGATAAGGCATCTGCATAATTATTTAAATTATGTTCTTTATTACACATAAAAAATTGCCCTTTGGCCTGATAATAAAGAAGATATAAGGTTTTCTTAATGTTAACTCTGTTTAACTTTTCAGTAGGGGTAAAAGAAGCCATTTACTAATTTCACTCACTGTTATAAGAAAGTAGCTATTGCTCACTTAGCTATTGACATGGACCTCTAAAACAAGTACCACCTTGTAGGTAGAGAGAAACATATTTTTTTTAAATGCTCTAATCTCAGTCATTTTTGAGTTTGAGTCATTTCATTTAAACAAATAACACTACAGTCCTTCCTTTTGGAAAAAATAGTGTTGCAAATGCCCGTACCCCACAGCCCAGGGAAATAGTTTTCGAAACTATGAGATATAGAAGAGATGAAACAATACAAAGATCAGGAGACTTTCACAGCAAACAATATCAGTTATGTAAAGGTCCAAATAATGTTAATAGAGAATACAATGTTAAAGAGAGAAAATGTCTGTAAATTATGAAGATGTAAAATTTATTAATTGAAGTACAGATACAAATAGAAATAGCCCTACAAAGTAAAAATACATATAATAATCAGTTAAAGCAATCCATATATCTTTGTCATAAGTGAAATATGTCTCAACTATGGAAGGTGAACATACTAGAGACCACACCATGACTTAGCATACCTGTACATCTAACCAACGAACCATCTAAAAATCAACTTTCTACACCTTCTGCAACTTTTTCTTTGTACAAAATCTGAGATATCGCCCAGACAAGATTTTAAAGGTCAAATTCACTACAACAAGGCTTAATACAATTGTTGCTCACTTAAACCTTCTAATCAATGTCCCTAGCAAATATCAACATCCTACACCTTACGGTTTCCAAGATATAGCCCGGAAAAGATTTTAAAGTTTAAGGTCACTATGACAAAGGTCAAATAAAGGTCATACCTTGATATTGCATACCCAATCTCCTACCTAATGTCCATACCAAACATCAACCTTTTACTCTATGGACAGATTCGACGATATAGTCTGGACAAGATTTTAATGGTCAAGATCACTACAGCAAGCTCCCAGGTCAAATGAAGGTCACACCATGATGTTGCACACCTACACTACCTAACCAATGTCCCTACCAAGTATCAACTTCCTACACTTTACAGTTTTGGAGACATAGACCGGACAAGATTTTAAAGGCAACTATGGCAAGGCCAAAGCTCAAATCAAGGTCACACCACGGCATTGCACATTTACACGTCCAACTAATGTCCCTATGATGTTTCACCTTCCTACAGCTCACGGTGTCTGAGATTTTGCTTCGACAAGATTGTAAAGGTCAAGGTCACTACAGCAAGGTCAAAGGTCAAATCAAGGTCACAGCATGATGTTCCACACTTACACTCCCCAAACAATGTCCCTATCGCTTATAAACTTCCTATACTTTACGGTTTCTGAGATGTTGCCTGAACAAAATTTTAAAGGTCAAGGTCACTATGGCAAGGTCAAAGGTCAAATCAAGGTTACACCATAATGTTGCACACCTACACCCCCTAACTAATGTCCCTACTAAGTATCAACTTCTCACACTTTATGGTTCTAGAGATATAGCCTGGAAAAGATTTGCTAACCCAAGGTCACTATGGCAAGATCAAAGGTCAAATCAAGGTCACACCATGACATTGCACACCTGCTCTCCCCAACCAATGTCTCTACTAAGTTTCAACTTTCAACACCTTATGGTTTCTGAGATACAGGCTGGATAAACTTTTCCTGCTGCCCGCCCAACCAAATGCCATAGGTGAAAACAATATCTGTACAGCCCTTAAAGGCTGTGAGGTAAAAACTGCACAACACACATGTACACAAGCAAACACAAAAGGAAGTTTATAATCTCTCAGGCCAATATACCCATATATACCCATATACCAAATTTAAAAGGTCTACATGAAACAATGAAACGTTTTTTTAAGTTACTGCCTTATAAGTTATTGTCTTGACCTTTAGAAGGCCATTTATGGTCTTCTATTGAAGACCAAGGCCACAAAACAAAATTGCAAATTTAATAAGTAAATTAAATTTTTATAAGTTAATACCCTATCCAATGGACAATTGCTAAACCGGTCGGCGCAGACCGGCCCGCCAAACGCCAGAAAAAGACGTCCTGTGTTTCCACCGGCTGGCCGGTCCCAGTACTGTGCATTCGCCAGGTGGCGCATGGTATTTACTTCCTGTCTAGACAACATGACGTCATAGCATCTTTTTCGTTGTCTAAAACTATTAGACCCCTAGTAAGCTGATAGCGGGGTCGGTGGGAGGGTCTTGTGTGTCCATTGGATAGGGTATTAACTTATAAAAATTTAATTTACTTATTAAATTTGCAATTTTATTGCGTTAATACATCCTATCCAATGGACAATTGCTGAATAACTACCGCTTGGTCGGCGGGTAAGTTACTAGGGACTTATGTGAACTCACAAGTAATAGCAAATTTTAACCTACGGTCTAGGCTGACTTCGTCAGGAGACCTATAGGTCCAGGCCTGGGTTGACTTTAAGGTCAGGAAACCCTGCAAGGCCATGGTCGGTTGCCAGCAGCCAGTTACCTGGGGCTATACCGCCGTCGCCCCCCCCCCCCCTTTTCGCAGACCTGCTCTGAGGTAGGGGAAGAGAGGGATGAGTTCAGTCCCAGAATGCAAATAAACCTCCCAAAGGAAGCACGCCACACTTAATTCTTATGTACATGAAGAACTGTTATGCACATATACAAATCTCCTCAATCTAAGGGCCACTTGTGGATCTGCTGAGCAGCCACTACCGAGCCCAATTGGTAAAGCTCTGAATCTGCCCAAGCCCTGCCCTTCATATAGAACTGTGTGAAGGTATTGTGACTTCAGTGGCAGGCTGACAAGATTGGATCTAAGGAGACTCCCAACTGGAAGACCTTAGAAGCAGCAAAGGCCCTGACATCATGGGCTTTAACCTGATGTTAAATGTGGGCCTCCTGGTCAGAGAGCTCATAACATAGGATCACAGTCTGCTTGATCCAAGAGGAGATAGTGGCAGGTGAGATGTCTTTGTTGAAACCTTTCTTAAAGGAGACAAAAACCACCTCCTTATTCTGCCTGATGTTTGAGGTCCTGTCCAAATAGTAGCACAATGCTCTGACCGGACAGAGGGACCTGTCAGACTTGAGGGATCTATCCAGAGTCGGGGCCAGGGCTGTTATAACCCCAGGGGCCACACTGGACACTCTATGGCCAGCTGATTCTAGGATAGAAAGCTGGGTGATGGATACAGGGACACCTTTGACCAATCGGATTGGTGTCCAATATATCAGTTTTGCCAGGCATGAATCTCACTTTTGCACTTGCCCGACCCAAGGGCCAAGAGGAATACCGTCTTAAAGGTCAAATGCTTCAAGGGGGCCTCCTTGATTGGATCAAATGGATTCTTAGCTGGTGCACGGCCAGTAAGAAGTTCCAGGAGGGTATGCCACTCCTGCCTCTGGGTCTGTCTCTGAGGAAACTATCCAGGAGACGAGCAAGATTTTCGTCCTTACTGATGTTGAAGGGTGAATTTCCAGTTTATCAACAATGGGTGACCTATAACCATCAATGGTGCTGGGCTGTTTGCCAAGCATGTATCTCACTTCTACGCTTGCCCAAACCCAGGGCCAAGAGGAAAACTGCCTTGAAGGTCAAATGCTTCAAGGAGGCCTTTAATTGGTTCAAAATGAACCTGGTCAGCTGGTGCAAAAACCAGGGAGAGGTTCCAGGAGGGGGTTCCCCTCCGGCCTTTGGGTCTGTCTCAGTGGAAGCTATCCAGGAGACGAGTGAGATTTTCATCCTTACTAACATTGATGGGCAAATTCTAGACTATCAGCAATGGCTGACCTGTAACCATCAATGGTACTGGGCTGCAACTTCCTGTCCTGAAACAGGTACCTAAGGAAGTAAACAACTGACTTTACAGGTGGTGCCCGAAGTCCACCTGATGAATGATACATCACTTGGTAAAAAATGACCCATTTGCCTCATAGACTGATCTGATTGACCCCCCTTTGAGGAGCCTCAATTCTTTCTGCCACTGCCTCAGACAAGTCCTGCTCCTCGATTGCTGAGGCTCTAGGAGCCCTGCATGGAGATTAAGATTTGTCAGATTTCTGTGAGGGATCTGATCGAATGGCTGTGAACAGGCTGGACAGGTTGGGCAGGCTCAGTGGGATGTGGCTGGACATGGCCACTAGATCCCAAAACCAAGGCATGTTGGGCCACCCCAGAGCAATCAGAATAATTCTCTTACATGGGGAGTCTTGCAACTTCTCCACCACTTTGCCCAATATGGCTGATGGTGAGAAGGTGTATGCTTTTAGATCCTACCATGGCCGACTGAGCACATCCACTGCTGTGGCCAGGGGATCCGGTACCGGTGACACAAAACAGAGGCGACTTGTTGTTGAACCTCGTGGCAAATAAGTTTATTTTGGGCCGGTGCCACCTACTGCATAGAGTGGAAGACCTCTGGAAGGAGAAACCACTGTTGGAATGGTCTGGCCTAGCCTGGACAGCCTGTCTGCTACCATATTAGGCCGGCCTGGAATGTGTCGTGCTTTAGAGTCACTTGTTTCCTGGTACACCAGGTCAAGATTCTCCATAGTAGGGCACAAAGTGGGCCCGACCTCATTCCTCCTTCCTTTATGTATGACACTATTGTGGTGTTGTCAGTTGCTACATTGTCAAGTACTATCTTGTTGAGCAAAGGTCTTGGAACTCTTTTAAAGCCAGAAAGGCTGCTTTAAGTTCTAGATAGTTTATATATACAACTTGCTTCCCGGAGGGGACCAGGTTGTTCTTGCCAAGTGCTCATCTAAGTGAGCGCCCCACCCTTCTATTGATGCGACTGTAAATATTTGCAGAGCATGTTTTATTGGGTGTAATGGTTGGCTTGTAAGTGCATTGTCTTCCTTCAGCCGCCATTGTAAATGGGGGTGTAGGGACCTGGGGACTTGGATCACCTTTGCAGTGATTCTGGATACCCTCCAGTTGTTTTAGAGATGCCACTGTATGGGTCTCATATGAAGTCTGCCTAGATTAACATGCTTTTCTGTAGATGTTAGTAACCTATTAAGGACATGAATTCCCGGACCGGGCAAGCCGGTAGGGATAGCAGTTTAAACATAGTCTCTTGAGGGTTCTGCCACCGGTCCAGAGTCGGTCGGAACCGATCAGACCTGAAGTCGAACTGGTAGCCTACAAAATCGAAGTCTTGTTTGGGCTCCAGCTCTGATTTCTCTAAGTTCATCAGCCAACCCAGTTGCTGACACATTATTTACTAGCTCCTGTGTATGTTGGAGACAAGCCTGGTGGGATCTGGCTCTCACCAACCAGTCATCTAGGTACTGGTGGCTTCTTAAATCCTTGTGTATGGCTATCAATTTCACCTGCTTTGGTATCACGGTAAACTCCAAAAGTGCTGTGGACCAACTGAATGGCAGGGCCTTGAACTGGTATGCCCGACCTTGGATGTGAAATCTCAGGCATTTCCTGGATTGTTCTTATATAGGTATATGGACATAGGTATCCCTCCTTCAACAGTTGTACTACCTAGGGTCCAGCCCCCAAGGCTTCCTACGTTCCCAAAAAGGGCTTAGTCTGGAACCTATAGGCAGACTGTGTGCCACATTTGGGACATTTGGTATTCTGACAAACATTTTCTGTCCCTCCGGACACTGGTCCGGTCTGGTGACAATGATCCAGGTTAACAGTCTCTCTGTTCTTATTGTGGTCCGGTGGGGCTGACACAACTTTTCACATTAATAGACTCTTCGCCCTGGGCCAGCAGCCTATAAGGTGCAGTATTTACAGAGCAATTGTCATTTGTGAGATGTCTGACCCCTGGCCGGACATGATGACAAAATTTATTATCTCTCCAGTCAAGTCCAGCACCGATAACAGGTTGTTGAGAGGTGTGATAAGGGACACTGTCATATCCCTGTCATATCACCAAGACCACTGACCGGTCTAAGAATTCTCTGTAACCAAATAAGCCGGAGGTAACTCTCTCCGGTACCCGGGCTCCATACTCGGTACTTTACTGTAACTAGTAATTCTCTGTAACAAAAAACTAGCAGACTGGGGTCATCCATGAATTTTGACAGCTACTGGTCTATATTTAGCCAGCTTTTTTTTTTTTTTTTTTTTTTGTGTGTGTGTGTAACCAGTTGGGTTGAAGCACTGTACAGTAAGGACTGTGTAGCCAACACCCTGTTAGTAGACTTTGTAACCAGTAGGTTCAAGCAATTGTACAAGACTGTGTAGCCAGTACCAGTCGGTACACTCTGTAACCAGTTGTTGAAGCAAGTGTACAAGGCTGTGTAACCAGTACCAGTCGGTACACTCTGTAACCAGTTGTTGAAGCAATTTTACAACTATCATCTGTGTTGAATTCAGCTTGCTGTAGGTTTCCTCCATTAATTAAAGTATTTCTTAAATCGCACGTCTTATTTGTAGATTTGACAGTTACTGGGAAAGCCCTTGTGAACTATTTTTAGAAACACTTGGTGTTCGGTGTGTCACGTGATTGGCTGATTGGAGCTCGTCAGTTGTGACGTTCTTTTGTGATACTTAAACATGCAAATGCGCAGTATTCTGCTCATCCACAAACCCCACTACCGACAATGAAGCCGGGTCTGCAAGGCAGGGACTGGAATCACAGAAGACGTGAGTTCTGAAGAACGCACTTCCGACCTTCCTGGTCGGTGAAAACACGTGACCTGCTTCGTGATTGTTCGGAAGGACACGCGATTGGCTGACTGGGGATGACGTCAGTATTCGCGTTCTTTGTGTGATGCTTTACCGGCAACTTTACAGTCCACAAAACCCCACTACCGACAACAAGGCCGGGTCTGCAAAGCAGGGACTGTAGTCACAGTAGACGTGAGTTCTGAAGAACGCACTTCTGACCTTGCTGGTCGGTGAAAACACGTGACCTGCTTCGTGATTGGTCGGAGGACACGCGATTGGCTGACTGGATATGACGTCAGAGGTCGCGTTCTTTTGTGCTGGTCGGTCGGCTGATGCTTTAAAAGCAGAGAAGCCTGGGCCAGTGCGCCCTGTAGATGAAGTCCTGGCCGGTCTGAAGTCGATTCTTCTTCTCAGCCGGCTGTACACTCAAACCAGTTTCCTGGCCATCCACCTCCCTTACTACCGACACAAGTGCCGGGTCCACAAGGGAGGGACTGAGAGTGATTAAAGATGAAGTTCCTTCTATGTAAATACTAGGTGAGGTCGGCTGAACATGAGCTTGCCGGTCGACTAATGCTTTACAGCAAAGATGTCTGGACCAGTGCGCTCTGAAGAAATCTGAAGAATTCATCTCTTGCTTCTGATGAAAAAACACTAAATACTCGAGCTAGGCTGGTGTGACTGATGCTTTACAGCAGAGAAGTCGGTACCAGTGCGCTCTGAAGAATGCACCTCTTGGGGAATTCCTTCTATTTGCATTGTTCAAAACTACGTAGATTGAAGTTGCAGCAGAGAAGTCTTTACCAGTGCGCTCTGATGAAGAATGCAGCTTTAAAATGCATGGGGAATCCCTTCTATTTACAGTGTTCAAAACTACGTAGACGGAAGTTTTCCGTGATACTTATTGTAGTACTAGAAAAGACGTTTCTATGGTGACTGTAGCTGGAAGTTACAGAAGGTATCCTCAAACAAAAGACACTGATAAAATTACCTGTATATCCATAATTCCTCAATATTGTCGATCTGCCCCTAACAACACAATGGTTGAATGGGAGGAAACTAGTAAAATGGCTGCCATGTTCCCTGTCGTAACTGCCCTATCATCAACACTAAATTGAGTCAGCTAGGGAGCGTTTCCAGCAGATTTCTCGATGTATATCCGTGCTTGATACGTAGGTAACACTTTTACAATAAAATATTTGCAAAAAAGGTATAAAATCCGTCATAATGCACACTTTCCTTAAAATATCTGGAGATTGTTGAAAACACGTCTGCACAGTACACACGCCAAACGAAAAAGATGCTATGACGTCATGTTGTCTAGACAGGAAGTAAATACCATGCGCCACCTGGCGAATGCACAGTACTGGGACCGGCCAGCCGGTGGAAACACAGGACGTCTTTTTCTGGCGTTTGGCGGGCCGGTCTGCGCCGACCGGTTTAGCAATTGTCCATTGGATAGGATGTATTAACGCAATAAAAGTCTAATGCTTGTGAAAGAAAATCTCTGTGGGAAAAAAGGCATGCCAATGTTTGAAGGCCAGCCATGACCTTGAAGAAGGAGGTTGAAAGTCAAATTTCTGCATGCTTGAGGAATATATATGTATTATATAAATGTTATACGATGTGAGTACTAGGCTAAAATATGAAGAAATACACCCACAGTTGACTGCTAGAAGGTGAAAAAGGTCTGCATATATTTTTTTTAAGTTATCATGCATGAAAGGAAATCTCTGTGGCAGGGACCATGATAAAACTAAATGTCTCTGACATGGTGGGACCATGATAAAACTAAATGTCTCTGACTTTTATATGTGGAAATAATTCTGGAATTACACATAAATGACTTACTTAGGACTGACGACAATGGGGCATCCATTTAAATCTTGAAATAGTAATTTTTGTTACACAATCACGCATAAACAATATTTTCAGGACCAATACAAAGACGTTTCACTTAAGTGTTGATACTTTACACAAGAGTAATGTAAAGGACATGTAAACTACTGTCTAGTTTCTAAAACATACCCTCTTCTGCACTATAGAGGCAATCTGCAAAATGAAGACCACTGCTGATGCTACTTTCTTTTTCTGCAGAAATTGCAAAAGCAAGTTTCTTGACATTTTCAAAATAACTGGCATTTGTTTCAAAATTACCACTTTCTTCTGAAATGTGTTCCCAATGTAGTGGCTCTCCATCCTTACATTTTACATTTTTGTCACTTTCCAATTGGTCACTCTAGTATAAAATACAGTAAGAAATATGAAATCTTAAACAGTATGTGACACTGATGACTCGTCATTATTCAAATCTAATCTAATGTGGACTTTTATAGCACTTTATCTCCAGCAATTGATAACTAGATTGGGCCAACTCGGCGCCAACATATCCCCAGACAGGTCATCACTCACGCCACAGGTTTTGATCGGGAATTTTTTAAAACATAATTACCCATTATTATATGAACTTCAGCACATCAATCTACTCTGTTTATATCTCCCCAAGGAAGATGGTGTATCCCCAGACGCCGAATACATAACTCAAATTATATTTTCAATCTTCCTGCAATGATAACTCTAAACCTATTTTCAAAGTATTTAAATGATTGATGATTGAATGTCCATTCTAAAATAATAATCCCAAAAGAGCATATCTGTTTCTATATTTGTTGACAAATAAAATATTATTTTTAACTCAACTCATCATATTTTTCAATCTTCCTTCAAAGTATTTAAATGATTGATGATTCAATGTCCATTCTAAAATTCATAATCCCAAAAGCGCATATCTGTTTCTATATTTGTTCACAAATAAAATATTATTTAAAAAAAAATTATTTATATTATTATTTTATTATATTATTTTTAGAATTTGCAAATTGTTTTCAGTTATTCATTTCCTCTATACCTATATATGTGGTCCATATATATGCAACCTAAATATGTGACACAATCTCAGTTCTGACTCCCCTTTGTGTTATATGTAATGAAGCCCACCACCTCCCACCCCCACCCCTCTCCCCTTCTCCACACCTCTCTCACTATTACACAAGATCTGCAACCCCATTGAGTTCTTTGTTTCTCATCTGATATCATTAAATACCTTTGTTTATTTAGTGTCACTCAATATAGCTGGAGGTCCCAGAGGTGGGTGGGGGGAATCCGGGTGGGGGATGTGGGTTGAGCATAAATGGTAAACAAACAATCTATATAAAAGGGGTACTCAAATACAAAAAGAATTGAGAATTTTAAGTATGTGATTATCAACTGAAATGAGTTCATAACTGTAGGAGCTGTGCCAAAATTAACTGAGGCAAGTTGAATAAAACTGGGCTAGTTGAGGGTTAAAAATCCCCTAGTTTTACTACATAAGGATATAATTTCATTAATATTGGGACTTAAAGCTCACTTAAAGTGTCCATTTTGTCTACTTCAATATGTTTCACCAGTTTCATTTTAAAAAGTGAAAAACTCAGCAAGCAGAGGTATAACAAACAAAAATAAGTTCTTAAAAGACTAAGATAGCCATAACATTATTAATATTCAAAATTTAAATAGACAGGCATTTCCTTTTAAAAATTCAAAGATTTCAGCTCTATAACCCACATAGTTTGACAGTTACTGGGCTTTAAAGTGGCATAATATCCATAAATTGGGTTTCTGTGGGCATTTTACAATTGTTAAAGAGACCTTAGCAATTAAACTACAGATCTGAAACTTTTTGGGGGGACATACATAACAAACAAAAATCATATATAATACAGTTTAAGACTTGTCACACTAAGCATTTCCAAATAACAGGGCAAAATACGGAAAAAATGTCAAAAAAGGCACTTGGGCGAGTGTCTATGGCCCTCATACACAGGTTAAATGTCTACTAAAAACCTTGATTTTCGGCATATGTAAAAAGGACATAATAATGCATTCCCAGATGGGATTTCAGCTCCATCAATCACATAGTTTAACAGTTACAGGGCTTAAAGGTGGTAAAAAGTCCAAATATTGGGTCATTGTGGGCCTTTTAGAGATCTCGATGTGGCTTTCAAATTAAAGCTTCAGACTTAAAATTTGTTACATACTAAGATTACACATAGAATATGTATCTAATAAAGTTTGAAACTTCTCAGACTTACCATTTCCAAGTTACAGAGCAAAATATGTGAAAAATGTCTTAAAAGGGTCACTCAGGTGGGTGTTAAAGGTCCTCATACACAGGTTAAATGTCTACTTGAAGCCTTGATTTTTGGCACATGTAAAAAGAACATAATAATGTATTCCCAGATGAGATTTCAGCTCTATCAGTCACATAGTTTAACAGTCACAGGCCTTAAAATTGGCAAAAAGTCCAAATACTGGGTCTTTATGGGCCTTCTAGAGACCTAAATGTGGCCTTCAAATTAAAGCTTCAGACTTAAAATTTGTCACATACTAAGATTACACATAGAATATGCATCTAATACAGTTTGAAACTTCTTAGACTTACCATTTCCAAGTTACAGGGAAAAATATGTGAAAAATGTCTAAAAATGGTCACTCGGGTGGGGATTTATGGTCCTCATACACAGGTTAAATGTCTTCTTAAAGCCTTAATTTTTGGCACATATAAAAATAACATACTAATATCTTCTCAGATAGGATTTGAGCTCTATCAGTCACATAGTTTGACAGTCACAGGGCTTAAAAGTAGCAAAAAGTCCAAATATTGGGTCTTTGGGAGCCTTTTAGAGACCTCAATTTGACCTTCAAAATTAAAGCTTCAGACTTAAAATCTGTTACATACTAAGATTACACACAGAATATATATCTAATACAGTTTGAAACTTCTCAGACTTACCATTTCCAAGTTACAGGGAAAAAGATGTGAAAAATGTCTTATAAGGGTCACTCGGGTGGGTGTTTATGGTCCTGATACACAGGTTAACTGTCTATTAAAGGCCTAAATGTTGGGGCACATATAAGAAAACACATAGATATATTCCCAGATGATATTTAACTTAGATGAGAGACATAGTTTGAAAGCTACAGTGCTTGAAAGTGGCAAAAAGTGCATAAATTGGGTCTCTGTGGGCACTTTTGAGACCTTAAGTCGACCCCTTTGGGTAAACCTACAGCCCTAAAATTTTCTACATACAAGGATTACATATCAAAGTTATACCTAGCGCAGTTTGAGACTCATCAGAATTATCACTTCCAAATTATAGGGCAAAATATGTGTAAAGTATAGCAAAAAATCCCTAAGTGGGGGTATTTATGGGCCTCAAACACAATTTTCTCCTCAACTTAAAGTCATGATTTTCGGCACATGTACTAAGAACATATTAATGTGTTGTCAGGTAAAATTTCAGCCAGCTGAGCATCATAGTTTGTGACCTACAGGGCTCTAAGTGGCCAAAAGTGCAATTTCTGACCTTAAGGTGGCCATAAGTTCTTTTTTACTGGGAGTTTAAGGTCACCTTAAAATAGGGATCTTCCTTTGGGCACCCTTAACATGTGTACCAAGTTTGAAAAAAAAATATTAATTTGTTTTTGAGTTATCGCGTCCACAAGGAAATTTCTACGGCGGCGGCGGCGGCGGCGCGACGGACCTGAATCCAATATATCCCCGACTTTCGTCTGGGGATATAATAACATTGCACACCTACACCCCCAACCAACGTCCCTACCAAGTATCAACTTCCTACACCTTACGGTTTCCGAGATATAGCCTGGACAAGAGTTTATAGGTGAAGGTCACTACGGTAAGGTCAAAGGTCAAATCAAGGTGAGACCATGACATTGCACACCTACACCCCCTAACCAATGTCCCTACCAAGTATCAACTTCCTACACCTCATGGTTTCCAAGATATAGCGCCGGACAAAATATTATATGTCAAGGTCACTACAGCAAGGTCAAAGGTCAAATCAAGGTCACACCATGACATTGCACACCTACACCCCCCTAACCAATGTCCTAGACTACATCTCAGCAGGGGTAGGCTTATATGAAACAACTGCCTTCTTGCTGTCCTTAACTGTGGAATCAGCAAATTTTCTCTGTAACCAACAATCCTCTGTAACCGGTAAGCGTCTATGCTGGTACTCCATCAGGTACTCAACCTCCAAAGCCATTTTCAATAGTTTCCAAGCAGGGGTAGGCTTATATGAAACAACTGCCTTCTTCCTATCCATAACTGTGGAATCAGCCGATTTTCTCGGTAACCAACAATCCTCTGTAACCGGTAAGCCTGGATGCTTTTCAATATCATGTACTCAACCTCCAAAGCCATTTTCAATAGTTACCATGCAATATAGTCAGCATTAAGTGTGAAAATATCTCTAAAATGGCCAAAAATGGCCTCGGTGAGGTACTTTGGCGGTCTGCGGATGACCTTCAATGAAGAGCTTCAAGGTCAAATTTATATTATATAAGGACAAATATATATGTATTGTATATACCAGCCTTAGGATGATCTAACTTTCTGTATATGAGAACTGGGCCAAAATGTGAAAAATGGCCAAAATGTGACCTTTAAGAGGCCACCAGTGACCTTGAAATTGCAGGTTAAGGTCACAAAACAATAGCTTTTGTGGCATTGCCCATATATACCCACATATCAAATTTGAAAGGTCTAACTAAAATATTTTTTATGTTATCAAGTCTAAAAGGAAATCTCTGTGGCGGCGGCGGCAGTGTGACTGTAATGCATCCTAAGTATCCCCGACTTTCGTCCGGGGATACAATAACAACATAACTTGCCATACCCACATATCCCAACCAATGACCTACGTAAGAGTCAACTTTCTATACTACGATAAGTTCAAGGTCACACTAAGTTGTTGCTCACCTACACCCTCTAACCAATGTTGTCATGAATATCAACTTTCTACACCATACAGGATATAGCCTTCACTACAGAAAGGTCAAATCAAGGTCACACCATGACATTGTAACCTAAACCCCTGACTAATGTCCATACCAAATATCAACCTTCTACCCCACAGATTCCAAGATATAGCCTGGACAAGATTTAAATGGTCATGGTCACCACAGAAGGCCAAAGGTCAAATCAAGGTCACACCATGAGGCTGCACATCTACACTCCCTAACCAATTTCCTTACAAAGTATCAACCTCCCACACCTTAGGGTTTCCAAACATAACCCAGGCAAGCTTCTTAGAGATGGTCAACGAAGTGAACTTCACACATACTTATTGTCATTTCAACAATCTTGACAGGAATTCTTAATCACTTTCATAAGTTTCAAAGAAATAATATGCATAGTACAAAGTTGGATAATACCCCAAAGATAGACTTTTTATGCCAATACTGTCATGTATTATTAGAAATATGTGAATTTTACAGGTGAATAAATATAATGTATATTGATTTTAAATGGTATTTGAATAGAACTGCCTGTGAAGGAAAAACAAATATCTGGTTGATGCCTTTAAGCCTTTACTGCCTTACTGAGAGTCAGAAATACACATACCTGCTTCAAGTAATGAAATAAGCACTAGTCACTGGATCTCTGAATGACTTTTCATTTAGATTACATAACCTCTCAAATAGAAAGAACCAAATCACATTCTATTTGACAATGGTAAAATTAGAAGAAAAAAATACTTATTTAAGAAATATGCTCACCTCGAGATACTTACCTGACACCAGTAAAGGGTGTAAGCTGAAATCCCTCCAACAGGTTTCCATGAATACAGAATACTGTGTGCGCTTTCATTGTAACGTACAACAAAGTCTTTAACAGACGGCCCTTTGGAATGAAATATACAGAATAAACTCTTTAAGAAACTTATTACCGCAAGATATTTGGGTCAATAGAAGGACAATACTGATTTAGAAATGAAATTATTTTCTCACATCATTAACTTATTTGTAAACTTCCTAAATCTACTGTTATACCTCCATCATATAACTAAGCAGGGAGAATAATGAGAAACAAACAATCAGTGCCCGTGAACGGGCTCTGTGTCAGCTGACTGTATATTTTGAGTTTCGGAGTAACAGAGAAAAAAGAGGACACAAAATTTGTGCCCTGTAAATGGTATTCAGAAGTAAAGTACCAAGTTTACTGTTAAGGTGTAAAATGTAGGTGGAAAATATATTCAAAGAAAATATTGTAAGTGCAATTGTTTTCAAGTGACACCTGATTTACTCAACACTGAGAACCTGAAAATAGCTATTGCTCAGATGTGTAATGAGCTACAGGTCTGCAATTTTACTATGTCATAGCTGACCAAAAAGTAGCTGAATAACATATTTAAACAAAATACTCTAAATGTAACAGTTTTCAAGTTATCACTAATTTACTCAACAGTGACCACCTCAAAGTAGCAAATGCTCAGCTATGTCATAAGTTACAGGTCTGCAATTTTATTATGTTATAGCAAACCCAAAAGTAGCTAAATAACATATTAAAAAACAAGACCACTGCCGCGGTGTGCATCTCCCGCCGAGCATTAAAGGGGAAGAAATACCTTTTCCGAGATATTCACAATGATTTTATAGGTCAAGGTCACTACAGCAAGGGCAATGGTCAAATCAAGGTCAGACCATGACGTCGCACACCTACACCCCCTAACCAATGTCCGTACCAAGTATCAACTTCCTACACCTTACAGTTTCCGAGATATAGCCCGGACAAGATTTTATAGGCCGAGGTCACTACAGTAAGGTCAAAGGTCAAATCAAGGTCAGACCCTGACGTCGCACACCTTCACCCCCTAACCAATGTCCCTACCAAGTATCAACTTCCTACACCTTACAGTTTCCGAGATATAGCCTGGACAAGATTTTTTAGGTCAAGGTCGCTACAGCAAGGTCAAAGATCAAATGAAGGTCAGACCATGACGTTGCACACCTACACCCACTAACTTATGTCCCTACCAAGTACCAACTTCCTACACCTTATGGTTTCCGAGATATAGCCCGGACAATATTTTATAGGTCAAGGTCACTACAGCAAGGTCAAAGGTTAAATCAAGATCAGACCATGCCATTGCACACCTACACCCCCTAACTAATGTCACTTCTAAGTATCAACTTCCTACACCTTACGGTTTCTGAGATATAGCCCAGACAAGATTTTATAGGTCAAGGTCACTACGGCCAGGTCAAGGGTCAAATCAAGGTCAGACCATGACGTTGCACACCTACATCCCCTAACCAATGTTCCTACCAAGAATCAACTTCCTAAACCTTACGGTTTCCGAGATATAGCTTGGACAAGATTTTCAAACTCAAGGTCTCTGGGGCAAGGTCAAATCAGGGTCAGACCATGACATTGCACACCTACACATCCTAACAAATGTCCCTACCAAGTACCAACTCCCTACACCTTACGGTTTGTGAGATACAGTCTGGACAAACTTTTTCCCGCTGCGTGCCCGCCCTCCGGACACCATGGGCTGTCGGGTAAAAAATAGATGAACAACATATTTGAGAGAAATTGTGTAGCTGCAATACTTTTGAAGATATAAGCAATTTACTCATTACAGTTATCATTAAAAATTGACAAAGTAGCTCTTACTCACTTAGCTATGGAGATACACTTCCAAACTACTGACCATGTTGTAGCTGTGGAGAAAGTAGCTGAACAACATATTGCAACAAAATACTCTATATGCAATAGTTTGAGAGTTATAAGCCATATAATTATATTAGGTAAAGTGCTATTACTCACTCAAATGTAGGCCAAAGGTCACCAAATCCAGTACAATAGGATACTCTTGTACTGCCCTGTGGGTCAAAAATTCGCTTGAAATTGGTCTATCTCTTACAGTTTGCGACATATTTGTGATTTTTCACATTTTCACTAAAAGTAGCAATAAAGTAGCCATTACTCACTTGTACACTGGGCAACAGTTGTGAAACTTAAATATGTTACAGTTCACAAAAAAGTAGATGAACAACATATTTGAGAGAAATTGTGTAGCTGCAATACTTTTGAAGATATAAGCCATTTACTCATTACGGTTATCATTAAAAATTGAAAAAGTAGCTATTACTTACTTAGCTATGGAGATACACTTCCAAACTACTGACCATGTTGTAGCTGTGGAGAAAGTAGCTGAACAACATATTGCAACAAAATACTCTAAATGCAATAGTTTGAGAGTTATAAGCCATATAATTATATTAGGTAAAAGTGCTATTACTCACTCAAAAGTAGGCCAAAGTTCACCAATCCCCTTAGCATAGGACATTGTTGTACCACCCTGTGGGTCAAAAATTTGCTCGAAATTGCTCTATCTCTTACGGTTTGCGAGATATTTGTGATTTTTTTCACATTTTCAGTAAAAGTAGCAATAAAGTAGCCATTACTCACTTGTCCATCGAGCAACAGTTGTGAAACTTCAATATGTTACAGTTCACAAAAAAGTAGATGAACAACATATTTGAGAGAAATTGTGTAGCTACAATACTTTTGAAGATATAAGCCATTTACTCATTATGGTTATCATTAAAAATTGACAAAGTACCTGTTACTCACTTAGCTATGGAGATACACTTCCAAAGTACTGACCATGTTGTAGCTGTGGAGAAAGTAGCTGAACAACATATTGCAACAAAATACTCTAAATGCAATAGTTTGAGAGTTATAAGCCATATAATTATATTAGGTAAAAGTGCTATTACTCACTCAAAAGTAGGCCAAAGTTCAGCAAACCAAAAAAATTTTGAAGAGCGTAAAAATTTATTAGGTCAAGTAATTTACCCAAAATGTGTAACTGTAGTAGTTTCAGAGAAAACTGTGTGACCCACACATGCACGCACGCACGCATGCACACACATGGTGCAAATTATAATCTCCCGCCGGCGAGCTGGGCGGGAGATAAAAATACTATTACAAATTTCAGTTGTGAATATTAGAATATATGGAATTTCCTTTGAGTTGATGTAACATAGATGGCTTCTTCAACTAAGTCAGATGCTAGATTCTATTACTCATACACATTAGAAATTCATCACAAGACCCAAAACTGATATTTTCATCTTAAAAAATCTAAAAGTTATTAGCCAAGAAGTTTTAATAAAATATTAAGTTTACAATTTAATATAAAAACTTGAAGAAAGTATCTTGGATGTATAAATTTTACAGAAAATTAAATTCACCAATATACATGTATTTTGTGTTGTCACATGATATTTGAATAGTACTGCTGTTGAAAGTGAATAAAGGATATCTGGTGTTTGTCTTTCAACCTTAGAGGAAACATAAATTTTAGAAAATTAAATATTAACACACCAGAATGCTTTAAAATAGAGATTGTACTTTATATAGTTACAAGATCAAGAGTACTGGATAGTGAGTTTATGTAATGTAAGCAATGTGAAAGTTGCTATAGCATGTGTAATCTGACAGTAAGGACCCCCCCCCCCCCCCCCCCACACACACACACACACACACACACTTGTATTTTTTGAATTGTGGGAAATTTATTACACAATTATGATTTATGTGGTCTCTGATCTCCCCTGATACAAAATTGGCACAAACTTTGAGTCTTTTGTCTTACTTTTTTTTTTTTTTTTTTTTTTTTTTTTTTTTTTTTTTTTTCCCCCCACAAATAAAACTTTATTGACCCTTTTTTTCACAATGGTATATACTTAGCTAAGCCCCGGGAGGGCGAGGGTTCAAACCCTCCATCGGGGTTTTTACAGAGATTTTTCATACACAGTATGAACAACTGTCACATTTAAGTATCTGTGCATACATTTATACAGATAGAAATTCATCAAATGTTACTGAAACACATTCTGAAATACTACCCACTTTTTACAAAATTTATCATGTTTTGCTTCAAGCCTGGACAGGTATTCTTGTTCATTATATTTTTGTTTTAGATAGTTTTGAAATTCAAAAATATGAGGTTTTCTTTTATTTCTTGAACACCAATAAATGTAATATTTCCCAACAATATATATAACATTAAGACAAAAACAAGGGGAGTAAAAACCAGTTGTTTCCTGTTTTCCAAATAGTATATCAACTAGATCTAAACTTAAAATTACATCTCCTTTTCTCATTAACCATATTTGAACATTTTCCCAAAATATTTTACTTATTTCACATTCTAAAAAGAGGTGTACCATGGTTTCCGGATCATTGCTACAGAGTGAACACAAAGAACTATCAGTATAATGAATTTTGTGCAAATATTGCTTTGTTCCAAGCAGTCTGTGGATCACACGATATTGAAACCAGATAAGAGTGTTATCACATATAGTATGAAAGCAAATTTTGTGTGCAGTAGTCCAATATATTTTATCTAAATCTATTTTTAGTATGCCTGTCCATTTTGTAATATAGTTGTGGGCCTGCTTTGTACCTTTTCTAACTAAGATGTTGTAAAGATCCTTGCTTCCCTGACTAGATTTGGTCAGCACTTTTATCTGAGGTAACATAAAGGGCTTTTCAAATGATTGATCAGTTGGTTTTATTTTCTGTAGATAATTTTTTACAGTTGAATAAATTCTATGATAAGTTAAAAAATTAATTGGGCTGTTGAATAAGGTATGAATTTCTTCCAAAGTTAAAATATTTCCATCTTTCGTCAATAAATCTATTGGGGAAATAATACCTTTCTGATATAGTGAAGGTTCAAATAACAGAGCATGAGAATTTTCCTGATTGTACCATAGAGGTCCACAAATGTTCTCATAAGGTTCACAACATTCAAAAAGTTTAGTCATAAAATCGCCCCAAGCAAACAGAACGTCTTTCCAAAAAATATTAGTGGTGTTGCCCGCACATTTATATGACCATTGTGGTCCCATGAAAAGCAGTTTATTTCTAGGACCTGTATTTGAAATTGCTAACTTTATCCAAGGAGCATCGACATTTACATATATCCTGCGTAGCCAAGTCAGTTTTAGAGACTTAATAAAATGTTTCAGATTTATCATTTTGAGTCCTCCTTCTAAATAGCCTTTGCATAATAAGTCTCTGCTGACCTTATCAGGCTTTCCATCCCAAATAAAATTATAAAAAGTTTTATTCATTTTTAATATAAAATCAACATTTGGACTTGGAATGGACATAAATAAATGTGTAAGCTTAGGAAGTAATAAAGTTTTAATCACAGTTACCTTTCCCAGTGGTGTTAAATGACGATTTTTCCACCTATTTACTATAGTTTCTATTTCAAAGGCAACTAGTTCAAAATTTAGATCCACCATTTTGCTTAAATTTACAGAAAACATTATCCCTAGAAAACTAAACTCTGTAGCTCCCCATATAAAGTCTTCTTTTATATCTAGTTTATCTTTAGAGTATCGTTTCTTTCCAATCCAGACTAACTTGGTTTTATCAGTATTGATTTTCAATCCTGACAGTGTACCAAAAATTTCTAAAGTATTTAAGGCTGCCAGAAGGGACCCCACTGAACCATCCAGAATGAGTGTGGTGTCATCAGCAAACTGGGTTAGTTTATATTCCATATGATCAATGGTAATCCCCACTATATCCTTATTAAATTTAACAAGTAGTAGGAGTACTTGAGCACACATATGAAATAAGTAAGATGCAATGGGATCTCCCTGTCTGCAACCCCGTTCAATATTAATAGGATCAGACAAGAAACCACATTGGATAATTGAAGCTGTAATATTATTGTTAAACATTTTTATCCACTTAATAAAACCTGACCCAAATCCTAAAAACTCCAAAACAGAGTATAAAAACTTCCAAGACACAGAATCGAATGCCTTTTCAAAGTCTATTAACATTAAAAGTCCAGGAATTTTATGTTTCTCTGTGAAATGCATCAGATCGTAGATAAGTCTTGTATTTTCTCCAATGAAACGTCCTTTTACGAAGCCTGCTTGGTTTTTAGAGATAATTTTGTCCAAGATTGTTTTTATTCTATTGGCTATTGCTGTTGATCCGATTTTGTATATTACTGATAAAAGTGATATGGGGCGCCAATTTTTTAGAAATTCTCTTGGCTTATTTCCCTTTGGCAAGCAGGTTATTATACACTGTCGCAGAGTTGTTGACATTTCACCAGTGATGTATGCATGATTGAGACTCCTAAGAATAAAGATTTTCATTTTTGCCCAAAATACTTTAAAGAATTCTGCAGGAAAACCATCAATTCCTGGACTTTTACCGTTTTTCATTGAATTAAGGGCTATACCTAGTTCATGCATTTCTAGAGGACCTTCTAGTAGAAGCGATTCCTCATGCGACAGGGTCGAAGTGTCATTTTTTTCTCCAACAATTGCATTCAAATCTATGTCATTTGACATTTTAGTTTGGTTCCTGAATAATTTTTCATAGAAGCATTTTAATTCATTTAAGATTTCCTTTTGATCAACAATACACTTATTTGGAGTTTTAATTCGTTTGACGGTTTTCTCAGTATAGTTAAAACTTTCTAAGGCACAGAATAATTTAGAAGGTTTTTCACCATTATGTAGCCACTGGGCTCTTGACCTGACAATGTTCCCTTTAAGTTTTTGTTCTCTCATGTCCTGCAGTTCTCTTTTTTTATCATCCAAGAGATCCCCAGAGGATAAAGTATTCAAATTTTCCAAAGTTTTTATGTCTGAAATTAGATTTTTTTCCTTTGTGTCAAGCTGTCTCTTTACTTTTGTTGCAAATTTGATAGTTTCTCCCCTAATTTTTAGTAAAAGAACTTCAAGAAATTGAGCATCATTAATCCGAAAACAAACATCGGAATCCTCGAGTATATTTAAGTATTCATGACTATATACAAGGACCGAATAAAACTTTTTTTCAGAATCGATCAAGGAGTTAATCATGTTGACATATTCTGTATTTTTTAACAGTGAACAATTAAATTTCCATATACCTTTACCTTTAACGAATTTACAAGTGACCAAAGTCATTTGGACTATTGAGTGATCAGTTCTATAGCCCGGTTGAATAGTACAAGTGACTACAAAGTCCATTAGTGTATTTGATACAAGAAAGTAATCTAGACGGGCTTTTTGAAAGGGTTTTTTCCTATGCCATGTATATCTTCTAATGGTGGGGTTGAAGATACGGAACGCGTCTGCTAAGTTGAGGTTTGACATCATTTTATGTATTTCTATTCTTGCTTTAGGATTATTCACTTTTTTATAATTATAAGTATCTATATCAGTATTCAGTGGGACATTGAAGTCACCACAGAGTATTGTATAAGGTTGTTCACTGGAATTAATAATCTCAGCTATTGTCTGAAAGAAACTTGGAGAATCATTATTGGGAGCATAGATATTAATTAGTTTAATATAAATGCTGCTCAACTTCAGGTCAGCAGAAATAAGGTTTCCCAAGTCATCATTATAGTGAGACAGAATTTCGTATTCAATATTTTTCTTAAAAAGTATTGCCACCCCTCTAGAATTTGTACTAACTCCATGTCTTACTTTTAATGGGTGGCCCTAAGGTGGTGGATTTCACATACTGTGTTGAAGTTCACATTTCTTACTCTACTTACTGTTAATCCTGCATATAAACAAGCAGCTCTCCATGTCACCATAGCCAATTCTTGTGGATGCTTTTACACAAACTGAGGCATTTTTGGAACTTTTGCTTAAATTCTCTAATGTATCTGAAGTTTTTGATGCGGAAACCTCTTTATATATATTGACATCATCATCAAAAGTATAATTGACAGAGATATTCACCAGTGGCCCATTTCTTTCAAGCTCTGGTATCAGCTAAGAAAACAAAATATGTAAAAAAAGTGATGAAAATGGGACAGAATATGTTAAAACATGACACATTCTGTGATGCCTCTGAGATGTGAAGTGGCAAGTACCCAGTAAATTCAGTAGCATTCGTGGCAAAAAGAGGCCAACCAGAAGGCAGCAAGTGAGAGAATAAAATGGTGGGCAATACAGACTCCCTTCTTTGCCCCAAAAAGATTAGATGGGAACCAGACAACCACTCTGTGAAGTTTGAAATCAATAGGTGGATACATCTTTGAGTTAGAGGCCAGAAACAGAATTTAAAGCTGGTGGCCATGTTGCCTATCTGTTTTCCCAAATGGGACCAATTTCCAGAGCAACCTAGCTTAGGTGCTGTTCTACCAGCCTGTTCAGTTTCAAATCGATGAGCAGAAGTGCCTTTGAGTTAGAGTCTGGCAATAGAATTTCAAGATGCAACCTAGCCTATGTGGGGCCTTACCACCCTGTTAAGTTTCATATCAATCAGCTGAAATGTCAAGTTATAGTCCGGAAATGGAATATTAAGATGGTGACCATCTTGTTTTACCAAATGGCACTAACTTGGAAAGCAAACCTAGCATAGGTGGTGCCCTACCACCCTGTTAAGTTTCAGATCGATTGGCTGAAGGGTCTTTGAGTTAATGTCCGGAAACAGAATTTTAAGATGGTGGCCATCTTTTTTTCCAAATGGCACCAACTTCAAAAGCAACCTATCCTAGGTGGGGCCCTGCCGAGATGTTAAGTTTCAAATCGAACTGCTAAAGCCTCTTCGAGTTAGAGTCCAGAAACGCAATTTTGCCTTGGTGGCCATCTCGTTTTTTTTTAAATGGCACCAACTATGAAAGTAGCCTAGCCTAGGTGGGGCCCTACCACTCTATTAAATTTCAAATCGATCAGTTGAAGTGTCTTTGAGTTAATGTCCGGAAACGGAATTTTAAGATGGTGGCCATCCTGTTTTTGAAGAAGCACCAATTTCGAAGCCAACCAAGCCTAGGTGGTGCAGTACCACACTGTTTAGTTCAAATCGATAGGCAGAAGTATCTTTGCGTTAGAATCAGGAAACGGAATTTCACGATGGCGGCCATGGCATATGGACATACAAACACATCTAATAGGCTGGTTGGTAACATGCAACCTGCCCAAAACACATTTGCAAATTTTATGCTTTACATTCTTCTTTTCCTTTGTAACAGAACTCACAGAAAGCTTTGGATTGTAATGTCAACCTAAATCAATGATAAGGGTGTTATAATATTAGTGTTTTATACTAAATTAACACTAGTGAAAGGCTATGTAACAATTTTGGAAGGAATATTTGATCCCCTATCTTTGTAAAAAAGCTGCTGTTCAATAGATCAAGGAGAGATGTACAACCTTGATAGGTAATTTTTTTCATAAAACCTTTACATTTTGCAGAATATTACTGAAGATAAGTCTAATATTAGCTTTTAACTAAGATGTTAAAACATTATTAACAAAGATTATACCATTTTGAATCGTGAATTTTTTAACTCCAGTAGGAGGTTACATTTTAAGGTGCTTTCCTGGGTCTGTACGTGCCATACTCCCGAAAAAAAAGACAAACTTTCAAAGGTGCAATTTTCAATGTATTTTTTATGACTTTGTCTTTTATGGTTTACTTGACTCCCTCAAGTAATAAGTAGATCTTCATGATAATTTTATGTGTGAGGGTCTGGCAAAATGAAGAAATGATTACATTTTGGATAAGATTTGGATCATTTTTTGGATAGAAACTAAACTTGAATTTTTAGAAAAGAGTCCAGGTAACCTACACTTTACAAGTGCTATCTAGTTTTAAAAAATAGCATCAGAGATGCCCGTACCCCACAGCCTAGGGAAATAGTTTTCAACACCATGAGATATAGAAGTAGTGAAACGGTACAAAGATTGGGACATTTTCAGAGCAGTGTCAGTTATATAAAGCTCCAAATAATATTTAAGTAGAGAAAATAACATCTTAAAGAAAGTAAATGTATGTAAAGAATACTAAAACAAAACAATTCAATAGCAAGATGACAGCATTAATCAGTAAACTAAAAATTATGAAGCTGTAAAACTTATTAATTGGAGAATAGCTGTCAATAAAAAAGGTCAATTATATAAAAGTGCACATAATAATCAGTTGCAGCAATCCATATATCTGTCAGAAGAGAAACATGTCTCAAATATGGTAGGTGAACACACTTTGGCAGAGCCAAAGTTAAAGGTCACACCATGATGCACACCTACACCCCCAAACCAATGTCCCTACCAAGTGTCAACCTTCTACACTTTATGGAATCAAAGAAATAACCCAGACAAGATTTTAAAACTCATGGTCACTATGACAAGGTTAAAGGTCAAATCAAGGTCACACCATGATGTTGCACACCTACATCTCCCAACCAATGTCCCTACCAAGTATCAACTTCCTACACCTTAAGGTTGCCAAGATATAGCCCAGACAAGATTTTATAGGAGAAGGTCACTACGGCAAGGTCAAAGGTCAAATCAAGGTCACACCATAATGTGGCACACCTACACCCCCTAACCAATGTCGCTACTAAGTATCAACTTCCTACACCTTACGGTTATCGAGATATAGCCCGGACAAGATTCTGGAAAATCCTTCTTCTACTTGGTGTACTTGACATCTAAATGTAAAATTTGGGTTAAATGATCATGTGTTTACAAATTCCCATAGCTTCTTTTGGGGATACTTATTGTCAAAAATAATGCAAATGTTATTAGGGATACCAAGCTCAGCTGCATAATGGTAGAAGACTGGAAAAATAAAGGGTTCATCAATAAGTGACTAGTTGTTCCAAAAGTAAGAGGTATTAAATTCTTCATTTATAGAAAGCAGAATTCACTAAACTTTTAATGGCACAACTAGACATCAATATAATTATGTAACTTTTCCAATTTTTCATATCCTAATCTGTCAACATCTCTGAGAATTTTACACTAAAAAAATAAAGAGTTCTGCAGGTCAAAAACAATACATTTCAGATCAAAAAGAAAGAAAACTACAGAAAAGGTGTTGCTCAGGGGGGCAAATCTTAAAAATTCTATTACCAAAGCATATCAATGGTGCCTAATTTGGCAGATTTTAAGGTAGCCTTAACACAAGGACAGAGACACATTGATACCATTTTTTCTTAAAATGACACAACTTTGATAACATACCCTCCAGTAGAGAACAATTTTGTTGTTTTCAATCATTCGAAAACTTCCTGTTGTGAGTAATGGTGCACCAGCTGGGACTGCAAGAGATATAGAGACAATATATGATCAGGACAGAATATTTTCAACAAAAAATATCAAAATATTAAAACAAGATAACTGGTATTTATGTAATGATTTCAAATAAATACAGCACAATCACTATATTCTATTTCCCCTATCACAGAAACAAATTCATTGTATTCTATCTTTTATTAAGGTAAATACATACCTTAACCTTACAATAGCCACTTTACAATAGCCATTTAGAAAGTGCAAACATGAAAAACAAAAGCAAGAATAATTTTTTGAAAACTATTCTTCTTTGGAATTACTACCACAGAACTTAGCGGGTATGTAGAAACAGAATCCTTTGGTGACTGCGAAGCCCCATCTATGAAGTTGACATTAGAAATCAGTGTTTTCTAAGGCACTTCATGGGCTGCTCAATTTGTGAACACTAAATGGACTTCAACAACAGGCACCCAAATGCTGACTTAATCTCACGAACCTTTACTGTAACTATAAATTGTGAATCAAGGTCATTTTGTGATGACTGATGAGAAAGAAAGACAATCTGTTCAACTCAATAAGATATAGTTTATTTGTTAAACTTTTGACACTAGCATAATGCAATGGTTCAAAGAGGCTTTGATTATACTATTAACACCAAGGACAATCCCAGGTAGGAATCCTAATGCCCTTTACTGGCCTATCTCTGAAAACTAGCTACTAGATTATTCAAATGATTGATTTTAGAGACTTCAAAATCACTGAACTCCAGGTGATTTGAAATAACCATTCTAAGTCCAATTATTGTTGATGATTTTAACTCGTTTTTGTAAGTCAGCAAACAGGTGACTCAAAAAGTTTATAGTGGAACAGAGAGAGAAGGTTTGAAAGTTAAACCTTATTCTCTGTGGAATCAAGTTCCAATATGGACAGGATGATTGGTTGAGTTAACTGGTTGATGGTTGAATGGGAAGGCAGGGAGAAATCTAGGACAAAAGAACAACTAAGTCACAGAACCAAGCATGTTGGGACAACCTGGGGCTCTTCTTGCATTTGTGGCTCATTATTTTGCTGACTACTTTGAGTAGAAGGGACATTGGGTGTAATGCATACAGGTTTAGACCCTCCTAAGACAGACTGAGAGCATCCACTACCCAAGATTTCTGATCTGGAACCAGTCGCTTGTGTTGTGAGCGCTTTTCTGCAATTACATATAGGCAACCTGGAATATTACAAGTTTTACCTTCTTCCTTGTTTATGTAAGAGACAACTGTGGTGTCATTTGTGGCAATAGGAATGGTCTGGCCCAAACTAAAGTGCTCCAACTTTTTCAGGACCAGCATAACTGTCTTCTGTTCTAGGAATTTCATGTGCAATTTGCTTTCTGGAACTGATCAAATGCCTTTTGCAGTGCAGTTTCCTAACTGAGCACCAAACCTTTGTGTGTTTTTTTTACATCCGTAAAAATTTGCAAAGCACGTCGAAGGCGGGGTGCTGCCTGCTGAGGTTAGCCAGGAAGAACATTACCTTGGTCTATCCACAGACGTAAGTGAGTGTGGACAGAGCTGAGAACAGGAATTGCAAATTGCTTTTCAGTGACACTAGATTAGTCTCATGTGAAGAGGGCACTGGCTTCTCTGTGGAAATCAGCAGACTTGTGACAAACACGGGTTTCTGTACTGAACAAACTATTCTCAACAGTAGGGTTTTTATTTTTGTGTCAAGAGCCTGCCACATCTTTGTGGTGGGTTTGATCACTCCCTGTAATAGGTCATATTAATGACCCATGAAGTCAAAGGCTTGCATAGGGTTCAACTATAACATTTTGGAGACTCACAAGCCAACCTAGATCCTGACAGAGGGCTAGCAGGATTCTTTTGTTGAAGATCTTCTTAACTAGTTGTCCTGACACTGGTGGATTCTTACACCATTACACCACTTGCCTGAGTCCTGAGTTTTACTTCTTTTATTACTATGATGAGTTACTTTGGATGTGTTGACAGATCAAATGGGAGAGTCTTGAATTGGAATGTCTGACCTCGATAATGAAATCTATTTCCTTAACCTTTGATTTATAGGGATGTAAAAGTACATGTAACCATCACTGAAATCCAGCAAGGTAACCCACTCTCCTTTCTGCAGGGAAAGTCTTACAGATTCTGGGGCTTAGAATTCATAAAGTCTTGCCCCTGATATATATATTCAAAGTGCTCTGATCAAAGATGGGCCTGTATTTATTACTTGGTTTTCAGACCAGAAACAGTCTGTTTTAAAAGGCCAGGGAGGACTGAACCTTAACCAGCACTATGGCCAGTTTTAGTAAGAGAGAATGCAATGTCTCCTGCTGGTACCTGTTCCTTAGGGGATTGGCATAGCTGCTCTTGATGAGAGGTTGTTTGGTCAGAGGGGGCCTGATTTTGAAAGACAGTTTGTAGCACTCCCTTGGTGGGTGGGTGACAGATATCCATTCTTTTTGGGGAATATTGGTTTGTGCTGTGGGACTTGAGAGCCATGTAACAACAATGCTTGAAGCTGAGCAAACTTTCTTTGCCCATTCATCTTTTGGATGCGACATCTGATGCTTCGTAGAAAGCTCAGGAGAAGTAGATGGTTTCATAGGTTAGGTAGATACCTGTGAATCCACAGAAATATCCAGAGCGAAATTGGTTTCAACATAGCCTATAGCTTGTGCTGGGTCTACAGACGTTTCAGATTTGGCCTTTTGCTTTTCCTTCCTCAATTTACAAGCTGAGATAGATAATTGCTAGATCTACAAAGGAGATAAATTCAATTGAATCTCACATTTTGGGCATAGCACACTGTGGTCTGTTCAAATACCCTTGTCCCTACGCTGTGCACAATGAGTACACACTTCTGGAATATAATTTTATTATATTATTATATTAGTGCATATTCTAAACAGCAAATTGCCACCTGAATGTTCAATACAATCATTTCTTTGTCAACAATGGTTCTAAACAACCAAATAATGTATGATACAACCAGCATGTTTAAAGGGACCTTCTGACTCTGGTTATACTATGGACAATCATTCTCAAAACTGAAACAAGAAGCAAAAATTACATGGACTTAGAAATGTGACATTCACCATACTATGTAAAATTCACCATTTTAGAAGCATCTGTTAAAATTAAGACAAATTGTCAAAATATCAGTAAATTTTGTACCCGGGGAGATTTAAAGTAAATTAAATTTTTATAAGTTAATACCCTATCCAATGGACAATTGCTTTACCAGTCTAGTAGTGTGCATTCGCTAGGTGGCGCATCATACTTGCTTCCTGTCTAGACAGAGTGACGTCAGTTTATCTTTTTCATTGTCTAAACATATTTAGACCCCTAGAGCGGGTAGCGGGGTCGGTTGGGAGGGCCTTGCCTGTCCATTGGATAGGGTATTAACTTATAAATTTAATTTACTTCTTAAAGTTGCAATTTTATTGCGTTAATACATCCTATCCAATGGACATCTGCTGAATAACTACCGCTTGGTCAGAGGGTTAAGTTACTAGGGCCTTAGGTGAACTCATAAATGATAAGAAAATTCCCTCTGGCACAGGTTGACTTTAAGTCAGGAAACCTGTAGCCCTATGGTCGGATACCAGTGCCCGGTTGGGCGTATACCGACATTACCCTCCCCCCTTTTTTTATTAACAGACCTGGTCTGAGGTAGGGGAAGAGAGGGATGAGTTCAGTCCCAGAAGAAAATAACCTGGGAAAATAAAGGAAAGCATGTCAATTAGTTCCATGAACTATTAACACTACATATACACAAACCTCCTCAATATAAGGGCTAATTGTGGATCTGCTGAGCAGCCAGTACTGGGCCCAATTGAGGGGGCTCTGAACCAGCCCAAGCCACATTCTTCAAACAGAACTGTGTGAAGGTGTTATGTTACTTCCAGTGACTGGCTGAAAGATTGTTCTAAGGCAACTCCCAACTGGAATGCCTTAGAAGCAGCAAGGGGCCCTGACAACATGGGCTTTAACCTGATGTAGGATGAGGGCCTCCTGACCAGAGAGCTCATAACATAGGATCACAGTTGCTTGATCCATGAGATAGTGGCAGGTGAGATGTCTTGTCAAAACCTTTCTAAAACGATACAGACTAACTCATTGTTCTGTTTGAGATCCTGTCCCAATAAGTAGCACAGTGCTCTGAACAGACACAGGGCCTATCAGACCTGAGGGACTTATCCAGAGTTGCGGCCAGGGCTGGCATAACCACAGGGGCCACTCTGGAGTCCGATGTTTGTTGCCAAGCATGGATCTCACTCCTATGTTTGCCAGAACCCAGGGTCAAGAGGAAAAGTCTTGAAGGTCAATGCTTCAAATAGGCCTCTTTAAGGGGTTCGAATGGAGCCTTGCCAATTGGTGCAACACGAGGGGGAGGTTCAAGGAGGGGATGCCCCTCCGACCCTTAGGTCTGTCTCTGTGAACTTTCCAAGAGACGAGCAAGATCCTCATCGTGCTGACATTTATAGGTGAATTACAGCAATGACTGATCTGGTTGATCCTCTTTAACGAGCCTCAATTCCTGCTGCAACTGCCTCAGAGAAGACCTGCTCCTTGATTGCTGAGGCTCTAGGAGCCATGCATGCAGATCTAATTTTGATAGATTCCTGTGAGGAGTCTGATTGAATGGTTGAGAGAGCAGGTTGGGCAGGTAACAAGGAATCTGACTTGACATGATCAAGAGATACCAGAACCAGGCATGTTGGGCCTTGAAGCAATTAGAGTGATTCCCCTGCATGGGTAGTCCTGCAACTTCACCACTTGCCCAAGATGGCTACCAGAGGGAAGGCAACTGGGTCCAGATCCTCCCATGGCAGACTGATTGCATCATTGTCCATATTGGGGGTCTGACCCCGGTGATACAAGTTGAGGCAGTTTGTTGTTGAGCCAGGTGGCAAAAACAGGCCCACTTACGGCTGGTGCCACCAGAAGCATATTGCTTGAAAACTCTGACAGGAGGGACCATTTTGTTTGCTCTGTCTGGTTTGACTGAGACTGGATAGCTTGTCTGCTATGACATTCAGCCGCCTGGAATGTGTCGGGCTAGAGTAACCAGTTTCCTGGAATACCAGGTCAGGATTCTCCATAGTAGGGCAAAAAGAGGGCCTGACTTCATCCCCCCTCTTTCTTTATACAGACACCCACCTTGTGTTGTCTGTAGCTATCACAGCATTATTGTTCAACCAGAGGTCTTGGAATTCTTTCAGGCCCAAACGACTGCCTTAGTTCCAGACAGTTTAATGTGTAACTTCCTTCTGGAAGGGACCAGGTTCCCCTTGCAGTGTGTTCCCCTAACTGAGCACCCCACCCTTCTTTGATGCATCTGTACGGATTGAAGAGCATATTTAGCGGGTGTAATGGTTGACCCTGAAGCACATTGTCTTCCTGCAGCCACTATTTAAGATGGGGGTGGAGGGAACTGGGGTCACCTTTTCACTTGATTCTGGTACCCTCCAGCTGTTCTTCTAGTGCAACCCTTATCGACCTCATGTGGAGGCGACCTAGGTGCACTTGCTTCCCAATGGCTGTCAGTAACCCTATCAGGGGTATCAGCTGCCAGACCAGGCATGTAGGTTCGGGGAGAAGTTTCTGGATAAGCATTCAAGGTCCACCAATGCTCTAGGGCGGGTCTGACCTTACACCTCTTCCAAGCAAACTGGAAGCCTACTAAGTTGAAGACTTGCTCGAGGTCCAGTTCTAATTTTTCATGTTACCATTCAAACTTACTCCTGACACTGAGCTCCTAGAGACTGTGTATGCTGGAGACAGGCTTGGTGTAAACTGGCTTTGACCAACCAGTCGTACTGGTGGATTGTGGTACTTTGTAATGCCATAGTTAGTCCTCCTTCGCCACCAACGAGAGAAGACTCCCATTGTACTGTGAACAGACCATAGGGGAGTGATTGAACTGGTAGGGAAGACCCTGGACATGAAAAACTCCGGTACTTCCTTGTTGGTAGAATGGGGTGAGGGAGTAGGCAACCTTGAAGTTATCCACTCCCCTTGTTGGAGAGAGGTTAATATGGTTCCAAATGTTTCCCAATCTGAAGTATTCAGGGTACTGGGCCACTTCTCCTGCTTGGAGACCTTGTCAAGCCGGTCATTTCCGGAAGGTGAGGGTGTAACCTTCCTGAGAGATTTCTTGTGAACTTGGGCTGGCCCCTAGGGCAGCCCAAGTTTTGAGCAGGCAGGTTGAGCCAAAAACACAGTATCCACACTGGTGACAGGCTAGAACTCATTGATCCACATAGGAAGAAACACTAATAGCCATTTATAACATCGGTGACCCCTGGTCTGATTAAACAGATATTTTTCCCATTGCTTGAGTTTGAAAACTGGAAAAATGGGTTAAAATGTTGAGGGGAAAACTGAGCTTGCAAACTCAGGCCCCCTTGTGTCAGTTGACACTGTCACCGGTAGCCCTTGCTGGATCTCTGTGACCACAACCGGCAGTCTGACCAGAACTGGTGCCGGTATCCCTCATCACTGGCAGGTTAGAGACCCTACCGGTAGCCTGAACAGGACTGGTACCAGTCTAAAAATCAGCACTGGGGAGATTAGGGTCTCAATGGTCACAGCAATTTCTGGTAGGTCAACCCTCTGAGCAGCCTCACCGGTGGTCTGAACAAGACTGGAACCGGTACCCCCAACAGTCACACCAAAGGACAAGCCACTGGTGGAGGTTCCAGGATCAAAAAAGGGCTGATCACTGGTAACCACTGAAGGAAAAACAAGACTGGAACCGGTACCCCCAACAGTCACACCAGAGGACAGGCTATTGGTGGAGGTTCCAGGATCTACAAAGGGCTGATCACTGGTAACCACTGAAGGAAGAACAAAACTGGAACCGGTACCCCCAACAGTCACACCAGAGGACAGGCCACTGGTGGAGGTTCCAGGATAAAAAAAGGGCTGATAACTGGTAACCACTGAGGGGGGTTCTTCACAGGCTCTACAGGAAGGCACCCACTGGTAGTCTGAACAGAACTGGTACCGGCAACTCATCACTGCATAACAGACTGGAACCGGCAAAACTCATCACTTCTTGTCAGCTGAACCGATCACACTTGGGGGTCTGCTTGCCGGTAGTTGTATAGAGATCTGTGAAGTCACATGACCGGCACTTCAAAAACTTGCAGATTTCTGTGGCCACTTGTCATTTAATTTCTTCAGGCCAACAGACGTGTTTGCTGGATTTCTTCTTGCCAGTTTAAGAGGGCTTTGAGTAATAATGGTCGTCTTCTTATCATAAAAACTTCTGTTGAAAACACCATTCCTCCATTATTGAATGTGTATCATGTGACCAGGTCAGTGTCACGTTACAAGCATAAGCTGGAAGTGATGACGTCAGACGATCCATTCTTCTTATTCTTCTAATTTCTTCTCGTCGATAATCTCGCAGTGTTACTCAATTATGTAGAAGTAAATGGAGGGTAAATTGTGGCAAATATACAGTTCTGTTCAGAAGAAGGAATGCTGCAGGGATGACACACGAGCTCTCACCCATGGCTTCGTCTCGACAAGCACAAAGAAAATCTTCAAAACTGGCCATAAAATGCTGGAAATTGCCTCATTAAAGTCCTGGAGAGGCCATGATATGTAAGTAACACAATATATATATTTTTTGATGAAAATAAGCTTTAAATTCGTAGAATAATCCATCTTTTCTTCAAACTTCGAGATAACTTCAAAACACGGCCGCACACTACATGCGCCAAATGAAAAAGATGAACTGACGTCACTCTGTCCAGACAGGAAGCAAGTATGATGCGCCACCTAGCAAATGCACACTACTGGACCGGTCCTGCTGGTATTATATACAAGACGTCTTTTTCTGGCGTTTTGCGGGGCCAGTCATGCTGACCGGTAAAGCAACTGTCCATTGGATAGGATGTATTAACACAATAAAATTGAAAATTTTAATTACTTAAATGTAGCTTTTATAAGCAACAAACTTACAATTTTTCTTGGATTTTGAACTAATATATATACCAAAGTATTTTCCAAATTACCAGTCTGAGTCCCGCTTACAGTGCCCCGGTTTCGGGAACTGGGCCTGTAAGAAGCCAAAAACCAGAATTTTATCTGTTTATGCTCACTTAAACGGTATGTATTGCCCCAAGGGTTTCACTACAACATTACAAGCCCTGGGCTTGAAATCTCTATTACTGGAAGCCAAGAAGATCAGAATTAAAAACTGAGATTATGGGTTACCTAGCTTAAACACATAATATTTATACATAACACTATTTTAACATAAATAGGATAAAATACCTTACCAAATATCCTAAGAAGGTATGCTTATACCTAGACCCTGGGTTTAGACTCCTGAAGACTTGACTGCAGTGGAGGTGGCCCTCCCTCCCTCTTTTCTTTCCGAGGAGGACAAGTCTGAGGGGAAGGGTCTAGTGCCGCAAAAAGTGGACCCAGATACATATTGTTGTCATAATCTGACAAAGTAAGGTCTTAAAGGTAAAATTGGTAAATGTATTGTGAGCTTTCCAGTGACACGCTTGCATGATTTGGTCCACCTGAAATCCCACCAAAAGGGTCTTAGAGGCCGTGAAGGCCCTGATATCATGAGCTTTAACTAGGACCAAGTCTAAGGACTGTTGGTCTGCTTGTTTGTAACAAATTAGTTGTCTTAACCAAGAAGAGAGAGTAGCGGGTCTGATGTCTTGAGGTATAACCTTATGAAGGAAATAAAGAGTAGGGATCGAGAACCCTTGGGTCCTTGGTTCGATCCAGGTAATACCTCAGGGCCCGTACTGGACACAGGGTCCTGTCTTCTTTGAATTGTCTATCCACAATGGTAGTCAAAGCAGGGGTAGTCACTGGAGACATACTTGAAAACCTTATCTTGCTAGTTGGTTTGTGGCTATATAATCTGAAATGGGGAACAACAATGGGGACATTTGTTTGCAACCCAGGCGTGGATTTCGTGTGGCGCTTGCCAGAGGTAAAAGCTAGCAAGAAAGCAGTTTGAGAGAAAGATGTTTGAGGTCTGTGTCTTTCATAGCCTCAAAAGGGTGCTTTGTGAGCTCATTAAGCACAACAGAAAGGTTCCTTTTGGAAGACTCCTCGAATTTTGGACGATCCCTGTGAAAACTGGAGAGGAACCTGTTAAGGTCTGAGCTTTGGGAAATATGGAGCCCCACTGGGCCCCAAGGTGTCAACAATGGTCGTCCTGTAACCATCAATGGTCGACGGGCGCCAATTTAGATCTTGGTACAGGTACATGAAAAGTATGAGACTTATTAAGTGGAGAAGTCCACCAAATTTCTCTGTACCATTTCTCAAATAGGGCCCACTTGACTTGTAGATGGTCCTTGTTGATGACCTTTAAGGGGCAGCAATTCTCTCTGCCACCTCCACAGAGAAGCCTTATTCTTGGAGCTGCCCACTCCTAGAGACCGGGAGTGGAGGTTAAGATGTTGTAAATGGCTGTGAAAACACATAAATGCGGGACTGTTTGAGAAGAGTTGTTGACACTGTTAGCTGAAGGGGGATCTCTGTTGAGAGCAGCACTAGGTCCCAAAACCAAGGCATCCCTGGCCAGCATGGGGTTATTACAATGATCAGGCAATTGCATTGCATGATTTTGGATCACCCTGTGAAGGAGAGCCAAAGGAGTGAAAACACAAGTAGGGAGTACGGTAAAAAACAATGTTGTCCCAATAGTACTACTTAAGATTGGGACCAGGCGGTTTAATAGCAGTCAGCGAATCCTCTAAATTAAAAAACATCTTAAGTTGAGGAATAGCTGAAGGGCCCTTGGGCCTAAGCTCTTGTTGGACGGCTACATCATTCAGAGTTCAGACTGGAAGTGGACCTAGGCATACTATCCCTGGGGACAGGGGGTTTCAAAAAACTGCCTAAGCGTAAAGTCCTCGGTATGTCCTGAGGGAAGACAGAATACAGGGACTGGTTTTGAAAAACTTGTTCAGAAGAAGAATCCCTTTGGCTTTGAGGACTTTTGACATAGATAACATTGACTCCCCTATTGTGTCCGAACTTATAATTATCCAAGAGTCTTCAGATGCAGCAGCAAAAGACCTTGACAGGCCCATGTACTCGGGACCCGTGGTCTCTGACCAAGGAGGTTAGGTACCCGAGACCTGAGGTTAGAAGGCCGAGAGCCGAGACCTGAGGTTCGGGGCCTGAGAGTTGAGACCTGAGGATAGGGGCCCGAGAGCTGAAACTTGAGGTTAGGGCCCCAAGAGCCCCAAGACTCGAGAATGGGCCTGAGCATGGCATGCAAGTCAGGTATTGTCAACACCAGGCTTCAGATCTGAGCTGGATCTAAAACTAGTCCCACAAGGACTACAATATCATAACAGAAGTCTGAAGAAAACCCCCATGTGGTTGAAGTTGGATATTATAAATTCCATGTAAGCTTTCCTTAATTTTACAGTTCTTTGAAAAGAACTACACAACTGGAATTATTTTAATCACGAGTGACACATGGTCATCTCCCCCACCTACCTCACTGCAGGTAGGTGTAGTTGTGTGATAAGGAAAGCATTAAATGCACGGAATATTTATTAATAATATTGCAAAAGAGAACATATTTTAAATAAGTTGTTGACAAGGACTCGACATTGTGCTTTATTTCATATTTTAACCCTTAAAATTGGTCAAATAATGTAGCAGATAGGGGATAAAATATTTATTTTATTTCAACAGGTAAAGGTTCTGTAATAAGCTACATACACAGTTCGTAGTCTCTCTGCACATGCTGTCTAGACGATGATGTCACCAGACGGGTTTCCCCAAGGATTCCCGCAGATAGTTTCTGTGCTTTATTTCATATTTTAACCCTTAAAATGGTCAAATACTGTGGCAGAACGGGGATAAACCCTTAAAATATTTATTTTATTTGATTTCAACAGGCATACATTCATGTATATAAGTTACTTGCATGAATCGTACATTAGTTTTGTCTAGACAAAGACGGAAGTTGTTTCCAAAGATTCGTTCAACAAGGACTCGTTTGTGGTATATTTCATATTTTAACCCTTAAAATGGTCAAGTAATGTAGCAGATAGGGAGAAAACCCTTAAAATATTTATTTGATTTCAACAGACATATTCCTGTAAATAAAATACATATACGAGTCATGTATTATTTTGCAAGCTATGGCTGACTAGGCAAAGACGGCAGTTGTTTCCGACGATTTCTTTCAACAAATACTCGTTTTGTGCTTTAATTATATATTTAACCCTTAAAATGGTCAAATAATGAAGCAGACAGGGGTTAAATATTTAGACAGGCAAATATCCTGTATATAAGCTACAAGCATGAGTCCTGATGGCCTCCTCTTTACAACGTGAACCCAGAAGTGGATTTAAGTTGTAAAATATGTTAAATACACTTATCTGTTCCGTGAATTGTCACAAAATTATGATTCTATATAAACTATATCAATAAAGAAACTGATGAAGTTTCAGTACCCAATGACAAGTATATCCATAGAAAAAAAACAGATCTTTCCTTTGCAATAAAATGCATGTTTTAACAATGCGGCCAATGAGAAAAAGATGGGAAGCATGCGGTATTTCACTACGGGGTTCACCTACAGTATTAAGGCATCGAGCCATCATTATTTCATCCATTTTTTCTGGGACGTTGGCCGATTGCCTGCGGCCATCCGAGTAAGCATTCAGTTCCACATGGTAAGCTATTGTAGCGCAATAAAAGGAGGTCTTTTCATTGGCCAGTTTCACATTTGTGACAAAGTTTACATTTCTTACTTTAATGGCCTAAAACTGCCTTACAAAGCAGAAATTTGACAAGACTCTCCCACAAAATTGAGCAATATTACAGTGGGATGGAATGGGAGTTCCATTAGGTGATTGGACAAAATACAGTGACTGAATTTCAAAAAGTCTCACCATCTTCAGCAGTTGTCACATTTTTCACCACAGCATCACTCATGTGTCCTATCGGTTTCAAAGTCTCATAGTCCCTCAGCATGGATGTAATATTCACCAAGTACTTCCGATAAGGCTTAATCCCATCCACACAAAAAATATTAGGTTGGTTTTCTTTTAAGGAACATAAGTGGTTATTGATATCCACAATATTATAAGTTTCTGAATCAGAAGAATCTTCACTGACATTCCAGTTGCCCTGTATAAAAATACAACTACTTGTAAGTTATTTCACAGGAAAACTAAAGAATTAATAAAATTATAATGCAGATAACAAAATTTACCATAACAGCATACACAGTACTTACTGATACAAAATACATCTGTAGAACTGACAGAGATTCTGTTTTATGTATTTAAATGTGTCTGGCCACAAGGTGTGCAGAGTAAAGGCAAGGTATGAGGATCAAATTTAACTTACTGCAAGATAAGAAGATCAAAGGTAACTTACTGCAAGGTATGAAGACAAAAGGTAACTTACTTCAAGGTATGAGGAAGATTAAAGGTAGCTTGTTGCAAGGTATGAAGATGAAAGTAACTTACTACAAGGTATAAAGATCAAAGGTAACTAACTGCAAGGTATGAAGAGGATTAAAGGTAGCTTGTTGCAAGGTATCAAAGTCAAAAGTAATTTTCTACAGGAGGATCAAAAGAAACTTATTGTAAGCTATGAAGATCAAAGGTAACTTATTACAAGGTATGAAGATCAAAGGTAACATACTTCAAGGTATGATAATCAAAGATAACTTACTGCAACATATGAGGATCAAAGATAACTACAACTAGAAAAATGTTTTTGCTAACAAAAACAAAGCGTCCCCAAAGGTTAAATGCAATATAATATAAAGTAGAAACAGGTTTTTGAAAATAAAAACATGCAGCGCTGAGAGAAGAAGTGAAAGTTAAGCAGACAGTGTGGAAGTTTATGCATTAACATGAAAGAAAAATTTAGGCTTTATTTTATTTTCTATGATCATAAATTGTGAAAAGTTAATTGAGTAAATGCTCAGGCTCAGAATGCATAAAGCATCAATACTTATAATCGGTTGAAAGTTACACCATAAAACTACTTAATTAAAGAGTAACAGTGCTTTATAAATGCCATATATCTATTTACATTTTAGAACAAGCAATCTGTGCCCATGAATGGGTTCTGTGTCAGCTGACTGTGTGTTTTGAGTTTCAGAGTAGAAGTGACAGAAGAAAAGGACATAAAAGTTGTGCCCTGCAAATGGTATTCAGAAGGAAAGTAACATGGCAACTGTTTAGGTGTAAAAAGTAGGTAAATAACATATTTAAAGAAATACTGTAAATTGCAAATTTAATAAGTAAATTACATTTTTATAAGTTAATACCCTATCCAATGGAAAATTGCTAATCCGGTTGGTGCAGACCGGCCCGCCAAACGCCAGAAAAAGACGTCCTGTGTTTCCACCGGCTGGCCAGTCCCAGTACTGTGCATTCGCTAGGTGGCGCATGGTATTTACTTCCTGTCTAGACAACATGACGTCATATCATCTTTTTCGTTGTCTAAACCTATTGGACCCCTAGTAAGCTGATAGCGGGGTCGGTGGGAGGGTCTTGTGTGTCCACTGGATAGGGTATTAACTTATAAAAATTTAATTTACTTATTAAATTTGCAATTTTATTGTGTTAATACATCCTATCCAATGGACAATTGCTGAATAACTACCGCTTGGTCGGCAGGTAAGTTACTAGGGACTTATGTGAACTCACAAGTAATAGCAAATTTTAACCTACGGTTTAGGCTGACTTCGTCAGGAGACCTATAGGCCCAGGCCTGGGTTGACTTTAAGGTCAGGAAACCCTGTAAGGCCATGGTCGGTTGTCAGCAGCCGGTTACCCGGGGCTATACCGACGTCGCCCCCCTCCCTTTTTGCAGACCTGCTCTGAGGTAGGGGAAGAGAGGGATGAGTTCAGTCCCAGAATGCAAATAAACCTCCCAAGCATGTCACACTTTTTTTAATGCTATGTACATGAAGAACTGTTTACACTATGTACATATATATATATATACAAATCTCCTCAATCTAAGGGCCACTTGTGGATCTGCTGAGCAGCCACTACCGATCCCAATTGGTAAAGCTCTGAATCAGCCCAAGCCACGCCCTTCAGATAGAACTGTGTGAAGGTATTATGTGACTTCAGTGGCAGGCTGACAAGATTGGATCTAAGGAGACTCCCAACTGGAAGACCTTAGAAGCAGCAAAGGCCCTGACATCATGGGATTTAACCTGATGTAAAGTGTGGGCCTCCTGGTCAGAGAGCTCATAACATAGGATCCCAGTCTGCTTGATCCAAGAGGAGATAGTGGCAGGTGAGATGTCTTTGTCGAAACCTTTCTTAAAGGAGACAAAAACCACCTTATTCTGCCTCAGGTCTGAGGTCCTAATAGTAGCACAATGCTCTGACCGGACAGAGGGACCTGTCAGACTTGAGGGATCTATCCAGAGTTGGGGCCAGGGCTGTTATAACCCCAGGGGCCACACTGTCTGGACCCTCTTTGGCCAGCTGATTCTTGGATAGAAAACTGGGTGATGGATACAGGGACACCTTTGACCAATCGGATTGGTGTCTAATATATCAGTTTTACCAAGCATGAATCTCACTTCTGCGCTTGCCCGACCCGAGGGCCAAGAGGAAAACCGTCTTGAAGGACAAATGCTTCAAGGAGGTCTCCTTGATTGGATCAAACGGAGTCTTAGCTGGTGCAAGACCAGTGAGAAGTTCCAGGAGGGTATGCCCCTCCTGCCTTTGGGTCTGTTTCTGTGGAAACTATCCAGGACACGAGTGAGATTTTCGTCCTTGCTGATGTTGAAGGGTGAATTTCCCAGTTTATCAGCAATGGGTGACCTGTAACCATCAATGGTGCTGGGCTGTAGCTTCCTGTCCTGCAATAGGTACATAAGGAAGTCAGCAACTGACTTTACAGGGGGTGCCCTGAGGTCCACCTGATTAGTGACGCACCACTTGTAAAAATGGTCCACTTTGCCTCATAGACTGATCTGGTTGATCCTCTTTGAGGAGCCTCAATTCTTGCTGCCACTGCTTCAGAGAAGCCCTGCTTCTTGATTGACGTGGCTCTAGGAGCCATGCATGGAGATTTAGGTTTGTCAGATTTCTGTGAGGGATCTAATTGAAGGGCTGAGTTAACCGGTTGGGCAAGAAGGACAGGCTGACTGGGATCTGACTGGACATTGCCAAAATTCGAAAATTCAAAATGGCCGTCATTTTTAGGGAGAGGAAAATCTTTCAAAAATTGGCAAGAGTAGATTGCTGAGATACTCTATGGGTCAAAAATTTCGTCGAAATCGCTCTGTCTCGCATGGTTAAGGAGATAGAAGCAAATTTGTGTTTTTGCATTTTTGCTAAGATACCCTGTGGATCAAAAATTTCGTCGAAATCGCTCTATCTCGCACGGTTAAGGAGATAGAAGCAAATTTGTGTTTTTGCATTTTTGGCAAAAATTCAAAATAGCCGCCATTTTTGAAGAGAGTAAAATCTTTTAAAGATGGGCAAGAGTAGATTGCTGAGATACTCTGTGGGTCGAAAATTTCGACGAAATTGCTGTTTCTCGCACGGTTAAGGAGATAGAAGCAAATTTGTGTCTTGCATTTTTGGCAAAATTCGAAAATCAAAATGGCCGCCATTTTTGAAGAGAGTAAAATTTTTTGAATATTGCAAAGAGTAGTTTGCTGAGATGCCCTGTGGCTCGAAAATCTTGACGAAATCACTCTACCTTGCATGGTTACGGAGATAGAAGCAAATTAGTGTTCTTGCATTTTTGGTGAAAATTCAAAATGGCCACCATTTTTGGGGAGAGGAAAATTTTTTGGAAATTGCCTATAGTACATTTCTTAGATACTGGCCTCCACCTTTGGTGAGGCTTGGGTACTAGAAACAGGTGACTGTAAAACCAGAAAGATTTTACATTTTCCATCATTTATATTGCGTTCTTTGACAGAAGAGACTGGATACAAGAGGCCAGAGCCTGGTCTTTTTGAAGGGCCTTGTGACCTGATCGAATCAGGGGAGCTATGACTAAATTTTGTTTTGAGATGAATGGAAGAACGTAACCATTGGTGATAATGTTTAACACGTTGGATGAACATTTGTTTGCTAGCCAGTCTCTTCTGAAAGAACGGAGGCGACCTCCTACTGGTGGACTGAGGGAGGCTTGTAAGGAATCATTGGGAGGAGGGGTTTCCACACCCTCGTCCCCTTGAGTGGTGTCGAAAATGACCGCTGAAGCCTCTGTTGTTCAAATTCCCCCTACCTGAGGAAAACGACTGCTTTGTGAGGAATTACCCCCATATGGGGGGTTTCCTGTAGCAGCCTCTTTTCTTATTGTGGTGGGGACCACGAAAGGGCTTGTTTTGATAGGGTCCAAAACTCTGTGAATCTTTGGCGGTGCCTTTTTTAAGGAGGAAGTCTTCTCCATCCCTGACTAACTGTGACTCGAACAGAGGAGCAGGCCAGAAAGGCGAATTCCTCAGTCCTAGAGTCCCCTAGATGTGGTTGAAGGAGGGTCATCTCGGCCTTGCGTCTTAGCAGGCCAGTATTGCCCATGGTATACAGCTCCCTCTGGAGTATATGTAATCTCAAATAGTCACAGGCGTTTTCATAGCCACACCTGGTAGCTCTTTCAGGCTCGGCACCCTTCTGGATCTGGCTTTTAACCCTTTTAAAGGCAGCTTTTATACTGTGCTGACACTTCTCCATAACAGTGTTACACGCAGAAGCAGTATTTACAAAAAGTAGCTGTAAAATTGATGGTAGAGAGATTCTGCCTTGCTTGGTGTTCAAGTTCTTTAAGAACTTGTAGAGGAACCTTGCCCATAGGAGCCCCAGAGGGTTTAGGAGAAATACAGATCTTGGCAAAATCTGTACTGAGCTCCTGAAGTTTGTCTTCAAAATAAGGTTGTCCTACCTTGTAATATTTTGCTGTTGAAGCCGGGGTTTGATATATTTACCCTCAGGTAAATTAGAGGCCAAGAAATCCGGTTCAAACTTCTCAAAGACATCTTTGAAAATGGGATTTAAAGGGAGCATAGCTGAAGGGCCTCTTGGCCTTAGCTCATGTTGGCCTTTCTCGTCGTCCAGGCCCAGCACAGTGGTAGAGGACCTAGGCAAAGTTTCCCTGGGGTCAGGGAGATCAAGCATGTGCCTAAAAGTTTCCACTTCCTCTGCATATTGTGAAGGGAGGTCAGACATATCTACCTCCCTGTAAAAAACTGGGTCTGTGCTATCCTGTTGTTGATCATGCTCATCAGGAGCCTGTTGAGGTATAGCAGACTTCTTAACAGAATAGTATTTTGCCGAACCTTGTGTTTTTCTTGTCCGAGTACTTCAATCTTAGCTTTGGAACACACCCTTTTAGGTTGTTCCGAGTGCTCGGAATGAGGATCCAAGTGGTCGGATTGAAGATCTGAGTGCTTGGAGCCATGGTCGGACTGAACACTATGAGTAAACCTTGGTGGAAGGAAAGGGCCATATAAATCTGTGTCCATAGGTCGAGCATCCGAGTGCTCAAATGCCCGAGTGGTCGGGTCTGGTTGTTTACTTGGTCCAGCTTTTGAAAGTGAAGCGGAGGTCTTATCTACCTCCGCCTCGGAGGCTTTTTTCATAGATTGCATTTCCTCCCTAAGCTTTTCTAAGGTAACACAGGGATCATCACCCTTGTTAGCTTCCCTACAGGTGGGGCAGTAATTATGAGAATCGAAGGGCAAACAGAAGTGACGGCATTTGCTGGATCTAGGCTTTTCTTTGCTTGCTTGGTGGGACATTTTTACAGCAATAAAAGGACCATGCAAACCGAACCGTAAAACTCACAAGTTGAAAAGTTAAGAAATACTTATCCTGTCGAAGTCAGACTTTCACAGAATATGCTATAACATTAATTACAAAAACTGGCTACGTAAAAACATCCAACAATACGTATATACTGAGATATGAAAGAAAATTGAAGCAAAAAATCAAATGCTTCCAAATCATGCAGCCAACGAGAAAAGGAGGACGAGTTAGGCAGAGTTCCACGAGAGTACAACCTGAGGCTATGGCCAACTATAAATGTCTATTTTTCTTAGACGTTGGCTGGATGCCTGCGGCCATCCGAGATCAGCATTCAGTTCCACATGGTGAGCTATTGTAGCGCAATAAAACTGCAATTTTACTATGTTAAAGCTGATCTAAAAGTAGGTGAATATTTATTTTTGCGCTGCTTTCAACAGTGTACAGGTCATATCACGACAGGTAGTTTGGTGGCCAGAGGAAACTAGTACATACAGTTGCCAAGGTTCTGTACTGCAAACTGCCGACCATAGGTAAGCAACTATCAACTTTCCCACATAAGGTCCGGGGTTTGAACCGCCGACCTCAGAGGTGGGAGGCGAGTGTGTTACCACTGCACCACCATGGCCCCCTAAGTAGGTGAATAATAGTGTTGGGAATCGCCTCCAATTTTCATGGTCGATTATACGTCCATTTTTCCGACCGATGATCGACCCCTAATCGAGTATTTTACTCCATTGTTGTTTAATATTATTTAAGAAACACTTTCCGGGATAAAGTATAGGTCAATCTGGTAAGAATAACAGTGTTATAAGCACTTTTAAGTTTTGCTATCCTCATTTTGACCTTGAAGGAGGGGCCCAAGGTCAAATATGACTACATCAAAAGACTCCCAGCCCATGATTTTCTACAGGTTGGTTTCACATCCCAAACCTCTAGGATCAATAATAAGCGAGTTACCAGCACTTTTAAGTTTGGCTATTCTCGTTTGACCTTGAAGGAGGGGCCCAAGGTCAAATCTGACCACATCAGAAGACTTCCAGCCCCTGATTTCCTATAGGTTGGTTTCACATCCCAAACCTCTAGGACCAATAATAAGAGAGTTAGAGGCTTAATTTTAGCACATTTTTTATCAACTGTTAATCAATTGCCCATCAATTATGGCCCGATTGATCCCAAAATCGACTGGCACCTAGACTTTGATGTCAGGTATATGCTTACCAAATTTGGTTGACCCACAGCTGGTGCTTTCTGAGAAAATCTGATGAAAAGGAATTAAAATTTTTTATTTTTTTCATGTGACCTTGATAAAGATCAAAGGTCAAATTTATGCCTGTCAAAAAATTTTCCCACGGCTATACAAGATAACTGCCATATATCATTTGGATAGGCCTAATATCAAGGGAGATATTCAAGGGAGATGATAATGCGGCGGCTGACTGAAAACTGGGGGTGAAAACAATAAGTGACCCCTTTTCAAGAGACGCTTAATTATTATTCGAAGTAACAAGTAACTTAATGTAGGATATGATGATCAAAGGTGACAAGGAACTTACTAGAAATCTTTTTTCACAAAGTAAATCGTTGCACCATTCATAAAGTTTGATAAAGTAGATCAAATCATCCACTTGGTTTCCAGGTTTTTCCCACTGTATTGTAAACCTGTCCTTTTCAACTGATACGAATCTCATATTTTCGATCTTGTTTGGTTTCACTAAAGAAAGTGAAAAAACATAAAGAATGTTGAGATTTAAATCTGCTCAAACTCTAAACTTAAAAGTAATCTGTGATGATCGATAATTACTGATGCAACAACAGATTTTTCCAGACAGACAATCTCTCAGGCTACAGGCATTGATAAGGTATTTTTGTGGGACCAATTTTCTGTGTAACATTATTATTATTATTCATTTTTCCTTATTTTCAATCTTTCTGCAATCATAACATTCACCCTTTTTTAAACTATTCAAAAGTTGTCTGTATATTTGCCCAAAACAGTTTTAAAGCAGTCAGCCAGAGCAGGCAGGAACCCCAACCCTCAGGTACAAACTAAATTGTAAATTTTAATTACTTAAATGTAGCTTTTATAAGCTACAAGCTTACCATGTGGGACTTAATGCTGTTCTCGGGTTGCCACACCCGGTGCCAACGTCTTAGAAAAAAAGACAGTTCTTGTTAGCCACCGGATACACTGCTAGTTGTCATCACGTGATAACTTCTGACCTCTCGCCCTACTTTCTCGTTGAAATTTTCTAAAACCTACCCCTCAGCTGTAAACAGCGGGGAGGCAGGGTGGGACTCTTCTAAGTCCCACATGGTAAGCTTATAGCTTATAAAAGCTACATTTAAGTAATTAAAATTTACAATTTTATTACGCTACAATAGCTTACCATGTGGGACTTAATGCTGAATTCAACCACCCAGTGGCGGGATTACAGCTGAGACTGGAAGATATGTCATTTTTTCTAAGATTTTGAATTAATATGTAGAGAATAGTGCCAGAAATACCAGTCTGAGTCCCATTTACAGTGCCCCGATCCCGAAGACCGGGCCTGTAACGAGCCAAAAACCTAAATAAAATGAGAGACAGTGCTGAAACTGTCTAGATGTTTGATTGTAGGACGGAAGTGCAGCAGTGCTCACTTCGAGGTCTAAGGGTCCCTGAGGGCCCTTCACTAGTGACTGACCAACCCATGGTTGGACATCTCATAAATTTTTACAACCTGAATATGAGATTAATGACAACTAAATAAGTCCTTAATAGAAGTTACTTGATACCTAAAAAACAAAAATGACCTTACCCATAACATCTTGAAGGTAAAGGAATACCTAGATCCTGGGAGAAACTCCTGAAGACTTGGTTGTAGCGGATGTGCCCCCCCCCCTTTTTTCTTTCCGAGGACAACTGGTCTGAGGGGAAGGATCTAGGACTTGTTGTGCCGCCACTACGGGTCCCAGATACATATTGTTGTCGGTGTCCGACCAAGCAAGGTTTTTAGGTAAAAATTTGTAAATGTGTTGTGAGCTTTCCAGTGACAGGCTTGCATGATTTGGTCCACCGATACCCCACCGTAAAAGGCCTTAGAGGCCGCGAAGGCCCGGATGTCATGTGCTTTGACTAGGACCAAGTCCAAGGCTTGTTGATCTGCTTGTTTGTAACAAAGTGGGATGGTTTGTTTCAACCATGAAGAGAGAGTAGCGGGTCTGATGTCTGAGGTATGTCCTTTCTTAAAGGAGATGAAAAGGAGAGAACGAGACCCTCTCAGGTCTTTTGTTCGGTCCAAATAAAACCTCAGGGCCCGCACGGGACACAGGGTCCTGTCTTCCTTAAACTGTCTATCTACAATGGTAGTCAAAGCAGGAATAGTCACCGGAGACACACTTTGAGAACCTTCTTTTGCTAGTTGGTTTTTGGCTATGAAATCAGAAGAAGGGAACAAGGCGACCTTTTCCCATTGGCCTAGATTAGATACTTTGTTTGCGACCCAGGCATGGATTTCGCTGTGGCGTTTGCCCCGAGGCCAGAGCTAGCAAGAAAGCAGTTTGAGGGTAAGATGTTTGAGGTCTGTGTCTTTCATAGGTGTAGCCCGGAGATACACTTTGAGAACCTTCTCTTGCTAGTTGGTTTTTGGCTATGAAATCAGAAGAAGGGAACAAGGCAACCTTTTCCCATTGGCCTAGATTAGATGCAAGAAAGCAGTTTGAGGGTAAGATGTTTGAGGTCTGTGTCTTTCATAGGTGTAGCCCGGAGATACACTTTGAGAACCTTCTCTTGCTAGTTGGTTTTTGGCTATGAAATCAGAAGAAGGGAACAAGGCAACCTTTTCCCATTGGCCTAGATTAGATACTTGTTTGTGACCCAGGCATGGATTTCGCTGCGGCGCTTGCCGGAGGCCAAAGCTAGCAAGAAAGCAGTTTTAGAGTAAGATGTTTGAGGTCTGTGTCTTTCATGGGCTCAAATGGTGCTTTTGTGAGCTCGTTGAGGACAACAGAAAGGTTCCACTTGGGTAAATTTCTGGAACTTTTGGGATGATCCCTGTGAAAACTGGAGAGTAACCTATGAAGGTCTGCATTGTGTGCCACATGTTGGGCCGTTGGGCCCAAAGTGTCAACGATTGCAGTCCTGTAACCATCAAAGGTCGAGGGGCGCCTGTTTAGGTCTTGGTACAGGTACATGAAAAAATCTGAGATTTGTTTCACAGATGGAGTGGAGAAATCCACCGAATTTTCTCTGCACCATTTTTCAAATAGGGCCCACTTTGACTTGTAGATGGTCCTTGTTGAAGACCGTTGAGGGGCAGCAATTCTCTCTGCCACCTCCACAGAGAAGCCTTGTTCTTGGAGTTGTCCGCTCCTAGACACCAGGCGTGGAGGTTCAGGTGCTGGGGGTTGTTGTGGAACACATACCTGTGGGACTGTTTGAGTACGGTCGTTGACACTGGGAGTAGTAGTGGGATCTCTGTTGAGAGCTGCACTAGGTCCCAAAACCAGGGCATCCCTGGCCATCCTGGGGCTATTACGATGATCAGGCAAAAACATTGCCTGATCTTTTGGATCACCTTGTGAAGGAGCCGTAGGAGGGTACGCATAGGCCGTGAGGTTGGTCCAGTTTATGTTTAGAGCATCTATGTCCCAGGCCCTTGGGTCTGGGATAGGAGACACGTACAGTGGGAGCTTGTGGTTCAGGTGAGTGGCAAATAAGTCTACATGAGGTGTGAACCACTTCTGGCAGATCTGTTTGAACACCTGTGGGTGCAGAGACCATTCTGTTGACTGCACTTGGTTGGACGTGGACAGTAGGTCGGCCATCACATTCAGGCACCCTAGAACGTGCCTGGCTTTCAATGTTATGAGGTAGTGATGGCCCCAGGTCGTGATCTTCCACAGGAGAGTGCACATCTCTGCTGAGTGTGTTCCTCCTTGTTGTTGATGTAGGCTACCACTGTTGAGTTGTCCATCACAACTAACACTGTTTGATTCTGGCACTGGTCCTTGAAGTCTCGAAGGGCCAGGGAGACCGCCTTCAATTCTAGGACATATATGTGTAGCCTTTTTTCCCGATCTGACCACAGACCCTTTGTGGAAATTTGGTCTAAGTGAGCGCCCCAACCTTCGTGTGAGGCGTCGGTAAAGAGTTGGATACTGTGGTCTTTGGGATGAAGGTCTGCACCTTTCATCACGTTTGAGGGATTTTGCCACCAATCTAGGTGGGCTGCAATGGCTGCTGTCCAAGGAAGGAGGTTGTCCAGCGACTGAGGATATCTCCAGTGCTCCTTGAGATGAAACTGAAAGGGCATCATGTGAAGGTGTCCCTCCGGGACCATTTTCTCCGTTGAGGCTAGCAACCCAATTAGAGACATCAAACATCTTGCAGTCAAAACATGTTTTGACTTGAGTAGTAGGATCAAATCCTGAAGTTTGAGCCATCTCTCTTGAGTGGGTTTTACAAGGGCTGAATCTAGGTGGTATTCGTAGCCCATGAACGAAAAACACCTGAGTAGGTTTCAGTTCTGATTTTTCCTGATTTATTATCCACCCCAAGGACTGAGTTAGGTCTACCACTGCCTGTGCGTTCACTTGGGCTTCCTCCTGAGACTGGGACCTGATCAGCCAGTCGTCCAGGTATTGGTGAATTCTGAGTCCTCTTGAGAGGGCCATTAGTTTCACTTCCTTTACGATCATTGTAAAGACCTGGGGGGCTGTGGCTAGTCCGAATGGGAGGGAGGTGAATTGGAACACCTGTGACTTGTAGCAAAACCTTAGGTATTTCCTTGAGTTTGGATGGATGGGGATGTGTAGGTAAGTGTCCGATAGATCTATCGACAATACCCACTCCCCTGGAATCAGGGAGGTCCTGATGGACTCTGGAGTTTCCATTTTGAACTTTTCTACATGTAGAAAAGTGTTGAGCCTGTTTAGGTCTATGACTGGCCTCCACCTTAGGTGAGGCTTGGTACTAGGAACAGGCGACTGTAAAACCCGAGAGATTTTACATTTTCCACCCTTTCGATTGCGTTCTTTGACAGAAGAGACTGGATACAAGTGACCAGGGCTTGGTCTTTTTGATGGGCCTTGTACTCTGACAAGATCAGAGGGAATCTGACACAATTTGGCTTTGAAAGGAATGACAGTACGTAGCAATTGTTGATAATGTTTAACACGTTTGAAGAACATTTGTTTGTTTGCCAGCCTCTTCTGAAAGAACGGAGGCGACCTCCTACTGGTGGACTGAGGGAGGCTTTTAAGGAGTCATTGGGGAGAGGGGTTTCCACACCCTCGCCCCCTGTGATGGGGTCGAAAACGACCCCTGGAGCCTCTGAAGATCGGTTTCCCCCTTCCTGAGGAAAACGATTGGTTACTGCTTTGTGAGGAGTTGCCCCCATAGGGGCGTTTCCTGTAGGAGCCTCTTCTCTTGTTGTGGGGACCACGAAAGGGCTTATTTTGATAGGGTGCGAAACCCTGAGAGTCTTTAGAGGTGCCTTTTTTGAGGAGGAAGTCTTCACCTTCCTTCACAAGTTGAGACTGGAACAAGGAGGGGTCCCAAAAGGACGAGTTCCTGAGTTCTTGGTGTCTCATTTCCCCCAATTGTGATTGTAAGAGGGTCATTTCGGCTTCGCGCCTAAGCAAGCCGGTGTTGCCCACAGAATATAGTTCCCTCTGGAGTATATGGGCTAGGGATTTGCTGAGGCATGTAAGGGCCCTGTGTTGAATAAGAACTGTCTTCTTCCAAAAATCCATGTACTCACAGACTTCCTCATATCCATGCTTTGCTTCTTTATCAGGATTGGCACCTTTCTGGAACTGTGTCTTAATCTTCTTGACAGTTGACTTAATGCTATGTTGACACTTCTCAAGGGAAGCATTGCAAGAAGATGAAGTTTTAGCAAAGGCAGTGGTGAGTGAGTGGTGTCTTTATTCGTTTGATGGATGGACATTTTAAACGCAATAAAAGACGTAGAAAATAAAGGGCTTGAACCGAGGAAAACACGTGAAACAAGAAATATACTTATCCTGTCAAAATAAAAATTTTACAGAATAAACCATGTTATATAATAAAAGAAATAACCAAAAATGAACCTCCAACAATACGTAAAAGCTGAGAAATAAATGAAAATGTCTGTATATTTACAAACAGCTACCAGTTTAATGTGGCCAACGAGAAAGTAGGGCGATTGGTCAGAAGTTATCACGTGACGACAACTAGAGGCTACGGCCAACTATAAATGTCTATTTTTGTTAGACGTTGGCCATGATGCTTTGTGGCCATCCGAGAACAGCATTGAGTCCCACATGGTAAGCTATTGTAGCGTAATAAAACCTCATCCACTCTAGATCCTCTTGGGCTACACATATCCTGATAATTTGGTGAAAACCCATACATGGGTTAAGGCTGTGGAACGTAACAAATACTCACATGCATGCCAGCACCCCCCCACACACACACGTGGAGGGCATTTCATAATCTCCTAACTTCACCCTTTGGCCAGCGGCCAGCAAGAGATAAAAATGCAACTGTAACATAATTTTAATAGTGCCCCTTTTTAATTAACTAAATATAAAATGTCTCTTCTATTTCATTAACTTTCTATTATATGAACAAAAATTCACTCTTCCAAAGTGTTCTGACAATAGAAGCTCTAAATGGTGAATTGTCCAGAAAGTCCCTTACCATCACAGTGCTCCTATAGATTTGATTGGTGTAATTACAATATCATTCTAGATGAAAATGCACAAGTAAACTATAAATTAATGTGTCTTCATGCAGTGCATCGTAAAACAGGACATGGGTGATACAACCTTAAAACATATTACCGTGTGGCCCCAACAAATCAAATGATGACAAATCATTCCAAAAGGTTACAATATATACACATATATTTTTTCCAAAAAGTTGTCACATTCAAAACCCCAAAAAATGTTACTAACTATGGATACCAAAAACTTACATTTCAATAGTTCTTATGAATTAGTTCAGTTTCACAAGCAACTAGATGCATTAAACTTCTTGATTCTGGAATGAGTTTAATTTGATTTTTTTGGTTATAAAACTGAAGTTGAAAAGATAAGACACTTTGGAAGGTTAGTTTTGACATAAAAGAATTTAAACCAAATCTTACCAATACTGTACATATCAAAGTACTTTTCATAGCAAGTACATTTTTGGGGATCATCATCAGGAAAGATAGCCACCATCACAAGGCAATCAGTAATATACCCACTGCACAGCGTCTCTCTACATTCAGTACAGGTGTCAGAATTATTGTCACTGCAATGAGTCACATGTTCTTTTTCGCATTTAACATCAACATCCTCTGTGCAAAGGTTCTCTGGTGTCTCAGTGGGATTTCTTCTGCAACAAGACAACCAGAGTAGATGTTAATGGGCACAATTTCAGCTGACCGATGTTTTGGAAGCATCAGGGAGCACCCACATATGGCCAATAAAAGAAAAACATTTACAAAATTTCTATTAACTCTTCACAAAAGAAAACAATTAATGGCAGCATATGGCAACCAATTAGTTATGCCTGGAGCCACCTTATAGCTAGGGATTGCAAATGCTAGTTGTGAAAAGCCACCTATTATCTCTTATTGTATTACATTGTATATTATACTAAGTAGTGCAACATCTCCTTTTACTATATGACAATTTGAACCATCGTGACTCCACCAGTACAGCCCATGTTCTCTATTGACCGACATTCCCTAAAATTGAAAGACAGAGGCTCAGGGATAACCATTGATTAATGTCCCTGAGGTTCTTTAGCCTGTCACTGGGGACAGGACCCAATGATAGAAGACCACCACCTGAAATGGTCATCCAAGGCACTCTATATCTGATCGTACCCGAGCTCAAACCCTTACACTATGTGTTCTTAGGTGAGCATTACTCACTAGGCTATAGTAGCAGATAAACAAGATTATCTAGCTTGAGAGTGATATATTCAACATTAAACTGAAGCCATGAAACAGCCCAATACAACATATTTTTAACAAGCAATCAGTGCCCGTGAACGGGCTCTGTGTCAGCTGACTGTGTGTTTTGAGTTTCAGAGTAGAAGTGACAGAAGAAAAGGACACAAAAGTTGTGCCCTGCAAATGGTATTCAGATGGAGAGTAACAAGGTAACTGTTAAGGTGTAAAAAGTAGGTTAAAACATATTTAAGGAAATTACTGCAAATGCAATAGTTTTCGTGTTACTAATGATTTACTCAACAACGAGAATGTCAAAGTATCTTTTGCTCAGCTATGCAATCAGTTAAAGGGCTTCAATTTTGATATAGTATAGCTCACGCAAAAGTATGTGAATGACATATTTAAAGAAATACTGTAAATGAAATAGTTTTCAAGTTACAACTAATTTACTCAACATTGAGAACCTGAAAGTAGCTATTACTCAGCTATGAAATGAGCTACAGGTCTGCAATTATACTATTTTTTTTAATTCCAACATAGAGTTTTACATGAAACAAAGATATGACAAACGTACTTGAAATGTTAACATAACAAAAATAATTAAAAACCCAATTTCATCTCTATAATGAAACAAATATTAGATACAAATTATCATTGTCAAATCATCATTACATCAAATAGAAATAAGTTTTACTAAACTGAACAATTCACACTGCTTAATTACTCAGATATTAAATAAACTACAAAAAACTAAACATGGACCACAATCTTGAAAACTTCTCAAATTCACAGTTAGTTTTGGCTAGGTGTATTTGCTCATTGTAAATCTTTTGAAAGAAATTTTGAAACTCTATATTATTTAGCCATCGTTTTTCTTTGGCACACATGAAAATAAAGTACTTTGCTATTATAAGTATTATATTCTGCAATTTTACAATGTTATAGCTAATTCAAAAGTAGATGAATAACATATTTAAATAAAATTCTCTAAATGCAATAGTTTTCAAGTTACAACTGATTAATTCAACAGAGAAAACCTGAAAGTAGCTATTGCTCAGCTATGCAATGAGCTACAGGTCTGCAACTTTACTATGCTATACCTCACCCAAAAGTACGTGAACAACATATTTAAAGAAATATCTAAATGCAATGGTTTTCAAGTTACAACTGATTTACTCAACAGTGAAAACCTGAGAATAGCTATTACACAGCTATCCCATGACGTCTGAGCTACACGTCTGCAATTTTACAATGTTACAGCTAATTCAAAAGTAGGTGAATAACATATTTAAACAAAATTCTCTAAATGCAATAGTTTTCAAGTTACAACTGATAAATTCAACAGAGAAAAATTAAAATTTTGGTGTATTTTTGTTTGACCTTGAATAAGTGGCCCAAGGTCAAATCTGACCACATCAGAAGACTCCCAGCCCATGATTTCCCATAGGTTGCTTTCACATCCCAAACCTCCAGGGCAATAACAAGCGAGTTATAAGCATTTTTAAGTGTGGCAATCCTCATTTGCCCTTGAAGGAGGGGACCAAGGTCAAATCTGACCACACCAGAAGACTCCCAGCCAATGATTTCCTCTAGTTTGCTTTCACATCCCAAACCTCTAGGACCAATAATAAGCGAATTATAAGCACTTTAAAGTATGGCTCTCCTCGTTTGACCTTGAACGAGGGGCCCAAGGTCAAATCAGGCCACATCAGAAGATTCCAAGCCCATGATATCCTATAGGTTGGTTTCACATCCCAAACCTCTAGGACCAATAATAAGCAAGTTATTAGCAAGTTTAAGTTTCTCCTTGTTTGCAATTGTAAGAAGGGCCCAAAGTCAAATTTCACATCTCAAACCTCTGGGACAAATAATAAGAGAGTTATAGGATAATTTTAACAAACTTTTTATCAACCGATAATCAACCCGTCAATTATGCCCCCATTGATCCCAAAATCATCTGGGTGTCAGGAATATGCTTACCAAATTTGGTTGACCCACAGCCAGTACTTTCTGAGAAAATCTGATGAAAAGGAATTAAAACCTAGACCTACGCATCAGAGAACCGATGCAAATTTGTATCCACCAGAAAGACAACTCACCAAAGCCAGTGAACCATCGTTTGACCTTGGAGGAGGAGCCAAAGGTCAAATCTGACCACATCAGAAGATTCCCAGGCCATAATATCCGATAATATGGTTTCACATCCTCGTTTGATCTTGAAGAAGGGGCCCAAGGTCAAATCTGACCACAGAAGATTCCCAGTCCATGATTTCCTATAGGTTGGTTTACCATCCCAAACCTCTACAACCAATAATAAGTGAGTTATAAGCACTTTTAAGTTTGGCTATCCTCATTTGACTTTGAAGGAGGGGTCCAAGGTCAAATCCGTCCACACCAGAAGATTCCCAGCCCATGATTTCCTATATGTTGGTTTACCATCCCAAACCTCTAGGACCAATAATAAGCGAGTTATAAGCACTTTTAGTTTTGGAGTTACAATGGATTTACTCAACAGTAACAATTTCAAAGTAGCTATTACTTAGCTATGCAATGTGCAACAGGTCTGAAACTTTACTTAGTCTATGTGATAGCTTACAAAAAAGTAGATGGATAACATATTTGACAAGAATTCCCTAACTTTAATACTTTTGAAGATATTTGACATCTACTTATGCCATGATTTTGCTACAAATGAGAAAATAGCTATTACTCACTTATGGCATGCAATAGAACCCCAAACTATGTACCATCTTATAGCTAAGGACAAAGTAGCTGAACAACATATTTTAGGAAAATACTCTAACTGCAATTGTTTTGGAGTTACAATGGCTTTACTCACCAGTCAGAATTTCAAAGTAGCTATAACTCAGCTATCCAAGGTGCAACAGGTCTGAAACTTCAGTATGTGATAGCTTACCAAAAAGAAGATGGACAACATATTTGAAAAGATTTCCCTAACTTCAATACTTTTGAAGATATTGGACATTTACTTCTTCTGTTATTTAGCTACAAATGAGGAAATAGCTATTACTCACTTATGGCAAGCAATAGAACCTCAAACTATGTACCATCTTATAGCTAAGAACAAAGTAGCTGAACAACATATTTTAGGAAAACACTCTAACTGCAATACGTTTTTAGTTACAATAGCTTTACTCAACAGTCAGAATTTCAAAGTAGCTATTACTCAGCTATCCAATGTGCAACAGGTCTGAAACTTTACTATGTCATAGCTTACCAAAAAGTAGATGGACAACATATTTGAAAAGATTTCCCTAACTTTAATACTTTTGAAGATATTTGACATTTACTTCTTCTGTTATTTAGCTACAAATGAGAAAATAGCTATTACTCACTTATGGCATGCAATAGAACCCCAAACTATGTACCATCTTATAGCTAAGAACAAAGTAGCTGAACAACATATTTTAGGAAAATACTCTAACTGCAATACGTTTTTAGTTACAATAGCTTTACTCAACAGTCAGAATTTCAAAGTAGCTATTACTCAGCTATCCAAGGTGCAACAGGTCTGAAACTTTACTATGTCATAGCTTACCAAAAAGTAGATGGACAACATATTTGAAAAGATTTCCCTAACTTTAATACTTTTGAAGATATTTGACATTTACTTCTTCTGTTATTTAGCTACAAATGAGAAAATAGCTATTACTCACTTATGGCATGCAATAGAACCCCAAACTATGTACCATCTTATAGCTAAGGACAAAGTAGCTGAACAACATATTTTAGGAAAATACTCTAACTGCAATAGTTTTGGAGTTACAATGGCTTTACTCACCAGTCAGAATTTCAAAGTAGCTATTACTCAGCTATCCAAGGTGCAACAGGTCTGAAACTTTAGTATGTGATAGCTTACCAAAAAGAAGATGGACAACATATTTGAAAAAGATTTCCCTAACTTCAATACTTTTGAAGATATTTGACATTTACTTCTTCTGTTATTTAGCTACAAATGAGAAAATAGCAATTACTCACTTATGGCATGCAATGGGACCCCAAACTATGTACCATCTTATAGCTAAGGACAAAGTAGCTGAACAACATATTTGAAGAAAAACTTGTTACTGCAATAGTTTTTGAGTTATGAGCCATTTACTCAAAGTAGCTAAGATTGCTATTACTCACTTATCTTTAGGCCTAAGTCAATAAAACCAAAAAAATTTTGGACAACATATTTTTCAAGGGCATGAAAATTCATTGGGACAATTAATTTACAAAAAATCTGTAGCTGTAGCAGTTTTGGAGAAATCTGCGTGACTAACTAACGCACACACGCACGCACGCACACACAGACATCATTTCATAATCTCCCTCCCGGGCTAAAGCCCGGCGGGAGATACATGTAATAAAGTAATCGGATTTCAGATATCCAAATAAAATTTCTGGTACACTCAGTTTTACTTTAATATTGGTCCTAAAATGAATCCAATTTTCTACTTCTTTCCATAGTATTGCAACTTGTGGACATAGACAGAACAAGTGGATCAATGTTTCCGGGGAATTATCACATAAGAGACATTTCCCATTGTTTTTTATTGACATTTTGTGGAGTAATTCTTCAGTCCCAAGTATTTTATGGATGATTCTGTATTGGAACCATATATGGTTTTTATTATTTATAACTTTAAAACAAATAGTGAATATCTTAGTCCAAGACTGTTCCTAAATTTTACAATTTAGTTCATTTTTCCATTTTTCGTTAAGGTGAACATGTAGATTCCCTGGCTTTTCGATCAGAATTTTATAAAAACCTTTTGCCTTTTCCTTGTTAGATAATACATAAAGGATACACCTAGGTATTTGAGGTCATTCAAAATGAACAGGTAATTTAATATTTCGAGCTGCTCTGTGGGTTACTTTGGCACTCCGTGGATGACCTTGAATTAAAAGCTTCAAGGTCGAATGTCTGAAAGGTTATAGAGGACATGTATATCTTTTATACATATCACTTATGAAGGGATTCAACCTTCTACCTGCCAGTAGAAAAATGAATATAATTTTCAAAGAAATGCCCATGGCGACCATCTTGTTTTGAGAATGAGGATAATTTCAGTCCCAGAGAAGCTTACCCCCCAATGAAGATATCCAGCATATTTGGTGAACCTAGTTGGTGTAGTTTTCCTCTGAGAGTGTTAATGTTGAAAATCTCTTTACACACGGCAGCAGCGGTGCAGCGAACGGTAAACCAAAGTATCCACCAGATGCCCCTGGTGGATACAAAAATTGCTTTTTTGATAGTGTGATGTTGATAAAGGTCAAATTTATACCTGTCAAAAAATTTTCCCATGCCTATAGAAGATAACTGCCAAATATCATTTGAATAGGCCTACTATCAAGGGAGATATTCAAGGGAGATGACAATGCGACAGGGGCTGACTGAAAACTGGGGGTGAAAACAATAAGCGTCCCCTTTTCAGGGGACGCTCAATAATTTCAAGACAGCTATATAACAAACCTACTTGCCAAATTTCATGTGAAGGTGAAGCGCTTTTTGTGTTATCATCCGGACAAGTACACTCCTTTGAAAAACATGTTTTTGGTCATGTGATGTCTCTGATTGATTGTAATGTCATGATACCATATTCACAAAATTTTCCCAGGGGTACTGCCTTTATGTGCTAAATTTGAAGAGAATCTGCCCAGTAATTGCCGAGCTATGAGTAAATGTGGAAGTATAAATGTGGAAGTCATAATCCCATTTTTCTGAAGGTGTTTCACAGAACACAGTTGACAGGCAAATAGTCTGATGTCCCTTGGGGTGGCACTCTTCCTATATGCGGAAAATTTAATGTTTATATTGGTTAAGAAATAAAAAATAACCTCCTGTTTTGATGATTTTTCTTTTATTTTAAACCACATTTTTTAAGATGGCTGGCCAAAAGAGAGGCAGATAAACATTGGGCCTTCATACAGGTATTGAAATGGTGAGCCCAGTGGGCATGTAATCAAACTTCTTTCAATTAGGTCGGATAACAGAAAGGTCAGATAATTGAAAGGCTGAAGTAACAGGTTAAAATGGAGTTGGGAGAGAGGGTTTGAGGTTGGATAATTAAAAATTTGGATAAAAGAGGTTCTACTGTATATATTCTATTTAGAGTTCATCTTAGATGTGCCTATATCTCTAGTACAAGGGAATTCTCCCACTTTTATGACTTTGCTCTCATGTCAACCCAACTCATTTCTTGGGAAAAAACAATAGAATGAGGATGTCAAACCACTTTTTTTCTCAGATAACAGGTGTTAAGCTATTGTCAGGGTTTCTTCCTACGTATAGAGTTTCATTCATTGCAAACCTGCAAAATGCAGATATACCGTAATACTCAGATTTCAAACAACAGTAAGCTGGAGTTGGCCAGTTTACACAGGGATTTTAGTTTTTATGTCATCAGCATCCATGCTGTCGGACAGATAGGGATAGCTTGTCATTTGTCACACTTTGTTTCCAGACAGTATCTCAGGTAATGTATGGCATGTGGATGTAACTGGTCCTGAAGGTGTGCCCTATTTCAAGGTAGCCTTAAACTCACATTAATAATAAAATTACATTGAATTTAAGTTTTTCATTTTGAGACAGTATCTGAAAAACAGCTTGATGGATTCAATTTAAATTTGGCATGTAGATCTAACTGGTTCTCGAGGTGGGGGCCAATTTTAAGGTGACATTAATCTCTGATACATAAATGATTATATTGAGCTAAACTTTTTCTATATTTCTAGAGTATATCAAAACAGACTTCAAAGAGTTTGCATATATGTGCAAATGGCCCTAGATAGGTGCCCTACATGAAGATGAGATATTTACTTTAAGTTGGGAAATTTTTGGACAATATCTCAAAGACCCTACAATTGATTCTAGCAACAAACGATGATACTGGAGAACAAAACAATCCCCATGTGTGCCTCCCCCCCCCCCCCCCCCCATCAACAGATGCAGGTGACACAGAAATGATACATAATAAAATTTACTGCTAAGTGCTGACACTTAAAACTTGAAAAGTGAAAACTTCACAGAATAATGCATATCTGTGTGGTTGTGTGTCTGTCAGTGCATACAAATCATAAGTTATACATTATATCTGGGTTGTACTTTTATCAAGATCAGGGTCTAACTGGCTCAGTCCTCCTCAACAATAGTTGCCAAATTAACAAAAGTGCCAATTAACTATTTACGTCAGTTCAGCATAATGTGTTCCTTTTGAATTTCATCTATTTAAAACTATATCTAAAGCTGGGTACCCAATATAATTCTACTGAATTCTTGTACAATATGGTTAGGTAGTGAAAAACTTACGAGTCACTCCAATATATACGCTGGGTTACATTTTCATATTGTGAAATGTTCCATGTACATTTGGGACCAGGAATGTCCTGTGGATATCCTAATCTGATGCACTCCATGTCATACACTGAAAACAGAAGAATATCTGTCATTTTCAATAAAACAATGGCTTTATATTACTCACCCCGAGAAAAATCAATATAGCAGGAAGGTATATATATGGCCTTTTTTTAATTTTAGATACCCCATGAGTTTAGCTTGTCTTGCATAAACAGGTACACATTTTTCTTTAATTATTTCTTCAAAACTATGTAACCTATAACTATATTATGTAAACATACACCAATAGAAATATATATTAACAGAAGCAAACTAAACACATAAAAAAAAATCACAATCTCTACAGCAAATATTCACTATTTCAATTGCAGTTATACTCTTACATATTTTATTCAAGGGAGTGGCTCCAATTACGGTGCCGTAACTCAAGCATTTAGACTTCAGTTATGTCACCATATATGAAGACACAGAACTCCTGCTACAGCAGTGATAACACCCCAATTATTTAATCAAGTAACTGTATTGTACATATCTAATATCAAACTTGTTACTTTAACCCATGCTGGTCTTTTGTTTGATTTATCTTTCACAAGAATTGGAGTCAGCAGTGAATGTACTGATTACAATCAGGACCCACTTTTGTCCTTAGTTGGTGCGACACCGAGGGACTTTGTATTTGCATACAAGATGTTGAATATCACTTAACATCATGGATAATCAATATCAAGGAGCTCTATGACTGTAAATATTTAAAACAAAAAAATCATTCCTTCTTTGATCAATTGTGAAATTGACACCCAATTTCTCCTTTGATTTTACTCATCTAATTACTGAATTGCAATCAGGATTCCTCTTTCTTCCCCCTTGGTGGGACATCAAAGGTCACTTTGTTGGTTCCCAAATCTCTGAATGTTAGTTAATCCACTTCATTATAAACAGTGTCTATTATAAATGTGTCACCTAATTATAATATACAAGAGAAGTTGCACAAACGCAATTGGGTTTCCCAAGAAGAAAAGGTTTAAAAAATGTGGAGATGTCATACCATTCCACAGAAAATGCACAATAATTGATCTGCCAAAAGTATGTTCTGTCCTTTTTTTGTGAATGGCACAGACATACACACTTTTATTAAGGGGGAAGTGCCTTGCCTGGGGAAGAGCTGGTGCAAACAAAACCAGAAGATGTACCTACTGCAGTTCTGGACCCACACATTGATCTCAATGCCATCAGAATTTTTTGAATGAGGATGGATGGTTAGCAGTTCAAAATGTATTTCAGCAGAGAAAAGGATTTTCATGGGATTGCAGTGTATGTAGTGGCTGCTTAGATGAAAATGCACCATCAACTGCCTGTGACTCTTGCCTATATTGGCAACACTAGAGTTGTGTAGGTAGGTATAAAGACCAAGCCAAGGTGAAGATTTTGTAACTGTAAAATGCGCCAATGAATATGGTTCTGTTCAACAAGTTATAACACAGTATTTTTTCATTTTTGTATCAGTATTCTTACCCAATATTATAAAGGTATACAACGTTTTGAATGCACAGCATGATGAATACTAGTAGTGTGGTATGACTTTTCATGTTTTGAATGTTTTATAATAAATAAAGGTGGTGTGGTTCATTTTTTGTCTTACTACTGGTAAATTAATGATCACAGCATCATACTTGAGTTATGGTGCCATAACTGGAACCACTGACGATCAAAATTGCAATCATGCAGAAATGACAACAATCACTTGTGGTGAACTTTAAAATATTTGCTTACAAAGGTTTACCATATATATTTTATTTATTTATGGTTTAAAGTCGCTTTCAACACTGTACAGGTCATATCACAACAGGTTGTTTTGTGGGCAGAGGAAACCAGTACATACAGTTGGTCAAGGGTCTGCACTGTAAACTCCCAACCATGAGTAAGCAACTACTAACTTTCCCACATAAGGTCTGTGGTTTGAACCATCGACCTCAAAGATGGAAGATGAGTGTGTAACCACTGCCCACCATGGTCCCATTACGATAGATGTTATTAAGTTAAACAATTATTTGAAGGCAGTTACAGTACCAATACACTCAGTTACAGTACCAAGACGCTCAATTGTGGCATTGCGTAGTGAGTGCCTATTTCATCCATGAAGTTAATGCAGGTGTTCCACTGGAGCCGACAGGCCAGTAACTATGCATTTTTGGAGAGTCGAGACCAATGTTTACATGGTCGGTTAGGGTCGGTTGCAAGTTCCGGGCCTGTCGGAGAGAGTCGGTGAAATATCAAACATGTTTGATATTTCTATGACCGTTACTGACTCTTGTATCCGACCCTAATTTCAGCCCCCTAGCAACAGGCCTGTCGGTTAACTTAACGGCCTGTCGGTTACACTTACCGGCTTGTCGGTTAATGAAACAGGCCTGTCTGTAACAAGTATCCGGCTTGTCCCAAATATGGACTTCCAGACTGTACGTAATGACTCACCGACCGTGCGGGAAGTGTTACAGTACAGTCGGTAACTTTAGCCGGCCTGTCTGTAAGTGTTCCCGACAGGCCTGTAAAGTTTCAAGGTTGGTCGGTAACTTTAACAGACTGGGACCTAGAGTCGGGAAAAATTGTAACCGACAGGCCTTAAACTGAAACACACAAACCGTAAACTACAACCGACAGGCCTGTAACACTAACAGACAAGCTGGGAACTGTAACCGACAGACCCGCAATAATTTTGCGTCTTACGGCCTCTCGGCTTCAAAATCTGTGGGTATAAAAGGGACAAGTCAGTAGACAATGCATATATTTGGGCTTTGACTTGTTAAGAGACAACTGGTGTGCAGCTTTTGTTTAGGTTTTTATTTTTTGTAAAATTAGCTTAAGTTTTGAGCTAGGCTGGAATGGTTGGGAGTGAAATCTGTTCTGTGAGGTTTCACTTTTATTTTTAAGTTTTGTTTTTTTAAACAAGCTGTACAATTGATCTGCCAAGGGGCAGAAGGAGAAAGATTGAAGTACCAACTGATACTCAACCACAGTTTCAGCTAGGAGATACAGCTGAGGATATAGAGAGGAGGAGGGGGGAGAGAGAGGAGAGGGAGAAGAGAGAGAGGATAGAACAGGAAGAGAGGGACAGGGAGAGGATGGAGAGAGAGAGGAGGGAAGAGAGCCAGGAAAGAGGAGAGAAAAGAGCGCGAACAGACACGGATACTGATGTAGAATCAACTCAATCCAGACAGAAGAAGGGCCAGATGAAGTCCATTTTCCTGAGTGATTCAGACGAAGAAGCCATCGTGGAGTTTGTTAAACAGCACAAGGAACTTTATGACAAGACCAACGACAGTTTCAAAGACAAGCAGAAGAAAGAAAGACTTTGGGAGCAGCTAGCAGCTACCAGAAACTTGCCTATAAAGACTGTGAAGAAGTGGTTTGAGACTCAACGTACCAGATATGGCAAGCTCACTCAGACAAAGTCAGGACAAGCAGCTGAGAAGAGCACAGAACGACAGACCTGGCTGAAGGACAGTTTCAGTTTTCTATGAGGTCACATCAGAAGGAAGGGAGTTTCCAAGTCTTCTGCATTCAAGTCACCCCAGAGGCCTTCTGCAGCCTCAGCTTCAGTTCCAGATACATCCAGGGACACAGAATCTGAGATGGAAATCAGCATTGCATCAGATGTTACTCATCAGCCTACGAGCACCAGTCCCAAGCGACGACAGCCTCCAGTCGCGACTACCACCACGTCTGCAGATCCAGTCTTAGATCAGTTTCAGCAGATAAGGTCGATGATTTCCACATTTCTGGGTGCACGTCAGGACCCCACTTCAAGTCCAAGACAGTCGTTCTGCAACTATCTCCACTCTAAGATTGAACACCTTGAAGAAAGAGACTTTTTAACCTTCTGGAATGACACAGTGAAGCTTCTCAGTGAAATACAGTACAAGGCCGAAGAACGCAAAAGACAGGTCACAACAAGTCAACAGGTTACCACATATCAACGTCCAGAAGCATCACAGGCCACAGCAGGACATGAATACATACCATACCTGAAACTCAACCAGTCTCCATTCCAGTTGTGCAGCCTACACAGACAGCCACAGGAGAGCCTGTTACAGTGATTGCCAAAGTACAGCAACCACCAAGGCCTTTATCAGCGTCAGCACAGCCAACTTCTTACGTAGTTGTGGATGACCAACAGCCTGGGACTTCCAGACAGATGATTTTCAACCCACCTTCAGTTGCAGCTTCAAAACAGGAGGAAAGTCAGCACAACACTTCTGGATTATCCAGTCTCTTTGCAGCTATTCCCAGTGTGCTTCAGTATCAGCAGATGGACACACCACAGCCATTTTCACCCTCTCAACTTCAACCAGCACCGTCACCAGTGCCATCTTCCACTCATCATAAACAGTCACAACCTCCCAGCCAGTCCAGCCAGCAGAGTCAGCCCAAATCAGCGGATTAGCCTGCACAAGTCACACCAACCAGCCCCTTTTCAGGGCCACCCGAATCTTCCAAAAACAATTAACAACCTGAATGTTTATGCCCAAAAACAAAAAAAAGCACACCGTCCAACACTTGTGTGAATGAATGGGTGAATGTGTAAATAAATGGGTGAATATTAAACAAATATTAATAAACCTCCACCACAAAACAGAAAAAAGAACTTAACAAAAAAAATCCTTAATACAAAATAATCCCCTAAGAATTCAAAGTGAAAGCAGCCCACCCCCCACCCCCCAAAAAATAACTCAATTTTAAAAATACACTTCCCCCACCCCCAAAACCAAGATCCAGGCTCAAACCCATGTCCCTCCCTCCCAAAACCCTACCTGAAATAAAATGCCCCATCCACACAAGTGAATTTTTTTTTATGTCTGCAGGGACTTACAGACAAACAAACATGAGGCCTAACGAAATATTCAAATATATGATTGCCAACAGACTGACAAACTGAATAAAAAATATTAAAGTGGAACTGCAAACCTGTATAATTTTGTCTTGCAAATTTCATTGCATTTTTTTTTTAATTCTTGGGATAAAATATTTCCTCAAAGTTGTTTCTTTTTTAGGTATTTATTTGAAAAATGTTTTTTTCTCTAATATTTTGTAAGTTATTTTTTGTGAGAATAAAGCCAGGTCATGTTAGGGTGGGACGTCAAGTTTGTAAATTGAGGACCTGGGTTTTAAGTTGTAAGTGATGAAATTTATTTTTGTGAACTGAGTTTGGGAGGGATTTGTGTTTGTGATGGGGAATATTTGGGTTGTAATTGAATTTACATAAAATAGTTAGAAATTGGGGTTATTTTTGAGGCAACACTTTGCTAAATAAAAGTTCTTGGATTATTTGGGTAGGCCTGAAAAGGATTGATAGATGACAGCATGTTCTCCCCTCAGTCTTCTTCGCTCAGTCTTCTTAAACTCTGTCCTCCTGTCCAGCCAGTGCCCCCACGTGATTGAAGTATTCTTTCAGTAGGTCTCGTTGATGTTTGGCCTCCCTCGATGGGTTTCTGAAGTTCTCATGATGTCTCTGTTCCCCCTGGTCCCCCTGTGGTGGTTGTATGTCATCAGCTGGAGTGGGTGGTCTGTCTGCTCCCCCCTGATGGCTTTTCAGCATGTTATGTAGTACCACACATGTTAACACAATGTCTCTCACCACTTTTGGCCTCTGCTCCATGGTGGTCAACAGCACCCTGAATCGCTTGACAAGTATACCAAATGAGTTTTCCACCACCCTTCTCCCCCTGGATATTCTATAGTTGGCAATTCCCTCTTCTCTGGTCAATTGGCGTCTACTGTAAGGCTTGACCAGCCAAGGCATCAGGGCAAAGGCATCGTCCCCCAGCAGGAAGTAGTGTAGATCTGGCTCCCCAGGTCCAAGTGGTTCAGGTGGTGGTAGTCGGAAGGTTCCATTCTCAATTCTTCTTTTCAGTTTGCTGCGGTTGAAAATCTGTGCATCAGATGATGACCCACTGGCCCCCGCGTTGATCCACAGGAACTTGTAATCTGCATTGACTAAAGCCAAAAGTACCAGGGAGAAGTAGCCCTTGTAGTTGAAATATTCACTGCCTGACTTCCTGGGCTTCTTGATAGCAATGTGTTTTCCATCTATTGCACCGACTGATTGGGGAACATTCCATCTTTCTTCAATTTTCTTCCAATCTTCAGGATCAGTGGGGCACACCAGGTACTCTTGTTGAAATTCTTTCAAAATGGCTTTGCAGACCTGGGGGACAAATTTGCAGATGGTCATTCTTCCAACCCTCCAGTGGTATTGCAGTGAGGTGTAGCTTTCCCCTGTGGATAAGTATCTCAAAGTAACTGCCAGTTTTAACCCGACTTCCAATGGCTTCCTGAAGTTGGTAATTGACTTCCTGAGGTGGGGGGTGATTCTTTCTTCAATCAAATCAAAAATGCTGGCTCCATCCTGGTGAAATTTCTGTAGCCTGGTATGTCAGTAGTGATTAGCTCATCCAAGAGTGTTCTGTAGCAACCTCTCTCCTCTCTCTGCAGTATCCAGGGCAGGACCCATGGATTATGTGGCTTCCTTCTCCTTTTGGGTGGTGGGAATGATGGTGATGCTGGCTGGGCAGGTGCTGGGTTCTGCTGTCTTCTGTGTGTTGAAATCAAAACATATAAAAATAAATTCAACTCAATTAAAATCAAAAGGACCCTCAAGTGATCTATCAGTTGCTCTTGATGTGTTCCTGTCATCTTTGAAGTGTAAAATGAATGGTACATCACAGGGGAGGGGGGGTTTATATAGTGCAATATAGACCCTGATTCTAGATCCCGACTATAGATACCGACCCACAAAAAAAAAAATCAGTCCTGTCGGGAAGGGTCGGGAACATGCTCCCGGCTTATCTGTTTGTGATCCGGCTTGTCTGTTAGGGGTTTAGGGCTTGTCGTAGTAGTTCTACGACTGGCCGTGCAAAAAACGTCCCCGACCCTACGCCTTGTCGGGAAGGTCATTACGGCCTGTCTGTAACTATACTGTCCTGTCGGTGATTTCATAACCGACTCAGCATTTTCGCGCACTTTTTCCCTCGACCCTACAACTTTTGCAAGAGTTGAAGTTGAAGTTTTCCCTAGAGTTGAAGGGTCGGTTACAGGGTCGGCTCCAGTGGAAACACCTGCATAAGCAGCAATGGGCTATGTTAGAACTTGGATGGGTAAGCGTCTGGGTTCTAGGCCAGCTATGGGACGTATCTGAATTTCTTTTTGTTGTCAGTCAAAAATTCTGGTGCAGTACTTGCATCTCTTGTGGCTTTAAAGCTAGTACATCTAGATCGAAATTTTTTTCTTTGTCTCTGGACTTTCATGAATTTGGCTTAGCGTGATGAGTTCCCGTCTGATCACTTAAGGTAAGCAGCAATGGGAGGTTAGTACTTAGATGGGTGACTGTCTGAGTTCAACTGATTTTTGGCAATGAAGGCAGATGAAGGTGAAAAGTCACTTCTGACAAGTTCCTGTTCCTACTGAAAGAATCAAAAGTCCAAGCATGTATTTTGCTACACTTCTTGCCAGAAGCCAATGCCAATAAGAAGACTGTCTTAAATGTCAAAATTTTAAGATCAGCTTTTGCCAAAGGCTCAAAAGGAGCCCCAGTGAGATAAAGCAAGACCAAAGACAAATCACAATTTGGAATAGCTGTATTAGCTGAAGGTCTATCTCTGTGAAAACTTGCAATCAAATGAATCAATTCAAGGCTTTGAGAAATCATTTGACCTGAGGAACCTAGCCCATCTGCTACTGGAGTCCTGTAACCAGCCAAAGTTCTGGGTTTTAACTTCTTATCAGTAAAGAGATGATTAAAAAAATCAGCTACCTGAGGAATAGCAGGTTTAGTGATGCCATCCTGAATCTCTTTTGAAATATGCCTCACCTTGAATCATGCGCTCATCTCGAGGATTCTCTCTAAGGTGCCTTAATTCTATCTGCCACCTCAACAGAGAATTCTCTTTGACCTTCATGTAGGAGTCCAGGCACCACACATGAAGATTTAGATATTACAGATTCTTGTGGAATGTGAGACTGAAGGGTTGCTTTAGGGTATGTTGGAATATACTTTGTTCTGATCTGGATCTCCCTGGCATTGGACCATGCCAGAATTCTCCATACCAAAGCACACAGTTGGAAAGAGTAAGTGTCTCCTTCCTTGTTGAGATAAGAGGCCACAGTGGACTTGTCTGAAGAAACAAACACATTTTTTTTGCCTCAATTGCTTTTGAAAATGTTTTAGAGCTAGAAAAAAATGGCTTTCAGATCCAAAATATTGATGTGCAAGTCTCTTTCTGATGGATGTCAAACCCCACTTGTAGTACAATTGTAAAAGTGGGTCCCCCAACCCTTCACTGATGCAGCAGTGAACAGCAACATATTTTGCTCCTGATGCAGATTCGAAGCCTTGAGTAAGTTCTGAGGATCCATCCACCAGGCCAGATGATCCTTTATCAACTGAGATATTGAAAAAACTTTGTGCAAGGATTGGGAAAGTGCCAATTGGTCTTCAGGAAACACTGAAATGGTCTCATATTTATTCGACCCAAAGGAACTGTCTTCTCCATGGAAGCCATGACCCCAATCAGAGACATCAGCTTCCTTGGAGTAGTATTCTGAACCTGCAAAATGGAAACCTCCAGAGTTTGAAGTTTGCTTATTTTCTTTTGGTTTGGATAGACCAAACCCTCTTAAAGGTTGATAACCCAGAAACTTGATATCCTGTGCTGGTTTGAGCTCTGATTTTTTAAATTGATAATCCATCCCAATTTTTCTACCAGAGTGAGCAATTTTTGAACATCTCGAAAACAGGACTCTTGATCCTTGGCTCTCACCAGCCAATCATCCAGATACTGATGGATTCAAACCCCTTGTGACAGAGCTATGAATTTGACCTCTTTCACCACCCAAGTGAACTCTAAAGGAGCAGTCGCAATCCCGAAGGGTAGGGCTCTGAACTGGTTAGTCTGACCCTGCACATTTTGAAGGTGGGAACATGCAAAAATGTATTTCAAACACACTGAGATCTATTACTGGATGCCACTTGTTTTCTGGATTTGGAACCAGAAACAAATGACTGTAAAATCCGAGAGAGTTCTTGTTTTGAACCAGAACCACTGCCCATTTTTGAACTATCTAATGTACTGCCTGTAATGAGGCTTCTGTTTTACTGGGGATGCATAACTGCTTTTGATTTAAGGACACTGAGTCAAAGGAGGTTTCTGTTTGAATGGTAGACAATAACCTTGTTTTAAAACAAGAACTACCCTCAGATGAGCATTTAAGTCTTCCCACACTTTCCAACAGCTTTGTAAATGGGCACCAGGATATTTCATGCTTACCTCCCGGTAGTCACTTCCTTCTGCACATACCCATCGGGCAGAGCCTCTGTTGGAGTTGTAGGAAGTTGTTTGTCTTCTATTTTGGTCACCCTGCTTGGTTTGGGGACGAAAATTTTGGTGCCTACTTTGCAAGGAATCTTTCTTCAAATCAGAATAACGGGAACCATATTTGTCAGTTCTGTGCTTTTCATAAACCGGTTCCCAGTTAAACTGACTCCACTGAATAAAGTTCCGTTTGACCTCAGACAGTACCTTAGAGTTGAATAACTCCTTCTATGTGAGAGAAGCATTTCTTAACATCGCAATATCCTTGTCAGTAACATCCCTGTGACACAACATAAGGAAATTATCCCCCTGTTAAGAGGCCAAATTAGACACCAGTGTCATAGAAGTGTCCAACACACCATCCAAGGTCTCACCCAAGCAGCCCATGGTGGTTGATTGCAGATGAAGATAATTCAGTATAAAATTTATACTTTGTTGAATTTCTTCCTGAACTTCCGATTACTTCAGTTTATCCACCTCTGTGAACATCTCATTAGTTGCCTTTTGAATAGCTGACCTGATTCAAAAAACGATGATTCAAAATTTGAATGGTCTCCCTAGAAATTGTCTCCCAAGCTGAGTAATGTTTCATTGGTGTTGAAATTGAAGTAGGAGCTTGATAAGGAGGAGTGGCAATATTCTTGAAGGCATCTTGCACCCTAGGAGCAGACAAAGAAAAAGACTGAGGTGAAACTTGATAAAATTTCATCTGAGGCTTAGGGAAAGCCAAAATCTGTCCTTTTGACATAGGTAGATGATGTGGATCATTGTTATCAACACTGTTACGACCCAAAGCTGAGAACTCCTTGTACTTCCACAGCTCTACTAAAGGTTGTGCTGGATGTAATGTCATAGATTGCTGAAGAGATTTCTTTACTTGGTCCCTACCTAAAACACTGAAGGAGGAACCAAGCATTCCACATCTGAAACCTCTAAATCCAACCATTTTTTAATAGTTTTCAGAGTATCTGCATAAGCTGGAGAATCCTCATCCTTCGCCCAGATTTCCCCTTGTTCCAAACAATGTGGATCCGGCTCCTCTGAAGATTGAGAAAATTGTAAATTTAATAAGTAAATTAAATTTTTATAAGTTAATACCCTATCCAATGGACAATTGCTTTACCTTGTCAGCGCGACCGGTCCCGCCAAACGTCAGAAAAAGACATCCTGTATATAATACCGACAGGACCGGTCAGGAGAGCGCATTCGACAGGTGGCGCATCGTACTTCCTCTTCCTGTCTAGACAACGTGACGTCATAGCATCTTTTTCATTTGGCGTGTGGAGAGTGAAGACGTGTTTTCACGACAAGCGAACTTTAGGTTCTACACCGAATTCAACTGCTTTATTTCATCTTTTAAGAAGATCAGAAGTATTTTCTACAACTATGTCTTCCCCAGGACAGAGAAGAGGTGCCTGCGGACACGCTATGGCTGGGTTCAACTCCCACTCCAAGTGTGCACATTGTAGGGACAAAGGGCTAGGCGACGACCCCTGCGTCCAGAAGAAAGAATGTGATATCTGTAGAGGGTTTACCCCTGAGCAGATTCTTCAGTTGGCTACCCCAACTTATAGAGATAGAAAAGAGAAGAAGACGGCTACGACTACGACCTCCTCCACCCCTACTCTCGTGGACCCTGCACACATCAGTGTACTGGGTAAAGTGGAGAAGGTCAAGGCTGTTCAATCTACCCCTGCTAAGAAGACGAAACGTAGTGAGAGTCCTAAACCTTCTGCCAGCAAGAAGAAATCTTCCAGCAGTAGACCATCAGCTGAAGATTTAAAGCAACTTGATGAGAAGTGGGCAGAGAGGTTCTCCCGACTTGAGGCAATGCTGTTGGCCAAGACCTTCACAGTACCGGTTGAACCGGCTGTGAAGCCAGTTTCAGATGTGACTCCCTCCCAGAAGCCATTTTTTTATCCTGGTGCCACCACCAGCAATCTGCCTGTTGAGAAATCCAGTCCCTGCCTTGATCAGGCCACTGGTAATGCTGTAGAGGAGATGCAGACTGCCACCCAGCCCCTTGGGGCTCCCGGTGCAGGGATAGCAACCCAGCCTGTTCAGGCTCCCGGTTCGTTCCCAGAGGTTCAGCCCACCGGTGAGGGAGATTGGAGGGCAGCCTCTGATAGTGAAGCTGACCAGCTCAGTGTTGCCGGTTCCCTGGATGATGAGATCCACCGGGACCGATCAGCAGACAGAGATGTCTCCAGAGATGACCCTGACAGTGAGCCTACTGAGGAGGCCAACTATAGGGAGACTATGAGGGGTGTGAGAAGCTTTATGAACTGGCACAAGGTTCCTGAGTTTGAAACTGTGTCCTCTACTGCAGATGACAACCCCTTTGCCGGTGCATGTGTCCAGCCAACCGGGAAAGTCAGTGTGAAACTACCTGTGGATGACTGGTTGTGCAGGAAGATGTCCAGTCTTAACCTCACAATCAAAGAAGGTTACCCCACCAGAAACACCGACAACACTGGCCTCCTCAGAGATCAATTCATTAAAACTTCCAGATGTTCCAGATGGTACGGGATGCATGCTGAGAAGGACAATGAGAGTTCAACAGTACGCACCTGGTCACCAGACCCTGCCAAACTCAACCATTCCTTCAGCAGGGTTGCAAGAAGAAACATTCCTACTGCCCCACCCTCCCGAGCCCTCAGTCAAGAGCTACTCAGGTGTTGGGAGAGAGCAGCACGTGAACAGACAATAATGTGCAACCAGGCTGCTGGTTTGTCAAGGTGCTTGACTAGGGTTCAAGACTCAGTTAAAAGCCCTACGTCTGGACAGTAAGGGAAAGTCATCAGAGAAGATGAGGCAAGCTGTGAGTGAACTAGAATACTTGACCACTTTCAACCGGTCAATCTCCCAAGCTATGGCCAGGACAATGCAGGACTTATCTGAAGCAGTATTCATCAACATGGCCAACTTCACCCTGGCTCGCAGAGACAGTTACCTGGACTATTTACATGCTGGGGTGAAGCAAGACACTGTGAACGCCTTGAGAACGTCTCCAGTTCATCTGAATGCTTTATTCCCAGATCAGCTTATTGACAAGGGAGGCTTATTGACAAGAGTGAGGAGAGGCGTTCGTCCGGTACTTCACACCGACATCAAGGTCGCTTCCACCCATATGCTGCAAGTGACAAGTCGACTGGCCATCACGACAAGAAGAACGTCCCTGCTTGGAAACAGATCAAAGACAAGCAGCAAGCGAGGAAAAGTCGTGGCAAACCCTCCACATTCTCCCAGAAGCCGGCTAAGGGGTCCAAGTCTCATAAATGACAATTACTGTGTAAATTCTGTGACCGGTTAGATGAACTCTGTGTGTGTTACCGGTCAGGGAGGCTTGGACCCAGCACCAGTGGTAGCCGGGAACAGCAAAGTGGCTTTAAATTTGAATGTAGACTCTTGTGTTGCAAATGCTCATATTGTCACTGGGTTGCCGCAAAGGAAAGGCGTAAATCCCAATGCATGTCAAATGTACACAAAAATAAAATATGTGAAAGATGTTTTTGTGTAGGTCACTTGAGTTCTGTAAATCTTGTCACCAATGTCCAACATGCTGTGATAGGTCCTCCTGTAGGGGCAAGGTTACAACAGTGTTGGGAGAAATGGGAAACTCTGGGTTCAAGTCCAAAAGTAGTCACCACACTGAGGGAGGGTTACACTCTCCCGTTCCAGTTCAGACCCCACTTGACAAGGTCACCGACTGTAATAAGCAACTACCACAATCCAGCCAAGCAGGCCTTCCTTTTAGAGGCACTGCATCAGTTGATAAACAAAAATGCAGTCGAACAGGTGGAAAATCAAAACTCACTGGGTTTTTACAACCGGCTATTTTTGGTACCCAAACCCAACAACCGGTGGAGACCGGTCCTGGACCTAAGCACCTTAACACCTTTTTAAACACAGAGTCGTTCAAGATGGAGACCCCAGAGACAATAAGAACCTCCCTACATTCAGGGGAGTGGGTCACATCCATAGATTTCAAAGACGCATACTTCCACATTCCAATTCACAGTCTGTCCAGGAAGTATATGCGTTTCCACCTCCAGGGTCGGTCCTACCAGTTCAAAGATCTTTTCCTTCCCAAATTCAAACCGGGTTCTTCAGATCTGAGACCTGAAGTGGACTGTTGTTCAGCTTCCGCCCTTGTAATGGTTGTCGACTATCTCTTCAAACGACTTGGCAATACAGAAGAAGTGGCAGAACCAGGCGTTTGAAGTTTGGCAGTCATCAAAGGTTGCCTACCAACATATACAATGTCCTTGTCGAAGCTAGTACGACTACCGACAGTTCCAATGTCTTTGTCTTCCAAACTCTTCAGTCTTTGTGAAATATTTGCAAATTCTATAAAGAACCTGTCCAACTTTTCTTCTAAAGACGTGCCTCTTTAAGGAAAAGATCTTTGGGATGCATTGTTCACTGAAGAATCATCTTCATGCAATAACGAATCATCAATGGTGACATCCTTATTTGATCCCTCACAAATTTTAGAAGAACTAGAAATAGGACGCCCTGTTGATAGTAGGTGCGAATAGAAACAGGATAGCATAGAAGAACACACATTATCATGTGTAATGTCCACACCTTTTGCCAAAATTGTACAGTAGTCTTACAAGACCCTGTTTCATTTGTAAAATATATCAATGATGCTTAAATATTTGTTAGAGTAGATGTAAATTATTTCAGCTTCATGCCTTTTTGCATTGGTTGGGTCGAAAATTTTGACGAAATCACTCTATCTTGCACAGTTAAGAAGATAGTAGCAAATTCCTGTTTTTCTATTTTTGGCAAAAATTTGAAAATTCAAAATGGCCGCCATTTTTGGGAAAAGGAAAATTTTTTGAAAATTGCCAAGAGTACATTTCTTAGATTACCCTATGGGTCGAAAATTTCAACGAAATAACTCTATTTTGCACGGTTAAGGCAAATTTGTGTTTTTCCATTTTGGGCAAAAATTCGAAAATTCAAAATGGCCGCCATATGGGGGGAGGGAAAAATTTTTTGAAAATTGCAAAGAGTACATTTCTTAGATACCCTGTGGGTCGAAAATTTCGACGAAATCACTCTATCTCGCACAGTTAAGGAAATAGAAGCAATTTTGTGTTTTGCCATTTTTGGCAAAAATTCGAAAATTCAAAATGGCCGCCATTTTTGGGAGGGGAAATTTTTTTTGAAAATTCCAAAGAGTACATTCCTTAGATGCCCTGTGGGTTGAAAATTTCGAAGAAATCGCTCTATCTCGCACAGTTAAGGAGATAGAAGCAAATTTGTGTTTTGCCATTTTTGGCAAAAATTCGAAAATTCAAAATGGCTGCCATTTTTGAGGAGGGGAAAATTTTTTGAAAATTGCAAAGAGTACATTCCTTAGATACCCTGTAGGTCGAAAATTTCGACGAAATCGCTCTATCTCGCACGGTTTTGGAGATATGAGCACATTTGCCTTTTTCAGTATTCAAAATAGCCAATTACTCATTTATTTAATTAATTACTCACTCATCTATGAAGCAATCCCCCCCAAAAGCAATCCCATACAAGCTATTAACCCAATGAACCTCCATACAAAATTTTAGAAAGCTAGGCTTAATAGCATTCCTTAAAATGTCTGGAAACCAAAGAGCTACTCAAAAGTAGCAAAGTAGCTATTACTCAGTTAGCTATAGAGCTATCATCACCAAAAGCAATCCCATACAAGCTATTAACCCAATAAACCTGCATGCCAAATTTGGTAAAGATAGGATAAGAACTGTTGCCTAAAATGTCTGGAAACCAAGTGGGACGCCGGACGGCGGAAAAAGCAAAAATAATATGTCCACCCCCCGGTGGGGTGGACATAATTCTGATCTCTCTTACTTTTATATCTGTTCCTGTTCTTAATCTTCTTCCTCCTCAGAAAATGCTGAACAAACAGAGCAATCTGTAGAAGCACTAGTAACACGACACTTGGGACAAAAATGGTGGTCATCCCACTCCGCCATAAAATGGCTACAAAAAGCACTTTTCCCCTGTCTTTCCTTCAGTTTGCCCTGAGAAGACAGATGCCTCACCACAGAACTCAAAAGCACACAATTATTCCAAATAACTTATAAAGAAAATCCAAAATTAAAAATATACATCCAGGATGGCTAACAAAAACAATGAATGGCACTATTGGCATGGTCACATGACCATTGGGGGACTTCCTGGTCCAAACTCACTCACTTGCTTCTTAAGGTACCTTAAAACATTTCACACCGTTGGAAAGTGAGTTGGATGGCCCAACATATAGTTATGGTCGGGAAATGGTAAGTGTATTTTTCACAATAAAATCTGTTTTTATTACCCCGGTTGGACGCATGGGGGTAAATCTGACCGGCTTTCTAGACTACCTGTATATGGTTTCCTATCAGCTCCCAATACATTTAAAACCTCTAAAGGCAGTAATAAAGTAGCTAAAAGCTAAATACCAAAATATGCAATTTTATGACCCCCCCCCCCCCCCCCCCCCCAGATATTGAGAAGATATGGAGGTAGTCTGACAACAAAAAAGTGTTTAAAGCCCAAGGAGCTATAATAAGGGAGATAAATAGCTTTTTCAATATGATTACTTAACTGAACCTTGAAGCAGAGGTCAAAGATCAAATTTGACATTTAAAAGGATTTGCAGGACAAGATTTCCTACAGGTCATTTTCACATTTAAGTTCTAGAACCAACCAGAAATGTGTCTATTTGACAGAGTGCATCATATACAGAGGCACTATACCTAGGTATAGTAATGGTTTTCTGGATAATTGACATTTTCCATTTCTAGCAAAATTCAAGAACAATTTTCTTTGAGCAGCGATGACAAACGTGTGTACCAGAATAAAAAACTAATTTTGATCATTTGACCTCGATAAAGATCAACGGTCAAAAATAAGAATGTAGAAAAATATGCCCATGCCAAAGGTACATAAGTACCAAAAATGGTTAGAATCTGCCCCCTAATAAGGAAGGTATTCAAGGAAGACGATAATGTGGGGGCAGTGGTGGGAAACCAGATTTGAAAACAAATAAGTGTCCTTTTCAAAGGGCACTTAATTACCAAGTTACATGTTATGTGAATTCAACTAGCTACATGCAAAAAATAGTTAGAGCTATTAAATGACAAACAAAATAATAAATGCCATGATTCCATAAAAAACATAGCATCAGAAATGCCTGTACCCTACAGCCCGGGGAAATAGTTTACAAAATAATAAATGCCACGATTCCATAAAAAACATAGCATCAGAAATGCCTGGACCCTACAGCCCAGGGAAATAGTTTACAACACCATGAGATATAGAAATGGCACAATACAAAGATCAGGAGACTTTCAGAGTAAACAGTGTGACATGATCTTGTACTCTAATCAACAATCTCTTGCACACCCAAATTCTCTAACCCAGACAAGATTTTAAAGGCCAAGGTCACTACAGTAAGGTCAAAGGTGAAATCAAGGCCACATCATGATGTTGCACGCCTACATCCTCTAACCAATGTCCCTACCAAACATCAACTTCCTATACCTTAATTTTTCCCAGATATAGCCTGGACAAGATTTTAAAGGCCAAGGTCTCTACAGCAAGGTCAAAGGTCTAAAGAAGGTCAAACTATGATGTTGCACACTTACACCCCCAACCAATGTCCTTACCAAGTATCAATGTGCTATATCCTACAGTGTCTGAGATATAGCCTGGACAAAATTTCAAACTCAAGGTCACCACTGCAAGGTCAAAGGTCAAATCAAGGTCACAACATGACATTGCATTCCTACACCCCTCAACCAATATCCCTACCAACTATCAACATCTTACACTTCAGGGTTTCTGAGATACAGCCTGAACAAGCTTTCTTCTTCTGCAAACCCACCCATCAGGACATCATGGGTGAAAAATTACCCACAGTCTCCCACAGCCCTTAAAGGTTGTGGGGTAATAAACCTTTGTTGGAGTAACATATATTTCACTGTTTGATTTGCAAATAGCAAAATTAAAACATTTTTTCAAAATTGTTTCACCCATTGGATTTAACCAATTACGCCAGTTCAATCAAACTAAAAACTGTTTGCAAAATCTTTTTATATTTTTAACCTGAACATAGTTTATCATTACCAATCTGATTTCACCCATTGGTTTCAACATTATTTCATTACATTTGAAATAAACAAAAACAGTAAAATGAACAGGACTAATGTATTAATTGACCATTTAATTTGGATGTCCTATCATGATGGCTGGTTTGTTTTTTATAAAAAATAAATAGGATACAGTTATAAGTCGTTACTTTACTGTGTGTAAATGAAAGACATGTACGTAATTAACTGCTGAAGTGAAATAAAAATCTTAGCTGGTCTTCATGGATTTTAAATTTGCCTGAGTAGAATTGAAATTTTAATTAGGGTTAGGTAGATTTTAAATTCACCTGGACAGATTTTCAAATTGCCTCAACCAAATTACAATTTTAATTTTGTCCAAGCAGATTTAATCAGCCTTGTCAAGATTAAATTTTTTCACCTAGGGTTGTCCGTATGTTCGTCTGGACACTTTGCGACCTTTTCAGTGTGTTTCTTGTCAAAAACACACAGACATTAAGAATTTTGTCAAGTCTACATCCCAAGTGACACCAAATGGTTTTTTATAAGAAGTTACCTTGAACAGGTCCAGATGTGTTATGACAGGCATTTTGACAGGAAATGAACTGCACACAAAACACTGCAAGTATAATGACGACCATGTATGCCATGTTGTTTTCTTTCATGTCATGCGCCAATTGACATACTTTCTCCTGTAATTAATAACAATAGCAAGAAGTTTTAGATGGTGTACTTTAATACGTGTTTTACCTATAAAATAATTCTTTCCAGTTCCAGGACATCTAGGGTGTTTTGGTGCAAATGCAACACTTTTGGAAAATTGCAATTATCATCACACAGATGGGATTTCGGGTTCATTTCTTAGACTAACCAAGGAGGGTATGGATAAACAAAAACTGTGAAAGTCTCTTAAAATTGGTTTCATATTTTATGACAATATATCATTAAATATACTCAAAGTACACACAGTTACAAAATTAGGTTACAAACAAACAAAATAAATGAACACAAGATATTATATATTTATAGTGCTCTTAAAGTATCGCAGCAGAAACATTGCAGCAGTGATCTTATTTCATCACTGGATAAAATGGAATTTTGTGGAGACTCTCTGATATATGTAATAAATCTTTAATGTAGCTAACCAAAAATTTGTCAGTAACACTGGGCATAAATTCTTCTGACTTAAGTACTGTCTCACAATCACTGAAATCACTTTTCATACTATATTTCTTTTATGTAGACATAGCTATTGCAGGTACTGGTGCAGCTTCCTGATAAACATAATTCAAAACTTAATTTTAACAGTACATTATCACTTTAACTCAAAGAAACAAAATATATAACAAATCTATTATGTAACTGAGCTTCAATTGCCTCATCAGCAAAAGTTTGTGATAAAAGTCTACTATGTGTTCTATACGGTAAATTCATTATATTATATATTAAACTCTTACACTAAGTTATAAAAACACCTTGATCGATCTTTCTTAGAAAAATCCTACAACACACAACCTAACAGTGGCTACATTAAACATGACATCATACTTGTTGGTTGTTTTTAGACCTTAATATAGGACCAACTTAAGTGACATCATCTGTATATGCTAATGCCCCAACAAAGTAGTGTCCTATGTAACTACCAAATCCAGAGGCTTTTAGTTGCAATAACAGTTCATCCATAAAAACACCAAAAAATAGTGGTGACAACACTCCCCCTTGTTTAACCCCATTTTAACAGAAAATTAACACAAAAGAAAACGAGCTGATATAAAGCATTACCCCAATTTTACTAGTAACTTGAACAACTTAATGTAATGAACTCCATCAAAAGCTTGTGATGTGTCCAGGAACAAGCATTACAAGTTACTACCTCTGTTATATATATATATATTTTATTTCTGTGACAAGTGTTATGTTTACAATATACAAAAAAAAAAGACAATGATATAGCAAACACCCAGCCTGTAAAGACTTATTAGTCACAATTTTATAAAATTATTTTACAAAGAATGACACAGCTTATCATAACTAAACAATCTGATACATAGAAAAGGAAAAGCACAATCTGTCAGTTCAGTTTCTTTATACTTTTAAATACAACAGATCTTGGCGCCTTGTGAAAGCAGAAGATATATATTTTCCTAGAAACAAAGGAAAGCTACACAGAATTTGAAATTGATCTATTTGGCTATGATTTAAGAAATCATTATTGTATCTCAACACTTTACTAAACATATTTTTTCGTAAATCTGAAAATTTTGGACAAGTGAAAAGGAAATGTAATTCATCCTCGACATCATTTGTATCACATATGGGACATACTCGATCATCACGTTTAATGCTTGTAAATCTACCAGTTTCTACAGTGAGAGGTAAAGTGCCAAATCTAAGTTGGGCTATACATGATCTAAGACTAAAATTTATATTATCAGATACATATTTTTCAACTGTATAATATGATTTTATCTGTCTGAATAGATGTAATTTTGGTTTATTCTGTAAGTTTTCTTTCCAAATAATTTGATAGTTTTCCCATAGCTTCAGCCGGATAAAGTTCAGGTCACATAAAGCCTTCCTGTCATACCACTGTTTCAAATTACATTCTATAAAAATATCTTTAACACATGTACACCAGTTATTTACACCTTTGTCAAACTCCCAGTTAAATATTTTTTTACATAGTCTTGCCTCATCCATGACTACTAGTCTGTTCCAAACACGCAAAATTGCAAATTTTAATTAGTAAATTAAATTTTTATTAGTTAATACCTTACCTACCAGACGATAGCTATATGCCGGCGCCAGCCGGTCCCGCCAAACGAAAGAAAAAGACGTCCTGGGTTTCACCCCCGGCAGGACCGGTACACTACACTCCACTCGCCAGGTGGCCTAGTTCCTGCCTCACTCGCCAGAGGGACGTGATGTCATAGCATCTTTTTCGTCCCTAAGGTTGAATTGTAAGGCTGAAAGCGGGGAAGGCTGGGTGGGAATTTCCCGTCTGGTAGGTAAGGTATTAACTAATAAAAATTTAATTTACTAATTAAAATTTGCAATTTCATTGCGTTAATACATCTTACCTACCAGACGATAGCTAGAATAACTACCCAGTGGAAGGAGGGCAGCCTTCTGAGGATTGGAGAGAACTCTTATATTATACCTAGGTGTGAGGTTCTAGTCCTTTGAGGAGACATGTTAGTCTCAAGGGTAACTAGACCCACCTGCTCCCCCCCCCCTTTTTGACTGCTCTGAGGGGAGGAAGAGAGTAAGAGTTGAAGTCAATGATTCCCACGGTTAACCTGGAAGAGTAGGGAAAGTCCTATACCCAGAGGATTACTCTGAAGTAAAAGACTTTGAGAAGCCAAGGCCTAGGCTAAAAGTGAGCCTACACCTAAAACTAACTAGTATGTACACTATATATAATTATATACAAAGAAGCTTAGGGGACTAGTGGTGGATCTGCTGGGCAGCCACCACAGGACCCAAGTGAAAAAGCTCCTTATCTGCCCAGGCAACATCCTTAAGGTAAAACTGTGTAAAGGTGTTGTGGGACTTCCAGTGGCATGCTGCTAGAATCTGGTCCAGAGATATGCCACCTTGAAAGGCTTTGGAGGCCACAAAGGCCCTAACATCATGGGCCTTAACCTGATGTAAGGTCAAGGAATCTTGGTCAGAGAGATCATAACACAACACTACTGTTTGTTTGATCCAGGACGAGATAGTGGCAGGAGAGATGTCCTTGTTAAAACCTTGTTTGAATGAAACAAAAACTAACTCCTTTCCCGTTCTTAGGTCCTGCGTTTTGTCCAGGTAGTAGCGAAGAGCCCGAACGGGGCAAAGGGATCTGTCTTCCTTTAAAGACTTATCCAGAGTGGGGGCTAAGGCCGGGATGACCACAGGGGCCACGCACTCTGGTCCCTCTTTTGCCAAGTGATTTTTCGCCAAGAAGCTTGGTGAAGGGTAGAGGGAAACTTTGGACCAATCAGCTTGGTGTCTGATATTTTTGTTTAACCAAGCGTGAATCTCACTCCTGCGTTTTCCTGAAGCCAGGGCTAGGAGAAAAACAGTTTTGAAAGTAAGGTGCTTCAGAGAAGCCTTTCTGAGTGGTTCAAAAGGCGCTTTTGTAAGCTGGTGTAAAACCAGGGAGAGGTTCCAAGCAGGAACCCCCCGGCGCCCTTTGGGTCTATCTCTGTGAAAACTGTCTAACAGTCTAGTCAAATTGTCATCCTTGCCGACATTAACCGAGGTATTTCCCAGTTTGTCTGCAATGGCTGACCTGTAACCATCAATAGTGCTGGGCTGGAGATTCTTCTCCTGGAAAAGATGCAGGAGGAAATCTGCTATTTGTTTTATAGATGGGTTCCTGAAGTCCACCTGACTTGTTTCGCACCATCTAACAAAAAGGGCCCACTTCGCTTCGTAGACTGCTCTGGTTGAACGTCTTTGAGGCGCCTCAATTCTTGACGCCACTGGGCTAGAGAACCCTTGCTCCCTGATTGTCTGGGCTCTAGGAGCCAGGCATGGAGATTTAGGCTTGCCAGATCCCTGTGACGTGTCTTGTTGAAAGGTTGGGTCACTAGATCTGGATGGTGTGGAAGACAAAGAGGAACCATCGCCGACAGCTCCACTAGGTCCCAAAACCAAGGCATGTTGGGCCATCCCGGAGCAATCAGGATTGCTCTGTGATACCAGTGATCTGACAGCTTGCTGACCACCTTCCCCATCAGAGACACTGGAGGGAAAAGGTACATGTCCAGGCCTTCCCAGGACATTGTCAGAGCGTCCACTGACCAGGCCTTTGGGTCTGGAATTGGGGACACAAATTGGACTAGCTTGCAGTTGTACCTTGTTGCAAACATGTCCACTTGGGGATAATGCCAAGTTCGACAAAGGGTGTCGAAGATCTCCTGATGGAGGGACCACTCTGTCTGAATGACCTGTCCCTGGCGAGACAACTTGTCTGCAATTACATTCAGACGGCCCGGAATGTGTCTGGCCTTCAGTACTATTTGTCTGAGATTGCACCAACATAGGAGCCGCCAAAGAAGGGCACAGAGTGAACCTGACCTCATACCTCCCTCCTTGTTGATGTATGCCACAACTGTAGTGTTGTCTGTGGCAATCAGGACGACCTTTCCTTGCACTAATTGTTGGAATCTTTTTAGTGCTAACAACACGGCTTTTAGTTCTAAGAAGTTTATGTGCAACTTGCTTTCGGGCACTGACCAAGTACCGCTTGCTGTGAAGTCGCCTAAGTGAGCACCCCAGCCTTCTTTTGAGGCGTCTGTAAAGATTTGCACTGCGTGTCGTAGGGGGTGTAAGGGTTGACCCTTTAGGACATTTTTCTCCTGGGTCCACCACTGCAGGTGCTGATGGAGAGACCTCGGAATTGGGATCTCCTTTTCCAGAGATTCCGGGACTCTCCAGTGTTTCTTGAGGTGCCACTGAATAGGTCTCATGTGCAGTCTGCCTAGGGGCACCTGTTTCTCTGTCGCAGTGAGTAGACCTATAAGAGACATGAAGGTTCTCACTCGGCAAGATCTGTTCTGTAATAGCCCTGTTACTTTTTGTTGAAGGGCTTCCCAACGGTTTTGAGTAGGTCTGACCAATCCGTTGAGTAGGTCGTACTGGTAGCCTACAAAATCGAAGACTTGTTGGGGTTCCAGTTCTGATTTTTGCATGTTTACCATCCAGCCCAACTCCTGGCAAAGGGCTAGGAGGGACTGGGTTCCCTGGTGGCAAGAATCTTCGGTAGGGGCTCGAATCAACCAGTCGTCTAGGTACTGGTGGATTCTTATACCCTGTGACTGAGCCATTAACTTGACCTCTTTGACCACAGCAGTGAACTCCATGGGAGCTGTTGACAGGCCAAAGGGAAGAGCCCGAAACTGGTACGACTGGTTCTGGAAGTGGAACCCTGTTGAAAAAGGCTAGTGAGGTTCGAACCCTGACCCTCTCTACTGCCTTTTTCTTGATCAGAGCTTGTACAGCTTCTTGTAAGTGGGAGTCTCTGGTGGGGTTTGCATAGCCGCTTACTATCAGGGGTTCCCTTATTAAGGGAGGTCTGACTTTGAAGGGAAGCACATAGCCCTCTTTCAATATGGATACTACTTTTGGGTTTGCACCCTTGAGAGCCCATATTTTCCAAAAATTTTGTAGGCGTCCCCCCACTGATTGAACATTTGCAACACTGAGGACATTTGACACACTTGGGGCAAAAACACAGTGATTTACAAAAGAAGCATTTTTCACATACTTTATTGTATTTTGTGAGTTTAAGATTGGACTTATGCCTTTCTTTTGCGGCTGCCTGATGTTTTTTACAGAAAGTACATGATGAGCAACATTGTGACAATTTACAGAGTCTTTCACAAGCACAGGAAGATCTGTCTTTGTTACATTTACAACACCAAACTCCGGACAGGATGTTACTTCCGGAGAAACTTTGCAGTGATTGTCATTTATACGCCTTAGCTTCCTTGGCAGGGCGCGAACCGCGACCGGGTTGACCTCCCCTGCCTCTGCCACGGGCTCTCCCGCGATTGCCAAAGGCCTTCCATGCAGGCATCTCTTTGCCGGGAGCCCCTGAGTTTCCGGAATCTTCCTGTTTCCATGTTGAATATGGCTGGTAGCGGTGTTGTTTCTTTTGAGCACCGGCGAACCCACCACGGCCCGGACCGGGCTGGTTGGTACGCTTGTGTGACTCAAATGCTGCTATTTCATCTTCCGCCCTCCGGATAATGTCGTCCGGAAACAAAGCCTTGGTTTGTAGAGGACAATTTCTGAGTGCGGAAAAGGTATCTGGCTTGACGCCAGCTTTCAGGTGTTCAAGATAAGAATCCCTCCTGACCAGAGTTAAATTAGCCATTTGTATAAAAGTAAAATCGGAGAGGTGTTGGAGGGATTTGCTGACTGCGAAACTCACATTTTGATTGAATGCAGACAGGAAATGTAACTCATCAAGTGCACCCTGAGCTTTCGCGGAAGATTTTCCTTTTCCCAACTCTGCCTGAAGAATTTGTAATTGTTCTTGTACAGAATCTTGTATCTTTGTAATGCACCTATTGAAACCAGCTGACTGGTTACAAACATAACTGGTCTCTTTTGCTGCTTTTTCCCAATTCCGGAGCGTATCCTGAGCAATAGGGCGGGAGGTGGGTTGAGATGAAGCAAGAGAAGGTTTACCAATTCGGGCAAAGGCACTATTTAATTTTGCGGCGTCATTGGGCCAAGTTGTTACATATTTGCCCGGCCTAGTGATGTCTTTATTTTCAGCGGGATGGATCCCGTACCACCTTGCCTGAGACTTGGGAGGGCGGAGATACTGATCAACATGAAGTCCACCCGGCTCCGCAGACTTGGAAGGGTACCCTTCTATGAGGACGAGGTTTAGATTTTCAAGTTTTTTACAAAGCCAGTCCTCTGGTGGTAAGTCAATAGAAACCTTGCCTACAGGTTGTGCCCGGTGGCCAATCCAGGGATTGTCTGACCTGGAACTTGGTGTATATTCGAGATCTGGGATATGTGACCAGCCCATGAAGGCACGTACTCCCCTAACAGTTTCTCTGTAGTTTTGGTCTTCGCTCAATGTTTTATCCAAGTCCGGAGATTCTTGATCAGGTTGGTCAGTGACGTCTTCTTGGTCAGATACCTCACCTTCCTCAAAGTGTTCCGGAGCTGACCTGAACAAGTTGGATTGCGGGGGAGGTTGAGGAAAAGCAGAGGCCACCGGGCCGGAAGAGCTCTGTTGAGAGAATACCGGTTCCGGGTCCTGTTCAGCATAAAGGCCTTCTAGAGGAGACGTCATAGCTATTGAGCTGGTAGTTACAGTGGCACTAGGTTTAATCCTATCCGGGCCAGAAGCCGGACCGGCTTGGCCGGAAGGGACAGATGATAAGAGAAAAGGTGCCTGAGAGAGAGTTCCAGCGGGAGCTTGATGTGATACCGGTGCTTTGACTGGTGAGAATGAAGGTTGAGGTGAAGGACGCTGCCCCAATGTAATGAGTGCTTCCAGACGGGCCATACGTACTGACCACTTTTCGTCCAACTCTTTCAACTCTTGGCGGAACATAGGTGGAGGTAAAGAGAGATCTTGCTCAGCAACATGGGGTGGAGAAGTTGAAGCAACTTCCTGAGATTCCACCTGCGACACTATAGTTACAGTGGACGGATCCACAAGAGCTTCTTTGCTTTTAGATTTCTCCTTCCGCAGCTTGTACGTAGGGGTTGAAAGTTGGAGAAATTGCTCAGGGGTTAAATTGTCACACAATTCACACTGCAACTTTAAAACGCACGGGTCTTGGCCCAAACCTTTGTCTCTGCATCTGGCACAGCGAGAATGAGGGTCAAAATTAGCCATGATGTGCCCGCAGGCTCCTTTTCTTTGTCCTGGAGATGCCATGGTAGTTTATCCAACTAACTGACAAATCGTAGCACTTAACACAATATACAACTTAAGAAATCCTCAAAATAAAAACAGTTTCCAAAATTCAAACTTTGAAGATCGCGCCAAACGAAAAAGATGCTATGACGTCACGTCCCTCTGGCGAGTGAGGCAGGAACTAGGCCACCTGGCGAGTGGAGTGTAGTGTACCGGTCCTGCCGGGGGTGAAACCCAGGACGTCTTTTTCTTTCGTTTGGCGGGACCGGCTGGCGCCGGCATATAGCTATCGTCTGGTAGGTAAGATGTATTAACGCAATGAAATTTCAATTTTCTTTCTAATAGTACAATTAGTATAATAGTATTGTGTAGTTTCTCCCAAAATAAAAGTACATCCACTGGTTGAATGTTTGGGTTTAAAAACAAATTGCTGATGATTATGTCTATTGAGTGAAATGTTTAATCACTTTGTGTGCTATAACTGGTTACACATGCTGTCTTTAACACATTTAGAGTAAATGTATAGCTTGTGATTTTATACTAATACATCATGATTTTTCTATAAAGTTAGGGCTACAATGCAATCACGTAAGACTTGTACAAAAGTACAATCATCATTTCTGTTAAAATGTTATTATATTTCTCATTCAGGGATCGATGACAACTTTTTCAAAATTTCTGAAATACCTCTCATAATCTCATGTACAAAACTAAAATGTACATGTCTGAGATGTACATCTCCTTTTACCAAAGCAATAAATTTTACCCGAGTTATAAAGTGAAAACTCAGGAAATGCATCATGTGCATGGGCCAACTGATATTCATTTTCTTGCGATTGCAATGCACATGCCACATGGCATAAACTTTATTAAATTTTGCTCTTTTTGAACAAACAGATGAAAGCGGACAACAGTTTAATTAAACAGTGAATACTTTTGACAAACAAAAGTATTTTATGCTATACAAAAACTACAGATTGCATCTCGACACAGTGTATCCCCGGACGGGACATGGCTGAAGCGTGACATACAGAATTTTATGTCAAATGTGACCCCACCAAAAGATTCGTCTTCACATCCAAAACCTCTACGACCAATAATAAGGGAGATATAGACCATTAGAGGTATCAAGGACCACATTCGATCTTGAAGGAGGGATCTAAGGTTAAATCTGAGCCGACCAAAAAATTTGGGGCACATGATTTCCTTTTGGTTGTCTTCACATCCAAAACCTCTACGACCAATAACAAGGGAGATATAGGCCATTATAAGTATGAAGAACTACATTTGACCTTGAAGGAGGGGTCCAAGGTCAAATCTGAAACCAGCAAAAGATTTGGGGCACATGATTTCCTAGAAGTTGTCTTCGCATCCAAAACAATTTGTTGCCATAGCAACCAACCAAATTGAACAAACTGGACCAAATGTTAGCCAGGCAAGATTTCATAGCAGGGAAGATATCCTGAAACCTTGGTAAGGATAGGTACAACAGTTTTCCAGCTATAAGTGATTTACTCAATGGTGAACTGTCAAAGTAGCTATTACTCAGTTAGCTATGGATCTACAGCTCTGGAAATTTGCCATGATACTGTGCATCAAAAAGTAGCTAAATAACATATTTGACAAAATTATTCTAACTCTAACAGTTATGAAGAAAAATATAATTTACTCATTTTGGTCATGGTTAAAAATAGCCAGCCTCAGCAGGCAAGAACCCCTGCCCACAGGTACAGCTAAATGGCCGACAACATTGAGATTTGGGAAAATCTTAGAAACAACTTCTGTTGTAAGAAGTATAGAGAGCCCACGAGATGTTCTACAAAAGATTCACAGCCATGATTTTTACAAGTAGTTTTCATATCTTGAAGCCAAAGAAACAACTAGAAAAAGCTTTTTGCTAACAAAAACGAGTGGCCCGGATGGAGGCTTGAGTTAATGAAGTTGTAGTAGTTGTGGTATGAGACTGTAAGGAGAAGGTAAGCCTTACTATGTTTTTGTATCCAATGTGAAAGTGGATTATCTAAAAACTGTATCAGTTGCAGTATTAGACTGTAAGCAGAATAACAGCATGCACAGGTATTCTTGATAAAGCTCAGGTAGAGTGAACCTTCCCATTTTCTTTCAGTTTCTTTTTTTTGCAAGACAGAAAAGATACACACATTGCACACATATTCTCCTCTTTGTTTGAATGGGCGGAAGTGAGACTTACAACACACACACACATAATCTCACTTCCCCATCTCACTTCCCCCCATCCCCCATACAAAGAGGCAATTCACTTCTCACATGCATTTTTATTTGAGTGAGGGGAGTGGGGAGGGGCAGATCTGTGCAGAAAAAAACTGCCCCTTCCTCACTCCCCTCACTAAAATAAAATGCAGGTGAGAAAAAGATTATTTACTGCAGCAGAATGTTTAGGTTTTACAGTAATTATGTAAAGGGCTACAGTTTTGAAATTTTACTATGTTATAACTGACACAAAACTACATCAAAAACACATTTAACAAAATGCTCTAAATGTAATACTTTTCAAGTTATAAGTGATTTAGTGCTTGAATACACAAATTTTAATGCATCAAAAATTCATGAAAAAACTAGATGAATGCTTTTGCTAACAAAAGCGAAGCGTCCCTGAGAGTTTAAAATGCCTTGTGGTTTTAATAAGCATGCTGTAAAGCTAAGAATCCACAAAGCTGTACCGTACTGTTACATAAAGCAACCCCCTTAGTGATATCATGACAGGGAAAATCCTACAAAGGTCTTCTTTAATTAACATAAACAAGCGTTGTAGACATAGACAAGCTGGAGAAAGTGTTATACATTGGATGTACAACATTGGATGTAACTTTAGTAAATTTTGTGTAAATGCTACAAAGCATTTCAGTAACGAGTATTGATAACTTCATATAATCATATAATATAATCATATAATCATGTGTGCAAGTATGTATTGCTATTTAGATTGTCCACAGGGTTTTGCAATAGGTTTTAATACATTGTGAAAGCATAAAAGCAACAATAAAGGCAAAAGCTATTTTATGACCCCAGTTTGACTCATACATGGGGGTCAGGAGGTAAAACTAACCAGCTATTTAGACTGTCCACATATGGTTTCCCAATACCTTTTAATACATTCTGAAGCTATAATAGCAACAATAAAGGAGATATCAGGTTAAAAACTCCAAAACAGCTATTTTTTACCCCAGTTTGACCCATAGGGGGGGGGGGGGGGGGTCGGGTGGTAAAACTGACCGGCAACTTAGACTCTCCACATATGCTTTCCCAATACTTCTTAATACATTCTCAATCTATAAAAGCAACATTAAAGGAGATATAAGACAAAAACTCCAAAGCAGCTATTTATGACCCCAGTTTAGCCTATAAGGGGGGGTTGGGGGGTAAAACTGACCGGCTATTTAGACTCTCCACATATGCTTTCCCAATACCTCTTTTTACATTCTGAAGCTATAAAAGCAACAATAAAGGAGATATAAGGCAAAAACTCAAAATCAGCTATTTTATGACCCCAGTTTGGCCCATAAGGGGGAAGGGGGTCGGGGGGTAAAACTGACCGGCTATTTAGACTCTCCACATATGCTTTCCCAATACCTCTTAATACATTCTGAAGCTATAAAAGCAACAATAAAGGCGACATAAGGCAAAAACTCAAAATCAGCTATTTTATGACCCCAGTTTGACCCATAAGGGGGGGTCAGGGGGTAAAACTGACCAGCTATTTAGACTCTCCACATATGCTTTCCCAATACCTCTTAATACATTCTGAAGCTATAAAAGCAACAATAAAGGAGATATAAGGCAAAAACTCAAAATCAGCTATTTTATGACCCCAGTTTGACCCATAAGAGGGGGCCGTGGGGTAAAACTGACCGGCTATTTAGACTCTCCACATATGCTTTCCCAATACCTCTTAATACATTCTGAAGCTATAAAAGCAACAATAAAGGAGATATAAGGCAAAAACTCAAAATCAGCTATTTTATGACCCCAGTTTGGCCCATAAGGGGGAAGGGGGGTCGGGGGGTAAAACTGACCGGCTATTTAGACTCTCCACATATGCTTTCCCAATACCTCTTAATACATTCTGAAGCTATAAAAGCAACAATAAAGGCGACATAAGGCAAAAACTCAAAATCAGCTATTTTATGACCCCAGTTTGACCCATAAGGGGGGGTCGGGGGGTAAAACTGACCGGCTATTTAGACTCTCCACATATGCTTTCCCAATACCTCTTAATACATTCTGAAGCTATAAAAGCAACAATAAAGGAGATATAAGGCAAAAACTCAAAATCAGCTATTTTATGACCCCAGTTTGACCCATAAGAGGGGGCCGTGGGGTAAAACTGACCGGCTATTTAGACTCTCCACATATGCTTTCCCAATACCTCTTAATACATTCTGAAGCTATAAAAGCAACAATAAAGGAGATATATGGCAAAAACTCAAAATCAGCTATTTTATGACCCCAGTTTGACCCATAAGGGGGGGGGCCGTGGGGTAAAACTGACCGGCTATTTAGACTCTCCACATATGGTTTCCTATTACCTCCAAATACATTTTATGGCTCTAAATGCAATACTTAAGAAGATAATAGGGGGGTTGACCTAAATTTAAGGCTCTCAGATTGGAAGGTGTGAGGAAATCACCCATAAATGAGATATTTTTCAAGGGATTGCTCCCAAAATCTAATCAGATTGCGTTTTCGATAGTATGAACAGGTGTGTCAAAGCATAAGGCTGTGTAGCAAGTAGTTTTTCCTGAACTGTGATGACGGAGGGGGTGTACTTAAAAAAATTGTTTTTGATCATGTGACCTTCATAGGTCAAAGGTCAAATTTAAGCATGCAGAAAAATTTCCCCACGCCTAAGGTATATAAGTGCCAAATATGGTTTGAATCCTTCTAATAATAAGGGAGATATTCAAGGGAGACCATAATGCGGCGGCGGCGAGGAAACTGAGGTGAAAACAAATAAGTGCCCTTTCAGGGACGCTTAATTAATTAAGAAAGATCCAGGCCCGATACTCCCACGGGGGTATCTACTGGTGGCCTAGTACATATATGCAAGATATAAGAGAAAGCTCTGCAATAGTCAATGAGAAAATTGTGATAAAGTGTTGAAATTTTTAGACTTTGGGTGGGGGTACCTCTCTTCTAATGGCTCTGGGGAACAAACGAACAGACAGATCTGCATGGATTTTACGATTTATCATCCTCGATAGATAAGGTATCTTTTAAAACAAACAGCATGTCTCTGGATCTGGTCGTTTTGGAGGAGAAGTTGTTCTCGCGGACGCAGACGCCGAAGAGTGATGCCATAATGTCAGCTGACTGACAAGTCAGCCGACATAAAAACAGGAATTTTAAGGAAAAAGGTCATTAAAAGTCTTCCTTAAACTTAATCAATGTGTCAAATGTTGAACTGATGTCATTGAAAAGTAAGTAGGTTGGGAGCTGAAAACCCTCATTTTTACTTCAAGGTAGCCATAACTGTACTTGTATTGGAACTCCAAGGTGGAAAGAAAATAAGAATGTCTCTATTTTCATCTTTAATAAGTTTGCAAAATTTAACTGAGGTCAGCTAAACAATACGATAGCTGGAGAGTAATTACTCCATAATTTCACTGCAAGGTGGCCATAACTTCATCCATATTGGGACTTTAAGGTGACCATAAAATAAGAATGTCCCTTTTGTCACCCTTTATAAGTGCATAAAGTATAGCTGAGATCAGTTGAACAATAAGATAGCTGGAGGCTGAAAACTTCATTTTTTCACTGTAAGGTGACCATAACTTCATGCATATTGCGACTTTAAGGTGACCATAAAATGAGAATGTCCCTTTCTGCCAACCTTTATAAATGTGCCAAGTTTTATTTTAAAAATTTAAACATTAACTGAGCTGAGGGCTGAAAAACCCTACATTTTAAGTTTAAGATAGCCATAATATCATTATTATTTAAATCATAAGGTAGTAAGAGTGTTCTTTTGATCTACTTCAATATCAGTATACGTTAGATATGGAAAAAGAAAGGGGCCAGACAGCTTTATTCCAAATTTTATGACTTTAGGTGGGCCATAGCTCCAATTACATTAACAGTTTAAGGTCACCATAAAGTCAGGATAATCCTTTGGTAAATCTTAATATATATGCCAAGTTTGGTTGAAAAAAGTGAAACCCTAAGTGAACTGGAGGGCTAAAACACCCTTTTTTGACATTAAGGTGACCTTACGATTGCAGACACAGGGCTGAAACTTCAGCTTGTGAAAGATTATCAAAAAGTAGCTGAATAAGTTATTCCACCAAAACCCCGATATCCTGACACCTGTTTTTAAGATACAGACCAAGAACACATTTTAAAAAATTTTTAGGAAAATAAAACACCTCTCATTCAGGCATCTATGGTCTGATTGATCAGAAAATCCTTTCCAACCTGCAGATATAGGTCTAGAATGTACCTGATAGATTTTATGGCACAGGTGTGTGTGGTTTTTCCCGAAACGCGATGATGGGGTGTTTTTGAAAAATGCTTAAGGTTAATGTAAGTAAAGCTTAAGGTCTCTGCAAAGTATCCCAAAAATTTTTCCTGCCCCTATAATTTTAAAGAAAGATAAGAAGGAAAGAAAAATTTGAAAGCCCAAGAACTTATTGAAGGGAGACCATAATCCGGCGGCGGCAGCAGCGGTGATCAGTCGAACTTATGTGAAAACAAATAATTATAAGGGAGATATAAGGCCTTTTTGATATGATGAGCCTCCTATTTGGCATTAAAGATGTGATGTGGTGGCCATTTTGTTTCCAAAACAAGGACACAATTACTCTTGGGCGAGCTTTCCTATCCATTTATATTTTGTGTAAATCTGATGAAGCTAGCTGAAATATTTTAGGTTACAGAAAATATGAAAGATTTCAGAACAAACTTTAAGACCCGAAAATTTTAAAAGTGCTGCCATGGCAACATTTGCCACTGGGTACCCCCCCAAAACCTAATCAGTTCTAGATCCTCTTGGGGTAAACATATCCTGAAAATTTGGTGAAAATCCATACAGGGGTTTAGACTGTGGAACACCCAAAAAGTTTAAGACCTGAAAATCTTAAAAGTGTTGCCATTACAACAGTGGTAGCTGGATACCCCTCAAAACCTAATCAGCTCCAGATTGACTTGGGGTAAACATATCCTGAAAATTTGATGAAAATCCATACAGGGGTTTAGGCTCTGGAATACCCACAAACTTTAAGACCCAGAAATCTTAAAAGTGTTGCCATGGCAACAGTGATAGCATGATACCCACCAAAACCTTATCAGCTCTAGATCCTCTTAAGGTAAACATACCCTGAAAATTTGGTGAAAATCCGTGCAGGGGTTTTGTCTGTGGAACACCCAAAATCTTAAAAGTGTTGCCATGGCAACAGTTGTTATCGGATACCCCCCTCCAAAACCTAATCAGCTCTAGATTCTCTTGGGGTTAACATCCCCTGAAAATCTGGTGAAAATCCATGCAGGGGATTAGCCTGTAGAACACCCACAAGCTTTATGTCTCACAGTCTTATTATATAGGCATATATATGCAGAAAAGGTACCATTCTGAGTCATTTTAGCAGGCCTAAGGTGACCTTGAAAACAATAGCCAAGGTCAGCAAACTGGATGCTGGTACTCCATCATGCACTCAACCTCCAAAGCTATTTTCAATAGTTTCCATGCAATATAGTCAGCATTAAGTGTGAAAATATCTCCAAAATGTCCAAAAATGGCCCCAGTGAGGTACTTTGACATTCTGTGGATGACCTTCAATGAAGAGCTTCAAGGTCAAATTTCTGCATGCTTAGAGAGGACATATATATGTATTGTATATACCAACCATAGGATGATCTGATGATCTAAATTTCTGTATATGAGAACTGGGCCAAAATGTAAAAAAATGGCCAAAATCTGACCTTTAAGAGGTCACCAGTGACCTTGAAATTGAAGGTCAAGGTCACAAAACAATAGCGTTCTTGGCATTGCCCATATACACCCACATACCAAATTTGAAAGGTCTTACTAAAATATTTTTTAAGTTATCGCGTCGGAAAGGAAATCTCGGCGGCATGACCGTACAGAATCCTTAGTATCCCCGACTTTTGTCCGGGGATACAATTATGTGTATTAACCATTAAACCTGATGAAAAAACAACAGAATTGTACTGTGTCATCAGCTTTGGTTAAAGACTGAAGCGGATGAAATTCGAAAGGACATAACTTATGCCAGGTAGACAAAAATAGTTGATGTGCAGCATTTTTGCAAATCCAGACCATCTTTCAGAAGGACTGAGTCATGGTGAAGCCCCACCTTGTTGAAAAATATAACTTAAACTGCTAGTCATATGACCATACAAATTAATGCATTGTGCAAGATGTCCTTGTCTGCTTCCTCTCTTCATGGAGCAAAGAAGGACTTCTATTTGTTCAACTCCTCTCTTTATAGAGGAAAGAAGGGCTTATATTTGTCCGCCATTTTGTGGGAGAGCAAACAAGCAAGATCATTGTCTATCAATTCTGCACTGATAATCCACTAGTAAAGCATGCTCAGCTAGTCATAATACATGTAAATGCATTGTACAAGATGGGTCATGTCTTGTCTGCCTCGTCTCTTCATTGAGGAAAGTAGGACAGCTATTTGTCCACCATTTTGTGGGACAGCAAACGAGCATTGTCTAATCTTGTGGAGTGTTAGGTCACTTTACCATACAGGTTTCTTCAGGACTTTTTATATGCACAACGGAGAAACAGAAAAAGCTGTTTCCATGGCAACACTAGCTGCCTGATATTGCTGAAGAAGCTAACCAGCTCCTATTCATGCAGGGGTTTGGAATGCAAAAAATTGACAGGAATATAAGTCAAAGAAACAGAAAAAAGTGTTGCCATGGCAACACTTCTTGCCAGGTGTTGCCGAAAAACTAATCAGCTCCAATCTGTGCCGGGTATGGAAAACAAAGAACCCATAAAAATATTTGTAAGTCAAAAAAAAAGAAAAAAGTGTTGCCATGGCATCACTTGTTGCCAGGTTTGCCGAAAAGCTAATGAGCTGCAGTCTGTGCAGGGGTATGGAAAGCAAAGAACCCATAAAATATTTATAAGCCCAAGAAACAGAAAAAAGTGTTGCCATGGCAACACTTGTTACCAGGTGTTGCCGAAAACTAATCAGCTGAAATCAATAAAGGGTTTGGAATGCAAAGATACCCGAGAAAAATTTTTAAGCCCAAGAAACATAAAAAAGTGTTGCCGTGGCAACACATGTTGCCAGGTGTTACCGAAAAACTAATCCGCTCCAGTCTGTGCAGGGGTATGGAAAGCAAAGAACCCATAAAATATTTATAAGTACAAGAAACAGAAAAAAGTGTTGCCATGGCAACACCTGTTGCGAGTTATCGTTATAAAACTAATCAGCCCCAATCCATGCAGTGGTTTGGAATGCTAAGAACTCCCCAAAAGATATTAAAGCCCAAGAAACATGAAAAAGTGTTGCCACGGCAACTCTTGTTGCTAGATATTGCCAAGAAAGCAATCACACACAAACTCTCATGCCATTAAACTTCCACACCAAATTTAGCTGAGACCTAAAATACTGTACCTGTAAATGAGCAGCAATGAAGGGTGATTCAGATGGAAAATAAAAATAATATCCATATCCAGCAGGATGGATATAATAATTAAAAATAAGTTGTAACCTTAAACTTACTTTTTTAACTTTCAGGTTTTTATGGTAACATTACAATAAAGATCCTGTTTTGGTCTAGACACATGTACATGTTTAATTTAAATGAAAAACTCTAAACTATCACTTTAATATTGCCAAAACATCACAGAAATTTGTCCTAACCTTAAACTGAATGTAAGTCAATGCAAATGTTAAGAGTTTAAGGTCATGTTAACCATGTAGACTCTGTTCAAGGTTACTTATAGCCAAAATTTAAATGTGCTTAAAATCTATTGCACATAATTTAAGATAATATCCAAAATTTTAAAAGAAAAGTAATTATAATTATGCCATTACTGAGAGTTAAAGGTCACCTCAATGTAGTCTCAGGGCATTTCTGCAACATCAGTTACATGTACCTGTAAAATATAGATCAAATATGTCATGCCATTTTGGTATACTTTGTGGAATCATAGAAAAAGTTGAGCTCAGTAACATTCTTTTACACATGGGAGTTTAAGGTCACCTTAAAATAGGGCACACCTTCAGGACTAGATACATCAACATACCAAATTTAAATTAAATCTGTCATGCAGAATTGAAATACTCTCTAGAAATTGAAAAACTTAAATTCAATATAGTTATATTATCACTAGGAGTTTAAGGTCACCTTAAAGTGGGCCACACCTTGACCAGTTACATCCACGTACCAAATTTGTTTTGAATCTGTGAAGCCATCTTTAAGCTATTGCCCACAAATCGCAAAAGTAAAATTCAATATAAATGTGTTATAAATGGGAGTTTAAGGTCATCTTAAAATAGGGTACATGTCGATGACCGGCAACACCCACATGCCAAATTTGAATTTCATCCTACTTGCAATTTTTGACATATTTTCCAGAAACAAAGTGTGATGACGATGCTGGTCCTATAGGTAATCCATCACAGCTGAGTGACAGCAAACTGTTACAACCTTAACTTCATAAGTTTCTAAAATATCAGCAATTTATTGTAACCTTACAAAGGAGACCTATTTTTGGTCTAAATATATGTACATGATGAATATCGATGAAAAAATCTCAGCACATCAAATACCTTCCAAACACCAAAACAATTGTCCTAAACTTAGAGTCAATGTTAGTTTAAGGTAAGGAGTTTAAGGTAATCTTTTCCTGAAGGTTCTGTTCAAGGTTTGTTACATCCACAACTGGAACATGCATAGAATTGCACAGTATTTGAAATACTGTTTAAAATTGTCAAACTTAAAGTGAATGTAATTCTGTTATTACTGGTAGTTTAAGGTCACCTTATTGTATGACACTTATCTATGGCCAGTTACATATACATGGCAAAATTTGGATGAAATTTCTTAATTTATTTTCAGTGTAATCTATGGAAAAATAAAAAATGTAAAGTTAACAAATAGCTTTTTTATATGTGTGAGTTTAAGGTCACCTTAAAATAGGGCACACCTTGAAACCCAGTTACAACCACATGGCAAATTTGAATTTGAATCCATCAACCCATTTTTGAGATACTGTCTGGAAATGAATAACCTTAACCTCAATATAAGTATGTTACTACTGGGAGTTTAAGGTTACCTTAAAATGGGGCACACCTTGAAAACCAGTTACATGCACATGCCAAATTGGAATTTAATCCATCATGCCATTTTTGAGATATTCTCTGGAAAGGATGTGTGACAACGACACTGACCATACTTGTCCTCAAACATAGCTGCTAGTGACACAAAAGAAATGCAACCTTAAACTCATAAGTTTATGAAGTATCAGGAATTTACTATAACCTTACAAAAAAACTTTTTTGGTGTAAACATATATATATGATGAATATCAAAGAATGAAGTCAATTCTGTTATTACTGGGGGTTTAAGGTCACCTTATTGAAATGCACTTACCTGTGGCCAGTTACATATACATGCAAAATTTGAATGAAATTTCTCAAGTTGTTTCCAGTATACTCTATTGAAAAATAATGTAAACTCAATATAACCTTTTAATACATGAGACTTTAAGGTCACCTTAAAGTAAGGCACACCTTGAAACCCAGTTACAAGCACATGCCAAATTTGAATTGAATCCATCAACAAATTTTTGAGATACCGTTCGGAAACAAAAAACCTTCAAATCAATATAAGAATCTTACTATTGTGAGTTTAAGGTCACCTTAAATAGGGCACACCTTGAGGAAAAGTTTCATCAATATGCCAAATTGGAATTTAATTCATCAAGACATTTTTGAGATACTCTCTGGAAAGTAAGTATGAAGACTACTCTGACCATGTATGTCTTCCATCAAAGCTGTTAGTGACACAAAATAATGCAACCTTAAACTCATTAGTTTATAAAATATCAGCAACTTACTATAACCTTACAAAAGAGACCATTTTTGGTGGATATATATGTACATGATGAATATCGATGTAAAAAGTCCTAATTAGCATATAAAATATCTTCCAAACACCAAAAATATTGCCCCAACCTTAAACTCAAAGTTTGTTTGCACTGCTGTATGTTAGCCAGTTTAAGGTAATCTTTTCTTCAAAGTTTTGTTCAAGGATTGTGACATCCACAACTGAAACGCCTAGAATTGCACAATATTTGAAATATTGTTCAAAAGTTAGCAAACTTAAAGTGAAATAATTCTGTTATTAATGGGAGTTTAAGGTCACCTTATTGTGTGGCACTTACCTATGGCCTGTTATGTATAATTCCAAAAGTTGAATGAAATTTCTGAAGTTACTTTCAGTATACTCCATGGAGAAAGAAAAAACATAAACTGGACATAAATTTTTTATATAAGAGAGTTTAAGGTCACCTTAAATAGGGCACACCTTCAAAACTAGTTACAACCACATGCCAAATTTGAATTGAGTCCATCAAGCCATTTTTGAGATATTGTCCGGAAACGAAAAAACTTAAATTGAGTTTAAGTATTTTACTAGTGGGAGTTTAAGGTCACAAAAATATACAGCACACCCCCAGGACCAGTTACATGCACATACCTAATTTGAGTTAAATCTGACAAGCCATTTTTGAGATACTGTCCGGAATACAAAGTGTGACGACAGACGACGCCGCCGCCGCCGACCGATGACGACGCCACAAAATTGGATGACGAAGCGATCCCTATATGCCACTCAGCATAAATGCTGGTGACACAAAAATCAGCACTATCTTTGATTTAACTGGAATACTAGAGAGATTTTATCAAATAATAATCTCACAACAATGTGTACTCACACCTAAAGCCATTTCTACCAGCAGCTACTGTATATACTGTATCCTATATCTATGCCAAACTATTAAACCCTTTGTATTTAAACAAAGAAAAATAAAGATCCAGGAGTGGGAGTGTGTACTGACTGAATGGAGCACATTTTGTTGAAAAAATGGAACATGGTACATTTATCTACCTTCAAAACATGAAACAGCTGACTTATGACAGGAGACAAACAGGGACAGAATTATACCATGGTAACTCTAAGACAGCTTACAACTAAAATTGTTTGGAAAACAAGTATTAAAAGTATATCTTATGGCAAAAGCCAGCACCAACAGATATCAGCGGAAATACAGTTGCATGACTACAACTATATGCAATTTTAAAATTCAGCATGTTATTAGAACATTGCAGAAATTGGCAAAGAAAATAACATTGCTGGTATTATAATCACTTTTAAAATATACTCCTCTTGTTTCTACATTTTTCCATTTCTTCCACAAAATATGAAAAAACGAGACCACTGCTGCAGTGTTTAAAGCTAAAAACACAAAATCTGCAATTTCATGTAAATTTCATATGACACCTCCTCCAGAAAATAGTTTTGGCTAAGCAGCAATGAGAAACAGGTGTAGCCGAAAAAAAATTAGAAAAAGGTTTTTGCTAACAAAAACGAGCGGCCCGGATGGAAACTTGAGTTAATAAAGCTGTAGTAGTTGTGGTATTAGACTGTATTTTGTATCTGATGGAAAAGTGGATTATCTAAAAACTGTATCAGTTGTAATATTATACTGTATACAGAAAGTGAGCTTTATTGTGTTTCATAGAGTGGTATATTTTATGAAAAGAATATATCATTTTTGCTGTAAATTTGGGATCGCAAATTTTTTCCAGGATATATTTAATCCTAGATTTATAATGATCAAGATACACCGTAGTAAACTATAATTGGCTATAGATAGGGACATTCATATGTTGTATATCTTTGAGGCATTTTATGCCTCTGAAAAATCATCGCTATTTAATATTTTTATAAGTTAAATATGCTTAAGATAATTCTATTTGTGAAATCCTTTATTGTTCCATTGTAAAAAAATATACAGAGTCATGTTCTCAGATGTTATTGTTTACATTTTTAATTCACACATAACTCTATATCTGAATATCATGAAAGCCTAAGGCTTTTACATATTATTAAGGCTTTTTCCATTCTCTCAAAACAGACAAGGCATTCTTTCCACAAGGCTCTACTTCCATGAACCTAAAGATAAATGTCCTTGTTTGAATTGTTAACCCAAAAAGATTTACTGTAAGCATATCCCTTGATGAAAAGAAATTAAGACATCTTGATATCCCTTATCAACCTTTTCACTCAGTGTTCAGACACCTTATGTAACACACAGATGTTAACACACAAAGCACAGAGGGGCATCAGTGATGAGTGGGACTTGCCATGAATCTGCCTCCAGATAGATATCACACAAAAGCAAATACAGAGTTGGAGGAGAAAAAAGAGAACTCATTTATTTTCAATTAGCTGTAGATACATAAAATACTGTGCAAGAAAAACTGTTTTTGAGAATTTTTTTTTTTTGTTGTTTTTTTGTTATCTTATCTTCTGAAAGAAGTCAAGTCTATACATTTGACCACTTTACATAGTGTATGTGAATAAATATTGTAGATCAATAACTCCTGCTGCTAAACAAAAACTGAATTAATTAAAATTTTTTTCCGAAAAAGGAAAGGTCATATCCACACAATTTCACAAGAATGGAATCAGAAGAATGTGGGATTTTTTCAATGAATGCTGCATGCTAATTACCTCATTTTTTTTCTTTGAAGATTCCATAACTTCAAAAACACTAGGAGGTTAGCTTTGCCAGATAACAGAAATTTTGTTTTAAGTATACATGTGGCAGGTGTTGTTTTAAAAAGTCTTAAAATAAATGAAATGGGAACAAAAACTATATATTTATTATGTTTTAAGTTGGCCAAACTCTCTTAAATACAGGAAATTTAAGTAAAAAGGTCATTAAAAGTCTTCCTTAAACTTAATCAATGTGTCAAGTTGAACTGATGTCATTGAACAGTAAGTCAGTTGGGAGCTGAAAACCCTCATTTTTACTTCAAGGTAGCCATGACTGTACTTGTATTGGAACTCTAAGATGGAAAGAAAATAAGAATGTCCCTATTTTCATCTTTAATACGTTCGCAAAATTTAACTGAGGTCAGCTAAACAATACGATAGCTGGAGAGTAATTACTCCATAATTTCACTGCAAGGTGGACATAACTTCATTCATATTGGGACTTTAAGGTGACTATAAAATAAGAATGTCCCTTTTGACACACTTTATAAGTGCATAAAGTCTAGCTGAGATCAGGTGAACAATAAGATAGCTGGAGGCTGAAAACTTCCTTTTTTCATAGTAAGGTGACCATAACTTCATTGATATTGGGACTTTAAGGTGACCATAAAATGAGAATGTCCCTTCTGCCAACCTTTATAAATGTGCCAAGTTTTATTTAAAAAACTAGAGGATCGCTCGCAAAAAAAAAAAAGATAATGTTTTTGCATAGCAAAAACAAAGCGTCCCGAAAAGGATATAAAGGTGAGTGATAAAGTATTAAGAAAATGCTTCGTTTCTAGCCTTATACTGTTGTGGCAACCAAAGTCAGCGCAGTCTGCTCTATCTAGCACGGTTTTCAAGATATAAGCATTTTTGTGTTTTGCAAAAAATTAAAAAATTAAAAATGTCCGCTATATTTGACGAGACAAAAATATTTTGAAAATTGGCATGGCTACTCTGCAGAGATACCCAGCAGGTCAAAAATTTTGTTGAGTTCGCTCCATATAGCATGGTTTTCGAGATATAAGCATTTCTGTGTTTTGCAAAAACTTTGAAAATTCAAAATGGCCACCATTTTTGGGGAGACAAAAATTTTTGTCAAGACCACTGCCGCGGTGAGTATCTCCCGCCGAGCATTAAAGGAGAAGAAATAGCTTTTCCGAGATATTTACAATTTTTCATTTTCGTGTGTGAAAGCTCTTCCAAAAGTAGGTGAATGAGTTATTTGAGAAAAATTGGCTATCTGCAATACTATTAAGAGATAATTCACATTTACTCATTTTGAGCAGGTGAATAACTAGCTATGGGTCTGAAACTTCACCAAGTGAAAGCTCTCCTAAAAGTAGGTGAATGAGTTATTTGAGAAAAATTGGCTATCCGAAATACTTTTAGAGATAATTCGCATTTACTCATTTTGAGTAGGTGAGTAATTAGCTATGGGTCTGAAACTTCACCATGTGAAAGCTCTCCCACAAGTAAATGAATGAGTATTTGATAAAAATTGGGTATCCGCAATACTTTTACAGATAATTAGCATTTACTCATTTTGAGTAGGTGAATAAATAGGTATGGGTCTGAAACTTCACAGAGTGAAAGCTCTCCCAAAAGTAGGTGAATGAGTTATTTGAGAAAAATTGGCTATCTGCAATACTTTTAGAGATAATTCGCATTTACTCATTTTGAGTAGGTGAATAATTAGCTATGGGTGTGAAACTTCACCAAGTGAAAGCTCTCCCAAAAGTAGGTGAATGAGTTATTTGAGAAAACTTGGCTATCTGCAATACTTTTAGAGATAATTCGCATTTACTCATTTTGAGTAGGTGAGTAATTAGCTATGGGTCTGAAACTTCACCATGTGAAAGCTCTCCCACAAGTAGATGAATGAGTATTTGATAAAAATTGGGTATCCGCAATACTTTTACAGATAATTAGCATTTACTCATTTTGAGTAGGTGAATAAATAGTTATTGGTCTGAAACTTCACAGAGTGAAAGCTCTCCCAAAAGTAGGTGAATGAGTTATTTGAGAAAAATTGGCTATCTGCAATACTTTTAGAGATAATTCGCATTTACTCATTTTGAGTAGGTGAGTAATTAGCTATGGGTGTGAAACTTCACCATGTGAAAGCTCTCCCAAAAGTACATGAATGAGTTATTTGATAAAAATTGGGTATCCTCAATACTTTTACAGATAATTAGCATTTACTCATTTTGAGTAGGTAAATAATTAGCTATGGGTCTGAAACTTCACGGAGTGAAAGCTCTCCCAAAAGTAGGTGAATGAGTTATTTGAGAAAAATTGGCTACCTGCAATACTTTTAGAGATAATTTGCATTTACTCATTTTGAGTAGGTGAGTAATTAGCTATGGGTCTGAAACTTCACCATGTGAAAGCTCTTCCAAAAGTAGGTGAATGAGTTATTTGAGAAAAATTGGCTATCTGCAATACTTTTAAGAGATAATTCGCATTTACTCATTTTGAGTAGGTGAGTAATTAGCTATGGGTCTGAAACTTCACAGAGTGAAAGCTCTCCCAAAAGTACATGAATGAGTTATTTGATAAAAATTGGGTATCCGCAATAGTTTTTGAGATAATTAGCATTTACTCATTTTGAGTAGGTGAGTAATTAGCTACGGGTCTGAAACTTCACCAAGTGAAAGCTCTCCCAAAATTAGGTGAATGAGTTATTTCAGAAAAATTGGCTATCTGCAATACTTTTAGAGGTAATTCGCATTTACTCATTTTGAGTAGGTGAGCAATTAGCTATGGGTCTGAAACTTCACCAAGTGAAAGCTCTTTGGGATAGCTGCTCTGCAGAGATACCCTGAAGATCAAAAATTTCATCGAAATCGCTCTATGTAGCACGGTTTTCAAAATATTAGCATTTTTGTGTGTTGCAATTTTTGCGAAAAATTCGAAAATTCAAAATGGCCGCCATTTTTGGTGAGACAAAAATTTTTTCAAAATTGGGATAACTACTCTGCAGAGATACCCTGTGGGTCAAAAATTTCGTCGAAATCGCTCTATCTAGCACGGTTTTCGAGATATAAGGATTTTTGTGTTTTGCAATTTTTGCGAAAAATTCGAAAATTCAAAATGGCCACCATTTTTGGCAGGATAGAATTTTTTGAAAATTGGCATGGCTACTCTGCAGATACCCTATGGGTCAAAAATTTCGTCGAAATTGCTCTATCTACCACGGTTTTCGAGATATAAGCATTTTTACGTTTTGCAATTTTGCGAAAAATTCGAAAATTCAAAATGGCCACCATTTTTGGCAAGATAAAATTTTTTCAAAATTGGGATAACTACTCTGCAGAGATACCCGGTGGGTCAAAAACTTCATTGAAATCGCACTATCTAGCACGGTTTTCGAGATATAAGCATTTTTGTGTTTTGCAATTTTTGCGAAAAATTTGAAAATTCAAAATGGCCGCCATTTTTGGCAAGACAAAATTTTTTCAAAATTGGGATAACTACTCTGCAGAGATACCCGGTGGGTCAAAAACTTCGTTGAAATCGCACTATCTAGCATGGTTTTCCAGATATAAGCATTTTTGTGTTTTGCAATTTTTGCGAAAAATTCGAAAATTCAAAATGGCCGCCATATTTTGCGAGACAAAAATTTTTTCAAAATTGGGATAACTACTCTGCAGAGATACCCGGTGGGTCAAAAACTTCGTTGAAATCGCACTATCTAGCACGGTTTTCGAGATATAAGCATTTTTGTGTTTTGCAATTTTTGCGAAAAATTCGAAAATTCAAAATGGCCGCCATTTTTAGCAAGACAAAATTTTTTTGAAAATTGGCATGGCTACTCTGCAGATACCCTGTGGTTCAAAAATTTCGTCGAAATCGCTCTATCTAGCACGGTTTTCGAGATATAAGCATTTTTACGTTTTGCAATTTTGCAAAAAATTCGAAAATTCAAAATGGCCATTTTTTTGTGAGAAAATTTTTTTTTTGAAAATTGACATGGCTACTGTGCAGAGATACCCTGTGGGTCAAAAATTTCGTCGAAATCGCTCTATCTAGCAGGGTTTTCGAGATATAAGCATTTTTATGTTTTGCAATTTTTGCGAAAAATCCGAATATTCAAAATGGCCGCCATTTTTGGCGAGACAAAAATTTTTTTCAAAATTGGGATAACCACTCTGCAGAGATACCCTGTGGGTCAAAAATTTCGTCGAAATCGCTCTATCTAGTACGGTTTTCGAGATATAAGCATTTTTATGTTTTGCAATTTTTGCGAAAAATTCGAAAATTCAAAATGGCCGCCATTTTTGGCGAGACAAAAATTTTTTGAAAATTGGGATAACTACTCCGCAGAGATACCCTGCGGGTCAAAAATTTCGTCAAAATCGCTCTATCTAGCACGGTTTTCGAGATATAAGCATTTTTGTGTTTTCCTTATTTGGAAAATTCATAATGATTAATTAATCATTAATTACTCGGCCATTTCTTAACCAATCAATGCCAAAATCTAATGATTTCCAGATTTTAATAGAATGAATGTATTTGCCAAGTTTCAGGTGAATTGATAAAATTCCTTTCAAGTTATCATCCGGACAAGCTTCCCCATCGAAAAAAGACATTTTTGGTCATGTGACCTCTCTGATTGGTTGAAATGTCACTGCAGCATATTCAAAAAAATTCCCCAAGGCTACTGCCTAAACCTGCCAAATTTGAAAAGAATCCGCCTAACGGTTACAGAGTTATAAGGAAAACAAAATGCGGAGCCACCGGAGCTGCCGGAGCCTGAAGGTCTCCCATACACAAACAAGCGTCCCTTGCGGGACGCTTAATTACAGTGATGACCCTGAATGGCCAAAACTGGGGTCACTCACAATATATCTTGAATAAGAAGCTGTGCTATAAGGGGTTATGTCCCTAAGAGTGCAGAGTTTTAGAACTCAGCCAGTGATGTACCAGCTGTAAGTTGGCAGTATAAGGAGATTACTGTCTAATCTAGGGTGATGCCTGTAATATAATCCGAATCAAATTACAATTGAAGTGGACAATATATACCTCACCATTGCCGAAGCTACCTTTAGTGAATGACTGTATTCCACTTTGATAAATGCATCATCACCTCATCAGGCTAGGATAAATCTACCTTCACTCCCCTGAAGTAGGATTTATGGAGGGCCTCAAGTTAAATGCAAGTCTTAAAAATAGGAAAATAGGAATTGCAGGAGTCAAAAAAATAGAAATAAAAGAGGAAAAACATTGAAAAAATATAGTGAATATAGGAATTTTTTAAACAAGATGGCTTCTCGACACCCCTACAGCTATCCTGATCCACAACTTTACCTTTATTAACTCAGGTAAACATAATACTACAGTATTGCTTTACAAGAGAAACAGAAATAGTTTTTGCCCAGCAAAAACAAAGCTTCCTAATGAGCATTAATGATTTTGCCATACTGTCTTGCTCTGTTTAATATTTTTTCAATTTATGCAATATTCAACGTGCCTGCAAAAAATGGCAGGAAAATTCTTTGATGAAAGATGACTCTGCATATACCCTGGAGACCAAAATATTTGTCGAATTGCTCTAATCTGGCACTGTGTCTGAGATAAATGAGTTTTGCATTTTACGAAGAAATTCAAGATGACTGCCAAAAATGGTGGGAAAAATTTTTTTGCAAAAAGTGGCAGATACTCTGCATATACCCTGCTGGTTCAAAAATTTCATCAAAATCACTCTAACACTGTTTACGAGATAACTGTGTTTTTCCATTTTATGCAGAATTTCAAGATGGCGGCTAATAAAACCACTTTTGACCAAAAGTGCTATATGACTCTACATTTTCACTGCAGGCCAAAAATTTCTTCGAAATCGCTCTATCTCACACCATTGCCAAGATAAATGCAATTTGCCTTTCACGCAGAAATTCACAATGGAAAACTAGAAATATGACGCCCTGTTGATAGTAGATGCGAATAGAAACAGGATAGCATAGAAGAACACACATTATCATGTGTAATGTCCACCCCATGAACCTTGCCCAAATTGTACAGTAGTCTTACAAGACCCTGTTTCATTTGTAAAATATATCAATGATGCTTAAATATTTATTAGTGTAGATGTAAATTATTTCAGCTTCATGCCTTTTTGGATTGGTTGGGTTGAAAATTTTGACGAAATCACTCTATCTTAAGAAGATAGAAGCAAATTCCTGTTTTTCTATTTTTGGCAAAAATTTGAAAATTCAAAATGGCCGCCATTTTTGGGAAAAGGAAAATTTTTTGAAAATTGCCAAGAGTACATTTCTTAGATACCCTATGGGTCGAAAATTTCAACGAAATAACTCTATTTTGCACGGTTAAGGCCAGTTTGTGTTTTTCCATTTTGGGCAAAAATTCGAAAATTCAAAATGGCCGCCATTTTTGGGGAGGGGAAAATTTTTGGAAAATTGCAAAGATTGCATTCCTTAAATACCCTGTGGGTCGAAAATTTCGACGAAATCGCTCTATCTCGCACGGTTAAGGAGATAGAAGCAAATTTGTGTTTTGCCATTTTTGGCAAAAATTTGAAAATTCAAAATGGCCACCATTTTTGGGGAGGGGAAAATTTTTTGAAAATTGCAAATATTACATGCATTAGATACCCTGTGGGTCGAAAATTTCGCCGAAATCGCTCTATCTCGCACGGTTAAGGAGATAGAAGCAAATTTGTGTTTTGCCATTTTTGGCAAAAATTCGAAAATTCAAAATGGCCGCCATTTTTGGGGAGGGGAAAATTTTGGAAAATTGCAAAGAGTACATTCCTTAGATACCCTGTGGGTCCAAAATTTCGACAAAATCGCTCTATCTCGCACGGTTTAGGAGATATGAGCACATTTGCCTTTTTCAGTATTCAAAATAGCCAATTACTCATTTATTTAATTAATTACTCACTCATCTATGAAGCAATTCCCCCCAAAAGCAATCCTATACAAGCTATTAACCCAATGAACCTCCATACCAAATTTCAGAAAGCTAGGCTTAATAGCATTCCTTAAAATGTCTGGAAACCAAAGAGCTACTCAAAAGTAGCAAAGTAGCTATTACTCAGGTAGCTATAGAGCTATTATCACCAAAAGCAATCCCATACAAGCTATTAACCCAATAAACCTGCATGCCAAATTTGGTAAAGATAGGATAAGAACTGTTGCCTAAAATGTCTGGAAACCAAGTGGGACGCCGGACGGCGTAAAAAGCAAAAATAATATGTCCACCCCCCAGTGGGGTGGACTTAATACTTTCCTACTACCCTATGGGTCAAAAATTCTGTCCAAATCGCTCTATCTCTTACGGTTTCTGAGATATTAAGATTTTTTCGTTTTTCGCAAAAATTCAAGATGGCCGCCAAAAGTGGCGAAAATTGAAATCTTTTAATTTTGTACAGAATACTTTTCTACTACCCTGTGAGTCAAAAATTCTGTCCAAATCGCTCTATCTCTTACGGTTTCTGAAATATTAAGATTTTTTCGTTTTTCGTAAAAATTCAAGATGGCCACCAAAAGTGGCGAAAATTGAAAAGTTTCAATTTTGTACAGAATACTCTTCTACCACCCTGTGAGTCAAAAATTGTGTCGAAATCGCTCTATTTCTTACGGTTTCCGAGATATTAAGAAAAATTTCTTTCATTTTTCGCAAAAAATTAAGATGGCCGCCAAAAGTGGCGAAAATTTAAATTTTTTAAAATTTTGTATAGAATACTTTTCTACTACCCTGTAGGTCAAAAATTCTGTCGAAATCGCTCTATCTCTTACGATTTCTGAGATATTAGCAAATTACTCAAAAGTAGTACTGAAAATACACAATGAAGTACCTAAATGGCTATTACTCATGTACTGACAAAGCTATCAGTCCCAAATGCAATACCAAGCGAGCTATGGACATAACAATCTTGTATTCAAAATTGTAGTAAAATATTTTTAATTATTTTGGCTTAAATGCACGGAAACCAATGGGTACTGAAAATAGCTGTACTTAAGTATTACTCAGTAAGCAAAAGAGGTACAACAGCCAAAAGCAATCCCAAGCAAGCTACTGACCCAATAAGCCTGCATCCCAAATTTGGTGACAATAGCTCTAATACTTTTCCTTTAAATGAGCGGAAACCATGCGTGACGCCGGACATCGGACGCCGGACATCGGACATCGGACAACGGACATCGGACGGCGGAAAAAGCAAAAATAATATATCCACCCCCCAGGGGGGTGGACATAATGACTCACTCTGTGTACACCCTGTGGCCCCAAAATTTTATCAAAATCGCTTTACCTCATACTGTTTCTGCAGTAAAAGTATTTTTGTGTTTTACATAAAAATTTAATGGCTGGCAAAACTGGCAAGAAAACAAGTTTTGGAAAAAAAATCTCAAATCATCCTATAAAAAAATTTCATCGAAATCACTCTATCTTGAAACCATTTCATTTTCATCGTTAACAAAATTATGATGTTTAGTTTATCATTAATAAGTCGGTCATATTTTTTAGAACACCTTCAAAAGTTAATGATTTCCATCCATCTATAAAACGAACCTACTTGCCAAATTTCATGAGAATAAGTGAAGCTCTTTTTATAATCCAGAAAAGCACACCCCTATTGAAAACGTGTTTGATCATGTGACTTCTCTGATTGGTCAAAATGTCATGACACCATATTCAGAAAATTTTCCCAAGGCTACTCCATACACGTGCCAAATTTGAAGAGAATACACCCAGTGGTTGCCGAGCTATAAGCATAGAAAAGGCAGGAGCCGGTGGCTCCTTAGGCATGAATTTCTCCTGTAAAAAAAGATGTGTCCCTTGGAGGACACTTAAAAAGGCAAAGTAACATTCTGTTCAAAAACACATATACATGTAGCCCAGTTCAGAATTATACTAATTTAATTATTATTAAACAAGCATCTCAGACTTATATCACAAGAATTTTTTACAAAAAAAATATTAAAATATGTATTACACAAATACTACACTGTTTTCATGATTAAGATTTCTTGGACTATTTTGATAGTATATGTGCCTTATATAATCAACTGTGTGTTAATTGTATTTCGACCGTATAACTATTTGGATCAGCCTCATCAGAGGCTATGAAATATCTGCATCTATACTCCCTGAAGCACATTTTGGGGTTTGTGGTTGCATCCCTGGTTTGCACAGGTTCTGCACCTGTGCAAAACAGGGGCAGATCCGGCTCACAGGTGCAAATGTGCTGCACCTGTGCAAAACACAGGTTTACTGGTGGTTTTGAGAGTCTAGGTCAGTAACCCCCTTAAAAAAATTAATGTGAATTTTAGAGAGTGTTAGTCTTAATTTTACTCGTAATTGTTATTAAAGTAAGTTTATTTATGTAGACTATTCTTGTTATCAATATTTTTTTGAAAAAAATAGTGGTGAGTTTGAATATCTCATTACCTAGCTTTTAGTTAAGCATTTTTAAAGGTGACCACTAGCTATTGATATAGTCAATTTGTTTATTATGATTTTGTTTACATGTTTAATGTGATGTATTAATAATTTTGTTTTAATTATTTATCATCATAAAAGTACATGGGACTCAGTTGGGTCTCTTTTATTCATCATAATAAACATTTATTATATGTATTGATCACACATTTAACTACACCCTGAGTACAATAATATCCGGAACTGAGGATGATCCTGCACACCCTCAAAATGAGACCAAAATATTACGACCTGGTATTGCCATGGGCTCGTCACTAGCACCAAATTATGCTTATTTATTTATGGACAGGTTCCAAAACAAACACATCACATGAGTATTGATAAATGTCATCAAACCTGATTCCATGGACTTAATGCAACACATATTGATATGAATCTAGGGCATTTAGTTAAGGACAGATGAACATACAGCTTCTGACCAAGAGGATGGACGCCCAACACCAATTTCACACCATTCCAACAATGATGGAAACAACCACAGATACATACAGTTTCCTGTGCTAGAAGTAGTGTGCACCACAATTTGAATTTTCCAACACTGCCATAACAAAGCGCACTGAGTTGTGTTGGATACTCAAATTATACACTCTGGCCCAATAGGCATCAACCAATTTGTGTGATTCTTAATGGATATTATCCGGACTATAATGCACTCAGTAGTCCACCCCTTCTTCTTTTCTATTTTGATAGTATGGGATCAGATTTGTTTTTAACTGTATGTGTTTGGGTTTTTTTGGGGTTTTTTTTGACGTAGCATACTGCTTTGAAAATATGGCTTTCTATAATAACTCGTGTCTTTAGCTATCTAATAACCCCTGTTTTTTTCTTATTTCAAGGTAATGTCTGGCTTGATCTCATTTATTTTTTGCTCCATCAAGCATCATATTGGCCGCATTAGCACTTTACTTTTTAAGAGACTTTAAGTAACAGTTGAGCCAGAGAGACAATTTGTGTAGTTTTGATTTGGCATTATTCATTTATCGGTAAATTTTCTTAATATGATGTCATGACATTTTGACCTATCACAGAATTCATCATCAATGGTGATAGACAAGCCAGAAAGTTCCTCAGGCAAAAATTTATCACCCAACTTCTTGAAAATTCTATCTGCCCTACCGATATAGTCAAGAAGCTACTAGGTGTTACTTTTGACTCTGGAAACACCTTTACCAGTCACATAACCAAGGTTTGTCGTGTTTGTGACTATCAGCTTAAGGACCTAAGGCATATCCACAAAATCCTCAGTATGGAGACTGCAGCCCTGCTTGCTAAATCAATGATTAGCAGTCGACCGTGTTCGGTAGGACTGTAAACGGACGTGTATTTCAAAAACATATAAAAAGTGGTTGAATTTACCCAAAAAACTGGGTTTTTAGTCGTACTTTTAGTACTTATTATTGCTTTCCATGATATACCTTCAGTTATTTATAGTTTTTATGTTGTTCTGAATTGTTTTAATAGCCTCCTAGTTGACATAGCAGGTATTATCGCCCACTACCGGGAGTTACTCGGTGATTAGAGTTGTGGTCTGTGTTTTAATTAATTTGTTAGTTGATATTGTGGGTATTACTGTTCTTTACCGGGAGTTACTCTGTGATTTTTGATTGTGGTCTGTACTTTAAATATTTCAAAGATTGAACAACTGTACTGTACTTTAAATATTTCACAACTGTGGTTTGGCTTTATTTTTTATAATTTCTGCATGTTCCATTTTATTCTGTGGTCCCTAATTTCCTTATGATGCGGATTGTTAGGCTCCTCCATTGTACTGTTGGTCTCTTTGTGCATTGCCATAAGACTCAAAACAGAATTCAGAGCAGGTGTGATGTTGGCCTGCATGGACCTACTGCCAAATCCATTCTGTTCATTTATGTTAAGTCACATAGAGTTACATTTTGTGAAAAGACGTCCTTCAGACAGCTCGCTCTGGTTCTATTGTCGGGCGATGTCGCTCTCAATCCTGGGCCAATGAAGTTTGGATTCGCTAACTGCCGGTCTATTAGGAATAAAGGCCCAACTCTTTGTGAAGAAGTTAAAACTGGAAATTTTGATGTTTTTGGTCTCACTGAGACCCATATTAAAGCTCTAGACACACCCTCATTTCTAAATGAGTTAACACCTGAAGATTTTTCCCTTGTCCACACCAACAGAGAAAACAAACGTGGTGGTGGTGTTGGCTTTTTTATTAAATCAGCCTTTGATTTTAAAACCATCCATTCTCCTGAGTTCTCCTCCCTTGAAAATCACACTGTCTCTCTCACTCTCGACGGGCGTTGTATGTTTCTTGGGGTCGTTTACCGGCCCCCTGCTTCATCTGTTGTAAAATTTTTTGAAGATTTTCTGTCATATGTGGGTTTTTTTGTCTTCCTTATCCTCCTCCTTTGTCATTTGTGGTGACTTCAATTTTCATGTCGACACTATGTCTCCAACAGTCTCTGAATTTAAATCAGTCATTGATTCTAGCTGTCTGTCCCAATACATTGATTTTCCAACTCACCTTCATGGTCATACCTTAGACTTGCTGATGGCTCCATCCGAGTTTTCTGCAATTTCTGATGTAAAAAGTTCAGGCTTCATAAGTGATCACAGAATTATCTCCTGTGTGGCTGACTTTCCATCTTCGGGTACTCCAATGCAGAAAGTTGTTACTTTCCGTCAGTATCATAAATTGAATATTGCTAAATTCAGAAGTGACCTCCTGGCCATTCCGTTTGTAAGTTCACCATCTGATGACATTGATTTATTGCATGAACAGTACATGTCTGGTTTGTCTGGCCTTCTAGATATTCATGCACCAGTGAAGACTAAACAGCTCATCAAACCGGCGCCAAGCTGGATAACTGACGAGTATAGAACTGCCAAGTGTATGAGAAGGCAGTATGAACGTGCTTGGAGAAGAGACAAATCCTCTGTAAATCGTTCCCGTCTTCGACGGCAAATAAACAGATGTAACCACATTCTAAATAGAAACAAGCGGCGTTTCTACCATGATCTAGTTAGTGAAAATTGCGGTGATGGTAAGAAGCTATGGCAGGCACTGAATAGAATACTGAGTCAGTCAAATTCCACTGTCCTCCCATCCTTTGTCGATGAAAAATCATTAGCAAACAGATTTGGTTCGTTTTTCATTGATAAAATTAAAAATATCCGAGACACCTTCAAATACACCCGATCTAAGTTTCTTCACCCTGAGACAAGGAGCCGCCAACTTTCAGTTCCTTTCAAGTTGTCACTGATAGCGAAGTCCTCAAGTTTATCAAGGAAGCCCCTTCAAAAACTTGCTCTCTAGATCCATGTCCCACACATATTGTGAAACAATGTATAGACATCCTTCTCCCTTCATTGACAAAACTGGTTAACTTGTTCCTCAAAAATGGCATTTTCCCAAATCCTTTTAAACAGGCTATTGTCACACCTCTCCTCAAAAAGTCCACCCTTTCAAAAGAGGACTTGAAGAGCTATCGACCGGTGTCTGGTCTTAGTTTCTTGTCAAAACTGGTTGAGCGAATTGTGGCTGCCCAAATTAGATCTCACATGGATTCTCATGATCTTGGTAACACTTTTCAGTCAGCCTATAAGGTGGGGCACTCAACAGAAACTGCCTAGTTGTGCATCAAAAATGAGATTCACTTATCTCTGTCCAAGGGCATGCCTACAGCACTGGTGCTACTCGACCTGTCCGCGGCTTTCGACACTATCGATCATGACACACTCCTATCCCGTTTGTCAGCTAGGTTTGGTTTTGCTGGATCTGCACTAAAATGGTTTAGATCCTACCTCCAGAATCGTTTTCAGTCAGTCAAGATTGGTTCCAGTCTTTCGAATTTGTTCGAATTGAAGTTTGGCATCCCCCAAGGTTCTGTCTTAGGTCCTCTTCTGTTTTCCCTCTATACAACACCTCCTGGTCAAGTCATCAGAAAATATACTGGAGTCAAATACCACTTCTATGCTGACAATACTCAGCTGTTCATTTATCCCCTGATGATAGTCCCAAGTCTTTTGACCATCTTAAATCCTGTTTGAATGATATTCAGGTCTAGATGTCTGAAAACAAACTCAAGCTAAATCCTGATAAAACAGAATTCATAGTCTTTGGTGCCAAAGACAGATACAAATGGCTCAGTGACTTATTTCCTGTCAATATCCTGGATAATCGTCTCTCTCCCACAGATGTTGTATGCAATTTGGGTGTTCTGTTTGATGCAAAGTTTGTTTCACCAGTCACGTAAATTCCGTAGTCAAATCCTGTTTTATTAGCCTCAGGGACCTTCATCGTATCAGGAGGTTTCTTTCTGTTGATACATCAGTGGTGATTGCAAATGCTCTGCTCAGTAGTCATTTGGATTATTGCAATTCTCTATTTTGCAGTTTGTCATCTCGTAATGCTACAAGGCTTCAGTATGTTCAAAATGCTCTTGCACGGTTTGTCACTGGTGCTTCAAAGTACACTCACATCACATCCACCCTGAGGACACTTCATTGGCTACCCATCAGACAACGTATCATCTTCAAAACCCTAGTTTTGGTTTATAAGTACCTCACTACTGGCCAGCCTAAGTATTTTGCACCATATCTCCCCTTGTACAAGTCTGCCATGAATACAAGATGTTCCAACCCCCAAAAATTGTTCCTCCAGGTTCCTCATTATTGTGCTGCCATCCGTAAATCCAAGGTCCACTTCAACAATAGTTTCTCATATGATGCCCCTAAGTTATGGAATGATCTTCCACATGATATCCGCAGTGCTCCAAATCTCTTGTGTTTCAAAAGTTGACTAAAAACCTACCTATTTCAGAAATCATTTCCACCATAATTTCTAACTACCGAACACCGGATCGACTCCCTGGGTACGACTTGGAACATGTCTGATGACTCAATGATTTATGCCTTACGAACTGGATGGTGTGCCTTAGAATCCGGACATTAAGCACTTGGACAACTGATTGATTGATTGATTGACTTGAGTACTGTAACTCCTTACTCTATAAGTAAAAACAATGTGGCTAAACTGCAAAATATTCAAATTGCACTTTGCAGAATTATTTTTGGACTTGATAGAACAAGCCATGTCACTCCCTTTCTTCAAAAAATACACTCGCTCCTAATTTCATAGTGCAATAATTACAAAACTTCTCCCAACCTACACACTTTTCCTTGATCAAAACCAATAGCTTCACTCGTGGAAATTAGCTATCTCTTTACTCATTTTTTTCCTAGTAAGGCCATTGGTAGGTGAAGTTTTGCAATGACTTCCCCCACTAAATGGACCAGACTCCCACAATCAGTCCAATGACAGCACACAATAACCAGTTTAAAACCTATTTGTTTAGACTAGCATATCCTCCACCATAGTATATATCCCCCGGTAGCCGGCAGGTGCTAATTTGGATCTTGTCCTGATACGTTCCTGGAGTTTCAATCAGCTTCCTATCTTTCTTTCTCCTTTCTTCTCTTTCTTTATTGCCTGTTCCACCCTCTCTTCCTCCAATCTCAATAAATATACTGCATTAGCTGATCTGAAAGACAATTTCAACTCCTTTGTGACTGGTATGTTCTCTGGTGCAAAATTCACTAAATTATAAAACCATACTGCCTCCATAAGTGAATGCAGACCAACAATTATAGTTGTTAGCCTAAGTGATGCTGTTTCCTTATACATAATGCGAGACCTGCTTTGACTACCAGAGGAGTTGACCAAAGGAATAGACCGGAGGCAGTTTTTCCTATCAATAGACAGTGCTGAAAATCTACAATTTTAATATTCTTCAATGTCTTTGATCCCTTGTAGAGTGTCCACATCAGCATCCTCTTGTTAGAGTTTCCACTCATTCTGATCAATTGAAACATCAATCTGAGGCTGAAGCTTGTGAGATAAATTTGGAATGGTCAGCACTGTTAATCACTTGGCTCTTTCTGTGGGTTTGAAACAACTTAGATCTCTTAATGGTGTTATCAAGAGATAACCTTGTTTGCCGTGAGATGCTAAAACTGTATAATATGAGTGAATGTCTCGAAAGACTAACTTTTGTTTTTCTGTTTTCATTTTTCTAAGAGCCTTTCATGTGTTATCACCAAATGAATGTTGAGTTCACTATCAGAAAGCTGATGCTTGACACCATTGCATGGTATGTCAGCAAGTTCACTGACACATTTGCCTTCATGCAAACTTGCTGTCTTGAACCTCTGAAAGACCCTAAAGTTTTAGCACAAGCTAGCATATAAAATGTGAAAATAGTTAGACAGGACCTACATGTAAACTAGATTGGGCCAACTCGGCGCCAACATATCCCCAGACAGGTCATCACTCACGCCACAGGTTTTGATCGGGAATTTTTTAAAACATAATTACCCATTATTATATGAACTTCAGCACATCAATCTACTCTGTTTATATCTCCCCAAGGAAGATGGTGTATCCCCAGACGCCGAATACATAACTCAAATTATATTTTCAATCTTCCTGCAATGATAACTCTAAACCTATTTTCAAAGTATTTAAATGATTGATGATTGAATGTCCATTCTAAAATAATAATCCCAAAAGAGCATATCTGTTTCTATATTTGTTGACAAATAAAATATTATTTTTAACTCAACTCATCATATTTTTCAATCTTCCTTCAAAGTATTTAAATGATTGATGATTCAATGTCCATTCTAAAATTCATAATCCCAAAAGCGCATATCTGTTTCTATATTTGTTCACAAATAAAATATTATTTAAAAAAAAATTATTTATATTATTATTTTATTATATTATTTTTAGAATTTGCAAATTGTTTTCAGTTATTCATTTCCTCTATACCTATATATGTGGTCCATATATATGCAACCTAAATATGTGACACAATCTCAGTTCTGACTCCCCTTTGTGTTATATGTAATGAAGCCCACCACCTCCCACCCCCACCCCTCTCCCCTTCTCCACACCTCTCTCACTATTACACAAGATCTGCAACCCCATTGAGTTCTTTGTTTCTCATCTGATATCATTAAATACCTCTGTTTATTTAGTGTCACTCAATATAGCTGGAGGTCCCAGAGGTGGGTGGGGGGAATCCGGGTGGGGGATGTGGGTTGAGCATAAATGGTAAACAAACAATCTACATAAAAGGGGTACTCAAATACAAAAAGAATTGAGAATTTTAAGTATGTGATTATCAACTGAAATGAGTTCATAACTGTAGGAGCTGTGCCAAAATTAACTGAGGCAAGCTGAATAAAACTGGGCTAGTTGAGGGTTAAAAATCCCCTAGTTTTACTACATAAGGATATAATTTCATTAATATTGGGACTTAAAGCTCACTTAAAGTGTCCATTTTGTCTACTTGAATATGTTTAACCAGTTTCATTTTAAAAAGTGAAAAACTCAGCAAGCAGAGGTATAACACACAAAAATAAGTTCTTAAAAGACTAAGAGAGCCATAACATTATTAATATTCAAAATTTAAATAGACAGGCATTTCCTTTTAAAAATTCAAAGATTTCAGCTCTATAACCCACATAGTTTGACAGTTACTGGGCTTTAAAGTGGCATAATATCCATAAATTGGGTTTCTGTGGGCATTTTACAATTGTTAAAGAGACCTTAGCAATTAAACTACAGATCTGAAACTTTTTGGGGGACATACATAACAAACAAAAATTATATATAATACAGTTTAAGACTTGTCACACTAAGCATTTCCAAATAACAGGGCAAAATACGGAAAAAATGTCAAAAAAGGCACTTGGGCGAGTGTCTATGGCCCTCATACACAGGTTAAATGTCTACTAAAAACCTTGATTTTCGGCATATGTAAAAAGGACATAATAATGCATTCCCAGATGGGATTTCAGCTCCATCAATCACATAGTTTAACAGTTACAGGGCTTAAAGGTGGTAAAAAGTCCAAATATTGGGTCATTGTGGGCCTTTTAGAGATCTCGATGTGGCTTTCAAATTAAAGCTTCAGACTTAAAATTTGTTACATACTAAGATTACACATAGAATATGTATCTAATAAAGTTTGAAACTTCTCAGACTTACCATTTCCAAGTTACAGAGCAAAATATGTGAAAAATGTCTTAAAAGGGTCACTCAGGTGGGTGTTTAAGGTCCTCATACACAGGTTAAATGTCTACTTGAAGCCTTGATTTTTGGCACATGTAAAAAGAACATAATAATGTATTCCCAGATGAGATTTCAGCTCTATCAGTCACATAGTTTAACAGTCACAGGCCTTAAAATTGGCAAAAAGTCCAAATACTGGGTCTTTATGGGGCCTTCTAGAGACCTAAATGTGGCCTTCAAATTAAAGCTTCAGACTTAAAATTTGTCACATACTAAGATTACACATAGAATATGCATCTAATACAGTTTGAAACTTCTTAGACTTACCATTTCCAAGTTACAGGGAAAAATATGTGAAAAATGTCTAAAAATGGTCACTCGGGTGGGGATTTATGGTCCTCATACACAGGTTAAATGTCTTCTTAAAGCCTTAATTTTTGGCACATATAAAAATAACATACTAATATCTTCTCAGATAGGATTTGAGCTCTATCAGTCACATAGTTTGACAGTCACAGGGCTTAAAAGTAGCAAAAAGTCCAAATATTGGGTCTTTGGGAGCCTTTTAGAGACCTCAATTTGACCTTCAAAATTAAAGCTTCAGACTTAAAATCTGTTACATACTAAGATTACACACAGAATATATATCTAATACAGTTTGAAACCTCTCAGACTTACCATTTCCAAGTTACAGGGAAAAAGATGTGAAAAATGTCTTATAAGGGTCACTCGGGTGGGTGTTTATGGTCCTGATACACAGGTTAACTGTCTATTAAAGGCCTAAATGTTGGGGCACATATAAGAAAACACATAGATATATTCCCAGATGATATTTAACTTAGATGAGAGACATAGTTTGAAAGCTACAGTGCTTGAAAGTGGCAAAAAGTGCATAAATTGGGTCTCTGTGGGCACTTTTGAGACCTTAAGTCGACCCCTTTGGGTAAACCTACAGCCCTAAAATTTTCTACAGACAAGGATTACATATCAAAGTTATACCTAGCGCAGTTTGAGACTCATCAGAATTATCACTTCCAAATTATAGGGCAAAATATGTGTAAAGTATAGCAAAAAATCCCTAAGTGGGGGTATTTATGGGCCTCAAACACAATTTTCTCCTCAACTTAAAGTCATGATTTTCGGCACATGTACTAAGAACATATTAATGTGTTCTCAGGTAAAATTTCAGCCAGCTGAGCATCATAGTTTGTGACCTACAGGGCTCTAAGTGGCCAAAAGTCCAATTTCTGACCTTAAGGTGGCCATAAGTTCTTTTTTACTGGGAGTTTAAGGTCACCTTAAAATAGGGATCTTCCTTTGGGCACCCTTAACATGTGTACCAAGTTTGAAAAAAAAATATTAATTTGTTTTTGAGTTATCGCGTCCACAAGGAAATTTCTACGGCGGCGGCGGCGGCGCGACGGACCTGAATCCAATATATCCCCGACTTTCGTCTGGGGATATAATTACAATTTTTGTTGGGGCCTTTTTTTTAATCATATTTCTCTAAGCTTTTAAATTAAAAAAAATAGCATCAGAGATGCTCGCACCCCACTGCCCAGAGAAATAGATTTTGATACCATGAGATACAGAAGAAGTGAAAGAGTACAAAGAAACAGAGACTTTCAGAGCAATCAGTGTCAGTTATGTAAAGGTTCAAATAATGTTTAAGTGGAGAAAATAATGTTTAAGAGAGAGAAAATGTATTCAAAGATAAAATATTAAAACAAGACAATTCAATAGCAAGATGACAGCATAAATCAGTAAACTAAAAATTATGAACTATCAAGAAATAGCACAAATAAGTAAAACACACATAACTAGTCCTACGCATTGGAGAACTGATACAAATTTGTATCCACCAGAAAGACAACTCACCAAAGCCAGTGAACCATTGTTTGACCTTGAAGGAGGGGCCCAAGGCCAAACATGACCACATCAGAAGATTTCCAGCCCATGATATCCTAAAAGTTGGTTTCACATTGCAAACCTCTAGGAATTGTAATAAGCATGTTATAAGAACTTTTTAGTTTGGCTATCCTCGTTTGACCTTGAAGGAGGGGTCCAAGGTCAAATCTGACCACATCAAAAGATTCCCAGCCCATGATTTCCTACAGGTAGGTTTCACATGCCAAACCTCTACGACAAATAATAAGGGAGATATAGGCACTTTTAAAGTCTGCTACATGGGGTACTTTGACACTCCGTGGATGACCTTGAATGAGGACTCCAAGGTTGTAGAGGACATCTGTATCTGTTTTACATATCACCTATGAAGAAACTCAACATTCTACTTATGAGTACCAGCCAATAGAAAAAGGTACATAATTTTTAAAGAAATGCCCATGGCGGCCATCTTGTTTTTCAGTGCCAGAGAAGCTTATCTCCCAATAAAGATATCCTGCAAATTTGGTGAAGCTAGCTGGTATAGTTTTCCGCATAGAGCGTCAGCAGCAAAAATCTCTCTACACGGGGCGGCGTAGGGAACGCCAAACCAAAGTATCCACCGGATGCATCCGGTAAATACAATAATCAGCTACAGCAATGCATATATCTTGGAACTAAGAGAAGTATCTCTCAAATATGGCAGGTGAACCCACTTCAGCACAGCTAAAGTTAAAGGTCACACACCATGATTTAGCATACTACACTCCCCAACCAATGACACATCCAAGAATCAACTTCCTACATGTTACAGTTTCTCTGAGAAATGGCCCAGACAAGATTTTTAGAGGCCAAGGTCACTACAGCAAGGTCAAATCATGGTCACACCAAGAATCAACGTCTTACACATCATTGTTTCTGAGATACAGCCCACATGCACATGAAATCGGTCATTCTGCATGTATCCTAAAAAAGTTAGTGTTTAAAAATTCATCATCATCACCAAAAAATAGGAAAAAAAGTTTAAACTAGAGGATCGCTCACAAAAAAAAAGTTAATGTCGTCCGAAAAGGATATAAAGGTGAGTGCTAAAGTATTAAGAAAATGCTCCGTTTCTAGCCTTATACTGTTGTGGCAACCAAAGTCAGCGAAGTCTGCTCTATGTAGCACGATTTTCAAGATATAAGCATTTTTGTGTTTTGCAATTTTTGCAAAAAATTCAATACTTCAAAATGGCCGCTATATTTGGCGAGACAAAAATATTTTGAAAATTGGCATGGCTACTCTGCCGAGATATCCAGCAGGTCAAAAATTTTGTTGAATTCGGTCCATCTAGCACGGTTTTCGAGATATAAGCTTTTTGTGTTTTGCAAAAAGTTCGAAAATTCCAAATCGCCACCATTTTTGGTGAGACAAAAATTTTTGAAAACAAGACCACTGCCGCGGTGTGTATCTCCTGCCAAGCATTAAAGGAGAAGAAATAGCTTTTCCGAGATATTCACAATTTTTCATTTTCGTGTGTGAAAGCTCTTCCAAACGTAGGTGAATTAGTTATTTGAGAAGAATTGGCTATCTGCAATACTTTTAAGAGATAATTCGCATTTACTCATTTTGAGTAGGTGAGTAATTATCTACGGGTCTGGAACTTCACCAAGTGAAAGTTCTCCCAAAAGTAGATGAATGAGTTATTTGAGAAAAATTGGGTATCCGCAATACTTTAAGAGATAATTCGCATTTACTCATTTTGAGTAGGTGAGTAATTAGCTATGGGTCTGAAACTTTACCATGTGAAAGCTCTTCCAAAAGTAGGTGAATGAGTTATTTGTGTCGAAATCGCTCTATCTAGCACGGTTTTCGAGATATTAGCATTTTTGTGTTTTGCAATTTTTGCATAAAATTTGAAAATTCAAAATGGCCGCTATTTTTGGCGAGTCAAAATTTTTTTGAAAATTGGCATGGCCACTCTGCAGAGATACCCTGCGATTCAAGAATTTCGTCGAGATATAAGCATTTTTATGTTTTCAATTTTTGCAAAAAATTCAAAATGGCCGCCATTTTCGGGTGAGACAAAATTTTTTTGCAAATTGGGATAGCTACTCTGCAGAGATACCCTGAAGATCAAAAATGTCGTCGAAATCTCTCTATCTAGCACGGTTTTCGAGATATTAGCATTTTTGTGTTTTGCAATTTTTGCGCAAAATTCGAAAATTTAAAATGGCCACCATTTTTGGCGAGACAAAATTGTTTTGAAAATTGGCATGGCTACTCTGCAGAGATACACTGCGGGTCAAAAATTGTGTCGAAATCGCTCTATCTAGCACGGTTTTCGAGATATAAGCATTTTTATATTTTGCAATTTTTGCGAAAAATTTGAAAATTCAAAATGGCCGCCATTTTTGGCGAGACAAAAATTTTTTTCAAAATTGCGATACCTACTCTGCACAGATATCCTTTGGGTCAAAAATTTTGTCGAAATCGCTCTATCTAGCACGGTTTTCGAGATATAAGCATTTTTATATTTTGCAATTTTTGCGAAAAATTCGAAAATTCAAAATGGCCGCCATTTTTGGCGAGACAAAAATTTTTTCAAAATTGCAATAGCTATTCTGCAGAGATCCCCTGCGGATCAAAAATTTTGTCGAAATCGCTCTATCTAGCACGGTTTTCGAGATATAAGCATTTTTGTGTTTTCCTTATTTGGAAAATTCATAATGATTAATCAATCATTAATTACTCGGCCATTTCTTAACCAATCAATGCCAAAATCTAATGATTTCCAGATTTTAATAGAATGAATGTATTTGCCAAGTTTCATGTGAATTGATAAAATCTCTTTCAAGTTATCATCCGGACAAGCTTCCCCATCGAAAAAAAAGACATTTTTGGTCATGTGACCTCTCTGATTCGTTGAAGTGTCACTGCAGCATATTCAAAAAAATTCCCCAAGGCTACTGCATAAACCTGCCAAATCTGAAAAGAATCCACCTAACGGTTACAGAGTTATAAGGAAAACAAAATGCGGAGCCGGCGGAGCCTGAAGGTCTCCCATACACAAACCTGCCAAATCTGAAAAGAATCCACCTAACGGTTACAGAGTTATAAGGAAAACAAAATGCGGAGCCGGCGGAGCCTGAAGGTCTCCCATACACAAACAAGCGTCCCTTGCGGGACGCTTAAATAGGCATTAGTCAAATATAGGAAAAACTGGAGTATCGCTTCGCAAGAGAAAAAGAAATTGTTTTTGCTGTGCAAAATCAAAGTATCTCAATGATAATTAATGCTTTTGCTGTAATAAATATCTTACTCTGTTTAATATGTTTTTCATTTATGCAAAAATTCAATCTGCCTACCAAAAAATGGTAGGAAAATGTTTTCTTGAAAGAGTGCAAAATGACTTGGTGTATTCTCACAGGTCAAAAATTTCATCAAATCTCTCTATCTCACACCGTTTCCGAATAATTCATTTTTGCATTTTACACAGAAATTGAAGATGGCCACCAAAAATGGCAGGAAAACAATTTGTGGTTAAAAGTGGCAGATGACTATGCATATACCCTGTGGGTCAAAACTTTCTTCAAAATCTCTGTCTCACACCATTTCCAAAAATAGCACCAGAGATGCCCGTACCCCACAGCCTGGGGAAATAATTTTCAACACCATGAAATATAGAAAGTGTGAAACATTACAAAGATCTGGATACTTTCAGAGCAGTGTCAGTTATATAAAGCTCCAAATAACGTTTAAGTAGAGAAAGTAACATCTAAAAGACAGAAAAGGTATGTAAAGATAAAGTATTAAATCAAGACATTTCAATAGCAAGATGACATCATTAATCAGTAAACTACAAAGCTGTAAATTTTATTAATTGGAGTATAGCTGTTAATGGAATGGATATAGCACAATCATACAAAAGTGCATAAACTAATCAGTTGCAGCAATCTATATATCTTTGTCATAAGAGAAACATGTCTCAAATCTTGCAGGTTAACACACTTTGGCAGAGCCAAAGTTAAAGGTCACACCATGATGTACACCTACACCTCCTAACCAATGTCCCTACCAAGTGTCAACCTTCTACACCTTACCGAATCCAATAAATAGCCCAGACAAGATTTTCAAACTCATGGTCACTACGACTAGGTCATAGGTCAAATCAAGACTACACCATGACGATGCACACCTACAACCCCCAACCAATGTTCCTACCAAGTATCCACTTCATACACCTTAGAGTTTCTGAGATATAGGCCGGACAAGATTTTATAGGTCAAGGTCACTACAGTAAGGTCAAAGTTCAAATCAAGGTCACACCAAGATGTTGCACACCTACAATCCCCAACCAATGTTCTTATCAAATATCAACTTCCTACACCTTACAGTTTCCGAGACATAACCCAGACAAGACTTTATAAGTCAAGGTCACTACAGCAAGGTCAAAGGTTAAATCAAGGTCACAGTATGACATTTCACACCTACATTCCCTAACCAATGTCCCTACCACGTATGAACTTCTTACACCTTGCAGTTTCCGAGATACAGCCCGGACAAGATTTTAAAGGTCAAGGTCACTACGGCAAGGTCAAATCAAGGTCATACCATGATGCTGCACACCTACAACCCCTAACTAATATCCCTGCCAAGTATCAACTTCCTACACCTTACAGTTTCTGAGATACAGCCTGGTAAAACTTTTTCCTGCCACCCGCCTGCCCCCCCATCTGGACACCATGGGTGAAAACAATACCCCAACAGCCCTCAAGGGCTGTGGGGTCAAAATAGTGGGAAAACAATTTTTGGCAAAACATGGCAGGTGAATCTGCATATACCCTGAGGTTAATGTTCTTTTCAAAGATATTTTATTCGTAACTAAACAACAGTGATAATACAATTTAAGCCTTCTTGCATGATTAAATATACATTAAAAATGATTAAGTTTCCCCCTCCCCATTTAATTTTGTTTTAAGGTCACCAGTAGAGTAAAGGGGTTTGTAAACATCTCACAGGATGCCACAAGATTTTCAGTTACCCAAATAATATAATAACAACATTTGCCTCAACCTTAACAATATTACATAAATGTGTTTTTGTGTTTTACACAGAAATTCAAGATGGCCACCAAAAATGGCAGGAAAATCTCAAATCCCTCAGCGTATATCCTGTGGATCAAACATTTTGCTGAAATCTCTCCATTTCAAACCGTTTCTGAGATCAATGCATTTTTGTGTTTTAAAAAAATTTCAAGATGGCCACCAACAATGGCAGGAAAAAGATTTTTGGGAAAAGTTGGCAAATGATTCTGTGTTTACCCTATGGGCCAAGAATTTCGGCGAAATCGCTCTATCTCACACTGTTTCTGAGATATCAAAGATTTTTTATTTTCATCATTAAGAAAAAATGTGGCGTTAAGTTAATCACACGAATGAAATTTTGTTACAGATCAGTTCCAAAAGTTTATAATTTCAAGACATCTATATAACAAACCTACTTGTGAAATTTCATGTGAGCAGGTGAAGCACTTTTTACGTTATCATCCGGACAAGCATATCCTTTTTGAAAACACGTTTTTGGTCATGTGACTTCTCTGGTTGCAATGTCAGGACACCATATTCAGAAAATCTGGTAAATCTGACCGGCTATCTAGACTCATCACATAAGGTTTCCCAAATCCCAATACCTCTTAATACATTGTAAATCTCTGAAAGCAAGAATAAAATAGATATAAGGCAAAAACACAAAATTGGCTAGTTCATGACCCCAGTTTGATCCATAAGGGGGGGGGGGGTCAGGGGGTAAATGTGACCGGCTATCTAGACTCTTCACATAAGGTTTCCCAATACCTCTTAATACATTCTAAAGCTCTAAAAGCAAGAACAAAGGAGATAAAAGGCAAAAACACAAAATCGGCTATTTTATGAACCCAGTTTGACCCATAAGGGGTGATCCGGGGGTAAATCTGACCAGCTATCTAGACTCATCACATAAGGTTTCCAATACCTCTTAATACATTCTAAAACTCTAAAAGCAAGAATAAAGGAGATAAGAGGTAAAAACACCAAATCGGCTATTTTATGACCCATGGGGGGGGGGGGGGGGGGGGGGGGGTTCAGGGGGTAAATCTGACCAGCTATCTAGACTCTTCACATATGGTTTCCCAATACCTCTTAATACATTCTAAAGCTGTAAAAGCAAGAATAAAGGAGATAAAAGGCCAAAACACAAAATCGGCTATTTTATCACCCCATTTTGACCCATAAGGGGGGATCCGGAGGTAAATCTGACCAGCTATCTAGACTCTTCACATTTGGTTTCCCAATACCTCTTAATACATTCTAAAGTTGTAAAAAGCAAGAATAAAGGAGATATAAGGGAAAAAGACAAAATTGGCTATTTTATGACCCCAGTTTGACCCATACAGGGGGGTCGGAGGGGAAATTTGACTTGCTTTGTAGACTCTCCACATATGGTTTCCTACTACCTCCCAATACATTTTATGGCTCTAAATGCAATACCTAAGAAGATAATAGGGGGGTTCACATGAATTTTAAGCTTTCTGATTGGTACCTGTGAGAAAATCGCCCATAAATCGGTCAATTTTCATCGGTCAGTAGATTTTCCTGAACTGTGATGACGGACGGGTGTACCCAAAAAAACTACTTTTTGATCATGTGACCTTGATAAAGATGAAAGGTCAAATTTAAGCATGTGGAAAAATTTTCCCACGCCTAAGGTATATAACTGCCACATATGGTTAAAAAGCTTCCAATAATAAGGGAGATATTCAAGGGAGACCATAATGCGGCAGCGACGAAACTGACACGAAACCAAATAAGCGCCCTTTCCAGGGACGCTTAATTACTGTGATTAATAATCTCCTTATTGCTAAAATGATTTATCCAATGACAGTCCTATATACGCCTCCAGAGGTTACAAAAAGAATTGAAAGCATTATTTACACATTTTTATGGGAAAAATGTCACAGGGTGAAAAAAACAATTGTAACTCAGCAGAATATAAATGGAGGTTTAAACATGATAGACATACACTCACTAAAAGCAACATGGATTCCAAAATTTCTAAACAATAGAAATAGAATAGCCAACATTGTTAACATGTATCTAACGTCTATAAATTTGAATATGTCACTTATCTTGAGAACAACATTTCGTAAAAGTGATTCCTTTGATATTATTAAAAAGATACCAATGTTCTATCAGCAAATCTTTATCTCCCTTAATGAATTTTAAGACTATAAAACCAACTAGAAATAGGACGCCCTGTTGATAGTAGGTGTGAATAGAAACAGGATAGCATAGAAGAACACACATTATCATGTGTAATGTCCACCCATGAACCTTTTGCCAAAATTGTACAGTAGTCTTACAAGACCCTGTTTCATTTGTAAAATATATCAATGATGCTTAAATATTTGTTAGTGTAGATGTAAATTATTTCAGCTTCATGCCTTTTTGCATTGGTTGGGTCGAAAATTTTGACGAAATCACTCTATCTTGCACGGTTAAGAAGATAGAAGCAAATTCCTGTTTTTCTATTTTTGGCAAAAATTTGAAAATTCAAAATGGCCGCCATTTTTGGGAAAAGGAAAATTTTTTGAAAATTGCCAAGAGTACATTTCTTAGATACCCTATGGGTCGAAAATTTCAACGAAATAACTCTATTTTGCACGGTTAAGGCAAATTTGTGTTTTTCCATTTTGGGCAAAAATTCGAAAATTCAAAATGGCCGCCATATGTGGGGAGGGGAAAATTTTTTGAAAATTGCGAAGAGTACATTTCTTAGATACCCCATGGGTCGAAGATTTCGACGAAATCGCTCTATCTCGCACGGTTAAGGAGATAGAAGCAAATTCGTGTTTTGCCATTTTTGGCAAAAATTCGAAAATTCAAAATGGCCGCCATTTTTGGGGAGGGGAAATTTTTTTGAAAATTGCAAAGAGTACATTCCTTAGATACCCTGTGGGTTGAAAATTTCGACAAAATCGCTCTATCTCGCACGGTTAAGGAGATAGAAGCAAATTTGTGTTTTGCCATTTTTGGCAAAAATTCGAAAATTCAAAATGGCCGCCATTTTTGGGGAGGGGAAAATTTTTTAAAAATTGCCAAGAGTAGAATGCTCAGATACCCTGTGGGTCGAAAATTGTGACAAAATCGCTCTATCTCGCACGGTTAAGGAGATAGAAGGAAATTTGTGTTTTGCCATTTTTGGCAAAATTTTGAAAATTCAAAATGGCCGCCATTTTTGGGGAGGGGAAAATTTTTTGAAAGTTGCAAGGAGTACATTCCTGAGATACCCTGTGGGTTGAAAATTTCGACGAAATCGCTCTATCTCGCACGGTTAAGGAGATAGAAGCAAATTCGTGTTTTGCCATTTTTGGCAAAAATTCGAAAATTCAAAATGGCCGCCATTTTTAGGGAGGGGAAATTTTTGGAAAATTGCAAAGATTACATTCCTGAGATACCCTGTGGGTTGAAAATTTTTGGAAAATTGCAAAGATTACATTCCTGAGATACCCTGTGGGTTGAAAATTTTGACGAAATCGCTCTATCTCGCACGGTTAAAGAGATAGAAGCAAATTCGTGTTTTGCCATTTTTGGCAAAAATTCGAAAATTCAAAATGGCCGCCATTTTTAGGGAGGGGAAATTTTTGGAAAATTGCAAAGATTACATTCCTGAGATACCCTGTGGGTTGAAAATTTCGACGAAATCGCTCTATCTCGCATGGTTAAGGAGATAGAAGCAAATTTGTGTTTTGCCATTTTTGGCAAAAATTCGAAAATTCAAAATGGCCGCCCTTTTTGGGGAGGGGCAAATTTTTAAAAAAATACCAAGAGTACAATGCTCAGATACCCTGTGGGTCGAAAATTTTGCCGAAATCGCTCTATCTCGCACGGTTAAGGAGATAGAAGCAAATTTGTGTTTTGCCATTTTTGGCAAAAATTCGAAAATTCAAAATGGCCTCCATTTTTGGGCAGGGGAAAATTTTTTGAAAATTGCAAAGATTACAGTCCTTAGATACCCTGTGGGTCGAAAATTTCGACGAAATCGCTCTATCTCGCACGGTTAAGGAGATAGAAGCAAATTTGTGTTTTGCCATTTTTGGCAAAAATTCGAAAATTCAAAATGGCCGCCATTTTTGGGGAGGGGAAAATTTTTGGAGAATTGCAAAGAGTACACTCCTTAGATACCCTGTCGGTCGAAAATTTCGACGAAATCGCTCTATCTCACACAGTTAAGGAGATAGAAGCAAATTTGTGTTTTGCCATTTTTGGCAAAAATTCTAAAATTCAAAATGGCCGCCATTTTTGGGGAGGGGAAAATTTTTTGAAAATTGTAAAGATTACATTCCTTAAATACCCTGTGGGTCGAAAATTTCGACGAAATCGCTCTATCTCGTACGGTTAAGGAGATAGAAGCAAATTTGTGTTTTGCCATTTTTGGCAAAAATTCTAAAATTCAAAATGGCCGCCATCTTTGGGGAGGGGAAAATTTTTTAAAAATTGGCAAGAGTAGAATTCTCAGATACCCTATGGGTCGAAAATTTTGCCGAAATCGCTCTATCTCGCACGGTTAAGGAGATAGAAGCAAATTAGTGTTTTGCCATTTTTGGCAAAAATTCTAAAATTCAAAATGGCCGCCATTTTTGGGGAGGGGAAAATTTTTAAAAAATTACCAACAGTACAATGCTCAGATACCCTGTGGGTCGAAATTTTTGACGAAATCGCTCTATCTCGCACGGTTAAGGAGATAGAAGCAAATTTGTGTTTTGCCATTTTTGGCAAAAATTCGAAAATTCAAAATGGCCGCCATTTTTGGGGAGGGGCAAATTTTTTAAAAATTACCAAGAGTACAATGCTCAGATACCCTGTGGGTCGAAAATTTTGCCGAAATCGCTCTATCTCGCACGGTTAAGGAGATAGAAGCAAATTAGTGTTTTGCCATTTTTGGCAAAAATTCGAAAATTCCAAATGGCCGCCATTTTTGGGGAGGGGAAAATTTTTGGAAAATTGGAAAGATTACATTCCTTAGATACCCTGTGGGTCGAAAATTTCGACGAAATCGCTCTATCTCGCACGGTTAAGGAGATAGAAGCAAATTTGTGTTTTGCCATTTTTGGCAAAAATTCGAAAATTCAAAATGGCCGCCATTTTTGGGGAGGGGAAAATTTTTGGAAAATTGCAAAGAGTACATTCCTTAGATACCCTGTGAGTGAAAAATTCTGTCCAAATCGCTCTATCTCTTACGGTTTCTGAGATATTAAGATTTTTTCATTTTTCGTAAAAATTCAAGATGGCCGCCAAAAGTGGCGAAAATTGAAAATTTTCAATTTTGTACAGAATACTCTTCTACTACCCTGTGAGTCAAAAATTCTGTCGAAATCGCTCTATCTCTTACGGTTTCTGAGATATTAGTAAATTACTCAAAAGTAGTACTGAAAATACACAATGAAGTACCTAAATGGCTATTACTCGTGTACTGACAAAGCTATCAGTCCCAAATGCAATACCAAGCGAGCTATGGACATAACAATCTTGTATTCAAAATTGTAGTAAAATATCTTTAATTATCTTGGCTTAAATGCACGGAAACCAATGGGTACTGAAAATAGCTGTACTTAAGTATTACTCAGTAAGCAAAAGAGGTACAACAGCCAAAAGCAATCCCAAGCAAGCTACTGACCCAATAAGCCTGCATACCACATTTGGTGACAATAGCTCTAATACTTTTCCTTTAAATGAGCGGAAACCATGCGTGACGCCGGACATCGGACGCCGGACGCCGGACATCGGACGGCGAAAAAAGCAAAAATAATATATCCACCCCCCAGGGGGGTGGACATAATTAAAAATGTCCGCTATATTTGGCGAGACAAAAATATTTTGAAAATTGGCATGGCTACTCTGCAGAGATACCCAGCAGGTCAAAGATTTTGTTGAGTTCGCTCCATATAGCACAGTTTTCGAGATATAAGCATTTTTGTGTTTTGCAAAAACTTTGAAAATTCAAAATGGCCACCATTTTTGGGGAGACAAAAATTTTTATCAAGACCACTGCCGCGGTGTGTATCTCCCTCCGAGCATTAAAGGAGAAGAAATAGCTTTTCCGAGATATTCACAATTTTTCATTTTCGTGAGTGAAAGCTCTTCCAAATGTAGGTGAATGAGTTATTTGAGAAAAATTGGCTATCTGCAATACTTTTAGAGATAATTCGCATTTACTCATTTTGAGTAGGTGAATAATTAGCTATGGGTCTGAAACTTCACCAAGTGAAAGCTCTCCCAAAAGTAGGTGAATGAGTTATTTGAGAAACATTGGCTATCTGCAATACTTTTAGAGATAATTTGCATTTACTCATTTTGAGTAGGTGAGTAATTAGCTATGGGTCTGAAACTTCACCATGTGAAAGCTCTCCCACAAGTAGATGAATGAGTATTTGATAAAAATTGGGTATCCGCAATACTTTTACAGATAATTCGCATTCACTCATTTTGAGTAGGTGAATAAATAGCTATGGGTCTGAAACTTCACAGAGTGAAAGCTCTCCCAAAAGTAGGTGAATGAGTTATTTGAGAAAAATTGGCTATCTGCAATACTTTTAGAGATAATTCGCATTTACTCATTTTAAGTAGGTGAGTAATTAGCTATGGGTCTGAAACTTCACTGAGTGAAAGCTCTCCAAAAAGTAGGTGAATGATTTGAGAAAAATTGGCCATCTGCAATACTTTTAGAGATAATTCGCATTTACTCATTTTGAGTAGGTGAGTAATTAGCTATGGGTCTGAAACTTCACCAAGTGAAAGCTCTCCCAAAAGTAGGTGAATGAGTTATTTGAGAAAAATTGGCTATCTGCAATACTTTTAAGAGATAATTCGCATTTACTCATTTTGAGTAGGTGAGTAATTATCTACGGGTCTGAAACTTCACCATGTGAAAGCTCTCCCAAAAGTAGATGAATGAGTTATTTGATAAAAATTGGGTATCCGCAATAGTTTTAGAGATAACTAGAGGATCGCTCGCAAAAAAAAAAAAGATAATGTTTTTGCATAGCAAAAACAAAACGTCCTGAAAAGGATAAAAAGGTGAGTGCTAAAGTATTAAGAAAATGCTTCGTTTCTAGCCTTATACTGTTGTGGCAGCCAAAGTCAGCGCAGTCTGCTCTATCTAGCACGGTTTTCAAGATATAAGCATTTTTGTGCTTTGCAAAAAATTAAAAAAATTAAAAATGTCCGCTATATTTGGCGAGACAAAAATATTTTGAAAATTGGCATGGCTACTCTGCAGAGATACCCAGCAGGTCAAAGATTTTGTTGAGTTCGCTCCATATAGCACAGTTTTCGAGATATAAGCATTTTTGTGTTTTGCAAAAACTTTGAAAATTCAAAATGGCCACCATTTTTGGGGAGACAAAAATTTTTGTCAAGACCACTGCCACGGTGTGTATCTCCCTCCGAGCATTAAAGGAGAAGAAATAGCTTTTCCGAGATATTCACAATTTTTCATTTTCGTGAGTGAAAGCTCTTCCAAATGTAGGTGAATGAGCTATTTGAGAAAAATTGGCTATCTGCAATACTTTTAGAGATAATTCGCATTTACTCATTTTGAGTAGGTGAATAATTAGCTATGGGTCTGAAACTTCACCAAGTGAAAGCTCTCCCAAAAGTAGGTGAATGAGTTATTTGAGAAAAATTGGCTATCTGCAATACTTTTAGAGATAATTCGCATTTACTCATTTTGAGTAGGTGAGTAATTAGCTATGGGTCTGAAACTTCACCATGTGAAAGCTCTCCCACAAGTAGATGAATGAGTATTTGATAAAAATTGGGTATCCGCAATACTTTTACAGATAATTCGCATTCACTCATTTTGAGTAGGTGAATAAATAGCTATGGGTCTGAAACTTCACAGAGTGAAAGCTCTCCCAAAAGTAGGTGAATGAGTTATTTGAGAAAAATTGGCTATCTGCAATACTTTTAGAGATAATTCGCATTTACTCATTTTGAGTAGGTGAGTAATTAGCTACACGTCTGAAACTTCAGCAAGTGAAAGCTCTCCAAAAAGTAGGTGAATGATTTGAGAAAAATTGGCCATCTGCAATACTTTTAGAGATAATTCGCATTTACTCATTTTGAGTAGGTGAGTAATTAGCTATGGGTCTGAAACTTCACCATGTGAAAGCTCTCCAAAAGTAGGTGAATGAGTTATTTGAGAAAAATTGGCTATCTGCAATACTTTTAGAGATAATTAGCATTTACTCATTTTGAGTAGGTGAGTAATTAGCTATGGGTCTGAAACTTCACCAAGTGAAAGCTCTCCCAAAAGTAGGTGAATGATTTATTTGAGAAAAATTGGCTATCTGCAATACTTTTAGAGATAATTCGCATTTACTCATTTTGAGTAGGTGAGTAATTAGCTATGGGTCTGAAACTTCACCATGTGAAAGCTCTCCCAAAAGTACATGAATGAGTTATTTGATAAAAATTGGGTATCCGCAATAGTTTTTGAGATAATTAGCATTTACTCATTTTGAGTAGGTGAGTAATTAGCTACGTGGTCTGAAACTTCACCAAGTGAAAGCTCTTCCAAAAGTAGGTGAATGAGTTATTTGAGAAAAATTGGCTATCTGCAATACTTTTAGAGGTAATTCGCATTTACTCATTTTGAGTAGGTGAGTAATTAGCTATGGGTCTGAAACTTCACCAAGTGGAAGCTCTTTGGGATAGCTGCTCTGCAGAGATACCCTGAAGATCAAAAATTTCGTCGAAATTGCTCTATGTAGCACGGTTTTCGAAATATTAGCATTTTTGTGTTTTGCAATTTTTGCGCAAAAATTCGAAAATTCAAAATGGCCACCATTTTTGGCAAGATAAAATTTTTTTGAAAATTGTCATGGCTACTCTCCAGAGATACCCTGTGAGTCTAAAATTGTGTCGAAATCGCTCTATCTAGCACGGTTTTCGAGATATAAGCATTTTTATGTTTTGCAATTTTGCGAAAAATTCGAAAATTCAAAATGGCTGCCATTTTTTGCAAGAAATTTTTATTTTGAAAATTGGCATGGCTACTTTTCAGAGATACCCTGTGGGTCAAAGATTTCGTCAAAATTGCTCTATCTAGCAGGGTTTTCGAGATATAAGCATTTTTATGTTTTGCAATTTTGCGAAAAATTCGAAAATTCAAAATGACCGCCATTTTTGCAAGAAATTTTTTTTTTGAAAATTGGCATGACTACTCTGCAGAGATACCCTATGGGTCAAAAATTTCGTCGAAATCTCTCTACCTAGTACGGTTTTCGAGATTTAAGCATTTTTCTGTTTTGGAATTTTTGCGAAAAATTCGAAAATTCAAAATGGCCGCCATTTTTGGCGAGATAAAAATTTTTTGAAAATTGGGAAAATTACTCCGCAGGGATACCCTGGGGGTCAAAAATTTGTCGAAATTGCTCTATCTAGCACGGTTTTCGAGATATAAGCATTTTTGTGTTTTCCTTATTTGGAAAATTCGTAATGATTAATTAATCATTAATTACTCGGCCATTTCTTAACCAATCAATGCCAAATTCTAATGATTTCCAGATTTTAATAGAATGAATGTATTTGCCAAGTTTCAGGTGAATTGATAAAATTCCTTTCAAGTTATCATCCGGAAAAAGTTTCCCCGTCGAAAAAAGACATTTTTGATCATGTGACCTCTCTGATTGGTTGAAATGTCACTGCAGCATATTCAAAAAAATTCCCCAAGGCTACTGCCTAAACCTGCCAAATTTGAAAAGAATCCACCTAACAGTTAGAGAGTTATAAGGAAAACAAAATGCGGAGCCGGCGGAGCCGCCGGAAGGTCTCCCATACACAAACAAGCGTCCCTTGCGGGACGCTTAATTATACATAATGTACTTCCATGTGGAAAGCAATTATGCCATTGGAATAACAATTATACTGGATTATGTGTTTATTGTGGTGAAATAGAAAATATAACTCACCTTCTTTATGAGTGTTCTAGAATTAAAAATATTTGCCGTGTAGTCAGCAATTGTATGAAAACTAATATATTGTTAAAACATATTATAATTGGTTTTCAATTTAACATTGAAAACTATGTTTTGCAAACTAAATTATTTGTATTGTAATAATATCCTATGCTATTTATTGACCCTTTGCATCTTACGTCACAATGTTACGTATTATGATTTGGATGGCAAAACATCACGCTTGAATGAACATGTCTGTGTACAACAAACGGGACACATTGGAAGAGATACCTTATTTTTAAAATTAGTTATAAAATAAATATGCATCTTATTGACTTAAAAATTGCACACATAAAAGTACAAGCATTAGCCTATCAGGTACTGTTTGCAAAATAACATTAGCACGCATGATTGTCGAGATATAGAGCATTGAACTTGTAGTAAAATGCATAATATCCGTTTTTCTGTAATGTGTGTCCAAAGTACAGACAGATATGAAAATGTTAGGCCACAGAATAATTCCTTATTTTCATTTTACCGAATGGTTGATTTCCTTCACATCAATATACCTTTTACAGAACAAAAATGGACAAATTATTCAAAGAGAAATTTTCATTTAAATGTTGTGTACTTTCGACATATATTTTTTGTGTAAAGTTTTCCTGATTGTAAGTGAAATCTAACAAACAATCCCATAAAATATCAAAATGATAATTAATATTTTTAAAAGCTGTGCCTTCATAAAGGAAATATATTTAGCATTATTTGCTTTTTTACAGAACTCAAATATATGATTTATAAAGACAGAAGTTTAATTTTTTTGTCATAGCACAGCACTAACAATCCGTGTTTTGCCGTCCAACATGGACATTGTTCACTGAAAACGTCATCCTGACGTCACATAATGACGTCGATGCAAAGGGTCAATAGTGTATGGTGTAAATGCAACATAAACAATATAAATTATAAAAATACTGATGTCAAAAGTAATATTAAGCAACAATTATCTTTTTATCTAGAAGTTTTTAAAAGCATCTTTGATAATCCAAGAAAGGAACACTTAAAATGTCTACGAGAATGTATACTCTATCACTTGATTTGATCATTAATTTATTCAATGTGTATATATAATATGTGCTAGAATGTTTTAAAATATAAAATAGCATCAGAGATGCCCATACCCCACAGCCTGGGGAAATATTTTTCAACACCATGAGATATAGAAGTAGTGTAACAGTACAAAGTTCAAGATACTTTCAGAGCAGTGTAAGTTATATTAAGGTCCAAATAATGCTTAAGTAGAGAAAATAATATCTAAGGAAAAGAAATGTATATAAAGATAAAGTATTAAAACAAGACAATTCAATAATAAAATGACAGCATTTATCAGTAAACCAAAAATGGCCGAATTATGGTTTGGATGTTTTGAATATTACCCATGCATACAGAAGTGGCAATACACTTAATGAATGCTTATGTGTGGTGTTGGAGAAAAGCCTGTGGCTCACTTGATGAAATTCCATCTGTTACAATGGGAACTTGCAAAATGAAATTCTTAATGAATTCTAATATGACTTTAAGAGTGCTTAATCTGCATCAACAGACAGACCCAAAGGTGCAACAAGATTTTAAAGGTCAATACAGCAAGTACAAAGGTCAAATCAAGGTCACACCATGACGTTGCACACCTAAAACCCTCAACCAATGTCTTCACCAAGTATCAGCTTCCTACACCTTACAGTTTCCGAAATATAGCCCAGACAAGATTTTATAGGTCAAGGTCACTATGGCAAGGGTCAAAGGTCAAATCAAGGTCACACTATGACGTTGCACATCTACACCCCCTAACCAATGTCCCTACCAAGTATGAACTTCCTACGCCTTACAGTTGCTGAGACATAGCCCGGACAAGGTTTTATAGGTCAAGGTCACTACGGCAAGGTTAAAGGTCAAATCAAGGTCAGACCATGATGTTGCACACCTACAACTCCTAACCAATGTCCCTACCAAGTATCAACTTCCTACACCTTACGGTTTCCGAGATATAGCCCGGACAAGATTTTATAGGTCAATGTCACTACAGCAAGGTCAAAGGTCAAATCAAGGTCAGACCATGACGTTGCACACCTACACCCCCTAACCAATGTCCCTACCAAGTATCAACTTCCTACACCTTACAGTTGCTGAGATATAGCCCGGACAAGGTTTTATAATTCAAGGTCACTACGGCAAGGTCAAAGGTCAAATCAAGGTAAGACCATGATGATGCACACCTACAACTCCTAACCAATGTTCCTACCAAGTATCAACTTCCTACACCTTACGGTTTCCGAGATATAGCCCGGACAATATTTTATAGGTCAAGGTCACTACAGCAAGGTCAAATCAAGGTCAGACCATGACGTTGCACACCTACACCCCCTAACCAATGTCCCTACCAAGTATCAACTTCCTACACCTTACGGTTTCCGAGATATGGCCCGGACAATATTTTAAAGGTCAAGGTCACTACGGCAAGGTCAAAGGTCAAATCAAGGTCAGACCATGACGTTGCACACCTACAACCCCTAACTAATGTCCCTGCCAAGTATCAACTTCCTACACCTTATGGTTGCCGAGATATAGCCCGGACAAGATTTTCAAACTCAAGGTCACTACGGCAAGGTCAAAGGTCAAATCAAGGTCAGACCATGACGTTGCACACCTACACCCCCCAACCAATGTCCCTGCCAAGTATGAACTTCCTACACCTTACGGTTTCTGAGATACAGCCCGGACAAACTATTTCCCGCCGCCCGCCCGCCCGCCCACCCGGACACCATGGGTGAAAACAATACCCCGACAGCCCTTAAGGGCTGTGGGGTAATAAAATGCATACATGTGTGGCCAAAAAATATATATATGTATACATTTTTTCAGTTGATTTCTTATGAAGCATGCACACAAAAAAAAAATGAAAATAGCATCAGAGATGCCCGTACCCCACAGCCTAGGGAAATATTTTCAACACCATGAGATATAGAAGTACTGTAGCAGGACAAACTTCAGGATACTTTCAGAGCACTGTCAGTTATATAAAGGTCCAAACAATATTTAAATGGAGAAATAATGTTTAAAAGAAAGATAATGCGTATAAAGATGAAGTATTAAAACAAGATAATTCAATAACAAGATGACAGCATTAATCAGTAAATTAAAATTCAACACTCTTTATCTACATCTGAATGGCCGAATTATGGTTTAGATGGTTTGAATATTACCATGCATACAGAAGTGGTAATACATTTAATGAATGCTTATTGTGGTGTTGGAGCAAAATCTGTGGCTCACTTGATTAAATTCTATCTCTTACAATGAGAAGTTATGAAAATAAAATTCTTAATGAATTTTAATATGACTTTTGCTTAATCTGCATCAAAAGACAGACCCAAAGGTCCATCAAGATTTTAAAGGTCAAGGTCACTACGACAAGGTAAAAGGTCAAATTAAGGTCACACCATGATAATACACACCTATAGCCCCTAACCAATGTCCCTACCAAATATCAACTTCCTACACCTTACGGTTCCCGAGATATAGCCCGGACAAGGTTTTATAGGTCAAGGTCACTATGGCAAGGTCAAAGGTCAAATCAAGGGCACACCATGACGTTGCACACCTACACCCACTAACCAATGTCCCTACCAAATATCAACTTCCCACACCTTACAGTTTCCGAGATATAGCCCGGACAACATTTTATAGGTCAAGGTCACTATGGCAAGGTCAAATCAAGGTAAGACTATGACGTTGCACAACTACACCCTCTAACCAATGTCCCTACCAAGTATCAAATTCCTACACCTTACTGTTTCCGAGATATAGCCCGGACAAGATTTTCAAACTCAAGGTCACTACGGCAAGGTCAAAGGTCAAATCAAGGTCAGACCATGACGTTGCACACCTACACCCCCTAACCAATGTCCCTACCAAGTATGAACTTCCTACACCTTACGGTTTCTGAGATACAGCCCGGACAAACTATTTCCCGCCGACAATAAAATGTCGGTCCGTGACACAAGCCTATTAATTTGCGTTCATGGATCCGTTACATAAGCCTCGCTGTTTATTTTTTGTCAAATATGTTTTGCATGTTGACTGACTGTTGACAATCTTATACATTTTGGTGCCATTGGAGTTTTCGTGTTATGGTGATTACTTCTTTATTAATTATTTAACCTAGGATTTAACACTGTCACTGCTGGAGCCTGGTAAGTTATATTTATAAATAATGTTTTAAATGTAATTTTAATTCATATTTGAGTGTAAATTAATGTAAAATCGATGTACAAAGTTGTCAGGAATTACAAGTACACATACATAAAATTTTACTACCACGAAAACCCCATGGATCTCCATACGTAAATACTACTGTACGTAAAGTGAGGGACACAATACTGTAGCACAATAAAAAAAAAACAAGAAACGTCAAGAGTAGTACTAACCTTCAATGCCAGCATATTCATAGTAGATGTAAGTATCCCTGTTGTAGTCACCTATCATTTGCTTCACATCATAATACAGTACCAACTTTATCTCTTCAAACAACCGGTTTTCCTGGAAGACAGGCTCACTTGTTTTGTTTATTTTTTTTTCTGGGTCGTGTCTAAACCTCGGAAATACATGGATTCTGTGATGGAAGGCAACAACTGCTCGAAAAAGGATCAAACTCCTTTATGTAATAATGAAGTATAAATGAACATATTTCTCTGATTCAAATAGCAATATGTATACATACTTTCTAAATTTTGTAAATTTTCAAACATGGTGACAGATTTACAAAAATTTGGTAGAAAGGTTATGTACCAAAGATGTCTTGATATATGTCAGGTTTGGGACCAAGATCTGTGTAAAACTGTCATATGGATTTTTAAAAATTTTTTTACATTGGGAATTTGCGCTGCAGACTACACCCTTTGCCAGATTTTTAATAAACTTTGCTACATGGTGTACCCTGAAGCATCTACAACTCATTTAGCTTTAGGAATGATAAAAAAAAACATCTCAATGGCAACCACATTTGTGTGAATATATAAGGATGGAAACATTTTTTGTTGCTACAGACTGAACTCTCTGACATTTTAACTTCATCAAAAGCTAACAATGGGGGGCCACGGCGGCAGAGTGGTAACACTCTCGCCTCCCACCTCTGCGGCCGGGGTTCGATCCCTGTCATGGCCGTAAGTGGGAAAGCTGGTAGTTGCTTGCCGTTGGTCGGCAGTTTACAGTACAGAACCCTAGCGAACTATATGTACTGGTTTCCTCTGCCCTTCCAACTACCCGTCGTGATATGACCTGTACAAAAAGCTAACAATGCCATTACTCTTTTAAATAAAAACCATCAGGAGATAAGAAGGGCACTCGAAGGCCCCAGGGTCTTCTAATAGAAATGTATTATAAAATTAATTTTGTACCAAGTAATTACTAGTAATCATAAACCAACAGAAAGAGTTAATTGTAAAAAATAACCAAAAATCCTTTTTCTACCTTTTAAAAAGAGATTTTGATCAAAATTATACATCTAGCTCCTTTTAGACACACTACACATTTGCAAAAAAACTCTGACCCAAATGCTATTTGGTACTTTTTAATAATATTGTAAACAAGCATAAAAGACACCAAATAGTAAGGCTCGCTAAAGCATTTCCATTGCAGACACAATTTTTAATCCACAATTAGTCAACTTTCATTAAAATTGTTGTCTTAATTCCTATTTTTTTTATAATGTAATATATGTATTATTAACTTTCTAACAGTTTTAAGCATTTCTTTCATGGTTATTTGTACCCAAATTACTTACCCTCACTTGGTCGTTATTTTACACCTAGCAGATAATATTCTGTAAGTTTGGTTCTTTGTTTTTTTATGTTTATCTCTCCACTTTTTTATGTTTATCATAAAATACCTTCTGTCATACTTTTTAGGCCCATAAGTTTGGGGTTTTTTTGGGTTTTTTTGCTTGTTCACTTGCTTTTTGTCAGCATATATGTGGTGTAGTTTGATCAGTTCCCATCTGATCACTGAGGTTAAGCAGCCTTGCACTTGGTTATTATTTAGATGGGTGATCATCTCAGTTCTGGGACAGGTATGGGCAGATACATAATGACTCAAACATTCCCTTAAATGGTGATCACATCCTAATATAATCGAAACAATGAGGCTACAATGAGGTTGTTTAGGGTTCCTGTGACTCACCTGCAGAAAAAAAAGATAGTAAGGATGACTACCAGTAACAAGACAGACAACTAAAACTCTGACCTATAAGGATTATATGTTATTAAGTTGCTGGTACTATGTTTTATTTATCTCTGCCTGTATTATGTATGGTGTAAATCTTGCTGTCTTCTTGTGCTTTTTTCTTTCTGAACGTTTCTCGAAATGATGCAAAAGTTGTTGCCTCAGGTGTTGTTCTCATCAGACAGTCTCCTTTACTCTTGCATTCCACCCCAGTGCAAACTGTGTCATAATCCCAGGTTGCATAATCTTTGTGGTTATGTGAGCTTTTTGATTAGATATATATTTGATCATAAAATTGTTGATTCTCTTTCCCATAAGACTTTTGAGAATACTATCATCTCCAACAGCTCTCCTGCTTGACTTTTTGCCTTTGCTTGTGTATATTAACCACCTGGTTCCTGCCCTGAGGTCTTTTTTGATAATTAGTTTACTCACTTGAGTTGCTGTCTTCAATTTGCAACTCATCTTAATTTATAATTATTTCAATATTTACTTTATTACAACATCAAGTGACTTTGTAAATAGCTTAGGGTCTTGTAATATCACTCAACTTGTGCAAACATCACCCACCTTTATAACCAATTTCTAAATCTCATTCATACTTCTTGGGATTATGGCTCTGTTTCAAATGTTGATCTCTGATCATGCCTTTTGTTGCGTCTTTGGTGGGTAAACAAGAACTACGTCTTCCACATAATATATATTACACTACAGTTGACTTTAAAACCTGTTTCCTGTTTGAGTAGACAAGATTTAGCACTGCCAGAGATGGGGCAGTCTAACTACTTAATAGATGTGGGCAGTGGCATACATTACATTTCCCACCAACATACAGAAATAATTTACAACTTTATAGGATAGTTCTGGTATTGAGCATTAGAAAGAAATTATATTAAATGAAATCATAACAGTCTCCTGAAATTATAGTTTCCACTATTCAGTTATTAGTCATATATTCTTTTAAATAATATTTAACATAATATAGTTCAGTTATCTAGCATTTAGCAATTACTTATTACAAATCAGTCAATCAATACAGGTTTGCCATATCTACTAGGTGGTTGACTGATACTAGTTGATCTTGTTTATGAGGATAAGACTGGGAACATAAGTGTTTACAGTGTCTTCATTGATTGCTTTTGTTCTGGGTGATACAGGTTTTACAGGGTCCTGATTGGCAGTTCTATTTGACATGCATGTCTTCTACAGATATAGCACTATCAGAAGTTTTTGATATGGTATGACAGAGGTCCTGTTTTCTGAATTACTTCTCCGGATTGCCATTTGCTGTCATTACTCCTGTAATCGCTAATGAATACCTCTTCTCTAGGATTAAAAGTGCACTACTACAGGTAGTTCTGGGTCATAACAAGTCAATACATTTTTTGATGCTATACAAGTGTCTTTGCTTCATCAAACGCTTTTTGATAAATATCTGACCAAACACATTTCTTTCTTTTTTGCAGTTCATGAAGAGGACATTTGCAATATTTGGCAGAAATGTATGGTAATAATTCACCATAGCTGTAAAACTCTTTACATCAGATACATTTTAGGGCTCTCTGGCTTTTGTAATAGCTTTCAGTTTGATACCATTTTGATGCATGCAATCCATCACAATCTACTGTATGGTCAAAAAAGTCAATTTTGTCTTTGATAAATAAAATTCTCATTTGGATCCATTGGCTTTAAGGCCATAGTCCTTCAGATGTTGGAGTACTGCCTCTTTGTTGTTTCAATGTTCATCAGGCAAAGTCATTGAGTAATTGCTCTGTAGCATGGTGCCATTTTTCTAGAGTCTCAGCCACTCCATATGGAAACTTTGTGTACTGGAATAGTCTCTTGTGGGTGGTTATAGTGAGGTACTTTTGGTGGTCAGAATGGACTTCTATTTGTTGTTAATCCTGGGATAAGAAATTTTTGCTGAACTCAGCAACTGACAATGTTTTAAATATGTCATTAATGTTGGAGGGAGATCTTACTCCTCCTTGGGGGTTAGATTTTATCTTGTTTTAAAATCCCCACAAATTCTCACTGATCCAGTTGTACCACTGGAACAATGGGACTTGCCCAGTCACTTGACTAGAGTCCGTATGTCTTCCTTTTGTAGCCTGACTAATGCCCATTTGGCATTTTCTTTGAGGGAAACAGAATATTTCTGTGTTTAATAATTCGGGGTGAAAGAGGGCAAATTGATCTTGGAAATCCAGCATATATAAAGGCACTTTCATATTTCTTCAACATAGTTTAACCTTTGAATTAATACTTATAAGATTGTCAACCTTTTTTCTTTGCTTTTGCAGTTTGACTGTTACTTTGACTTTGTCTAGTGGCTTTAAACTTTTGCCTGTGTATGTTTTCAAAATAACTGACATTGGTTTGAGCTTTCTATCTTTTAAGTTTTTATTAAAAATATTCAATGGCATAACACTAATTGCTGATCCAGTGTCTAGCTACATTTTAACTTTTCTTCCATTTAACTTCAGTCCGAATAGCATTGTTATTCTTTTGCAAGACAGAATGGATTGACAGTTTAAAGCATTCACTTTCTGTTGAGCTGCTGTTGGAAGAATCAATCAGTTGATGCACTTATTTTCCAATTATTTTTCCCTTATTCTTTCTGGAACCTGATTTTCCAGATTCCTTGCATGCATGCTTTATGTGCAGAGTCTTCTGACATGTGTTACACACTGTATTTTGAAGTATTTTGATATTTCGATCATTGGGTGCACGAGTTTTGCCGAAACACCTATAGCCTTTGCCTTGTGTAGGTGGTTTGCTTCTATCATTTCTACTTGAACCTATAGAGCTATCTAGCTTATAAAATTCTGAAGACTTTGAAGTTCACTTGCATAATTGGAGGCAGTTTCAGTTACAATGGTAATGGACTGAGCATTGCCAAAGGATATATCTGCCTGTGCCAAAAGTTTGTTTTGTATGCACTCAGACTTCAGTCCACATACTAACAATTTTTTTTCAACTTTTTGAAGTACAGGTTTCTCAATTCTCCAACAATGAGTATGTCCTCAGCCCCATTAACTTTAAAATAGCATACTTTCTTTGTTTGTTTTTTTTAATGTCATTCACTGTGAATTACTGGTTGACTCTTTTAATGTAAGATTCCCAGTACTCTAAACCATCATTAACAGGCTCTATTTTCCCAACAGCTCCAATCACTGTACCATGTGGTTGTACTTGGACTTCCTGTCTATTTTCTATTTAATCCATAAGACAGGTTTGTCACATCAGTGTTATCACAAAATCACCATACCAGAATTTATTTAAAATTATCCAATTTGAATTTTAAGGGAGGCTCATTGGTTATATTGTGATGAGCAGTTGTAAGGATAGAAAAACAGTATATACAGTTGGTCAAGGTTCTGTACTGTAAACTCCAGACCAACAGCAAGCAACTACCAGCTTTCCAACATGAGGTCAGGCCGGGATTCGAACTTTGATCTTGGAGGTGGGAGGCAAGAGTGTTCCCACTGCACCACCATAGCTCCTATGTGTTACTTTTTGGAAGTATCATGAAATATATTTGGTTAGTCTGAGGAATGAACTCAATAATTGTTTATTTGTCAGGTGTCCAGTATACTCTGAGCAATACATAAAAAAATATTAGCAACTTGATAGACAGACATGCACCGAAACTAAGTAACAATTTCATTAAAGAAGCTGCTAAATGGCTTTATGATTTCTATCAAATGACTAAGCCAATTGGCCTCAACTTTATGCAAGTGTAGTTCTCTCACAAAATAGGTCCAGAATGTTTAAGCAAATTGTGCACTCCAACTCACTGGTCAAGAAATAATAAAGCTAAGATCTATAGAAAATTTTATCTGTGAAAATATAGTTGTGACTCCAAAAAATTGTGGCAGGTCTTAAGGATGCCACTAGGCCCTACATAGCTTCCCTGAAAAGGTTCATCCATCTCATCATTTACAAAAATCTCTTGCTAACTGCTTGACTCATTTTTCTTCGACAAATATTCAGGATTTGTGATTCTTTTTCCAGCATTGATTCTTTTGAGCTTACTTATACTGATACACCCACTATCCATGTTCTCACTTAAGTTTCTGAAGATGAAATTCATAGGCATTGTGCCTTTTCTTCCATCATAACTTGTGGAATTGGGATGTCTCAGCAAAGTACAGTAAAAAATATTAACCCAAATGTTTGTTGTGCCTGCAAGTCCAGAAAAATCTCAAGCCCCACTTGCACATTTTGCAAATGTGATTTTATGATTGATGGATATATACTGCATTGTTGGAAATTGAAGTTAAAAACTGTGTTCAAATTTTTAATACTTAATTCACTGATCTATAGGAATTATAACTTTCTTTTGCTTAAACATAGTAGTCAAAATAAACTGTTAAAACCTTAAGGCAACACACAACTATCCAATATATAATTACATGTTCATAACAAAGACAAGAAAAGAGCCTAGTTAAAACAAAAAATTAACATAAATCATTGATTATTATGCTTGTACTATTTAATGAGATAGTCTGCTCTGTGTTAATATAGTAGATCTCGGGAATAAAATAAAAAATCATTGATTTTATACTCCTCTAGAAAATAATCTATGAGCATATGTTGGAGCCAAACTTGAGATCTAACACTCTAAAAATATTGACTCTAGCCCAACTTCGGTTCCTAAGTTTCGCTATCAATCTTAAGATTGGCTGGACTGGCCTGTACTAGCTCATCGTAAGACGGAAAACTTTTTGTAGGAAACTCTACAGTAAAAGAATGTTTGAAAAAAATATTTGTATTAGAAAGTTCATAGTGAATGTTTTATTTATATTTTCTTTGTATGTGTAATGAATATTATTGATGCATCATTTTATTATTAACAATTTTTGGCTAGTTCTAAAATTCTAAAGTTCTAAAATTAAAATTGTGAGATAAATTGGTAATAAATCTTCTCATCATTATATAGTACGGGTGAATTCATCAAAATGTGAATTATCTGTTCGCTCTCCATTTATACAACACTTTACCAACTGATGTTAGATATTGTAAATGGGGAGTTAATACGTAATTCATACTGTGCTATATAGTCATTACATGTATAAGATAAATATAATCAAAAATTTACCATGATTATTTCCCATATATTCTTTTCTTCAAAACTTATCAATGACTTCAAAGTTTAACTAAAAGGTGCTAGTATAAAGGTGTTAGCCAGTCCCAGTCCATCTTAAGATTGATAACCAAACTTAGGATCCTAACCTGGACTAGCGACAATCTTAAGATTGGTGAGATCTCAAGTTTGGCTCTGATATATGTATATTGGATAAAAGAAACAAGACAGTAGATTAAGGAATAATCAACAATGTTGAAATTTTTTATCTTGTTTATTTTTGTATTTTTGGAATTATGATTAACTCGTTTGATACTCTCAGTTGTTTTCAAAATATTCATTGCACATTTGTGTGCTATAAAAATGGATTCTCTGAACTTTTGTCTCTTGGCACATATCAGAACTTTAAACGCATGATCTGGACTGTCTGATGAAATATCAATATTCTGTAGCAAGTGGGATTACAGGGCATCTTTCAACCATCATCATACACTACTTATGATTTGGTGTTTGTATGTCCATATGGTGACACAGGCATCATAAGCTCGCCCCCCAGTGTAACATTGCACTGAACATAATGCTGACCATCTTCTTGGTAAAACAGTGGAGCAAAAGGAACATATAGAGGTACAGAGTTGGTCTCCTGTCATCTGTTCTATGGAAGAAAATTCTCGCTTTAGTTGCTCGTGTAGACTGCCTACTGCTCCCATATCTTCAAAGTAGACAGCATCATCATTGCCTAAGGGAAGAAAGGACTAATTTTTAATATAATATAATATTAATCTTATTTGTAAGTTTTAGGTTCATAACACATGAATTAGAAGAGACATAACAAATAATGTTGTTTGCTAAATGTTTAGATGATGAAAGTATTGACAGTGATATGTAAAAAAGAAGTAACACATATTTTTCCTGAAGAAAAAATAAATTGAAAAATAGTTATTATGTTAAAGGCAAAATGGATACTTTTGAAGAGGCATTGCAAGAAGGTTATTCCATTATGCCAGTCATGATCGTATACATAGCTTCCAGTTGGAAAAAGTCATAAATCAGATGATTAAAATGATGAGTTAATGAACACCACAAATGCTTAAACGATTGCTATGGTTGAGTGTTTGACTGAATAAATGGGTTCCAAACTGAAAAGGAGTGAAAAGGTAGGTTAAAAATTGGCTTGCCATTCCCCCTGCTATTTGGCCTGTGTCTTTATGATCTTTGACAGGTTACATATAAAGGGCCAGTGAGCATGACCACTATCGATTACCACCATTATCCTAGGCTACAGTTCAATGCCCTATTTCTACAACTCTATAGATACTTATAGGAGATGGAGGACCTGTTTATGTCACTAAGATGCCAATGATTAGCTCCAAGACACAGGAAGAAGGGCTGCACAATACTGGATCAATCAATGGTTGAGAAAGGGAAGATTAGGGACATTACCATACCTTAATGGCCGAGCTGCAGGCCAAAGACCACACCTCCTGCAGAAAATTATATGGATGCATCCAAAGTTATTCACCGAGATGGAACAGAGGCTGACCCCAGCACTGTTGTGAAAGGGACCTGGTTCTGAGAATCCCTCAGTCTAGGGCTACAGTCTACTTCTCCCTCCAGTTCAGCTTCAGACTGAGCCAATCAACCAGGTTCATCCCTAAGGTCTGCAATGCCATGGCTAGGAATTATCATGATAAAATGATGCCCTGATATACAGAAGGTTGGCCTCAGGGAGAGGTGGAACGTGCCTCATGTCTTAGATGCCCTTGATGGGAAACACATTGCCATTAGATGTGCCAGAGGTGGAGTTAGCCAGTACTTCAATGTAAAGGATTTCCAATCTATAGTTTTGCTGGCCTTGAGGGATGTTGATGTCAGTGCCTTTGGATCCAGTTCTGATGGCCAGATTTTTAATCACTGCAACCTCAGGGATAAGATAGAAGATGGGTTCATCAGTTTCTCTCCAGCAGAGACCCTGGTTGATAATGGCCTCAAAGTACGTTATTTCATACTCACTGATGATGCCTTCTCCCTCACGACCATGGTTTATGAAGTCTTCTAGGTGAAGCATAGACAGTGAGTGGTTTTCCTTTGGCATTCCTGTTGGAAGATTCAAGGTCTCGCTGTCCATAAGAACCCCCAGTGGTTGCACTATTATGGTGCCTTTGTCATTCTTCATTATATGATACATGTCAGATATGAACACAGTGTCTCGAACCCAGACCAGGTAGACCAAATAGGCCAAGCTGCAGCTGTACTGCAAGGAAATGATATTTTTAAGCAGGGAAAATGCCACTGAATCTGCTAAGGCACAGAGGGAAGTGGTGACAGATTATTTCTAAATGAGGATGCTGTGCTCTGGCAAATGGACAAAATATATTCCCTAGTAAATCACTCAGGTGGTTCTGCCGTTATTTTTCCAAGAATTATTTTATTATCAAGCAAGGTTTATATATGCAAAAAAAGTATATAAAACTCTTGCATGTATGTCCCTTTAAATATTAAATACTGTTTTACATTTCCCAATTGCTTTGGTCAGTATTTTACCCCAAACATTTTTACTACCAAGAAAGATTAAGATATATATAAAATTTTTATATTATAGATTTTTACTGCTACAGCTGTATGTAATGTGACAAATGTGATGAATAAAAATTAAATTTGAACACCCCCAAAGCAAGAAAAACACAAACCATAAGCACGCACTGTAAACACTGTAAGTATGCGTCACAGTGCTTTATTTGAAACTGTAATGTTTTGGACAGGGGTTGCTGTGGCAACAGCCTTGCTTTTGATTGGTAAGAGTGCTGGGATCAAACCATTTGCCCCCTTTTAAAACTATTTTGGTGGGGTGTGGGAAAGTGTGTGCAGTTGCATATGCTTTGGGGATCCCTATTTTTTCTTTAATTATGTTGTTAATTTTTTATGTTTTTTCCTCTTGTTTTCTTGGGTTGGGTATTGCCCATTTCTTCAAGGAAAGTTTGTGAAATTCTAGGGACCACTAGACAATCAGTTACATAAGTTTTTAATATTTTACATCAACTGGAGGTCCTTGGCTAGTAGAATTGACGTAGGGGGCAACGGTGGCAGAGTGGTAACACTCTCGCCTTCCACCTCTGAGATCAGGGTTCGGTTCCCGGCCCTACTCAAGTGGGAAAGCTAGTAGTTACTTGCGTTGGTCGGCAATTTACAGTACAGAACCTTGACCAACTGTATGTACTGGTTTCCTCTGCCCTTCTGACTACCCGTCATAATATCACCTGTACAGTGTTGAAAGTGACGTACAACCCCAATTAAATAAATAAAATATTAGAATTAACCGATAAGGGATTTAGTGCCAGTATGATCGGTGACTTATTGCCTTGTGATAGTTCTGTGTGTGCTTGGGGTGTTTTTATAACATAGCAAATATAATTATTCTCGGATGACTGGGCTGCCCTTAAAAAGGCATTAAAAATTGTCATCATAAGTTGAGTATTGCAGGCTGCTGTCTACTACTGTCGGTCAGAAGTGTTGTGACATCTGTGGCTGGTCTCTGCTAGCAGGGATGAAAAGCTTTCATCCACTGATCAACTCTTGTTATAGACCTGAGGCTGTGGAATGTTCTGGACACCTGAGGATCTAGTGTTGTAACACAAGCCTAGTGAGAAAGATGTTATTGCTGAAACATGGGCTGCAGCTAATTGAGTGTCCTTTGTTGCTGTACAATTTGTTGTTCTGGTTGGTGTACAGGCTGTTGAAGTGACTCTTGTACTCGCTGACGAAGTGTTTGGTGTACTGGCTGATGAAGTTGCTGCTGTGGCATTATATATTGTGTGAATGTGGCCTTTCACTCAAAAGTGGTAATAACATCCTGATGGAGGATCTGTTCTCACTGGCTGCACTCCGTGCATTTGAGGTGTCTTCTACTTTTGCCCTACCATGTGCCCTAAACCGTCCCCTGTGTCATCAAATTTCTTGCACCTCTGTTGTACTTATAGCTGGCAGTCAGTCTCACTGATGCTGTTGGTGGCAAATGGCTGATGAGGAGGACTTGTGGATGGTGCTTTAGAAGGGGCATGGGAGGGGCATGGCATCCTCAATGGATGTGGGTCTTCTGTCAAGCCTATAAGTTAGCCAGGAAAAGTTATATCTGTTAAATCCTAACTCTATTTCCAAAAAACCCACAAAAGCCTATCTCTATGCTACCCTTTGTAATCTGTCAGTCTTGAAAATCCAAATGATGCATTCCTTACATCGACTGGCCTTTTACAGCCACAGATCCTATAACTGATAAGCCATGAGTCATTGAAATGAAACTGGTCTGTCCTACACACTTTCTGGCTTGTCTCTTGTTATAACAGCCTTGTCGGTTTCCTCTTCATGCCTTATCTTGCTGTGTTTCTGGCTTGTCCTGCTTTGATGAAGCTAACTCTGCAACCAAAGACTTTCTGTCTTGACAGGAAGCGACCAAGTCAGGTCTTCGTTGCTTACGGCAAGCCGGTTTCCTTTCAAGTATGATCAGTATTGTTCTACAGTTTATCATGGAATGTGGCTGTTGTACTTGAATGTGACAGGCTGGCAAGTGTTTCCCGACAAGACGGTAACCAAGCCCAAACCTGAAAGCCATAATAAACAAAACAAAAATGAAAATGTTGTTTTGGTCACATGATGGGATCCAAATATTTAGTGTTGACCTAGTTTTTGATTTTTTGATTGGTCAACACTTGATCCCTCTTTTTCCCAGAAATTGCTGCTGAAAATGGACTGGCAAAACCGACTACAAATCTGGTCAGTGTAGGCTGGGACACTTCTCCAGTCTTATCAGGTCATCACTATGGCTTGTCACAGTTAGCTACAACTTGTCTGCTGGGGATGCCCAGTGGAACAACCCCCTCCCCTCTTAGAAGGTTGTTCCATTATTGCATTCGTCTCCCTGATTGCAATACAATCCCTCATTTTTTCCATTCCAGAGGTTGATCTTTTCAATTTGAATGATCTTAAACCATCACAAACTACAATTGGGATGGCTTTGTATGGAATGTCTGGTACTCCTGGTGGATTTACAATGACAGTGGGGTCCATCAGGAACAGTTTATGACAATATTAAACTGAAATCGTAAAACTACTCCAATCCCTGTAAGATCCTGATCAGATTTATGGATCGGGAATACATCTTAAACCCACCATAAACCAATCATTCTATTTGTAAGGTAATCTTGTTGATCTTACAGTGATCCTAAAGTTATCTTTTTCATCTTAAGTTGATCTTTAAGGTTCGTAAACCAATTGGACGGATCAGTAAACTATCACAAACCTTTTGATAACCTTTTTAAAGCAATCACAACGTCAATCAGAAGCTATCAGAAAAGATTGGCAACCTATCTTAAACCTATCTCAAATTACACCCACGGATCTTAAATATTTTATTTTTTCCAGTTGGAAAGTAGATTTATAATCGGATCTCAATAATGGAACAGCCCTATAATATTGAAGAAAGAATGGCTTCATAAATATTTAGATAGGTTTAGGATTCCAGAAGTTCCAGGGTGCAAGATCCGATGAGGTTTACAGAAAGTTTACAATAAAAGTCAAACATTTCAAAATTAATGGGGAGACATGAGATTGGCTCCCAAATATTAACAAACTTTAGCGAGCCATCCTGAACATTAAGATTGGGGTTATGAACGTCCTGAATAGCTAATTTTAAGGATCAAAAATCTATTGGGGGTGGATTGGTGTTGTGGAGCAGCCATGTAAGAAAGTTTCAGTCTGTGTTATACGATTTTATTATCCCCTCCATTTATTCAAAATGGGGTTTGAGGAGCACACAGACGGGGATATTTCCTTAGTATTAAAGATGCCTGTGTATATAAATAAGCTTAACAAATTCACCAACCCGTGCCATTTTTCTATTACTTTTTGAGTCTCTGCTCACTTTTGTTGCATTAAAATCCACGCAGTCATGGTGAAGAAATCTCAGTTTAAAAATTAAAGGTGTCATTATACAGATATGAAAGCCATTTTCATTATTAACTTTTTAATGTTTTAATACTTATAGTAACTTATACTTATCACTAATACAAAATCATACAGAAAGATGAACAATAAAATAATCGTGCTACACACTGTAGTATATTGTCATCTTCATTTGTGATATGCATTCGTTTGAATATGTCAATCAGACAAATTTTCCAATTGTATATTCCAATGCAACAGATTTAGTAATTTTCTGTATAAATTTATTTTTCATACCTTATACACTGGGAGTGCGATAGTAAATAAAATATTTAAGTTATTGTGTAGACTTTATCAATTAATATTAAGCTACACAGTATAAAACCGCTCGCTATAAAAAGACCTCGTTTACCTGTGAGAAACAATCAACCCCAAAATTTATTCCATTGTTTCTCTATGTTTTTTAAATAATTCAAATTACCACCGAAAGCTAATAAGCTTTTTTTTCTGGGAGAAGAGTGCACAATACTTTTCACAATTATATTCATTGATTTGTAACAAATTAATTCTGCAAACTGACGGACAGATATGCACCCAGGCAGACAGATATGCAGACAAACATAATATTCTATCAGAAAGGTAAATAAAATAACCTTTCACTGTGGCTACTCTATCAAATGCTAAATCAAATGGGTTTATTGCATAAATCAATTCTAAATCACTAAAAGTGCTTTGAAATTGTTTACGAAATTATTTGCCAGACAATTAAAATTTTGAAATTTCTATAAATGGAAGGACAATATATCCTGGGACATAAATATTTTTGAAAGCAACAGTCGTGAGGTCCTTTCTTGTGTGCAATTTTATTGCTTTAAAACATTCCGATTGCAAAAATAGCTAATCTATATTTATATACCTTTTCTAAGTGAAAATATTATTGTATGATATTGACACTTTAACTTACAGTTTAGCACCTAAGAATATGCCTACATCCATTTGACACTTTATAAATGGTTCATTCACTCATATAGTTTACAAGATATTTCTATCCCAAGGGACATAATGGTGTTGTGATATCACACTTGCCCCCTGTTGCCCAAGCTTTGGGTTTGCGTATTGGTTCTGTCCTTTAGTAGAAAACTGGTTTCCAAAAGCTTGAGGTTGGCAGAGGAAAATCTTGAAAACGAGAATGTACTGGGTCCGGTTTCAAAAAATGGACTTAGGCTTGGAGTTAAAGTTAAGACTTTTGTTACAAGCTCACTGTTAGTCTGTGATGTCAGACTTAAAGGATTTCACAAAGCTGCTGTGTCTATAAGTTTTGGTCAAGTCCACTGTAGAATAGACTTAACTTTTGTGAAGAAAGACTTAAATACGCCCGCCATAATTTGTTCTCATTTCATAATTTGAAATTCCTAAAGTCAAAGTTGGGTTTTTACGTCCAGTTCAACAGCCAGAGTCATATTGGGTTAGGTCCATAGCATTGTCACTTGTGGAGTTCGAACCCATACAGAGTTGACTGCCTGTGATTAGATGCCAAACTTGCTAACCACTAGGCCACAAAAGTCCATCATTAGACATACATATTATTTATTAATTGGGTTTTAACATCGCTTTCAACACTGTGCAGATCATATCAAGACCGGTAGTTTTTTTCATTTATTTTTGGTTACATATAGATTGGCATGGAAAGTTAGATTCCAACAAACATAAACGAGAACAGCAACATCACACAGTACAATAAAGTACAAACGACAAAATTACACAAATAAAAATAACTCTGTGTATAACACGGATGGTTCATTGTAGGGTTTGTGAATAAAAAATAACACACAAGAGAACAAGGTTGCTTAGATAACATTACAAGCAGACAAGATTGAGTAATACCATAATCTTCCATCCATGACAAAATTAATTATACAGTAAAATTGCTGATAGATTTATGTGTGATATATGTATTATAAACGCAATATTAGCACTTTTTATAACAATAGAGAGTCTATTTTAATATTTCTCAATGCAAAGCATTAAAAAAAATCCTGTTGTTAAACTGGCTTATGATTGGATTCTAATTTGTAAAACAGAAAGAACATTTCAAAATTCAATTTATTAACTTAATGGCCATATCTGAGCCAAATGGTATGAATTGCTCATATGGAAAATCTTTTTGTAAAGGTGTTGTAAATGGGCTCAATGTGTGGCTAGTTGGGTGTTTGCAAAATGATTCAACAGGAAGAGCATTCAACACTGTCAAATAAAAGGAGAAAAAACGTTCCATTTGAGTCATTATTATAATTACGAAAGCAACCCTCGGAAAAACAACAAAGCTTTCAACAAGAGGTTGAAAAAGCAACAAAGTACATGACTGGGTATAATACATGGAAATTATAAAATAAAAGTTATCAAGTGAGTTCACATGGTAAATGTTGTCAGGAAACTAAGGAAACTATGATAACAAAAAAGAAGCCAAATATGTTTGCCTATTGTGTTGTTTCAATGAAATAAAAACCACCACTGATGATTCCAATAATTGAGAAAAGCAAGAATAGCTGATGGTGTTTTGCGGGAAGGTTTACTTGGCCCACTGCAAAGGGATCAATTTATTTGTGATATTAATTTCCCATGCGCCAGCATACTTGTTTGGTTAAACATGACAGTTACGTCGAAAGTTAAATGTTTTGCTACAACAATCTTATTGTTGTAAACAACAACAACAACCAAAGAAAAACAAAGAAAAAACCTACCATGATCTCACTATGAAAGAAGATCACTCGGAGAGTGCAGACCTCTGCCAAGATAAATAAATAAGTAAATGGGACCAGATTTTTTCATATCAAGACAGTTCTCAATCTCAATATTTAATGGGATATTAGCTAGACAAAGGCCCATCTTCTGAATTTTTTTTTTCATGTTCTAAACAATCCCACTAACAAACAGAGAAATGGTCATGAAAGCCTTGTCCTGAAAATAATACCTCTTTGACGGATGAGCATTCAACACACCCCACAACAGTCAAGCAACACCACAAAGATGACTGACTAATGCATTTCATTTTTTTTTAGTTTCTGTGTTAAGAAATTATCTGGAAATTGTGAGACATAATGTTTAAATTTTGTAGCTCCCTTTAAAGCAGTTTTAAAACATGATTTGTTATAACAACATGGAATTAGTGTAATGGGCCATTTTTGGTTATCTTCACAAACCAGGCTGAGTCAGGAGGAAGTGGCTAGACATGTCTTTTCAGTTGCATGCATGATTGTAAAGTGATGAGAGTTTAATTGTTTATTGACATTTCCTCTGGGCTTTTAGACACCGGGCCTCAAAATCAGCTGGGTCTTGGGATAACTAATTGTGAGCGTGGAACTGGGGGTATAAGCTTTAACTCAAAATCAGAGAGATGAGGTGTCTGACAACAATTAAGTCATTTGGTGCCCTTTTGTGTCAGACAGATTAACAAGTGCTCCATAAAAATGCCGGATTTAGACCCAGATCGAAATTTCACTGCATATGTAACACTTTCCCATGTAGGTCCCCAAAAAGAAATGACAATTCCATGTTTTACTTTATCCAGGGAATCATACAGATTTCACGTATTTGGGGGGCTGTAGAATTCTGTTAATAGTTCAGATCTGGTAAAGCAGTCAGACAAATGTGTATATGAGAGTGAGTTCAAGCGAGACTGCATCCTCACGTGGGATTGCCGAGGAAAAAGTCTCGCGAGAGAATGGCGAGACTGGTGAATAAGTTAGATAACCAATAAAATAGCAGTACAAAGGTGAGTTTGTAACAGGCCCGATAATTAAGTGGCTCAAATAACAAAAAAAAAAAAAAAATCTAATTGCTAATACACTCTTATACACATACCCATATTATACTGTCTTGTAAAATGGAAATAAAAATTAAACTAACAAAGCCAATAAATTTTAATTTACGTCTCCAGAAAATGTACAAATGTCCAATGTCAATATTTGCATTGATGGAAATTTTAATCTGGCAAAAGATATATTCTCAAGTTCTTGCTTTTACATGAAAGCCCACTTACAACTTGCCTCGTTGACAAACACCTTCCATATACTGATAGTTGGGGTGTGTCAAGATCCAGAATGAATGTCAGACTCAAACATTCGCAATTGATGCTGCCCTTGCCTTTGAACAGATAAAGTCATATCAACCTCATATCATGTGTTGTGATGAGCTGGACCAAGAACTGAACACATATGATAAGATTGGAAGTAACTGTGTATGGTGGTACAGATAGTCTGAAAAGCAAGCTATTGTTGTTTGCGAGTGGACTTCAACTGGTAAGCTGTTCCACTCAGATAGTGCAGCAACTGCACAAAACAAACTAGAAACCAACAATCTGTTGCAATGACCGATTTTTTCTGGATCATGGAATTTTACCATTGCAGACTGGTAAAGAAATTGACCGAAACATGGAATCTTAAAGCCCTGAAAGGTCATCCATGAAAAGAAAGCTCTATTTCAAAGTATTAAAAGGGCGTCCAGTGGAGTTTTTGATTCAGAATGAAAAAAATGTGTTCTTAACTGGCAGACAAATCGTGAAAGACAGTTCTGGACTGGTTGAAGTTTAGCTATGTTGGTCTAACTTCAATACATACAAATAAAGGTCTTATAATGTTGTAATTTAATTTAATGGTGTAATTTATCATAATTATAACAGCCTCCATGATGAGAAATTAAAGAGTTCTGTAAAAGTCCTGGATATAATAGCCATCGACAAGACAGATGTTTGTAATATGACCGCTACACGTGCATTGAATAAAACCCCATATTCTTGACCTTGTTAGCTGGTAAAACCAACAAACCAAAACTTACCAAAATGATTTTGAGTGGACTCCATTTCTTGGTTGAAGTGCTTTTCTGCCTGACAGTTCTGAAGCATTAGTAGAAATATAAAGAAAGAAAAGCTGGTGCTTATGAACATATTCCAGAATTTTTTTGCATCAATTGAATTTATCACCATTTTATCACAATGTTTGTCTTCCCCACTAACTGTAAGGTCACAGATGTGTTTCGGCCACTATGTCAACAATGGTTAAATCATTCAGGCAATAAGGCCAGTGAAATATCTAGCTGCCTTTACATTCAGCATCAAATGTTTGTCGCAGACTTAATTTTGCTAATGACATCTTCAGGAGTTTCTTTTCTTTTTAAAGGGTTTGTTTGACAGTGGGTGGGAGTGAAAAATAATGAGTGTCATTTTCTGGATGTTATGAAAGTGAAGTACTGTTGTTTCTTTATGAACAATAGGCACATTTTAACTGCTATTGCATTTCAAAGAGGCATTATTTACCTGTAGAAATTTAATACAACGGGAAAGATATCTATTCTCTAGAAAGATGCCACGAGCAAATCTTTGAACAAGAGGACAGCATGAAAAGCTGTGACAAAAAAGGTCTATGCAACTAATGAAAACACAAGAGAGTTGATTATGTCTGTTCAAGGTAGTAAACAATGTGTAGTTGATCACATCATTTGATATTTAAAACCCAGGAAATCCCCTTGAAAATGATTTAAATGAAGCCTTAAAACTACTAGTATCAAAATAGATTCAGTAACAGATTACACGAGTGAATGAACAGTAATTTAAAATATAACAAGGGGATTTTAACAATTTCGAATTTCAGATACTGTTGTCAATTTCAAATTCTGTACAAACGTGTTTAATTACTATCAGATCAACTTAACTATAGTGTCAGTGTTAAGTGCAACATGAAATAGCCAGCTTATTAATTTGCCAGTGTGGGAGTACCCTTATTTAAAATAAATGGAAGAAAAATAGACTCTGAAGAATTAATGAAAAGACCTGATGGTTTTCAGTTGGAAATCTTGACTGAAAAGTATATACTCCTTTCCCCCATCATTCTAACTCTCCAGAAGTGATCTTATACAATGCATTGAAAGCAACATTAAAAAAAATCAATATTATGGTATATTGGTGTGTTCACAATTATTTGACGTTATTTTGTACATTTTATTTGAAGATCAATTTTGCAACATATTGTCATATAGTGTAGGTAAATTTTAAATTAATGATTAAAAATCAAATTGACCCAGTCCAATACTTTTAATTGTGTGTTTGTGAAATTTCAACCAATTACCAGCACTCTGTATATTTGTCAAAACAGTGATATTTGCCAGCAAAAAAGAGAACATTAATTAAGAAGTTTAAATTCATTGTCACCAAAAATGAATGATACTAACTTTCATGTACGAATATTTAATGCTAGAAGAAATTTTCATTTTCATTTTTTTCTCAATGCTACTTGAGTAATCCTCTAAACAGACATAGAGACACCAATATCATTGGAATAGGTAATGCCTGACACCATGTGGATTACAGCATTATTTCAGTTTAAAAAGAGCATGTAATCAGCTACATTTGGCAGTCACAATCAAACTTGACCTTTAAAGCGTTGAAAATTGTCCAGGCGCAAACCTGAGAAGTGTCTTTTTATTTTGCTGCTTTTCAATCAAACTAGAATCATAGTTTAGGATTTCTCTGATACTTTAAGGGATCTGTTACGATTGTAGTAAAGTGATACATTCTGTCTTAACTTTTTTTTCTATTTTATTTCTTTGCCAAAGTGTTAGGTAGCAATGTGAACAGCAAATAAACGGCTGTAAACACTGTACAGTAAGTGTTGCATTATTTGTATATCAGTACTGTATTAAAAGCTTTTAAAAACATGATCACAAGGTTGAGTATTCATAAGACACCCCTACACGTTAGGGGATACAATCTCATCTGACACTGTGTTTGTAGTACCTTGCTATAGAATGTTAGTATATTGAATGAGTTCGTTACACTGAAAAACGAAAAAAAAGGTTTCCCTAATTGCAAAGAACTTAGTCTTGAGCAAGACTAGAGAATATAATTTTGTCTACATCGACGATTAATTGGATTTATTTCTGTCTTATAACAATGCTCAGTCGTTTTCAGGTTTCATTGTGCACCATTTATCGAATTTATCACAAGTAGTTATTTGGTTATTTATTGGCTTTATTGACTATCATCCTGTTTGAAGTTTTTTCGTCTGTGAATAAAGAGAGATTATTTTATCTGTATAAGATAAGTCATAAAGGCCGGTGTAACGCCATATTTTACACCCCTGCCATATTTTACACCCTCTCTTTGATCTTTTAGGGGGTGTTTTATATGGCAATCATATTTTACACCCCTAACAAGTGGATTTAGGGGGTGTAAAATATTGCTGCCATATTTTACACCCCGATCAAAAGTTACACCCCCTACTGGGCCATACAGAGCAAATCAGTTGGGGAGTAAGAGCAAACCTTTTATTGGTTAGATTGTAATTGGGTTTGTAATTGTCCATTGTCTAAACCACTGATTAGAACTTGATTTGTTTTACTTCTGGGTTGTGACAGAAACTGGATTAGATTATATGTCTGTTGTTACAAGACTCTTTAAGTTGATTTGTTTGGCTACATATGTGACTTGGTAAATGGATTAGTTTATGTACATATGTCATTTTTGCTTGTTCATGGTCTCTAGATGAGAAGCCACAGAATGGACCCATTTTGTTCATTATGTGATGTAAATCCAACCAAAAGAAACAATGCATAGATCTAATTAACTAATCACTAACTTATCATAGAACAATAACCTATGTATCACCTATCACTGAAAGTCTTTTTAAAGTCAACAAAATGAAAACACTAACAATTAATAAACAAGAACCCCCAGGTGAGAAACCACAGAAGCTTAAAGCCTTGGACATAGTTGTAGGTCTAGTAGCAAGATTCCAATCAAAGGGCTGTGGTGACTTAAAACAAGAATAGGGATATTTTCAATTAGGGACTAGCCTAGTGAATACAAATCAACAACAATGGGTTGGCCTGTCACTTTAAAGGATAATATAATAATATATAGAAATGATTTTGTCCCACTGTATTAACACTAAATATATTTTATTTCATTCAGTTTGTTATACTTAGACATATAACAATTTGTAAGCAAAGGAATTATTGTCTTTGAGTTTTAATGCTTAATTTGTGGATGTTTATCGCTGTTGAACTTCACTTATTTCATAATATAGTAACTGTAAAGAAATCCACCAAGGGGTGTAAAATATGGCAGGGGGGTGTAGAATATGGCAAGGGGTGTAAAATATATTACACCCCCATGCATTTTATGTGGGTGTAAAATCTGGCGCTACACCGGCTATCACCATTTGCACAAAACGTTCCATTCTTCCTGATAAGGTATATCATGGAGATATTTCTTGGAAGCTTTGAAGAAATGTAAAAATAACAATGGAGATCTTGCATTGTTAAGATATGGGCATTACAACCAATTTAGAATTAGTTGGAGTTACACTTTTTGGGGGAAATTGCAGGAAACAATTCACTGGAACAGTTTAAAAAGGCTCTCAAACATATATTAATAGATTTAGATTTATTTGTTGTTTTACGTCGCCCTCAACAGCCAGGGTCATATTGCGACGGGTAGTTTACAGGTGGAGGAAACCAGTGCATACTGCACTGTAAACCACCGGGCATCGGCAAGTAACTACCAACTTTCCAACATGAAGCACCCGGCCCGAGATTCGAATAGGCGGCCTCAGAGGTTGGAGGCTAGAACTCTAACCGCTACACCACCGAGCCCCCTAACATATATTAATAAAGTGTATGTATACTGTGAATCACTACATTGTGTGTATTTTTTAGTTTTCAGAAGCCATCCAGATAAAGAAACGAGACAACAAATATTTTGTTGACTTTGTTATGTAAAATAAACCATTTTAAAGAACCTTTTTGAAAGACTGTTTACAACAACGGTGCAAGATTGTTGAATGTTTTTATTTGTGTATATGTTTGCATTTTTAAAAAAAAAACTTTTAAAAAGCATTTATTTTTTGGGTAGCCGACGAATTTCTTGAATATTCTTTTTAAATTGACGAATATGTTTCTCATGACAGAAACTGAGATGCTAAAAGGGCTTGATGCTGCAGTTGATTGCTGCTTCCAACAGCCATGCTTCAGATCTTGGCAAAGATTTGGGAACAGAAACATTATCAATGGACATACCAGTGGTTATAGGGCCTAGGGATTACGATTGTTGTCTATACATTGTGGAAATATAATAGGGCTACCCGACTTTTTTCTGATTGTAGACTTATTCTGGGCATTCAGACTAGTGATTCAACCCAGGTTGACAGATTGAACCAGATTGGAGACTAGTCTGAACGCCCACAATCCGGTTTGACAAGGATAAATCTCAACCCCACTCAAGAGGTGGATAGAAGCAGATTGAAGCAGATTGGTCAAACCCCCTTTGTAGTGTGAACCCTCTCAATCCGGGTTGACAAGGATTGAGCGGATTGATACTGTAAACAATTGACTCGTTGCATTGCAGCATTTGCTTAGCTTATAATAATGTGTAAATGTATGTACATTAATCCTTTGTTAGCAAGAAGTGCTAATTGGAATAAATGCCACCTAAATTGATATTTGCGATTTCTACATGATTGCAATTTGGCGTAAAATTTATAAATATAACACGGTAATTAAATAAGTATATATATGTAACAATTGCAATTAATCAGTTGCTAAAAGTTAAGCAACCTCAAAGTTACCTGTGCTTGATATAACATAATTTTGCAAATTTAGTAAGTAAATTAAATTTTTATAAGTTAATACCCTATCCAATGGACAATTGCTTTACTGGTCGGCGCAACTAGTCCCGCCAAACACCAGAAAAAGACGTCCTGTATATAATACCGGCAGGACCGGTCACGGAGTGTGCATTTGCTAGATGGCACATCGTACTTCCTTCCTGTCTAGACAGCATGACGTCATAGCATCTTTTTTGTTGTCTAAACATATTAAGACCCCTAGTAAGCTGATAGCAGGGCCGGGTGGGTGGGTCTTGCCTGTCCATTGGATCGGGTATTAACTTATAAAAATTTAATTTACTTATTAAATTTGCAATTTTATTGCGTTAATACATCCTATCCAATGGACAATTGCTGAATAACTACTGCTTAGAAGGCGGGTAAGCTGCTAGGGACATAAGTGAACTCAGAACAAAAACTGAGAAGGCCCATTTTGACCTAGGATCAAAGAACCCTGTGAGGTCAAGGTCGGCTACTAACCTGTTACCCGGATGTCAACCGACGTTGCCCCCCCCCCCTTTTTTCTTTCCCAGATTTAAGGAAGCAAGTCACAGTTTTTTTACTATGTACATATATACATATTTTCATATCTCCTCATTTAAATGTATTGCCCTTGATTTGAGATGTACATACTGTAAATAGATTTATTAAATAATTTAAGTGATCCTAGAGTCTTAAAAATTTGACAGCTAACCCAACTTCAGCACATTTTTTCTCCTCAAATTACCCAGAGGCGGTGCCAGCAAGTGTAGAATAGTTTTTGGTGTAAAATCTCTGAATAAAATTTTTCAAGAAAAAAGATACTTTAAATTGAATATTATTACTGTATAATAACATAATAATAATAATATCTATATTGATAATAATAACAATAGCATCAGAGATGCCCGTACCCCGCAGCCTGGGGAAATCGTTTTTAACACCATGAGATATAGAAGTAGTGAAACAGTACAAATATTGGGATACTTTCAGAGCAGTGTTAGTTATATAAAGGTCCAAATTATGTTTAAGTGGAGAAAATAATGTGGAAGAGAAAGAAAATGTTTAAAAGTATTAAAACAAGACAATTTAGTAAACTCAAAATTGTGAAGTTATAAAATTTATTAACTGGAGAATAGCTCTCAATGGAAATATCAAAATTATGTTCAAGTACATATAATAATCATTAGTAGCAATCCATATATCTTTGTCACAAGAGAAAGATGTCTTAAAAGTTAAAGGTCACACCATGATGCACACCTACACAAACTAACCAATGGCCCAACCAAATGTCAACCTTCTACAACTTGCAGAATCCAAGAAATAGCTCGGACAAGATTTTAAAACTCATGATCACTACAACAAGGTCAAATCACGATCACACCATGATGTTGCATACCTATAACCCCTAAGCAATGTCCCTACCAAGTCTCACTTTCCTACACTTTACAGTTTCCAATTCCAATTCAACTTTTATAGCGCTTAATCTCTGCCAAAGTGACAGACTCTAAGGCGCAACATCATAAGCATGGTCACAAAAAATCATTTTCCTTATCCATAGCAATGGTTGACATCACGGAGAACGCCATATGGGGTGGAAAATACTAAGGAGGATAAGCTTGGCAGAATAGGTATGCATTAAGTTTTTTTCTGAAGGAAGCAATAGAAGTGGCAGATCGTACATCATCCGGGAGATCATTCCATATTTTGGGAGCATCATATGCAAAGCTTAGACCAAACTGCTTTGTGGATTTGTAAATAGATGGTTGGTATTGAGGAACATGTAGAATTATACCATCAGATTGACTCAACCGAGTATTATAGGCACATTGTCTAACTTTGAGGATTGGGCTGAAATATTTTGGACAGTTAGTATGTAGGTATTTGTACACCAGCAAGGCAGTCTTGAAGATGCAACGGTGCCTTTTGGGTAGCCAATGAAGGGCTTTTCTTAGTGGAGTGGTGTGAGAAAAACAAGTGGCTCTACAAACAATTCTGGCCAGACTGTTTTGAATGCATTGTAGCTTGCGTAGGTTAGAAACAGATAGACCCCTAAACAAGGAGATACAGTAGTCAAGTCTACTCCCCACAAGTGCATTTGCAGCCATAAGAGCAGCATCACGAGTCAAGTACTGTCGAATTTGTCTAAGATCCCTCATCTGGATGAAACAAAGTTTACATACACTTTTAACATGTTTGGTGAAGGAAAAGTCTGAGTCAAACCAGACACCCAAATTCTTAACGGCATCTGAAGGTATCAGTGATTCACCCAATATGTTTACTGGAAAGAATGGGTTTAACTTATCTTGTTGAGACTTGGAGCCAAATATAATGAAGTCAGTCTTATCGGCATTCAGCTTAGTTTATTTGCGCACAACCACAGTTTGACATCTTCGAGACACTTTCCTAGCCGATCGAAGGCAATTTTTGCATTTTTGTGTGTCAGGTGAATAAACAGCTGGGTGTCATCAGCATAGAAATGAAATCTGGCATCTGTATGTTTAGAGATTACTTTGCTCAAAGGTGTGGTATACAACAAAAAAAGAAAAGGACCAAGAACTGAACCTTGAGGAACCCCAAACTTAAGCTTACTAGTCTCAGAGAGAACAGAGCCAATCTTGATGCATTGGGTACGATCAGAAAGGTATGACTAGAACCAATCAAGGCATCTACCCCGACACCGAACCATTTTCTTAAGCAATCAAGGAGGTTGTCATGATCAATCGTGTCAAAAGCTGCAGATTGATCAAGCAGCACCACAGCTGTTGCCTCACCTCTGGCTAGAGATAGGTGAATCTGATTCTTTATAGACAAAAGAGCTGTTTCAGTTGAATGGCTACGTCTATAGGCAGATTGATTCTCATTTTCCAACCCATGGAGAGACATGTCTACTCAGTTGTGAGGCAACTACACGTTCCATGAGTTTTGAGATGAAGCTCAGCCCAGACACAGGGCGATAGTTCTTTAGATCGTCTTTTGATAAAGAAGATTTCAAGTACTGTCGAATTTGTCTAAGATCCCTCATCTGGATGAAACAAAGTTTACATACACTTTTAACATGTTTGGTGAAAAAGTTGTGAGGCAACTACACATTCCATGAGTTTTGAGATGAAGCTCAGCCCAGACACAGGGCGATAGTTCTTTAGATCGTCTTTTGATAAAGAAGATTTCTTTATCAGTGGAGTGACAGCAGCACTTTTGAAGCCATCTGGGCCACAGTTTTTTAGGGTCGTCACCATTTTCATTTACAAGAGCTCTGTAATATGTGGCCTTGTCTTTATTGGCAAGTGAATTACACCTGGCAATTTGTTTGCACAGCCTTGCACGGTTGAGAGGAGTTTTCTTTTTACGCCAGATGCGCTCAAACTGTCGTCGGATGGATTTGGCATTTTTGTAGGTATCTGATAGCCACTTTGCTGGCTCCTTGGCAAGACAGCGAGTAACCTCTGGAGCATGTTTGTCCAGTAGGTTGGAAAAATCATTAGTGTATTGATCATACAGTTTTTCCGCAGTGTCACCCAGACAAGCAACAAAGGAACAATTGCTCAAGTCATTGCGTAGAGTGTCCATGTTTATTTTATGATATCTCCTGTAAGTCACTGTTAGCTTGTGAGTTAGAGTTATTGAAGTTTCAACTTCGCATTTGATCATTGCATGGTCGGAGATGTAGTCACTTACAACCACATTTGAAACCAGAGAACTATCCGAAGTGAGGATGAGATCTAGGGTATGGCCATGAAGATGGGTATCAGAACGAACATGTTGAGTAATATTGCAGGAGTCAAGAATATTAAGGAAATTAACACACTCCCTTGATGTTGTGTCAATATGAATATTAAAGTCGCCACAAATGATGAAAGAGGAATTCGTAGATGAGAGAAACTCAATCAGCGTATAAAAAAAGGATTGGAACATGAACCTGGAGGATGATAAACACAAGCAACCAATGTAGAATGAGCATTCGATCCAATGCCGACTACCAGACATTCAAAGTTGGTGAAAGTGGGATGATCCACAATTCTATGAGACAGGCTGCTGTTTATGAGAAAGCCAACTCCGCCACCCGAGCCATGTGCACGAGGTCTTTGACACAGTTAATAAAATGGTGGTGTGATGGATGGAAGCAGACAATCGGTATCAGTCGGGCGAATATGAGTTTTGACCAGTGATAATATGTCCAGTGAGTGATTGAACACAGCGTCAGAAATCATTGGACCCTTGTTTCTTACATACCGACAGTTAGCTACCCCCATCACAATAGGTCCAGGATTTAGGGATATATCCCCACATAAAAGCAAGAGAACACAGAGGGATTGTGACTTCACTGATGAGGGAAAGCATCTTGCATTTGTACCAAAACTAGCCAGTCTGAAAGATCGAGGTAGTACGGAGCACACAAAACAACCCTTGACCTGTACTTTATGGTCGGATGTACTGATAAGGAAAAGACTGATCAATACCAGGCAGCGTATAAGGTACATTTTTCATACTCCAGAGCCTTAACACACAAATGGAGTGGGGAGTCTAATATAAAAATGACCTTATAGCTAGTGTCCACTAAGCTTTACAGTCAGTTCAGTCAACTTACATTCAAGTCAATCTTTGTCGTGTGGGCGTCTCACAGGCACCTAACTCTCCACTGGAGCCACTGTAAAGAAAATAAAAAATAAAAAACCCTTAGAGGGGCCTGAAAAACATAACAAAGCCTTATTGGGACCTAAATAGACGGAAATTCTGGAGTATGGTGTTGTGCAATTAATATGTTGTGAAAGGAATGTAAAAACACAATCTAAAAGAACTTGGTTATTGAACGATAATTCCCGGTAGTGGGCGATAATACCCGCAAATATCAAGACATGGGAATATTATTGTACATCAACAGAGATAAACTCCCAACAACAACCATATGAAATAGAAACCAATATAAGACAGAATACCATCAGTAATATCTGAAATATATGTGTATAGTGACGATCAGAAACAAATCAAAATCGCTATTTAATTTTTCGGCGTCTCCGTGATGGGTCCGTACTATTATGATTCTATTAGATTCAGAGATATTGCCAGACAAAATTTTATAGGTCAAGCTCACTACAGTCAGGTCAAAGGTCAAATCAAGTTCACACCATGACATTGCACACCTACACCGCCTAACTAATGTCCCTACCAAGTATTAACTTCCTACACCTTATGGTTTCTGAAATATAGCATGGACAAGATATTATAGGTCAAGGTCACTATGTCAAGATCAAAGGTCAAATCAAGGTCACACCACGATGTTGCACACCTACATGTTGCACACCTAACCAATGTCCCTACCAAGTATCAATTTCCTAAACCTTATGGTTTCTGAGATATAGCCCAGAGAAGATTTTAAGGGTCAAGGTCACTACAGTAAGGTCAAATCAAGTTCACACCATGACATTGCACAACTACACCCCCTAACCAATGTCCCTACCAAGTATTAACTTCCTACACCTTATGGTTTCTGAGATATAGGATGGACAAGATATTATAGGTCAAGGTCACTATGTCAAGATCAAAGGTCAAATCAAGCTCACACCACGATGTTGCACACCTAACCACTGTCCCTACCAAGTATCAACTTCCTAAACCTTATGGTTTCTGAGATATAGCCCAGACAAGATTTTATAGGTTAAGGTCACTACAGTAAGGCCAAAGGTCAAATTACGGTCACATGATGTTGCACACCTACATCCCCTAACCAATGTCCCTACCCAGTATCAACTTCCTACACCTTATGGTTTCTGAGATATAGCATGGACAAGATATTATAGGTCAAGGTCATTTCGTCAAGATCAAAGGTCAAATCAAGGTCACACCACGGTGTTGCACACCTAAACCCCCTAACCAATGTCCCTACCAAGTATCAACTTCCTAAACCTTACAGTTTCTGAGATATAGCCCAGACAAGATTTTATAGGTCAAGGTCACTACAGTAAGGTCAAATTAAGGTCACACCATGATGTTGCACACCTAAATCCCCTAACCAATGTCCCTACCCAGTATCAACTTCCTACATATTACAGTTTCTGAGATACAGCCCAAACAAACTTTTTCTTGCCGCCCGCCCATCCAGACACCATGGGTGAAAACAATAGCCCGACAGCCCTTAATATTTGATGTTAGTGTCCTGATCTGCACTACATAAGTAGCTGTGTTTTAACAAAAACGAGTTTCAGCAGCACCTGAGTTGTGAGTGATTAATTCCCAAGAAACCAAGTACAAAACTTACCCAATCTAATATGACTTCAAACAGGATAAAACTAATTGTCAAAGTTGAACTTTAACTTTTGTGTCAGGGAAAACACAGATATGTAACCAATGGTAGCATCATTCACACTAAGAAAGCTTTTAATAGTTTATTATGGCCTAATCCAACATACACTGTATTAACAAAAGAATTAGAGAGAACAGCACTTTTTAGATTGTGTAAATGATATATATACTCAACATTTCAAAGATCTGGGAGCTATTTTCAAAGCATTCATCACAAAGGCAGTGCACACCATCTTGTGTATACATGTACAGCTAAATATACCACACTCCACATACTATGGATATTTATCCTTGTTATTACAAAAATATATATATATATATATACTTGAATTTCACCTATTATATACAGCAAAATAGAATTTGAAATATAGGCTGTTGAGACTATGTACAGTGTATCTATATATATATATATATATATATATATATATATATATATATATATATATATATATATATATATATATATATATATATATACACAGAGCATTGGCATGGTAATATCATTTACATTGCTATATTTCAATGTAGTCTAATTTACAATCGTTTTTTAAGTATTAATAAGATATTTTTTATTAAAATGAGCCTTCATTATTCGTAATATTACAGCTAACTTGCATAGTTCAGTGTATACACATATAAATATCATCACATTTATGTACAGATAATGCCATATACTGTGTGCACAAACTTTAACATATTTACAAGATGTGAATCCATTCAATTGCACATTAACTGTGCATCTATCAAATAGTCTCAACAATAATAGGGATTTGTAACCTTTACATACAACTGTATAGACAGGCCTTGTTAAAAAGTACTTAGTCATGACATGGACACAGTATAATGCTGCACTTACTGAATCCTTCTCTTTAGTTATAGTATTCTCACACAGAATATTGTCTTAAGCTCATCCATCTGATATTTCATTCAAGGTCACTTTGGCATGTTTATTATAATTAAGTTGCTGAACTAAATTGGTTGGTTGCAGATTTAAGTTTTTTAGTTTTTTGGGGGGTGGGGGGTGGGTAAATCAATGAACATTTTAACTGTATCTTAACCGCCAAAGCATTTCAAGCTGAACATCTTCTGACCTGACTCCTCATCTACATCATTTCTTGAAGCCAGTAACATAATGTGATTTTAGTAGGAGCCTATAAATATACCTTACATGCAGATTCCAATTAAATAACCAATGTATGGCCATTTTAACTTGGGTGATCATTTCAGTTCTATTGAAAATTAGCACTCCAAAATTACACACTGATCAGTTCACATACAGCTGACATATCACACTTTTTAGTGATCCCCATTGCTTGGAGTTTTATGGATTACCAGTCCTTATATTTTTTACCAACTTGTGATAGGGTCCAAATTACTAAGTTGGGCAGTATTCTTTCAGTTTCCCACAGATGAAAAACAAACATGGCTATTACTTCCACCAAGGAAGTATTAAAGTAGCGACTGCTAGAAGGATTACACAAATACTACTGGTCAGATCTGCATTAAAAAGTGACAAGATGGGTGCGGTACTTACTTAATGTTGAACTACTGAAAATGCTTAAGGTGAAAGTTGGGGTTTTATGTTGACACTGTTATAGAAGAAACTCATTATGTTGTAACTGTTACACTGCAAAAGCAAATATGTGCACAGAAGACAGATATCATTGACCTTTACTAGTGTTTGCCGACAATACCATTTGATCAGTCTATATCTTGTGAAGTAATGTTCCAAAATAATAGAGAAACGTGGAAAAACTGACCCAAACAATGCAAACATTAACTTCTGATACGAGAAACAGTCTATGAAAATAACAGTCATTCCAATTAATTTTCCAAGACTGATTTTTTCTATTGTGTATTAGCTACTAGTCTCTGTTTACCGATTAGACTGATTAATTGATGGTGACAAGTCTTCTGTTTTTCATATATTACCGTAATACCTAAAACTTCCTCCATACGGGATGCTGTCTGCAGTTCAGAAAATAACTAATATGAATTTGCCACTGAATCTGTGCCCACTATCTTTTACTTTCAACTATCGCATTTTCTGATCCTACTTTCTCTGACAGTTTCAAAACCAGTAATTTACATTGTGTGAAGACAAAGAAATGAGACATATTCCAGGGTATGTAAAATTGTCAGTGAGGGGACCCCACCCCTGTTTCCATTGACTTGTTAAAAATTCTTTACACATTTATGATATTTGTGATATTGTAATTACATTAGGCAGCTGATCTTCTGTGATATAAGTTAAAGGTCACACCATGATGCACACCTACACCCCAAACCAATGTCCCTACCAAGTGTCAACCTTCTACACCTTATGGAATCCAAGAATAGCCCAGAAAATATTTTATAGGTCAAGGTCTCTATGACAAGGTCAAATCAAGGTCACACCATGGCGTTGCACACCTACAACCCCTAACTAATATCCCTACCAAGTATAAAGTTCCTACACCTTATGGTTGCCGAGATATAACCCGGACAAGATGTTCAAACTCAAGATCACTGTGCCAAGGTCAAAGGTCAAATTAAGGTCACACCATGACATTGCACACCTACACTCCCCTAACCAATGTCCCTAACCAATGTCCCATCTTACAGCTTACAGTTTCTGAGATACAGCCTGGACAAACCTTTTCCCCCCGCCGCCTGTCCATCCGGACACCATGGGTGCAAACAACAATGCGGGGTAAAAATGCGGTAAATGCACTAGTTTTAAAGTTACAAGTGATTTTACTCATTATGGAAGGTACTGAAAAGTCAGAAAATAATGATTACTCACTTAGCTATTGGAATAGACATCCAAGTTACTCACCATGTTGTAGCTATTGAAAAATTAGCTGAACAAAATATTTTAACCAAATGCTCTAAATGAAATAATTTTCAAGCTATCAGTGATTACAGCATGAATTTATGAATTTTAATGCCTTAAAAGTTATTTTAAAAATTCATAAAAAATAATTAAGAAAGATTCAGGCTTGATACTCACACAAGGAGAATGTACTTGTGGCCTAGTAGATATGTGCAAGATAAGAGAGAAATCCCTTCAATAGTCAATGGAAAATTGTGATAAATTGTTGAAATTTTCACACTTTGGGTGGGGGTACCTCGCTTCTAACGGCTCTGGGGAACAGACGAACAGACAGATCTGCATGCCTTGAACATTTTTTCATTTGCGAATAATAAGGTATCTTTTAAAAGTAACAGCATGTCTCTCAGCTTTGTACTTTTGGAAAAGAAGTTGTTCATCCATATGCGGACACCATAAAGTGATACCATAATGACCGCTCACTGTCAAATCAGCTGACATAAACAATGTTAAACTGCTTATTACAAAATATCTTGATTTTGATTCACTGCAAAGGTGGGGCAGACTACACAACACAACATCCACAAATAACTAGGATAGTAACACCAGGAATCATTATAAACAGTCGATATCTCAGAATAAGTAATTGATTACATTATAACATGGATGTATGAAATACACCACTGTATAGCATGGGGTACATTGTAAAAAATGATTCTAATCACATGAAATTGACAATTCTGATTATTCAAACATACAAACTTACATTTACATCTTGTTTACAAGTTATCAGTCAATAAAATTGGACAACAGTCTCACAACATGTAACATTATGTCACAATGATCTTTGGTAACTGGAAAGACCTAAACAAATGATTAAAATGGAGAGAGCCAAATCCAAAGTCAGTGTCCACACCTCCAGAAGTCACAATGTTCCCCAACCAGTTAGTGTAAAAACAACTCTCAACTAAATGCCACTCCCATCTCTACCCCACCCTTGGCCATTAGCACCCAAAATTCACCTAAGGATCCAATACAAAAAAACTGCAAAAATTTGGCATTGTGATTACAGCTTAAAATTAAACAACTGGAGTTGGTTTTACAAAGCCTCCTGAAAATAAAGGTCACCTAAAATCTAAGCTTTTCCTTCGGAATCCACTTCTCTCAAGGTGGGCTTGATTTTTTGACAGAAACCTCCCTTTAATATCAAGATAATGGTGTCCTCTTAAAAGTGTGGTCTTAAAATACACTGAAGGTATTTTGTGTGTGAAACAACACACCTGAGGGTATGTTTAACAACAATTTTTGGTGGAGAAGACAAAGAAGTTACCCTTCCTAAGTTTTAAGGAAGGACCTTAGTAAGGGGAGTTAAAGCTTGTGTGAAAGATAATCTAAAGGTTGCCTTCTTAAAAATACAGAATTCACCTTCCTTTATTTTGTGAACTCCTTACTAAAAGAGTTTTTATGAAAGCAGATCCCAAAAGCAACTTTTATAGAAATTTAAAGTTTTGGCATCCCCCTTTTGCCCTTAAATGACTGGCTCGAGGTTAAACCACATGAGACCAAGATTTCCTTTGGGTTGGTATTCATACCATGTCTCTAGGGCAAATAATAAGCAAGCTGTAAGGTTAAATATGACCATATCACTAGAATTCTAGCACATGATTTCATGTAGGTTGGTTTGGATGTTGGATGTTTTTCTCAGTGCCAAGTTCTCAGTTGGATTCATCATCATTTTTATTTAAGCAATTTCTAAGAACGAGACAAACTAGAGGATCACTTGCAAAAAAATGATAATGTTTTTGGACAGCAAAAACAAAGCATCCTGAAAAGGATATAAAGGGGAGTACTAAAGTATTAAGAAAATGCTCTGCTTCTAGCCTTATACTGTTGTGGCAACCAAAGTCAGCGTAGTCTGCTCTATCTAGCATGGGTTTTCAAGATATAAGCCTTTTTGTGTTTGTTTTGCAATTTTTGCAAAAAATTCAAAATGGCCGCCATGCAGTTACCTTGTGGGTCAAAAATTCAAAATGGCCATCATTTCTGGCGAGACAAAAGTTTTTGAAAACTGGGATAGCTACTCTGCAGAGATACCCTCCAGGTCAAAAATTTTGTCGAAATCACTCTATCTAGCACTGTTTTCGAGATATAAGCATTTTCGTGTTTTGCAATTTTTGTGAAAAATTCGAAAATTCAAAATGGCCTCCATTTTTGGCGAGACAAAAATTTTCTGAAAATTGAGATAGCTACTCTGCAGAGATACCCTGTGGGTCAAAATTTTGTCGAAATCGCTCTATCTCACAGTGGTTTTCAAGATATAAGCATTTTTGTGTTTTCCTTATTTGGAAAATTCGTAATGATTAATTAATTGTTAATTACTTGGCCATTTCTTAACCACTCAATGCCAAAATCTAATGATTTCCAGATTTTAATAGAATGAATGTATTTGCCAAGTTTCAGGTGAATTGATAAAATCCCTTTCAAGTTATCATCCGGACAAGCTTACCCATCGAAAAAAGACATTTGGTCATGTGACCTCTCTGATTGGTCGAAATGTCACTGCAGCATATCAAAAATAATCCCCAGGACTACTGCATACACCTGACAAATTTTAAAAGAATCTGCCCAACGGTAAAAGAGTTATGAGGAAAAGAAAAAGTGGAGCTCATGGAGCCGGCGGAGCTAGATATCCTCCCATATACAAACAAGCGTCCCGCAAGGGACGCTTAATAAATAAATCCAATGCATTATGATACAAATATGTAAAATAATCAGCAGGATGTGGAATTTCCTGCTAAATCCTCAACTTTTCTGTTAAAGGCAGATATAATATGCCTTTAAAAATTTTCTTAACTATCAAGTGTTATGCCATACTGAAAGTTTTTTTCATACAAACTTGATATGTAGTCAAATAGCAATTATCACAAAGGGTATTTTCTATTGCCAGCACAAAAAAAAATTCTTTCTTAAGGTTTGTCAATTCTAGAATAGTTTGTGATGTTACAAAAAAATGACTAATGTACCGTACTTGATGAAAAATGTACCAATTTATTACAAATTTCACTCCAAAAGGAAGTAAACCAGGATTTTTTTTTTTTGAAATATGAAAAGTAGCATCCCAAAGTATATTCAATGTATATTTGAACTTATATTAATTTGTACTCACCAATATTCTTCATGATTACTCTAAATTTGCAGCAATATTGTACATAAGATAGCTGAGGTTTTACCTTGGACAGTAAATGAACCCCAGGTCATACCAAAACATCCCAAATACCATAATCTTATCAAATAATGCCAACAAATTGCCACCAAGGGTAATAATAGATTCCACAAGCCAAACAATAAAATAAGCTTGTGGTGGAATAAAGACAAATGCACTTTACTGAAAACTATTTTTCAGTTGTACTATAGGTAAACATCCGAGGAAAAAAAAAAAGGTTAAAACTAGACCTATCGCATTGGAGAACCGATGCAAATTGTATCCACCAGAAGAAAACTCACCAAAGCCATTCTAACATCGCTTAACCTTGAAGGAGAAGCCCAAGGTGAAATCTGACCATATCAAAAGATTCTTAGCCCATGATTTCCTATAGGTTGGTCTGACACTACAAACCTCTAGGAATACGAATAAGCAAGATATAAACACTAATTTTGGCAATCCTCATTTGACCTTGAAAGAGGGGCCAAAGGTCAAATCCGATCACACCAAAAGATTCCCAGCCCATGATTTCCTAGATTTTGGTTTACCATTCCAAAGCTCTAGGACCAATAATAAGCAAGTTATAAGCACTTTTAAGTTTGGCTATCCTCGTTTGACCTTGATGGAGGGTCCAAGGTCAAATCCGACCACAGCAATAGATTCCCAGCACATGATTTTGTGTACTATCCTTGTTTGACCTTGAAGGAGGGGTCCAAGGTCAAATCCGACTGCAGCAATAGATTCCCAGCCCATGATTTCCTATAGTTCGGTTTACCATCCCAAACCTCTAGGACCGATAATAAGCGAGTTATTAGCACTTTTAAGTTGGGCTATGCTCGTTTGACCTTGAAGGAGGGGTCCAAGGTCAAATCCGACCACACCAAAAGATTCCCAGGCCATGATTGCCTATAGGTTGGTTCACCATCCCTAGCCTCTAGGACCAATAATAAGCGAGTTATAAGCACTTTTAAGTTTGGCTATCCCCGTTTGACCTTGAAGGAGGGGTCCAAGGTCAAATCCGACCACACCAAAAGATTCCCAGCCCATGATTTCCTATAGGTTGGTTTACCATCCCAAACCTCTAGGACTAATAATAAGCGAGTTATAAGCACTTTTAAGTTTGGCTATCCTCGTTTGACCTTGACGGAGGGGTCCAAGGCCAAATCGGACCACACCAAAAGATTCCCAGCCCATGATTTCCTATAGGTTGGTTTACCATCCTAAATCTCTAGGACCAATAATAAGCGAGTTATAAGCACTTTTACGTTTGGCTATGCTCGTTTGACCTTGAAGGAGGGGTCCAAGGTCAAATCCGACCACACCAAAATATTCCCAGCCCATGATTTCCTATAGGTTGGTTTTCCATGCCAAACCTCTAGGACCAATAATAAGCGAGTTATAAGCACTTTTTAAGTTTGGCTATGCTCGTTTGACCTTGAAGGAGGGGTCCAAGGTCAAATCTGACCACACCAAAAGATTCCCAGCCCATGATATGTTGGTTTACCATCCCAAACCTCTAGGACCAATAATAAGTGAGTTATAAGCACTTTTAAATTGGGCTATCCTCATTTGACCTTGAAGGAGGGGTCCAAGGTCAAATCCGACCGCAGCAATAGATTCCCAGCCCATGATTTCCTATAGTTTGGTTTACCATCCCAAACCTCTAGGACCGATAATAAGTGAGTTATAAGCACTTTTAAGTTGGGCTATGCTCATTTCACCTTGAAGGAGGGGTCCAAGGTCAAATCCGACCACACCAAAAGATTCCCAGCCCATGATTTCCTATAGGTTGGTTTACCATCCTAAACCTCTAGGAGCAATAATAAGCGAGTTATAAGCACTTTTAAGTTTGGCTATCCTCGTTTGACCTTGAAGGAGGGGCCCAAGGTCAAATCCGACCACACCAAAAGATTCCCAGCCCATGATTTCCTATAGTTTGGTTTACCATCCCAAACCTCTAGGACCAATAATAAGCGAGTTATAAGCACTTTTAAGTTTGGCTATGCTCGTTTGACCTTGAAGGAGGGGTCCAAGGTCAAATCTGACCACACCAAAAGATTCCTAGCCCATGATTTCCAATAGGTTGGTTTACCATCCCAAACCTCTAGGACCAATAATAAGCGAGTTATAAGCACTTTTGAGTTTGGCTATCCTCGTTTGACCTTGAAGGAGGGGTCCAAGGTCAAATCCGACCACACCAAAAGATTCCCAGGCTATGATTTGCTATAGGTTGGTTTACCATCCCAAACCTCTAGGACCAATAATAAGCGAGTTATAAGCACTTTTAAGTTTGGCTATCCTCGTTTGACCTTGAAGGAGGGGTCCAAGGTCAAATCTGACCACACCAAAAGATTCCCAGCCCATGATTTCCTATAGGTTGGTTAACCATCCCAAACCTCTAGGACCAATAATAAGGGAGATATACTGCATGACTGCAAAGAAACGCCTGTGGTGGCCATCTTGTTTTTCAAAATGAGGCCAAAAATATTCCCACTCAAGATTTTATAATAAGGAACATATCCTGTGAATTTGAGATCTCTACCTATAATACCCTTTGCTCTAGAGGGCCACCAAAAGTCCTTGTTTAAAGTCGAAAAATGCCCGTGGCAGCCATCTTGTTTTTCAAAATGAGGCCAAAAATATTCCCAGGCAAGATTTTATGGCTATGAATATATCCTGCAAATTTGAGAAGGCTAGCTATAATATTTTTTTCGTTAGAGCGGTAACAGTGAAATCTCTCTACACACTGCAGCGGCGGCGTAACGAAGTCAAATCGGATGCTATCCGGTGGATACAAATAAAGGACAAACATATAAGTGTGTATACTGTGCAAAATTCCAATGTATAAACCCTATTCCATAAAACATTTTAAAGAAAATGTGAAGATAATTTTCCAAATCTTACCCTGTCATACGATGATATAATAATCAAGTAAAAACAAAAACTTTGACCCAAGAGCAAAAAAGAGTAGGCAATATATATTAGCATACACCTATCACACCAATAGACCAAAATAAGTGCAGATATTGCTTTGAAAAACTAAAAGAGTAGTACTTAGAAAGATGCTTCAAATAATTAAAGACCTAAAATCTAAGTCTTAAATGCAGTGAATATACGATAATTCTTTTTCCAGTTATATGACTCAAGAGTTTGATAAAAAGAATTCAATTTCTCTTACGCAAGAGCAAAAGAAGTGGGTTTCCACTTTCTAAATAAACACCTCGCAGGTTTAGACGCCTTGCTTGGTCCATTTGATTTATCAAGTTATAATAGATAATAAAGCATGACAAAAATGTTGAATCCATTTTGTTGTTTATTTTACAGTTTACCTTTCCCACATTGCTTTTATTATAACACAACAATGCATATTTGCTCTATTGTATCATACAGGGCTTTAGAATCAGAAGGAAAAGACTTTTTACTTCTAAACTGTTAAACAGGCCCTGCACTGTGCCCTTTTTACATTGTTTACATTTTACATTTACATTGTTTCATTTTCCTTGCAAACAAACAAGAACAAAACTAACTTCAAAACAAAACCCAAAAAAATTCTTTGCTACTGAAAAAATAAAGCGTTCCAAAGCAAATAAAGTGTGCAACGGTGAAAAGAAAGAGTAAAGATAAAGGCAAGTAAATTACACCAATAAGCATCCCCTTTCCAAAAGGATGCTTAATTACTTTTTGACAAAGCGAAACATAAAATTTCAACAAGTCTATTCACAATGATATAATCTTATAAATGAGGAAATCCATTAACAACAAACTAATCTTTTCCACTGAAACAATGTTCCTTGAAGCAAATACATATCAATTCCTGAATCATGTACAGCCCACCAAAAATATCACAACATTGTACATCTTCTCCAAATAAATATTCTGCTGAAAACAGTCTATCAATAATTTAAAATAATAGCTATTCTTTAAGGCCAAAGTCATGATATGTATCATTAGAGTTATCAAAAGTGTTTCCCAGTGCTTCCTCAATATTAGATGCCAGCACGGATTACTTACCGTAATTTTCCTGACATGTAGTAAATAAAATGGGAGGTATTCATAGTTGAAAAATAAGGGCTAGATAAATAATGGATAATTGAAAATGGTTAATTTATTATATATAGGCACTTTTGCAAAACTTAGAAAAATAATGGCTGAGAAACAAAACCTCATAATACAGTCAAACAATATAAAATAAAATTCTTCTGAATAGTATAAATCAAGAGCCATATTCACAGAATGGCTAAAATAAGAGGAGTAAAAATTTCCCTTAGACTTAGTACAAAGGACTCTTAATGGAAGCTATTTTATTGCTATCTTTTGTTAATCAATTTTGTGAAGATGGCCCAAGGTCTCTTGATGGACTTCTTCCAGTGAAGATTGCCCTGCCCTGTCCTGATATAGCAGTACTTTCTCTCATCTCTTAATTTATCAGGGATCAAACTGGATCTGAATAATACTGAGGTAAAGGTAAGGTTTTTGCTGATCAGCCAATAATATCTGGTCTGTGGCATCAAGCATTGAGGAAACATAGGCTCCTACCTGAACAGGAAAAATGTCACCCATGGTAAATTCAAAAAGGTCACTGTACAAGTCTTACTTAGTGTTTTATGTCTGAGTAATACAGCACCTCTGTATTTTAATCGCTTTCTAACTCCTATTGGGATCCAAAGGGCATGGTAGTGTAGTGGGAAACACTCACCTCCCACCTTTTCGGTCGTGGGTTCAATTCTCAGCCCTACATGAAGTGGGAATGTTGGTATAGTAAGAAATTGAAAATTTAATAAGTAAATTAAATTTATTAAAGTTAATACCCTAACCAATGGACAATTGACCGGTCTCACCAAATGCCATAAAAAGACGTTATGTATATACTACTGGCAGGACCAGTCACGAAGTGTGCATTCGCTATGTGGTGCATTGTACTTCCTGCCTGTCTAGACATTGTGACATCATAGCATCTTTTTCGTTGTCTAGTCCTATTAAGACCCCTAGTAAGCTGATAGCAGGCTGAATGGGTGGGCCTTACCTGTCCATTAGATAGGGTATTAACTTATAAAAATTTAATTTACTTATTAAATTTGCAATTTTATTGTGTTAATACATCCTATCCAATGGACAATTGCTGAATAACTACCACTTGGAAGGTGGGTACGCCACTAGGGACTCAAGTGAACTCATCAACAAAACAAATGAGAAGGCCCGGTTTGACCTAGGGTCAGAGAACCCTATAAGGTTGTGGTCAGTTACCGGTTACCCGGAAGCATATCGACTTTGCGCCCCCCCCTTTTTCCCGGACCTGCTCTGAGAAGGGGAAGAGAGGGCTGAGTTCAGTCCCATATGAAATAAACTTCCCAAGGGAAGCAAGTCACAGTTATTTTTTTTTTGCTTATATATTATATACAAGGTATCTACAATATGTACATATTTACAAATCTCCTCATATTTGGGGTCGGTGGTGCACCTGTTGGGCAGCCACTACTGGTCTCAAATGGAAGAGCTCTGAATCAGCCCAAGCCACATCCTTCAAATATAACTGTGTGAAGGTGTTGTGTGACTTCCAGTAGCAGGCTGACAAAATCTGCTCTAAGGAGACCCCTGACTGAAACGCCTTAGAAGCAGCAAAGAACCTAACATCATGGGCTTTAACCTGATGCAAGGTGAGGGCCTCCTGGTCAGAGAGCTCATAGGATAGGATCACAGTCTGCTTGATCCATGAGGAGACAGTGGCAGGTGAGATGTCCTTGTCAAAACCTTTCTTGAAGCAGACAAAGACCAACTCCTTGTTCTGCCTAAGATCTGAGGTCCTGTCCAGGTAATAACGCAGGGCATTGACTGGACATAGGGACCTGTCACCTCTAAGTGACCTATCCAGAGTGGGGGCCAGGGCTGGTATGACCACCGGGGCCACACTATCTGGTCCCTCCTTAGCCAGCTGGTTCTTGGATAGAAAGCTGGGTGTGGGATACAAAGACACCTTAGACCAGTCAGACTGGTGTCTGATGTTCTTATATAACCAAGCATGGATCTCACTCCTGTGTTTACCAGAACCGAAGGCAAGCAGGAAAAAAGTCTTGAAAAACAAGTGTTTAAGTGAGGCCTCCTTTAAGGGTTCAAAGGGAGCCTTTTTCAGCTGGTGTAAAACCAGGGAGAGGTTCCAGGAGGGGATGCCCCTCCTGCCCTTAAGTCTGTCTCTGTGGAAACTATCCAGGAGATGAGTGAGGTTTTCATCTTTGCTGACATTTATGGGGGAGTTGCCCAACTTGTCAGCAATGGATGATCTGTAGCCATCAATGGTGCCTGGCTGCAACTTCCTATCCTGAAACAAGTACAGGAGGAAGTCAGCTATGGCTTTCAGAGGTGGTGGCCTAAAGTCCACCTGATTACTGAGGCACCACTTTGTAAAAATGGTCCACTTTGCCTCACAGACGGATCTGGTTGATCCTCTTTGAGGAGCCTCAATTCCTGCTGCCATTGCCTCAGAGAATCCCTGCTCCTTGATTGCTGTGGCTCTAGGAGCCAGCCATGTAGGTTCAGGTTTGACAGGTTCCTGTGCAGGGTCTGGTTGAATGGCCGAGTCACCAGATTGGGCAGACACAGTGGGATCTGACTGGACATGGCCACTAGATCCCAGAACCAGGGCATGTTGGGCCACCCCGGTGCAATCAGTATGATTCTGTTGCATGGGTAGTCCTGTAACTTCTCCACCACTTTGCCCAAGATGGCTGCTGGTGGGAAGACATATAGGTCCAGATCTTCCCAAGACAGGCTGAGTGCACCACTGTCCATGCCTGGGGGTCTGGAACCACCTGGTGGCAAACAAGTCCACTTGGAGTTGGTGTCACCGGGAGCATATAGCTTGGAACACCTCTGGGTGAAGGGACGATTCCATTTGAATGGTCTGGCCTAGTCTGAATAGCTTGTCTGCTATCACGTTCAGCCGGTCAGGGATGTGTCGAGCTTTGTGAGTTACTTGTCTCCTGGTGTACCAGGTCAGGATTCTCCACAGAAGGGCACACAGAGGGCCCGACTTCATACCCCCCTCTTTGTTTATATAGGCAACCACTGTTGTGTTGTCTGTGGCCGCCAGAACTATGTTGTTCAAAACAAGGTCTTTGAACTCTTTTAAGGAGAGGAAGACCGCCTTTAGTTCCAAGTGGTTTTTGTGCAACTTGCTTTCTGGAAGGGACCAGGTTCCCCTTGCAGTAAGTTTAAGTCAGCGCCCCATCCTTCTTTTGATGCAACAGTAAAGATCTGCAGAGCATGCTTTAGAGGGTGTAATGGTTGACCTGGTAGAACACTGCTTGATGTTGCTCTCACCAACCAGCCGTCTAGGTACCGGTGGATTCTTATACCCCTTTGTAAAGCCACCAATTTGACCTCTTTGGCCACCACTGTGAACTCCATTGGTGCTGTGGACAGACCAAAGGGTGATGCTTTGAATTGGCAAGAGTGACCCTAGACGTGAAAAAGCATGTACTTCCTGGACTGACAGTGAATTGGTATGTGGAAGTATGCGTCCTTGAAATCTATGCAGGTTACCCACTCCCCTGCCTGTAGGGAGGTTCTTATTGTGTTTGGTGTCTCCATTTTGAACGAATCTGTGTTTAGGAAGGTGTTCAAAGTGCTCAGGTCCAAGATTGGTTTCCACCGGTTGTTTGGTTTGAGTACCAAAAATAACCGGTTGTAAAACCCCAGGGAGTTTTAATTTTCTACCGGTTCTACTGCATTTTTGTTCACCAGCTGATACAGGGCCTCCAAAAGGTTGAGATTTTTGTGAGGGTTGGTATAGCTGCTTACGACAGTTGGTGATCTGGTTAGGTTGGGTCTGAACCAGAAGGGGAGGGTGTAGCCCTCTCTGAGTGTTGTTACTACCTTTGGACTCACCCCCAGGGCTTCCAAATTTTTTCCCAAAACTGGTGTAGCCTTACCCCTACTGGTAGATCTATGGCAGCAGTTGGGACATTTGTGACAAGATTTACATAGCTCAAGTGACCTACACAGGAAATATCTTTCACATATTTTATTTCTATGTAATTTTGACAATAATTGGGATTTATGCCTTCCTTTTGTGGCAACCTGAAAACAGAATGAGTATTTGCAGCACAAGAGTTTACAAGTAAATTTACAGTCTCGTTCTTGTGGGTCAAGTCTCTGTCCTTGGCTGTCACTAGTGAAGGGTTCAAACCTCTCTGACTGGGCACACATACACAGTCCTTCAGCCTGGTAACACAATTAACACAGTAATTGTAATTTATGAGGTTTAGAACCCTTGGCCGGTTTCTGTGAGAAACAGGTAGGCTTGCCACAACCTTTCTTTCTCTGCTGATGTTCACGTATTTGCTTCCAAGCTGGGATAGACGACTTCCGGTCCGGTTGATGAGAAGATTTGTCATTGGAAGCATAAGGACGGAAACGACTAGGTTTTCTGTGTCACTGGTTAGACGAACCCCTCTGTTCACTTCTGGCCACTTCGTCTTCAGCCTTAATGAGACGCTGGTCCAGGAAAAGTGACTGCAAATGAACGGGAGCAGTATGCAGTGCAGTGAGTGTGTCCTTTTTTACACCCGCGTGTAAATACTCCAAGTAACTGTCTCTACGTGCAAGGGTGAAATTTGTTACACTGACAAAAACGCCCTCAGACAAGTCCTGCATTGTCCTTGCCATGGCTTGGCAGATTGAAAGTCACCAAATACTCCAGTTCGTCCACAGCTTGCTCCATTCACTCTGAGGACTTTCCCTTGCCTTTATCTGAGTGTAAGTTCTTGAGTTATGTAGACATCGTGTCCTGCACTCTCATCAAACACCTTGATAACCCGGCAGCCTGGTTACACATAACCGACTGTTCTCTGGCTGGTCTCTCCTTATGTCTCAAAATGTTCTGGCTAAGGGCCCGGGAATGTGGAGCAGCAGGTCCCTGAGAAGTCCAGCAGTTTCTGTGTTCCTGGAAGGGTAGCCTTCAGCAACAGTGAAGTTTAACTTCTCCAGCCAACCTTCCCGGTTGGCTGGACTCAGGAACCAGCGAAGGGGTTGTCGTCTGCAGAAGACACACTGTCGAATTCAGGAATCTGATGCCAGCCCATAAATGACCTCACACATCTGATGGCCTATCTGTAACTAGCCTTCTCAGAGAGTTCCTGATCAGCATTCTCATCCCTGGTGAGATATCTGTCTGGGGAGCTGTACCGGAAGTTGTCATCCACAGGGGAACCAGGCTCACTCTGCAGATCTTCCTCACTATCAGACCACAGAGAAAGAAATTGCATGTAAAGAATAAGTATTAAAACAAGACAAATCAGTAAACTAAAAATTATGAAGCTGTAAGACTTCTCCCATTTAGATTTTGATTTGTATGGTCGAATTATGGTTTGGATGTTTTGAATATTACCTATACATATAGATGTAGCAATACATGCTTTTATATGGAATTGGGGCAAAACCTGTGGCTCACTTGATGCAATACCATCTGTTACAATGGGAAGTTGCAAAAGTAAAACAGTTAATGACTTCTAATATGACTTTAACAGTGCTTAATCTAAACCAAAAGACACCCAAAGGTGCAACAACCAAAATTCAAGTAAAAAGATATGAGAGAGATATAAGAGAGATAAATAGTATCAGATATCCTTGTAGAGACATAAAATAGCATCAGATATGCAAGATCAAAGGTCAAATCCAGGTCACACCATGACGTTGCACACATATAACCCTTGACCAATGTCCCTACCAAGTATCAACTTCCTACACTTTACGGTTTCCGAGATATACCCCGGACAAGATTTTATAGGTCAAGGTCACTACGGCAAGGTCAAAGGTCAAATCAAGGTCACACCATGATGTTGCACACCTACACCCCCTAATCAATGTCCCTACCATGTATCAACTTCCTATACCTTACGGTTTCCGAGATATAGCCCAGACAAGATTTTCAAACTCAAGGTCACTACGCAAGGTCAAAAGTCAAATCAAGGTCAGACCATGACGTTGCACACCTGCACCTCCTAACCAATGTCCTACCCAAGTATCAACTTCCTACACCTTATGGTTTCTGAGATACAGCCTGGACAAACTTTTTCCCGCCGTCTCTCTGTAGAAAACACGTCTGCACACTCCACACGCCAAACGAAAAAGAAGCTATGATGTCATGATGTCTAGACAGGAAGGAAGTACGATGGGTCACCTAGCGAATGCACACTCCATGACCGGTCCTGCTGGTAGTATATACAGGACGTCTTTTTCTGGCATTTGGCGGGACTGGTTGCGCCGACTGGTAAAGCAATTGTCCATTGGATAGGATGTATTAACCCAATAAAATCTAAAATTCGCCACATATCTGAAATTCACCACACGTGGAAATACTAATAAAATAAATGAATTGAAGTGGGATTTGTTGAGTGTATAGTAAATCAAGGTTTTTTGCATTGAAAAATGCCAAGTTTAGGACAAAACATCATTTCTTCTTAGAATTAACTAAGGTTTTATAGGTGGCAAATTTTAGATTTCTGGTGAATTTTAGATTTCTTACTATAGTTGTTTGCCAGTGCCTGGTAGTTTTCAATACAAATTGTATGCCCACCACTATCCCCCAGTAGTGGGGACATTTGTTTGGCTGTGTGGACATTGATACTGGATACAAAAATATTTCAATATCATTTGATATTGGTTGGATAGGGGGTGGGGGATCCACGACAACAAATACACGTAACTTTGTACACTGATATTGCCATCCCTGTCCCCCCAAAAATGAATATCGCCAATATAGATAACTAAATGTACCACTATCCCCATGCTACCAGTCATGATATGACCTATACAATGTGCCCAAAGTGATGTAAACTAAAATTAATCAGTCAAATCTATTGGGATTCGGGCAATCAGCTGTTTGCATTTTAACAACTTCCATACAATAAGCACATCATTATCATTGAACTACTTTTTAACATGATAAGTACATATAGTCAGCTTTATATAACTACTCTGACATTTTAACACCAAACAGCATACAGATGGACCCCATTAAGTGTAACTCTGATATGTAGAAATTCTCTTTCATGAAACGTCAGCCTCATATAAGATCATCTCTGTCCAGTACATTATTTTACCTCATCATCCGCAAATTGTGGTCGTATAATATGATTTTTTTGTGTCCTTGAGATTCAACCCAACAGGGTTCAACTGAAGCTGGCTTCAACCTCTTAAACACAAAAACACTTATACAAGAGTGTCAAAGCCTGTAAATACCAAACTGATTGGGCACTATACACTCAAATAGTTATAAGCCCTATTAAAAGTGGAAGAAAAATTAGAAAATGTTGAAAAAAGTCTCAAAATATGGTTGGTGGAATAAGGACATTCCACCCATTTTAACTGGAGTGTATGATGATAATACCTATGGTGCTGATAGTAGCTAGACAAATCTTAAAATAACAAATGGGGTCAATTTTACTTTACCGGTACGGGATCCGCCATATTTGATAATTGTCAAGGAAATATGAAATTAAATTAACAGAGTAATAAATGGGGGCAAGCCCCCAACCCCCATAAATAGTATTCCTGTGTATTACAATAAAAATAAAACGATGGAATCGCTAAAAATGTTATTTATATTATCACCCAAATCTCGTACCGGTAAAGTAAAAACTAGCCAACAAGTGATTTGTATCGGCTTGCATAAGTTGTTGGCCAGAAAGGACAAGAAGTGTCATAAAACTCTGTTGCTGGACTGGCTTTTACTGGTCTCAGTGAGTGCAGGCTACAAGTATTTCCTGTGTAAATATTATCTCTATGACTAGGTTAACGCATTCATATTTAAGGTAACGAAAATAAAAATAAACACAGAAAGGAACCAAATATTTGTCACAGAATCTAAAATGAAGTAAATGGGTCTATTTCTACAGAATTATGTGTCAACTATTGTACCACTAAATAGTTCACGTTTTTTGTAACTATATTTACACTACTGGTGTATTGTCAGTATATCCAATTTGTCTTGCTTTTAAATTAATTTCTCCCAGTGCAATGAACAATGAAACAGTCTGTTACTCCTGCAAAAATTGCAAACAATGGACATGTCATTGTACAATATTCATCAGCTTATAGAGCCCACCCTTGTAATTCTATCATGGCAACTAGTAGTGCTGCAATGATATTTATAGAAGTTAGATATTTTGCTCGCTGACAGTTCCAAAAATGGAGTTCGATTCACATATCCATAATTCGGACTCTAAATATGTTAAGAAATGACTAACATCATAAAGGATCCTAATTTTGCCCATCTATAGAACTTGCGTTTTATTGAGAATATAGTTCAATTTACACAAAATATCTGTGAATTTGATAATTTTTCCATATTTTCAACAAAGAGAAAATATTTTATGTGAGATTTCTGTATTTTTACTGGTTCTGAAAAAGTCGCAATATTTAGATCAAACTTCACTAGCTGGTACAGATACCTAACATCGAACCCAGAATTCTAAGCAACTAGGCTAGACTGATGTGTATATTATCATGATTATAGACCTTTATAGCAATCTTTTCCATCTTGTAGTGATCCTAAAGCTATGTTTTACCTTTTGTAAAATTGTAAACCTATTGTAAACCAGACTTGTAGAGGGCCCTTAACAAACTCATTCTAACAATGTAATGCAGGGAGACAGAGGCATCGTACTACTTATAAAATCTTGGCAAAATACCATGCTGGTTCTTTATACATACTTGATGTACTTCTATTTACTTGAAGTTTTACCCCCAAAGTTTTATTTTTTTCACAAAATGAAAATCACTGAAGCCAGATATTGTTACCAGGGCATCAAGCATCTTAAATACTATTTTAAATATTATACATATGAAGCAAAAATAGCAAGGTGATTGCTTGCACTGGAATCACATTTAATGCAAATACTATAGAAAGAACTGAAAAATATTGGTCCATAATTATAGAGTTTTGGTAACTCCCTATATTTAGGATTACCCACACTGAAACTCATCATCAGCACTGATAATTTATTTTGTAGTGATGACAGACCCAATTCTCTTTAATGCTTGTTTTTAAAAAAAGAGACCTTATGCATCCACCTATATAACGGGAGTGTAAACACTGGATGTTACATACTTTTTCAGTCTCTGTAGTGAAAAAATAACCACCACATCCACACAAAGGCCCTTTTTCCATTACAATATATATATTTTTGGGCCGCTTATCTTTCACAGATTTTGGTGTAAACTAAACATAACATATAAATAGTTCTACACAGTCTTCTGAATACTGTAAAAGCTCTGAAATATAACCCAGGCTAAAATTTGACACCCAATTCACAAGAGACTACAAGCAGGTAAGCTACATATAGTGCATTATTTATTTTAATAATACCTCATATTATACCTGTGATATTTTTATTGTATACATGATATTCCATGACTACTTTTGGTATGTTTAACTGACTCTAGGTTTAAAAGAAATGTTTGGGGGGTGTATTCACACAAAAAAAAGTTTGGTATAAGGTGACCAAAAACCAAACCAGGTTAACACAGGGAGAATTGAGCCAATTTTTTTTCCTGATGTTTAAAGGGGAAAGTTTTGTTCCAGATAAGATCTTACAAAATAATGATATAGATATATTCAGAACTGTTACCAAGAAATTATAATCAACACAGATGCCTGATTCCTGAGGTATACAACTTATCACACATTTGACAAAGCTGGCATACTCTTTACAGACAAAATGGGTGAAGGTCAATGTCCTGAATGCTGTTTCTTACTGTTATACACCTATTTTAAAATAGGTCTGTTCAACAGCAAAGTCCAACACCAGCCTCTGTATGCATACCAGTTGTGTTTGTTTTAGATGAGTGTAAATTTAAAGGTAAGCACATCTTGGTAAACTTATTTTGGCATCATATTTGACAGTAATGAGTGAGCATTCAATATCATTCATTCCTCAGTCAAATGTGATGCTAAAGTGAACATCCTAACAAGTGCATGACAAGTGCCACAGAATTAACATACATATCAAACCTGTAACACTGCTGGTGAATATACACTTTCTGTACATATCAAAGTAGTCTCACTGCTGCAAATGTAAGGGTTTACACAGAGGATTTCACTGTCACACAGATGATATGCAATACCTCAGAAGCCAGTAGGGTTTGTTTATTCTTGTAGATAACACCAATAAATATTCCCAGAGTTACATTAAATAGGATTTTTACCCTATGACAAAAAAACATTCCCCTTTCAATGCTCTGTGACCCTGTGGACTTTGGGCTGTAGGCTGATCAGTGTTTTGTTAATACCACTCCACCTCTACTGGTGTTTCATAGCTTTCAGGGCCATATTTCAGAAGGAATCCAGTGCTGTGACTACTGTCTATTATAGAGGTTTGTGGGTCAGTGCTATTTGGGAGGTTTCATGTTGGTTGGTAAAGTTACTGATTTTGACTGTCTACTTGATGGTCCAGATGGAAGGTTAAAACTACCGTACTTCTTCACCTTTGTTCCATCCCCTCCACTGAAAAAATAAAATGAGAAAAATATTACATTGACAAAAAAGATTTAGATTACCTTTAAAAAACATTGACAAAAACTACACATTGAATTCCAGTTAAAGTTTGATAGGCTTGTGCAGAAATTCAGCAAAATAAAAAAATAAACTGGTATATTGTACAGAAAAAACATTTTGTCTACTTAAAACAACAGCAATTTGAACCGATTTACGGCAATTAATTAATCTGGATAATTAAACAATCATTCTTTCACATAAACGTCTGTAATAAGTTTGTGAGACTTCTTTTACATTAAAACTTTATATACAAGGGCATTTAATGCAATGTATATGTCAGTCAAAACAAATCCAGACTGTTTTGAAAAGAGTGCAAATAAAGATCTTGTGCTGCCAAATTATACTAAGTTACTCTGCAATGCACTCTGATTTTATTCTTATCGGTGGGTGATACAGCATAATAGCCTTCCTTTATTTGGGTAAAGTTATTTTATTTCTAATTTATTTTTGTTTATTAAAACTGTGAAGTCATAACCAAGTAGTCTGTGCTAATATAAATACATGTATTTAGGACATACAAAACGTCAAACCAATTTGTGAATATATTCATTTTATAACAAAGTTAACTACAAGCTTATGGCAATATTATGAACTCTTTGCCAAGGCCTGGTAATAAGAATAAATATATACTTTGATTGTCAGCCTTTATGAGAGGAAAATACACTCTCAAAGTATATAAAAAGTCTGTAATACACAGAAAATACTCTCAGTTGTACACAAATAGGTCATGTAATAACAGCTGAAACTAAAGGCTAGATAGAGTTGCAAATTGATTTCATTTTGATAAAATTGTTAGTTTCCACAATCAACTGCTATCCACTTACAATTTTTTTCTAGGATATTTAAAAAATATCTCACCAAAAACTATAAATAACCAGGTATTTATAGCTTTTATAGCTTGAATGGCATTTTATTAAAATCTAAAAAGAAACTTGGCAAAAAAGCAACATCTGGTTTAGAATGTGTATATATGACAAAACCTACCAATAACCTGATAAATCTATTTTCAATTTATAACCTTCAAAGTTAAGGTTTATGTCAAAATAAGACAGCAACTTAAAAACTTGACAGCTAGACTAGATTGTAATATAGTGGACAAGAAGTATATCGCATTATTGGGTTAGGGTATCATGTCCCATTCTACAACCAGCAGAGGCTTATTTAAAAATAAAATTAAAACAAATCTCTGGTGGCTAAGATAAAAACTGGTCGAAAGAGACAGACTTTGACAGACAGTAAACATAGGGAGTGGAAGCAAATGGTAAAGTAAAACAATCAGCAAACAGTCTCCTAATGTAAACGGAACCCAAAGTGTTCTTTAAATATTGCCACAATTAAAGCACTTGAAATCACATCCTTCTAAAACCTATCCCTTAAATGATGCATACAGTAAAATACTAAGGTAGCAGAAACATGATGTCATTTTAATCACTGTGTCATACATTCCAAATACATGGCAGGTTTTCAAGGTTTTAAAAAGAGTTCCTTTTGGCCCGATCACATGTAATGCAGTATAACCTAATACATAATCACACACTTCTGTCAGAAAATACTGTATACCATGGTATTCCAACTTGCTGTGAAAAACCCTACAGAAACACTGTGTGAGATAAACTCTCACAGGTGAGCATGTTAAGGGATTATCCCAATATGACCCTGGCTGTTGAAACATAATACCAACTTTGACATTTGACCTAGGTTTTAAAAATAACTAGATTGGGCCAACTCGGCGCCAACATATCCCCAGACAGGTCATCACTCACGCCACAGGTTTTGATCGGGAATTTTTAAAAACATAATTACCCATTATTATATGAACTTCAGCACATCAATCTACTCTGTTTACATCTTCCCAAGGAAGATGGTGTATCCCCAGACGCCGAATACATAACTCAAATTATATTTTCAATCTTCCTGCAATGATAACTCTAAACCTATTTTCAAAGTATTTAAATGATTGATGATTGAATGTCCATTCTAAAATAATAATCCCAAAAGAGCATATCTGTTTCTATATTTGTTGACAAATAAAATATTATTTTTAACTCAACTCATCATACTTTTCAATCTTCCTTCAAAGTATTTAAATGATTGATGATTCAATGTCCATTGTAAAATTCATAATCGCAAAAGCGCATATCTGTTTCTATATTTGTTCACAAATAAAATATTATTTAAAAAAAAATTATTTATATTATTATTTTATTATATTATTTTTAGAATTTGCAAATTGTTTTCAGTTATTCATTTCCTCTATACCTATATATGTGGTCTATATATATGCAACCTAAATATGTGACACAATCTCAGTTCTGACTCCCCTTTGTGTTATATGTAATGAAGCCCACCACCTCCCACCCCCACCCCTCTCCCCTTCTCCACACCTCTCTCACTATTACACAAGATCTGCAACCCCATTGAGTTCTTTGTTTCTCATCTGATATCATTAAATACCTTTGTTTATTTAGTGTCACTCAATATAGCTGGAGGTCCCAGAGGTGGGTGGGGGGAATCCGGGTGGGGGATGTGGGTTGGGACTTAGTTTAGTTTATTAGTTTATTATAGTGACATGTATTATGTTGACAAGGATTATACAAAAACTATTGAAGTAATACCCAGCCCTATATGGGCTTATAAGTCACTTTAAATAGAGAGTTAATAACAAACAGAGCAAACATATTTTGAGGTAAGATACAGTAAATAAAGACAGCAATTCAATACATAAAAATTAACAATATAATTTACTTTTTCTTTCTTGCCACAAATCAAAAATAAAATTAATAACCATATTGACATTCATATGAGTTAATACCCTTGATAATTGATCTATTAATAATTCAGATTTATCTATATTTAAAATTTTGAAATATTTCATACGAATCAGCTCTAAAGCTGGACAAACACAAACAAAATGTATCTCATCTTCTACATCTTTTTTACACAGTTTACATGTTCTCTCAAAGAGATGGAGTGCTACAGCATAAATGGTAAACAAACAATCTATATAAAAGGGGTACTCAAATACAAAAAGAATTGAGAATTTTAAGTATGTGATTATCAACTGAAATGAGTTCATAACTGTAGGAGCTGTGTCAAAATTAACTGAGGCAAGTTGAATAAAACTGGGCTAGTTGAGGGTTAAAATCCCCTAGTTTTACTACATACGGATATAATTTCATTAATATTGGGACTTAAAGCTCACTTAAAGTGTCCATTTTGTCTACTCGAATATGTTTAACCGGCGTTTAACCAGTTTCATTTTAAAAAGTTAAAAACTCAGCAAGCAGAGGTATAACACACAAAAATAAGTTCTTAAAAGACTAAGAGAGCCATAACATTATTAATATTCAAAATTTAAATAGACAGGCATTTCCTTTTAAAAATTCAAAGATTTCAGCTCTATAACCCACATAGTTTGACAGTTACTGGGCTTTAAAGTGGCATAATGTCCATAAATTGGGTTTCTGTGGGCATTTTACAATTGTTAAAGAGACCTTAGCAATTAAACTACAGATCTGAAACTTTTTGGGGGACATACATAACAAACAAAAATTATATATAATACAGTTTAAGACTTGTCACACTAAGCATTTCCAAATAACAGGGCAAAATACGGAAAAAATGTCCAAAAAGGCACTTGGGCGAGTGTCTATGGCCCTCATACACAGGTTAAATGTCTACTAAAAACCTTGATTTTCGGCATATGTAAAAAGGACATAATAATGCATTCCCAGATGGGATTTCAGCTCCATCAATCACATAGTTTAACAGTCACAGGGCTTAAAGGTGGCAAAAAGTCCAAATATTGGGTCTCTGTGGGCCTTTTAGAGATCTCGATGTGGCTTTCAAATTAAAGCTTCAGACTTAAAATTTGTTACATACTAAGATTACACATAGAATATGTATCTAATAAAGTTTGAAACTTCTCAGACTTACCATTTCCAAGTTACAGAGCAAAATATGTGAAAAATGTCTTAAAAGGGTCAGTCAGGTGGGTGTTTAAGGTCCTCATACACAGGTTAAATGTCTACTTGAAGCCTTGATTTTTGGCACATGTAAAAAGAACATAATAATGTATTCCCAGATGAGATTTCAGCTCTATCAGTCACATAGTTTAACAGTCACAGGCCTTAAAATTGGCAAAAAGTCCAAATACTGGGTCTTTATGGGGCCTTCTAGAGACCTAAATGAGGCCTTCAAATTAAAGCTTCAGACTTAAAATTTGTCACATACTAAGATTACACATAGAATATGCATCTAATACAGTTTGAAACTTCTTAGACTTACCATTTCCAAGTTACAGGGCAAAATATGTGAAAAATGTCTAAAAATGGTCACTCGGGTGGGGATTTATGGTCCTGATACACAGGTTAAATGTCTTCTTAAAGCCTTAATTTTTGGCACATATATAAATAACATACTAATATCTTCCCAGATAGGATTTGAGCTCTATCAGTCACATAGTTTGACAGTCACAGGGCTTAAAAGTAGCAAAAAGTCCAAATATTGGGTCTTTGGGAGCCTTTTAGAGACCTCAATTTGACCTTCAAAATTAAAGCTTCAGACTTAAAATCTGTTACATACTAAGATTACACACAGAATATATATCTAATACAGTTTGAAACTTCTCAGACTTACCATTTCCAAGTTACAGGGAAAAAGATGTGAAAAATGTCTTATAAGGGTCACTCGGGTGGGTGTTTATGGTCCTGATACACAGGTTAACTGTCTATTAAAGGCCTAAATGTTGGGGCACATATAAGAAAACACATAGATATATTCCCAGATGATATTTAACTTAGATGAGAGACATAGTTTGAAAGCTACAGTGCTTAAAAGTGGCAAAAAGTGCATAAATTGGGTCTCTGTGGGCACTTTTGAGACCTTAAGTCGACCCCTTTGGGTAAACCTACAGCCCTAAAATTTTCTACAGACAAGGATTACATATCAAAGTTATACCTAGCGCAGTTTGAGACTCATCAGAATTACCACTTCCAAATTATAGGGCAAAATATGTGAAAAGTATAGCAAAAAATCCCTAAGTGGGGGTATTTATGGGCCTCAAACACAATTTTCTCCTCAACTTAAAGTCGTGATTTTCGGCACATGTACTAAGAACATATTAATGTGTTGTCAGGTAAAATTTCAGCCAGCTGAGCATCATAGTTTGTGACCTACAGGGCTCTAAGTGGCCAAAAGTCCAATTTCTGACCTTAAGGTGGCCATAAGTTCTTTTTTACTGGGAGTTTAAGGTCACCTTAAAATAGGGATCTTCCTTTGGGCACCCTTAACATGTGTACCAAGTTTGAAAAAAAAATATTAATTTGTTTTTGAGTTATCGCGTCCACAAGGAAATTTCTACGGCGGCGGCGGCGGCGGCGGCGGCGGCGGCGCGACGGACCTGAATCCAATATATCCCCGACTTTCGTCTGGGGATATAATTAATGCCCATTTCTTATTTAGGATAAATGAAGTAGTATTAGGATTGGAAATTAACAGCCTGTGAAAACACCTTGTTTACTACTTTCAAGAGTCAAGTATTATTATTATTATGTATTATGTGTGTCTTAAATAGATGCTTGTTTCTTATAAAAGCCTGATCTATTGGCATTCTTTGAAAAAAATAACTTAAGCCTGGACTCTATTCACAAATATTATATACTTTCAATTCATGGATTCATAAGTATATGTTTTGTGCTAAAACACCTATTAAGAATTTCATTCCTATTTTTCTGGAGTAACTCATAATGTCAATTCTCTTGACAAATTGTAGAAAAATAACCAGCCTTAAGATGCAGGAATCTAAGCCCATTGGTATAATTTCAGAGCCCTAGACATATTCGGGGAAATAGCCACCCATTTTAAGTGTAAAACACAAAAAAGTTTTATCATGGATACAGTTATTACCAGATGTAGCCCAAAACCTCATCAGCCTTATGTCGTCTTTGGATAAACAATAAAATAAACATATGGTGAAAACTTGGTAAAAGTCCATGTGGGTATTTGGACTATCAATCACCCACAAACTTATTGCCCACCGCTGCCACCTGGATGGCTATGTCAACTGGAGTACTGCTTCACAAGAGATACAGAATCTCTTTTTATGCAAAGCAAAAACAAAGTGTCCTAATGAGCATTAATTTTTGTGTCAAATGACTATAATTATGTTCCTCTGTTTAATATGTTTTTCTATTTCACAAAAATGTGACGTTTCATAGATATATGCATTTTTGCTTTTATGCAGAAATTCAAGATGGTCACCCAAAAAGGCGGGAAACCATTTTTTGGGGAAAATACTGCCTGATGACTCAGCAGATACCCTGGGGCTAAAATTCCTCTATCTCGTACCGTTTCCAAGATAAATGCATTTTTGCATTTTACGCAGAAATTCAAGATGGTTGCCAAAAATGGCGCGAAAACAGTTTGGGGGGAAAATCACCAGGTGACTGTGGATACCCTTGGGTGTAAAAAATTTGTCCAATTCGCTCTATCTCGCATCGTTTTCAAGATAAATTTGTTTTTGGGTTTTATGCAGAAATTCAAGATGGCTGCCCAAAATAATGGAAAAACGATTATTGGGAAAAAATCGCCAGATGATTCTGCAGATACCCCAAGAGTAAAAATTTCACCGAAATCGCTCTATCTCAAACTGTTTCAGAGATATATGCATTTTTATGTTTTACGCAGAAATTCATGCTGGTCGCCGAAAATGACGGGAAAACGAATTTCTTGAAAAATCGCCAAATCACTTTGCAGATACAATGGGGGTCAAAAATTTCAACGAAATCGCTATCGAACTGTTTCTGAGATAAATGCATTTTTACATTTTACGCAGAACTTTAAGATGGCCACCAAAAATGACAGGGAAAAGAATTTTTGGGCAAAGTCAGCAGAGGACTCTGTGGACACCCTGGGGGTCAAAATTTTGCTGAACTCGATCTATCTCGCACCGTTTCTGAGATAAATGTGTTTTTGTGTTTTACGAAAAAATACAAGATGGCCACCAAAAATGGGGGGAAAAGATCTTTTGAAAAAAAAAATGCTGGTTCACCCTGCATATACCCCGGGGGTAAAAAATTTCATCAACAACGCTCTATCTTGTACCATTTCTGAGATAAATGCGTTTTTGCGTTTCATGCAGAAATGCAAGATAGCCACGAACAAGGCCACTTGAAGGGGTCAAACTTTCCTAGTCATATATATTTTGCGCATATTTCATGAACCTAGCTGCAATATTTCAAGTTTTAGAGCATCTTAGTGATTTTTAAATAATTGGCTATGGTGGCCATTTTGTTTTTCAAAATAAGGCCAAAATTTTTCTCAGGCAAAACATTTGAAGGCCAGGACTTTTGATGGTCTGTCTTTATATTCTGAAACCATAGCACCAACTAGATTGGGCCAACTCGGCGCCAACATATCCCCAGACACGTCATCACTCACGCCACAGGTTTTGATCGGGAATTTTTTAAAACATAATTACCCATTATTATATGAACTTCAGCACATCAATCTACTCTGTTTATATCTCCCCAAGGAAGATGGTGTATCCCCAGACGCCGAATACATAACTCAAATTATATTTTCAATCTTCCTGCAATGATAACTCTAAACCTATTTTCAAAGTATTTAAATGATTGATGATTGAATGTCCATTCTAAAATAATAATCCCAAAAGAGCATATCTGTTTCTATATTTGTTGACAAATAAAATATTATTTTTAACTCAACTCATCATATTTTTCAATCTTCCTTCAAAGTATTTAAATGATTGATGATTCAATGTCCATTCTAAAATTCATAATCCCAAAAGCGCATATCTGTTTCTATATTTGTTCACAAATAAAATATTATTTAAAAAAAAATTATTTATATTATTATTTTATTATATTATTTTTAGAATTTGCAAATTGTTTTCAGTTATTCATTTCCTCTATACCTATATATGTGGTCCATATATATGCAACCTAAATATGTGACACAATCTCAGTTCTGACTCCCCTTTGTGTTATATGTAATGAAGCCCACCACCTCCCACCCCCACCCCTCTCCCCTTCTCCACACCTCTCTCACTATTACACAAGATCTGCAACCCCATTGAGTTCTTTGTTTCTCATCTGATATCATTAAATACCTTTGTTTATTTAGTGTCACTCAATATAGCTGGAGGTCCCAGAGGTGGGTGGGGGGAATCCGGGTGGGGGATGTGGGTTGAGCATAAATGGTAAACAAACAATCTATATAAAAGGGGTACTCAAATACAAAAAGAATTGAGAATTTTAAGTATGTGATTATCAACTGAAATGAGTTCATAACTGTAGGAGCTGTGCCAAAATTAACTGAGGCAAGTTGAATAAAACTGGGCTAGTTGAGGGTTAAAAATCCCCTAGTTTTACTACATAAGGATATAATTTCATTAATATTGGGACTTAAAGCTCACTTAAAGTGTCCATTTTGTCTACTTGAATATGTTTAACCAGTTTCATTTTAAAAAGTGAAAAACTCAGCAAGCAGAGGTATAACACACAAAAATAAGTTCTTAAAAGACTAAGATAGCCATAACATTATTAATATTCAAAATTTAAATAGACAGGCATTTCCTTTTAAAAATTCAAAGATTTCAGCTCTATAACCCACATAGTTTGACAGTTACTGGGCTTTAAAGTGGCATAATATCCATAAATTGGGTTTCTGTGGGCATTTTACAATTGTTAAAGAGACCTTAGCAATTAAACTACAGATCTGAAACTTTTTGGGGGACATACATAACAAACAAAAATTATATATAATACAGTTTAAGACTTGTCACACTAAGCATTTCCAAATAACAGGGCAAAATACGGAAAAAATGTCAAAAAAGGCACTTGGGCGAGTGTCTATGGCCCTCATACACAGGTTAAATGTCTACTAAAAACCTTGATTTTCGGCATATGTAAAAAGGACATAATAATGCATTCCCAGATGGGATTTCAGCTCCATCAATCACATAGTTTAACAGTTACAGGGCTTAAAGGTGGTAAAAAGTCCAAATATTGGGTCATTGTGGGCCTTTTAGAGATCTCGATGTGGCTTTCAAATTAAAGCTTCAGACTTAAAATTTGTTACATACTAAGATTACACATAGAATATGTATCTAATAAAGTTTGAAACTTCTCAGACTTACCATTTCCAAGTTACAGAGCAAAATATGTGAAAAATGTCTTAAAAGGGTCACTCAGGTGGGTGTTTAAGGTCCTCATACACAGGTTAAATGTCTACTTGAAGCCTTGATTTTTGGCACATGTAAAAAGAACATAATAATGTATTCCCAGATGAGATTTCAGCTCTATCAGTCACATAGTTTAACAGTCACAGGCCTTAAAATTGTCAAAAAGTCCAAATACTGGGTCTTTATGGGGCTTCTAGAGACCTAAATGTGGCCTTCAAATTAAAGCTTCAGACTTAAAATTTGTCACATACTAAGATTACACATAGAATATGCATCTAATACAGTTTGAAACTTCTTAGACTTACCATTTCCAAGTTACAGGGAAAAATATGTGAAAAATGTCTAAAAATGGTCACTCGGGTGGGGATTTATGGTCCTCATACACAGGTTAAATGTCTTCTTAAAGCCTTAATTTTTGGCACATATAAAAATAACATACTAATATCTTCTCAGATAAGATTTGAGCTCTATCAGTCACATAGTTTGACAGTCACAGGGCTTAAAAGTAGCAAAAAGTCCAAATATTGGGTCTTTGGGAGCCTTTTAGAGACCTCAATTTGACCTTCAAAATTAAAGCTTCAGACTTAAAATCTGTTACATACTAAGATTACACACAGAATATATATCTAATACAGTTTGAAACTTCTCAGACTTACCATTTCCAAGTTACAGGGAAAAAGATGTGAAAAATGTCTTATAAGGGTCACTCGGGTGGGTGTTTATGGTCCTGATACACAGGTTAACTGTCTATTAAAGGCCTAAATGTTGGGGCACATATAAGAAAACACATAGATATATTCCCAGATGATATTTAACTTAGATGAGAGACATAGTTTGAAAGCTACAGTGCTTGAAAGTGGCAAAAAGTGCATAAATTGGGTCTCTGTGGGCACTTTTGAGACCTTAAGTCGACCCCTTTGGGTAAACCTACAGCCCTAAAATTTTCTACAGACAAGGATTACATATCAAAGTTATACCTAGCGCAGTTTGAGACTCATCAGAATTATCACTTCCAAATTATAGGGCAAAATATGTGAAAAGTATAGCAAAAAATCCCTAAGTGGGGGTATTTATGGGCCTCAAACATAATTTTCTCCTCAACTTAAAGTCATGATTTTCGGCACATGTACTAAGAACATATTAATGTGTTGTCAGGTAAAATTTCAGCCAGCTGAGCATCATAGTTTGTGACCTACAGGGCTCTAAGTGGCCAAAAGTCCAATTTCTGACCTTAAGGTGGCCATAAGTTCTTTTTTACTGGGAGTTTAAGGTCACCTTAAAATAGGGATCTTCCTTTGGGCACCCTTAACATGTGTACCAAGTTTGAAAAAAAAATATTAATTTGTTTTTGAGTTATCGCGTCCACAAGGAAATTTCTATGGCGGCGGCAGCGGCGGCGGCGCGACGGACCTGAATCCAATATATCCCCGACTTTCGTCTGGGGATATAATAATAAGGGTGAAATAAGGACATTTTAGTGTGACGACCCCATTTAACCTTGAAGCAGGGGTCAAAGGTTAAATTCAACACCTGGAAAAGATTCCCAGGCCACGACTTCCTACAAGTTGTTTTCACATTCTGAAGCTCTAAGAGCAATATTAGGGGAGATATAAGGCCTTTTTAAATAGAATAACCCCGTTTGACATTAAACATGTGATATGGCGACCATTTTCCTTTTAGAACTAGGTCAAATTACTATCAGGCTAGCTTTTCTTGCCATATATCTTTTGTGCAAATTTGATAAAGCTAGCTGGAATGTTTCGAGATTTAGAACAACTTTATGATTTTTAAACAATTGGCTATGGCAGGCATTTTGTTTTTCAAAATGAGGCCAAAATTTTGCAGAGACAGGTTTATGTAGCCATAAACATTCCCTGCAAATTTGATGAAGCTAGCTGGAATATTTCAAGATTTAGAGCACCTTTATGATTTTCAGACAATTAGCTATGGTGGCCATTTTGTTTTTTCAAAATGAGACTAAAATTTTTCAGAGACAGGTTTTCATAGCCATAAATATTCCCTGCAAATTTGGTTAAGGTATCTTCATAAATGAATGAGATATTAAGGTTTATGCAAAACGTGATGGACGGACGCACACACATACGGAGGGCGTTTTATAACCTCCCGACCACGGCCTTCGGCCACAGGCGGGAGATAAAAATGGGGAAAAAATAATTTTTGGGAAAGATTGATAGATGACACTGTGGATATCTTGGAGGTCAAAAATTTCATCGCAATCCATTTATCTTGCACCGTTTCTGAGATATTTAAGAATTTTCATTTTTATCGGTAAGAAAATCGTGGCATTTACCCCATTTAGTTAATAAGTCAACTATGTTACATCTGACCACTTCCAAAAGTTAATAATTTCCAGACATCTATATAACAAACCTACTTGCCAAATTTCATGTGAATAGGTGAAGTATCTGGAAAAGCACACCCCTTTGAAAAACATGTTTTTGGTCACATGACTTATCTCGACTGGTTGAAATGTCATGACACCATATTTAGAAATTTTCCTACCACATCCATGTATTAAATTGGAAGAGAATCCGCCCAGTGGTAGCCAAGCCATAAGCAATAGAAAATGTGAGAGTTGGTGGACCCTCGCTCTCTCCCCTAAATACACACAAGCGTCCCTTGTGGGACAATCAATGAAACATGCAATGGTGTTCTCAGGCTTCAGGTAATGGATGTTAATATAAATGAAACATGCAATGGTGATCTTAGTTTACACTTAACGTCAACATTGTTGGAGGCTCTTGAAAATGACATTCTATCAACTCATGATATTATTAAAAAGTATGAATATATGAAATATTTTTTATTGAGAAAAGCCAAGAACATTGATAAAATCTGCCAGAATCTGGTATTTTACCAAAATAGGTGGCCTTTTACGATCTACAATATTTTATAAAATCTTAAATGAAACTTGGACAAAACTTTCATATCTGTTATTGAATACATCAACAACCACTTAGTCTGGTACATACTAAATCAAACTGCTTGGTTAACATTAACAACTAGACCTAACGCATTGGAAAACCGATGCAAATTTTAGCCAACAGAAAGACAACTCATCAAAGCCAGTGAACCATCATTTGACCTTAAAGGAGGGGCTCAAGGCCAAATCTGACCACATCACAAAATTCTCAGCCAATGATTTCCTACCATTTGGTTTCACATTGGAAACCTTTAGGACCAATACTAAGCATGTCATAAGCACGTCTAAGTTTGGCTATCTTCGTTTGACCTTGAAAGAGGAGTTAAAGGTTGGTTTCACATGCCAAACCTCTAGGATCAATAAGGGAGATATAGGCACTTTTAAAGTCCGTCACATGGGGTACTTTGACACTTCATGGACGACCTTGCGAGCATGTAGAGGACATGTACATCTGTTATACATATCACCTATGAAAAGATTCAACGTTCTACTTACGAGAACCAGCTAGTAGCAAAACGTAGATAATTTTCAAAGAAATGCCTGGGGCGGCCATCTTGTTTTTCAGAATGAGGCTAACTTCAGTCACAGAGAAGCTAACATCCCAATGAAGATACCCTGCAAATTTGGTGAAGCTAGCTGGTGTAGTTTCCTGTTGAGAGCGTTAATTGAAAATCTATCTATACTTGGTGGCTGCGGCCGCATAGCAAATGCTAAACCAAAGTATCCACCGGAAGCAGTAACTAGAGAGAGCAGTTTTCTATTCATACCCTACTTTTGAAAACAAAACCACCAGAGTGGTATGATCTCCCGCCGGTCATTAAACATTAAATGATATAAAACAAGCAATCAGTGCCCATGAACGGGCTCTGTGTCAGCTGACTGTGTGTTTTGAGTTTCAGAGAAGAAGTGACAGAAGAAAAGGACACAAAAGTTGTGCTCTGGAAATGGTGTTCAGAAGGAAAGTAAGAAGGTAACAGTTAAGGTGTAAAAAGTAAGTTAAAAACATATTTAAACAAAACAAGACCACTGCTGCAGTATGTATCTCCCGCCGAGCATTACAGGGGAAGAAATACCTTTTCCAAGATATTCACAATATTTCATTTTCCGCTAAAATCCAAGGTGGTCGCCAAAACTGGTGAAAACTGAAAAATTTCCCATAGGCACAGAATACTGTTGTACTACCCTGTGGGTCAAAAATTCGCTCGAAATCGCTCTATCTCTTACCACGTCGAAGATATTTTCAATGTTTTATTTTCCCACTAAAATCCAAGATGGCCGCCAAAAGTGGCGAAAACTGAACTTTTTCCCCTTTGCATAGGATACTCTTGTATTACCCTGCGGGTCAAAATTCGCTCGAAAACGATCTATCTGTTACGGTTTTTGAGATACTCACACTTTTACATTTTCCGCTAAAATCCAAGATGGCAGCCAAAAGTGGCGAAAATTGAAATTTTTCCTTTTTGCATAGGATATTCTTGTACTAGCCTGTGGGTCAAAAATTCGCTCGAAATCGCTCTATCTTTTACAGTTTTCGAGATATTCACACTTTTTCATTTTCCCGCTAAAATACAAGATGGCCGCCAAAAGTGGCGAAAATTGAAATTGAAATTTTTCGCCTTTGCATAGGATACTCTTGTACTACCCTGTGGGTCAAAAATTCGCTCAAAATTGCTCTATCTCGTACGGTTTTCGAGATATTAACACTTTTTTATTTTCGCAAAAATCCAAGATGGCTGCCAAAAGTGGCGAAAATTGAATTTTTCCCCTTTGCATAGAATACTCTTGTACTACCCTATGGGTCAAAAATTTGCTCGAAATCACTCTATCTCTTACGGTTTGCGAGATATTTGTGATTTTTCACATTTTCACTAAAAGTAGCAATAAAGTAGCCATTACTCACTTGTACATTGAGCAACAGTTGTGAAACTTAAATATGTTACACTTCACAAAAAAGTAGATGAACAACATATTTGAGAGAAATTGTGTAGCCGCAATACTTTTGAAGATATAAGCCATTTACTCATTATGGTTATCATTAAAAATTGACAAAGTAGCTATTACTCACTTAGCTTTGGAGATACACTTTCAAACTACTGACCATGTTGTAACTGTGGAGAAAGTAGCTGAACAACATATTTGAACAAAATAGTCTAAATGCAATAGTTTGAGAGTTATAAGTCATATAATTATATTAGGTAAAAGTGCAATTACTCACTCAAAAGTAGGCCAAAGTTCACCAAACCCCAAAAATATTGAAGAGCGTAAAAATTCATTAGGACAAGTAATTTACCAAAAATGTGTAACTGTAGTAGTTTCAGAGAAAACTGCGTGACACACGCATGGACGCACACACATGGCGCAAATTACAATCTCCCGCCTGAGAGCGGGATTAGATTATTAGATTATATTAATCTAATAGGGGGGTTGGTTGCATGCAAGCTGCCCAAAAATACATGGTCTATAGTGATAGCAATATGTCTCATCATTACAGTTAACTTAATTTACATGCTAAATTCTAAGTAGATCTATGCACATACTGGTTTGCAGTTATCTGTAGAATATTCAAGGTCCATTGTTATTATCTCAAACTACAGTAATTTACCAGGAACTGGAAAATTTAACTGGATATACATAATTTATTGTACTCATGTGGACAATACCATTGTCTACACTTTTTGGAGAGATAAAGCAGATCAGCCAGAGCATTTGAGCCAGACAAAAAAAACCAAAAAAAAAAACCAGCATGCATTAAAACCAAACTTCTAACAAACCTTATGTCTTTACAAAAAAATAAATGATAAAATTTATAAGTTTCAATGACAAGAAATTGCAAATTTAATAAGTAAATTAAATTTTTATAAGTTAATAACTTAATACCCTATCCAATGGACAATTGCTATTCCGGTCGGCGCAGACCGGCCTGCCAAACGTCAGAAAAAGATGTCCTGTGTTTCCACCGGCCGGCCGGTCCCTGCTACTAGTGCACTCGCCAGATGGCGTGTCATACTTCCTTCCTTTCTAGACAGCATGACATCATAGCATCTTTTTCGTTGTCTAAACCTATTAGACCCCTAGTAAGCTGATAGCGGGGTCGGTGGGAGGGTCTTGTGTGTCCATTGGATAGGGTATTAACTTAAAAAAATTTAATTTACTTATTAAATTTGCAATTTTATTGCGTTAATACATCCTATCCAATGGACAATTGCTGAATAACTACCGCTTGGATGGCGGGTAAGTTACTAGGGACTTAGATGAACTCATAACAGAACTAACACAAAATTTCTTCCAGGCCTGGGTCGACCTTGAGGTCAGGAACCCTTAAGGCCAGAGTCGGTCAGTAGAAACCGGCCATCCGGTCCAACCGATTCCCCCCCCCCTTTTTACAGACCTGCTCTGAGTTAGGAAGAGAGGGGCGACTTCAGTCCTATAGGAAGTAGGAATAAACCTCCCGAAGGAAGCAAAACACAGTTTTTTTTTGTTTTTTTTATTGTTTTTTTATATATATTTACACTATTTACATATGTACATAATCTCCTTTATTGTTGGGCTACTTGTGGATCTGCTGAGCAGCCACCACAGGTCCCAGATGGTAGAGCTCTGAGTCAGCCCATGCCACATCCTTCAGATAAAATTGTGTGAAGGTATTATGTGACTTCCAATGGCAGGCTGACAAGATCTGTTCCAAGGAGACTCCCGACTGGAAGGCCTTGGAAGCAGCAAAGGCCCTGACATCATGGGCTTTGACCTGATGCAAGGTGTGGGCCTCTTGGTCTGAGAGCTCATAACATAGGATCACAGTCTGTTTGATCCATGAGGAGATAGTGGCAGGTGAGATGTCCTTGTCGAACCCTTTCTTGAAGGAGACAAAAACCAACTCCTTATTCTGCCTGAGGTCCTGTCCAAATAGTAGCGTAATGCTCTGACCGGACATAGGGACCTGTCAGACTTGAGGGACCTACCCAGAGTTGGGGCCAGGGCTGGTATAACCACTGGGGCCACACTGTCTGGACCCTCTTTGGCCAGCTGGTTCTTGGACAGAAAACTGGGTGATGGGTACAGGGACACCTTTGACCAGTCAGATTGGTGCCTGATATTTTTGTTTTGCCAAGCATGAATCTCACTTCTGCATTTGCCCGAACCAAGGGCTAAGAGGAAAACTGTCTTGAAGGTTAAATGCTTCAAAGACGCTTCTTTAATTAGCTCAAAAGGAGTCTTTGTCAGCTGGTGTAAAACCAGAGATAGGTTCCAGGAAGGGATACCCCTTCTACCCTTGGGTCTGTCTCTATGGAAGCTATCCAAGAGACGAGTGAGATTTTCATCTTTGCTGATGTTGAGGGTTGAACTTCCCAGTTTATCAGCAATGGCCGATCTGTAACCATCAATGGTGCTGGGCTATAACTTCCTGTCCTCAAAAAGGTACATGAGGAAGTCAGCAACTGACTTTACAGGGGTGTTCTGAAGTCCACCTGATTAGTGATGCACCACTTTGTAAAAATGGTCCACTTTGCCTCATAGACAGATCTGGTTGATCCTCTTTGAGCAGCCTCAATCCTTGCTGCCACTGCTTCAGAGAAGCACTACTCTTTGATTGCTGAGGCTCTAGGAGCCATGCATGGAGATTTAAGTTTGTCAGATTTCTGTGAGGGATCTGATTGAAGGGTTGTGTCAACAGATTTGGCAGGCTCAGTGGGATCTGACTGGACATGGTCACTAGATCCCAAAACCAAGGCATGTTGGGCCACCCCGGAGCAATCAGAATGATTCTCTTGCAAGGGGAGTCCTGTAACTTCTGCACCACTTTGCCTAAGATGGCTGTTGGTGGAAAGGCGTATGCGTCCAGATCCTCCCATGGCATACTGAGTGCATCCACTGCTACTGCCAAGGAGTCCGGTACTGGTGACACGAACTGAGGTAACTTGTTGTTGAACCTCGTGGAAAAATAGATCTATCTGAGGTCGGTGCCACCTGCTGCATATAGTTTGGAAAACCTCTTGAAGAAGGGACCATTCTGTTTGAATGGTCTGGCCTAACCTGGATAGCTTGTCGGCTACCACGTTCAGCCAGCCTGGAATGTGTCAGGCTCTGAGAGTTACTTGATGTCTGGTACACCAGGTCAAGATCCTCCACAGTAGAGCACAGAGTGTGCCCGATCTCATGCCTCCTTCCTTGTTTATGTATGACACTACTGTAGTGTTGTCGGTTGCCACAAGTACTATCTTGTAGGCACAGAGGCTTTGGAACTCTTTTAAGGCTAGAAACACTGCCTTTAGTTCTAAATAGTTTATATGCAGCTTGCTTTCTGGTAGTGACCAAATCCCTCTTGTAGTGTGCTCGTTTAAGTGAGCGCCCCACCCTTCTTTTGATGCGTCTGTAAAGATTTGCAGAGCATGTTTTACCGGGTGTAATGGTTGGCCCGTAAGGACGTTGTCTTCCTGTAGCCACCATTGTAAATGAGGGTGCAGGGAACTGGGAATTGGGATCACCTTTTCTAGTGATTCTGGTATTCTCCAGTGCCTTTTGAGATGCCACTGTATGGCCCTCATGTGTAACCGGCCTAGGTGAACTTGCTTCTCTGTGGCTGTCAGTAAGCCTATCAGGGACATGAACTGCCGGACCAGACAGGCCGGTAGTACCAAGATTTCCAATATCTTGCCTAAAGACTCTGCCACCGGTCTAGAGTCGGTTGGACCCGACCAGTCTTGAGGTCGAACTGGTAACCTACAAAATCGAAGATTTGTTTGGGTTCCAGTTCCGACTTGTCCAAATTCACTAGACAGCCTAATTTTTGGCATATTTTTATCAGAATTTGTGTATGCTGGAGACAGGCCTGGTAGGATCTGGCTCTCACCAACCAGTCGTCTAGGTACTGGCGGATCCTTATACCCTTGTGTATTGCCATCAGTTTCACCTCCTTTGCCACTACAGTGAACTCCAAGGGTGCTGTGGACAGACCAAAGGGCAGTGCTTTGAATTGGTATGTCTGACCCTGGACATGAAATCTCAGATATTTCCTGGACTGTTCCTGTATAGGGATATGGAAGTAGGCATCCTTGAAGTCGATTGAGGTAACCCACTCCCCCTGCTGGAGTGATGTTCTGATGGTTTCCGGTGTCTCCATTTTGAATTTCTCCGCCTTGAGGAAAAGATTTAGTTTGCTCAGATCTAGGATAGGTCTCCACTTGTTGTTTGGCTTTGGGACTAAAAATAGTCGGTTCAAAAACCCCAGGGACATTTGGTTGTGTACCAGCTCCACTGCGTTCTTGTCTATAAGCTGATGCAATGCCTCCAACAGGTAGCTGTTCCTGTGGGGATTGGCATAACAACTTATGACTGTCGGAAACCTTCTGAGTTTTGGCCGGTTCCGTAACGAAAGGGTATAACCCTCCCTCAAGATTTGAAGCACTTTGGGACCGGCCCCCAGATCCAGCCAAGTTTGCCAAAATTTTTGAAGTCTGGCCCCTACAGGTAGATTTAGGGCAGCATTTCTGACATTTGAAACAGTATTGATACAAGACAATTGAGTGACACAAGAAACACTTTTCACCGATTTTAATTTGCATTTTAAGTAATGACAATCTGCTGGCCCGGGACTTAAATTTTTTTTTTTGCGATTGCCCGGGCGCAGAAGTGGCAGTGAGAACAACAGGAGATTTTACAGTTAAAATGTCTCTTGTCTGTGCTTGTGGAGTGCTCCCGGCCAGCAGTCGTGTCTGCAACTTGGTCATACAATAATTGTCATTTGTACGACTGCTGGCCCTTGGCAGGTCGTGAGGAGTAAGAGGCAGTGCGACCTTTCCCTTTCTTGAATTGCTTCCTGCCAATTGTTTTCCAGGCTGGCTTGTCTGACCTTGATTCCTTGGTGACCGACCTCTTGTCCGGATGTTCATATGGATGATACCGACCCTTACTGGGAGCAGATCCAGAGTGTCCCTTTGCTTCAAACTGAGCAATGTCTTCTTCTGCTCGTTTGATGGTGGAGTCGGGGAACAAGGTTGAAAGATGTAGAGGTGCTGTCCTCAGTGCTGTGAGTGTGTCCGGTTTGATACTGGTTCTGAGATGACTTAAGTATGCATCCCGGCGGACTAAGGTCAAGTTTCCCATTGTTATGAAAACAAACTTGGATAAGTGTTCCATAGATTTGGCAGCCGCCTGTGTGATGCTGGAGTTGAAGTCTAACAGGTAGTGCAACTCATCAGCAGCCGGTGACCCCTTGGCAGACCCTTTCCCCTTGCTCTCAGCCTTCAAACTTTTCAGTTGATCATTCATATTCTGCTGGACCCTAAACAGGCACCGATTGAAGCTGGCTGCCTGGTTACATATGACAGAGGCTTCTCTGGCCGACCTCTCCCATCTGTGCAGTGTTTCCCGAGATATCCTGCGAGAGGCTGGGGGTGTAGATGAGAGTCCAGTGTATCTAGCAATACGACTGTAGCTGCTATTAAGTTTTGAAGCGTCAGTACACCATGTCGACACCTTGGATGGATCTGTCTTGGGGTCGGTGTGGAGACCATACCATTTGGTCTGTGATCTTGCCGGCCTGAGGAAAACATCTTTAGCCAGGCCACCGGCCTCTGAGCCACGGGAAGGGTAACCCTCAGCTAATGTCAAATTCAACTTCCCCAGTTTTTTACACAACCACTCCTCAGTGGGCATTTTAACTGACGCCTTGCCTGGAATAACAGTCTTTGGTCCGGCGAATGGATTGTCGTCTGAGGTGGCTGTTGTGTTATCTACCTCTGGAATATGGGACCAACCCATATAAGAGCGAATGCCCTGCATTGTTTCGTTCTTCGGAAACTGGTTGATCCTGGTTGGCTACAGTCTGATCCAGATCCTGACAACTCCCCTTCTTCAGTGTACAAATCCAAGGGAGGTCAGTCAGACATGGCACTACTGGCATCTGAGGAGAGGCTAGATATGCTGTCCCTTCTTTGCCTGTGTAGAGCAGGGGAGCCGGTGTCAGCAGGCTCAGACGATAAAGGTCGGTCGGCAGCAGAAGGTCGGTGAGCTTCCCATTTACCAGTGGACTGTGTCTGGGCTGAAGGGTCGGTACCAGTGTCCACTGCCGGTGTAGGTTGGTTGGCTCTAGTTTGACTGGCAGGCTGATGCACAATAGCAGAGGAGCCCTGTCCAGGAAACTTTGTCGTTGAGGTCTGAAGGCTGGTTTTAGTTTGACTGGCCGGCTGATGCTTACTAGCAGAGAAGCCTGTACCAGGAAACTTAGATGATGTCTGTCGGCTAGTCACTGCTTTACTGGTCGGCTGATGCTTTTCAGCAGAGAAGCCATATCCAGGAAGCGTAGCTGAAGTAGAAGGTCGTATAAACGGCTCAGACACATTCTCTACAGTGGATGGAGGTGAATGGGTCAGTGTTACCTTCACGTTAGCAGAGAAGGTCGGTTCAAAATTCTTGGCCAAAATCAAGGCTTCCAAACGGCTGAACCGTTCCGACCACTTGTTGTCCAATTCTGCTATTCTAGAGTCAGCACTAGTTTGACTTGGTGGTTTGGAAGCTTTTGAAGAGGGAGACTTTTCTTTCTTAGTGACTTTCTTAGTGTCTTTCTTAGGCTTCTTATCAGGAGGCGGGGCGGAAACGGGAGATTTTACAGATCCCTGCTTGTCCACAGCCCCAATAACAGACACGTTAGACGGGTCTACTAATTCTTCACTATCTTCGGGAGGGGGGGTGCCTCAAGTTTCTTTTGCCTCCCGTTTTTCCTTTTTCAATCTATAAGAAGGGGTAGCCAGTTGTTGACGTTGCTCACTGGTGAAAGTTTTACATATCTGGCAATCAGAAGACTGAGGGTTTTCTACACAAAAATCCGTACCCTTACCCTTCTCTCTGCAGCGGGCACAATGAGTGTCAAAATTAGCCATAGCGTGTCCGCAGCTCCCTCTACGTTGGCCAGGAGAAGACATGATGTGTCTGATATATGTTGAAAACAAATAAACTGACGAATAAATCAAAATGGCTGATAAAAACTGAAGAAATCTTCTCATATTAAATTTCCGTGTGCACTAGTTCGCGCCAAACAAAAAAGATGCTATGACGTCACGCTGTCTAGACAGGAAGGAAGTATGACACGCCATCTGGCGAGTGCACTAGTACTAGGGACCAGCCGGCCGGTGGAAACACAGGACGTCTTTTTCTGACATTTGGCGGGCCGGTCTACGCCGACCGGAATAGCAATTGTCCATTGGATAGGATGTATTAATGCAATAAAATATCAGTTTTTTATATAAACAAGCAATAATTTGTAAGTAATCACTTTTAAATAATTTGTAAGCAATCACTTTTAAATTTTGAGCAGATTTTGTTAATGTGAAGAAACAAGTAATAAGCAGCTCAAGTGGATTTTTCATGGTAACTTAAGATCAGAATTCACAGAAGGAAATTTTTTTTTCCTGAAACTAAGTCCGAAGTGTGTGGTTATTTATTATTTTTCAAAGATACACTACGATACTGATACTCTAATTGTAAGAATCTAAATTAACCATTGGCTGAGTAGAAACTAGCATGAGATGCCCGTATCCCACAGCATGGGGAAATAATTTCAACACCATGAGATACAGAAGTAGTGAAACAGTACAAAGATGGGGATACTTTCAGGGCATTGTCAGTTATATAAAGCTCCAAATTATGTTTAAATAGAGAAAATAACATCTCAGAGAAAGAAACTGTATGTAAAGATAAAGTATTAAAACAAGACAATTCAATAGCTAGATGACAGCATTAATCAGTACACTAAAAATTACGAAGCTGTAAACTTATAAATTGGAGAATAGCTGTTAACGGAAAAAGCACAATTATGTAAAAGTGCATATAATAATCAGTTGCAGTAATCCATATATCTTGTCATAAGAGAAAGATGTCTCAAATATGGAAGGTCAACACACTTTGGCAGACCCAAAGTTAAAGGTCACACCATGCTGCACACCTACACCCCCTAACCAATTTCCCTACGAAGTGTCAACCTTCTATACCTTATGGAATCAAAGGAATAAACCCAGGCAAGATTTTAATACTCATGGTCACTATGACAAGGTCTAAGGTCAAATCAAGGTCAGACCATAACATTGCACACCTACAACCCCCAACCAATGTCGCGACCAAGTATCAACTTCCCGCGCCTTTCGGTTTCCGAGATATACCCCGCACAAGATTTTATAGGTCAAGGTCACTACAGCAAGGTCAAAGGTCAAATCAAGGTCGCACTATGATGTTGCACACCTACATCCCCTAACCAATGTCCCTACCAAGTATCAACCTCCTACACCTTACTATTCCCGAGATATAGCCCGGACAAGGTTTTATAGATCAAGGTCACTACGGCAAGGTCAAAGGTCAAATCAAGGTCATACCATGATGTTGTACATCTACAACCCCCACTAATGTCCCTACCAAGTATCCACTTCCAACACCTTACAGTTTCCGAGATATAGCCCGGACAAGATTTTATAGGTCAAGGTCACTACGGCAAGGTCAAATCAAGGTCACACCATGACGTTGCACACCTACACCCCCTAACCAATGTCCCTACCAAATATCAACTTCCTACACCTTACGGTTTCTGAGATACAGCCCAGGCAAACTTTTTCCTGCCACCTGCCCGCCCATCCTGACACCATGGGTGAAAACAATACCCTGACAGCCCCTAAGGGCTGTTGGGTAAAAACTGACACTACAAATATTTTAGTTACTAATGAACATAAGTTGTTTGTGGAAATTTTTTTTGGAAATATGCTTTTCTACACTTCCACAAAATTCTTACTCTTACAAATTTTCTTATTCTATCAATTTTCTCTAAAATTGGTATACATTAAACCTTTCTAAGCAGAACTGATGATTAACATGCCCTTTCGAGTGAAAATATGTATTATTTCCTTTGCAGCCTTTCCCATTAATATTTAACTCTGTTATAAACATTCTTTTACACACAAATACATTTATGTTCATCATTGTTTTTCATGTTGTATATAATACACTAAACTGAATTACTGCTCTGGTCCCTTTAGAGTGTAGCAGGGATGGGTCAGTGGTGGCAGTATCTTGGTATCAAGAGCATTTTCTCAAATTCTGTGATGACATTTTAAAACTGCCATCTCACTTTTCAATACTAATAATTGATGGAAAACATAAAACAGTAGACACAAACCCTAAATCTGCAGAAGTTATAAACTTTTATCTTATATTTCTGCATATTTGGAGACTTTTCCCGATCTATACATTTTTGATACCAATCCATCCCTAGAGTGTAGTAGTACCTCAGTCCACAACTGTTGAAGCTTTCTGAAACATGGAGTCATCTTTTGCTGTGAGACTCAATTTTTCCAATCTAACCTAAACCTTTGCTTCTATACTTTCAATAATTAAAACTAGACCTAGCGCATCGGAGAACTGATGCAAATTGTATCCACCAGAAGAAAACTCACCAAAGCCATTCTAACATCGCTTAACCTTGAAGGAGAAGCCCAAGGTGAAATCTGACCATATCAAAAGATTCTTACCCATGATTTCCTATAGGTTGGTGTGACACTGCAAACCTCTAGGAATACGAATAAGCAAGATATAAACACTAATTTTGGCAATCCTCATTTGACCTTGAAGGAGGGGTCCAAGGTCAAATCCGACCACACCAAAAGATTCCCAACCCATGATTTCCTATAGGTTGGTTTACCATCCCAAACCACTAGGACCAATAATAAGCGAGTTATAAGCACTTTTAAGTTTGACTATCCCCGTTTGACCTTGAAGGAGGGGTCCAAGGTCAAATCCGACCACACCAAAAGATTCCCGGCCCATGATTTCCTATAGGTTGGTTTACCATCCCAAACCTCTAGGACCAATGATAAGCGAGTTATAAGCACTTTTAAGTTTGGCTATCCTCGTTTGACCTTGAAGGAGGGGTCCAAGGTCAAATCCGACCACACCAAAAGATTCCCAGCCCATGATTTCCTATAGGTTGGTTTACCATCCCAAACCTCTAGGACCAATAACAAGAGGAGAGTGCCCGTGAACGGGCACTGTGTCAGCTGACTGAATGTTTTTGATTTGTGATGGTGATAATGAGAGGAAAGCATAATTATCAGGGAAAGGGCTGTACAGAAATACAGTAAATGGTAACTGAACAGCATGTTCGAAAGATATTCCGAAGCTGACAGAAGAAAAGGACAAAAAAGTTGTGCTCTGCAAATGGTATTATGAAATAAAGTAACAAGGTAATTGTTTAAGAGTAAAAAGTAGGTTAAAACTATTTAAAGAAATACTATAAATGCAATATCCTCGTTCGACCATGAAGAAGGGGTCCAAAGGTCAAATCTGACCATACCAAAAGATTCCCAGCCAAAGAATTTAGGATGGTTTACCATCCCAAACCTCTCGGACCAATAATAAGTGAGTCATAGGCACTTTTTAAGTTTGGCTATCCTTGTTTGACCTTGAAGGAGGGGGTCCAAGGTCAAATCCGACCACACAAAAAAATTCCCAGCCCATGATTTCCTGTAGCTTGTTTACCATCCCAAACTTGTAGGACCAATAATAAGCGAGTTCTAAGCAATTGTAAGTTTGGCTAATCCTCAATTGACCTTGAAGGAGGGGTCCCAGGTCAAATCTGACCACACCAAAAGAATCCCAGCCCATGATTTCCTATATGTTGGTTTACCATCCCAAACCTCCAAGACCAATAATACGCGAGTTATAAGCACTTTAAGTTTGGCTATCTTCGTTTGACCTGGAAGGAGGGGTCTAAGGTCAAATCCGACCACACCAAAAGATTCCCAGCCCATGATTTCCTAGAGGTGGGTTTTCCATCCCAAACCTCTAGTACCAATAATAAGCGAGCTATAAGCACTTTTAAGTTTGGCTACCCTCTTTTGACCTTGAAAGAGGGGTCCACGGTCAAATCCGACTACACCAAAAGAATCCAGGCCCATGATTTCCTATAGGTTGGTTTACCATCCCAAATCTCTAGGACCAATAATAAGCAAGTTATAACCACTTTTAAGTTTGGCTATTTTTGTTTGACCTTGAAAGAGGGGTCCAAGGTCAAATCCAACCACACCAAAAGAATCCAGGCCCATGATTTCCTATAGGTTGGTTTACCATCCCAAACTTCTAGAACCAATAATAAGCGACTTAAAAGCACTTTTCATGACTGATAAAGAAACGCCTGTGGCGGCCATGTTTTTTTTTTTTTTTTCAAAATGAGGACCCAAATATTTCCAGTCAAGATTTTATAATGAGGAACATATCCTGCTGTCCGGTGGATACAACTAAATACTCTAAATGCAATACTTTTGAAGTTATAAGTGATTTACTCAACAGCGATAATCTAAAAGTAGCTATTACTCAGCTATGCCATGAGCTACAGGTCTAAAATTTTACTATGTTATAGCTGACCCAAAAGTAGCTGAATAACATATACAAACAAATTATTGTAAATGCAATAGCTTTCAAGTTATATGTGATTTACTCAACAGTGATAACCTGAAAGTAGCTATTACTCAGCTATGCCATGAGCTACAGGTCTGAAATTTTACTATGTTATAGCTGACCCAAAAGTAGCTGAATAACATATACAAACAAATTACTGTAAATGCAATAGTTTTCAAGTTATAAGTGATTTACTCAACAGTGATAACCTGAAAGTAGCTATTACTCAGCTATGCCATGAGCTACATGTCTGAAATTTTACTATGTTATAGCTTACCCAAAAGTAGCTGAATAACATATACAAACAAATTACTGTAAATGCAATAGTTTTCAAGTTATAAGTGATTTACTCAACAGTGATAACCTGAAAGTAGCTATTACTCAGCTATGCCATGAGCTACAGGTCTGAAATTTTACTATGTTATAGCTGACCCAAAAGTAGCTGAATAACATATTTACACAAAATGCTCTAAATACAATACTTTTCAAGTTATAGATGATTTAGTGTTGAGTAAAAACCTCAAAGTAGCTATTACTCAGCTATGCAATGAGCCACTGGTCTGGAATTTTACTATGTTATAGCTGACCCCAAAATAGGTGAATAACATATGAAAGTAAATACTCTAAATGCAATACTTTTCAAGTTATAAGTGATTTACTCAACAGTGATAACCTAAAAGTAGCTATTACTCAGCTATGCCATGAGCTACAGGTCTGAAATTTTACTATGTTATAGCTGACCCAAAAGTAGCTGAATAACATATTTACACAAAATTCTCTAACTGCAATAGTTTTCAAGTTACAAGTGATTTTACTCATGATGTAAGTTACTGAAAAGTCCAAAAGTAGCTATTACTCGCTTAGCTATTGAGATAGACACCCAAGTTACTCACCATGTTGTAGCTATGGAAAAAGTAGCTGAATAACATATTTAAAGAAAATGCTCTAAATGCAATACTTTTCAAGTTATAAATGATTTAGTGTTGAGTAAGAACCTCAAAGTAGCTATTACTCAGCTAAGCAATGAGCCATTGATCTGGAATTTTACCATGGTATAGCTTACCCCAAAATAGGTGAATAACATATGAAATTAAATTCTCTAAATACAATACTTTTCAAATTATAAGTGATTTACTCAACAGTGATAACCTAAAAGTAGTTATTACTCAGCTATGCCATGAGCTACAGGTCTGAAATTTTACTATGTTATAGCTGACCCAAAAGTAGCTGAATAACATATACAAACAAATTACTGTGAATGCAATAGTTTTCAAGTTATAAGTGATTTACTCAACAGTGATAACCTGAAAGTAGCTATTACTCAGCTATGCCATGACCTACAGGTCTGAAATTTTACTATGTTATAGCTGACTCAAAAGTAGCTGAATAACATATACAAACAAATTACTGTAAATGCAATAGTTTTCAAGTTATAAGTGATTTACTGAACAGTGATAACCTGAAAGTAGCTATTACTCAGCTATGCCATGAGCTACAGGTCTGAAATTTTACTATGTTATAGCTGACCCAAAAGTAGGTGAATAACATATGAAAGTAAATACTCTAAATACAATACTTTTCAAGTTATAAGTGATTTACGCAACAGTGATAACCTAAAAGTAGCTATTACTCCGCTATGCCATGAGCTACAGGTCTGAAATTTTACTATGTTATAGCTGAAACAAAAGTAGCTGAATAACATATTTACACAAAATTTTCTAAATGCAATAGTTTTCAAGTTACAAGTGATTTTCCTCATGATGGAAGTTACTGAAAAGTCCAAAAGTAGCTATTACTCACTTAGCTATTGAGATAGACACCCACGTTACTCACCATGTTGTAGCTATGGAAAAAGTAGCTGAATAACATATTTTAATAGTGCATGATTTCATGAATTTTATTACATTAAAAATTATTTTAAAAATTAATAAAAAAAAAATTATGACAGATCCAGGTCTTATATTCATACAAGGTACTCTACTAGTGGCCTATTACATCTATGCAAGATATGAGAAAAATCCCCGCAATAGTGAATGAGAAAATTGTGATCAAGTGTTGAAATTTTCACACTTTGGGTGGGGGTACCTCACTTGTAATGGCTCTGGCAAACAGACGAACAGACAGATCTGCATGAATTTTACGATTTATCATCCTCGATAGTTAAGGTATCTTTTAAAAAAAACAGCATGTCTCTGGGTCTTGTAGTTTTGGAGAAGAAGTTTGTCACGCGGACGCGTACGCGTACACAGACGCGGACGCCGCAGAGTGATGCCATAATGTCAGCTGACTGACAAGTCAGCTGACATAAAAAAACAGCACGTCTCTAGGCCTTGTAGTTTTGGAGGAGAAGTTGTTCACGCGGACGCGTACGCGTGCGCCCATGCCGCAGAGTGACGACATAATGTCAGCTGACTGACAAATCAGCTGACATAATAAGAGAGTTATAAGCATTTTTAAGTTTGGCTATGCTCTTTTGACCTTGAAGGAGGGGTCCAAGGTCAAATCCGACTACACCAAAAGATTCCCAGCCCATGATTTCCTATAGGTTGGTTTACCATCCTAAACCTCTAGGACCAATAATAAGCGAGTTATAAGCACTTTTAAGTTTGGCAATCCTCATTTGACCTTGAAGGAGGGGTCCAAGGTCAAATCCGACCACACCAAAAGATTCCCGGCCCATGATTTCCTATAGGTTGGTTTACCATCTCAAACCTCTAGGACCTATAATAAGTGAGTTATAAGCACTTTTAAGTTTGGCTATCCTCGTTTGACCTTGAAGGAGGGGTCCAAGGTCAAATCCGACCACATCAAAAGATTCCCAGGCCATGATTTCCTATAGGTTGGTTTACCATCCTAAACCTCTAAATCCTGCGAATTTGAGATCTCTACCTATAATACCCTTTACTCTAGAGGGCCACCAAAAGTCCTTGTTTAAAGTCGAAAAACGCCCGTGGCAGCCATCTTGTTTTTCAAAATGAGGCCAAAAATATTCCCAGGCAAGATTTTATGGCTATGAATATATCCTGCAAATTTGAGAAGGCTAGCTATAATATTTTTTTCATTAGAGCGGTAACGGTGAAATCTCTCTACACACTGCGGCGGCGGCGTAGGCGTAATGAAATCAAATCCATAGTATCCACCGGATGCTATCCGGTGGATACAATAAACTCAACAAATTCAGGAAAAGAGCAAGATTCTATTTCAAATAAGCACAGACAATAGCAGACTACACATATATGATTAGTGTACCACAACATTCACTGATGGAAAATTGACCTTAAAATTGTCCTTGTGTGCTTTTGTTGATAAAATATTGAAATTCAAAATTTGGGCTTTTAAAATTTTTCACTGCCCATGTCATGCAGTTTTGCTGCATTGAAATATTATAGAGTGCAAATGGGCTCATATTCTGGGACAATTAAGTGAGGCTGAAAATTGCTGTGCCTGTGTGAATTATTGAACAGTACAAAGTCTTCATAAACTTAGACGAATAACCCCCATTACTATTGACAATGACATTACTAACTTTTGTAAAATTCACATTTATGGTGGACTCTCGTTTTTCAAACTCCAAACTGAAAGGCTAGCTTAACCAAACTTTTAATAAACTCTGTATCTTAAAATTGTGGTATCTATTGTTGTTTCACTATCTGCTGATTCTGATGGGTGGCAGTAGCTGATTTTAGAAAAATGATCTTATTAACTGAACTGAAACTGTTGTGATATAAAACACCTATGTAGGGCTTTTAGGGATCAAATATCAAGGATCTATAAGAGTAAAAGTGAAATAAGTCTTCACACACCTCATATTATTGTGTGGATTTTGTATCACAATTTACTGGGGATGAGTTGGTAGAAAAAATGTGTATATTTGGAGGTCCCCAATGCAAAACTGTTCCAATTCGGGGACTCTGCGTTATAGTACATCCCAATGTGACAGGAAGAAAAAAGCAGAAACCAAGACATGGCAGTTTTCTCATTCTCAATAAAATAGCATCAGAGATGCCCGTACCCTACAGCCTGGGGAAATAGTTTCAACACCATGACATATAAAATAGCATCAGAGATGCCCGTACCCCACAGCCTGGGGAAATAGTTTTCAATACTATGAGAGATACAACCTAACCAATGTCCCTACCAAGTGTCAACGTTCTACATCTTACCGAATCCAAGAAATAGTCTGGACAAGATTTTAAAACTCTTGGTCAGTATGACAAGGTCAAAGCACAAATCAAAATTGCAGTATGATGTGTCACACCTACACCCCCTATCCAATAACCCTATCAAGTATCAACTTCATACACCTTACGGTTTCCGAGATATAGCCCGGACAAGATTTTATAGGTCAAGGTCACTATGGCAAGGTCAAAGGTCAAATCAAGGTCACCCCTTGACGTTGCACACCTACACCCCTAACCAATGTCCCGCTACCAAGTATCAACTTGCTACACCTTATGGTTTCCGAGATATAGCCCGGACAAGATTTTATAGGTCAAGGTCACTACAGCAAGGTCAAAGGTTAAATCAAGGTCACACCATGACGTTGCACACCTACACCCCCTAACCAATGTCCCTACCAAGTATCAATTTCCTACACGGTAAATATTTTCAAACTCAAGGTCAGTCAGGCAAGGTCAAAGGTCAAATCAAGGTCAGACCACGACGTTGCACACCTACACCTCCTAACCAATGTCCCTACCAAGTATCAACATCCTATGCCTTACGGTTTCTGAGATACAGCCTGGACAAACTTTTTCCAACTGCCCACCCGCCCGGACACCATGGGTGAAAACAATACCCTGACAGCCCTTAAGGGCTGTGGGGTAAAATTTGCAATAGAAGTCCCCAAATACACAAAAATATGGGATAAAAGTATGAAATTTCTTCAGATTTCTGGTTTATTTCCAATATTTTAAGTTTTCCTTGTGTTATATGTGTTGACAAATCAGACGGAGTTTGTCATTTATTTACTAAAACATGGCAACTGAACTCAACAAAATCACTAGAAGAAGCCGCAAATGCACAAAAATATGGGATAAAAGTGTGTAATGTCTTTAGGTTTGGGTTTATTTCCAATATTTTAAGTTTCCCTTCACTAACACATGTTGACAAGTGTAAAATCTCGTCACAGTATTTCAGTAAAATGTTCTCTGAACCGAGACACTGGGGATACCGACCCATTCTATAATTTACAAATCTATGGTATTAACACCACTAGCTGCTAAGGCAATACTCCACTCTGGGTTATCTTATGATAACTCATACTTTAGCTCTGTGTCCCAAAATGTCTGAATAAGCGAGAGTCTACTGTAATTGGGATTTGGAGTGCCTCCATTGACTTTTGCACCTTTTTTAAACAATAGACTTCACAAGCTTAGACCCAGTGTTAAGTTTTTTTGCTTTAGTGGCGCCAGTCCTAAAGTACCAACTTTTAGATATCTATCAATTTGTAGGGATAGTTTAATGTATTACAATAATCACAAAATATTTACCAGAGAGAAACTCCACAACCTTTTCCCAGTCTAAAGTTATACTTTACTCATAGTTCATTTTGTTCACTTCCAAGATCTATTTCAGTATCCCCACCGTAAAAAAGGCACACACAGGGGTAGTAATTAAGGATTCTAGGAATCTCACACAGTTCATGTTGTTTATACTTGAAAGCAAAAATGCTAGGTCTATTACTCGCAGTGGAAGAAAGGCTATTTAAACTCTTTACAAATATTTTCAGTAGCAAGAAATATCATACTGATTTATTTGATTCTGAGATACCGAAAAAAGTTGCTTTCTGGCATATCTCTAATAGAATAGGCCAGGTAACAGCAAGTGAAGTTCTTCACCAGAGTCTGACTACTGGTCAGAGTAGGTGGCCCAAAGATAAAGTATCCCAGAAATTATGAGTGTGAAACAGTTGAATACAAAAGACCAGTATCGATTTAACTTTTGAAGTTATCTGAAAATATGTGATAAATATGCTACTTTTCCTTCAAAATACCAAACATGAGATACCAGGGAGTCTTAATTACTACCTCTGGTCAATTGCGAAACATAATAGGGGCAGAAACTCAAACGACCGTTGCAGGGTTTTTAAAATCCATACTCACCCAGGTGTGCCTCCTCCATCTTTATTCACATTCTGAACGTATCCCATTTTGGTAATTTTTCGACTGAGTCGATGCACCCATCGCTTCTGTTCATCTGGGTTCCCCGCTAAAATGAGAAGTTCTTTTGCAGACTGTGCTTCCATGTTAACTGAAATAAACAAAGACAAATGTTAACCTACTTGTGTATCTTACAACTCAGAGAAGGAGAATTGAGGTTTTTAAGTGCGAGCTCTGGCGAGGCTAGCATATCTAAGAATCAATTTTTTTTTCCTTGTCTCCGGACTTTCATGAATGGTGGTACAGTGGGATGAGTATCTGTCTGTTCACTGAAGTTAAGTGGTAATGAGCTACGTTAGTACTGGGATGGGTTACCGCTTTGGTGTACTAGTTGTGACTGATGGCTTTGCGGCTTACGCTAGTAGACTGAAACCCCTGATTGGACTAATATATTCAAAATTTGCTTTAAAACTTTACAAAGAAACGATTTAATTTGTTTTCAATACAGGACTATTCACAGATTACTCGGAACTAAAGCATATTTGAAAAAGCTAAATATATGTGCCATTTCATCCTGTAATTTTTGCAGCTTGTCTGAAGAGACACTTCTCCATCTTTTTACTTCATGTCCTGTTGTAACAGAATTTTGGAATAGCTTAAAAACTTGGCTCCAGCAAACTTTCGGTCTGTACCTTGAACTCAATTCGCAGTTGATTATATTTGGCGTTCTGGAAAATGATTTAGATTTTTTCCCCAAAAAATTGCATTATTCTGACTGCTAAAAAATTTATTTTTGACAGTGCAAAAAATTCTAAAGTACTGAATTTTAATAGATTTAGAGCCTACTTTAAAAGAATATTTAGTGACCAGGAATATATTGCTAAAATTAATTGTAACACTGAAAAATTCCAGGCAAATTGGTCTGTATTTCACAGACTGAAGAATATTTGAGTATTATTCAGTACGCTTTGCTTTGTATTCCTCTGTGTACATAATATTTCTATTGTGAGAAATTGTGTTTGTGTGCTGATTGATTTTTATTGTTAATGTGTCCAATATATGTGCTAGTTTTGCAATTCTTGTATGCCATTTTGTTTGTACATATGTTACTTAAAAAAGAACTTAAAAAAAAAGAAAAAAAAAAGAAACCCCTTTTGGCTTTGTTTTGAGTACTTATCAACCAGTTACACCAATCGAGTAAAGATTTAAGATTTCCACAAAAATATACATTTCCTATGAAATATTAAAAGAAGTGAAATAAACTAGAAATAGGACGCATCTGTGGCCAGATGCTGGATGTATCCACCGACAAAGGCCAACTAACATAGTTTAGAAGATAAAAAGCATTTTTCGTTAATAAGCAAGCTGAAAGCACTTTTAAGTTTGGCTACCTTTATTTGACCCTGTAGCAGGGGCCCAAGGTGAAGTCTGACCACTTCAAAAGATTCGCAGTCCATGATTTCCTATAAGTCGTTTTCACATTGCAAACCTCTAGGACCAATAATAAGCAGGAGGGGCCCAAGGTGAAATCTGACCACATGAAAAGATTTGCAGCCCATGACTTCCTCTAAGTTGTTTTCATATTAATGAGTTATTTGTGAAATACTGGCTATCTGCAATACTTGTAGAGATAATTCGCATTTACTCATTTTGAGTAGGTGAATAATTAGCTACGGGTCTGAAACTTCACCAAGTGAAAGCTCTCTCAAAAGTAGGCGAATGAGTTATTTGAGAAAAATTGGCTATCTACAATACTTTTAGAGATAATTAGAATTTACTCATTTTCAGTAGGCGAGTAATTACCTACGGGTCTGGAACTTCACCATGTGAAAGCTCTCCCAAAAGTAGATGAATGAGTTATTTGATAAAAAATTGGATATCTGCAATACTTTTATAGATAATTAGCATTTACTCATTTTGGGTAGGTGAATAATTAGCTACAGGTCTGAAACTTCACCAAGTGAAAGGTCTCCCAAAAGTAGGTGAAGGAGTTATTTGACAAAAATTGGCTATCTGGAATACTTTTAGAGATAATTTGCATTAACTCATTTTCAGTAGGCGAGTAATTACCTACGGGTCTGAAACTTCACCAAGTGAAAGCTCTCCCAAAAGTAGGTGAAGGAGTTATTCGACAAAAATTGGCTATCTGCAATACTTTTAGAGATAATTTCCATTTACTCATTTTGAGTAGGTGAGTAATTACCTACAGGTCTGAAACTTCACCAAGTGAAAGCTCTCCCAAAAGTAGGTGAAGGAGTTATTTGACAAAAATTGGCTATCTGCAATACTTTTAGAGATAATTTGCATTTACTCATTTTGAGTAGGTGAGTAATTACCTACGGGTCTGAAACTTCACCAAGTGAAAGCTCTCCCAAAAGTAGGTGAAGGAGTTATTTGACAAAAATTGGCTATCTGCAATACTTTTAGAGATAATTCGCATTTACTCATTTTGAGTAGGTGAGTAATTACCTACAGGTCTGGAACTTCAGCATGTGAAAGCTCTCCCAAAAGTAGGTGAATGAGTTATTTAAGAAAAATTTGCTATCTGCAATACTTTTAGAGAAAATGCAGAATTACTCATTTTTAGTAGGTAAGTAATTTAGCCACAGGCCTAATTTAGACATAAAGCCTACCAATAGAGTACTGTGGTGCACCCTGTAATATACTTTGCAAACTTGAGAAGGCTAATTTTTTTTTTGTTAGAGCGGTAATGGTGAAATCTCTCTACACACTACGGCTATCCAGTGGATACAATGATTTACTCAACAGTGAGAACCTGAAAGTAGATATTGGTAAGCTATGCCATGACATAGAGGTCTGCAATTTCACTCTGTTATAGCTGACCAAAAATTATGTGAATAACATATTTAAACAAAATACTGTAAATGTAATAGTTTTCACGTTATAACTGATTTACTCAACAGTGATAACGTCAAAGTAGCTATTACTCAGCTATGCAATGAGCTACATGTCTGAATTTTTTCTATGTTATAGCTGACCCAAAATTAGGTGAACAACATATTTAAGCAAAATACTGTAAATGCAATAGTTTTCAAGTTACAACTGATTTACTCAATAGTGACAACCTGAAAATAGCTATTGCTCAGCTATGCCATGAGCTATAAGTCTGTAATTTCACGACGTTATAGCTGACCCAAAAGTAGGCGAACAACATATTTTAACAAAATACTCCAAATGCACTATTTTTCAAGTTACAAGTCATTTACTCAACAGTCAGTACCTGAAAATAGCTATTGCTCAGTTGTGCCATGAGCTACAGGTCTGTAATTTCACTATGTTATAGCTGACCCAAAAGTAGCTGAATAACATATTTACACAAATTTCTGTAAATGCAATACTTTTCCAATTACAACTGATTTACTCAACAGTGTGAACTTCAAAGTAGCTATTACTCAGCTATGCAATGAGCCACAGGTCTGGAACTTCACTATGTTATAGCTGACTCCGAAATGGGTCAATAACATATTGAAACAAAATACTCTAAATGTAATACTTTTGAAGTTATAAGTAATTTACTCAACAGTGATAACCTAAAAGTAGCTATTACTCAGCTATGCCATGAGCTACAGGTCTGAAATTTTACTATGTTATAGCTGACATAAAAGTAGCTGAATAACATATTTATACAAAATTCTGTAAATGCAATAGTTTTCAAGTTACAATTGATTTTACTCATGATGGAAGTTACTGAAAAGCCCAAAAGTAGCTATTACTCACTTAGCTATTGAGACAGACACCCAAGTTACTCACCATGTTGTAGCTATGAAAAAAGTATCTGAATAACATATTTTAACAAAATGCTCTAAATGCAACACTTTTCAAGTTATAAGTGATTTAGTGCATGATTTCATGACTTTTAATGCATTTTAGACATTTTTGTCTACCACAGGCCTAATTTAGACATAAAGCCTACCAAAAAGATAGGGTGGCGAGTCCTCTAGCATACCAAGCCACCTGCCAAATATGAAAGAAATCTGGAAAGAAATGTGGACTGTAGGTCGCTAACAAGCAATATTCCACATTTTAGACATTTTTGTCTACCACAGGCCTAATTTAGACATAAAGCCTACCAAAAAGATAGGGTGGCGAGTCCTCTACCATATCAAGTCACCTGCCAAATATGAAAGAAATCCGGAAAGAAATGTGGACTGTAGGTCGCTAACAAGAAATCTCTGCGGACGCGGACGCGGACGAGGGCGCGGACGACGACGATGATGAATCCATAGTATCCCCGCTTCGCGTCGGGGATACACAAAATGCTCTAAATGCAACACTTTTCAAGTTATAAGTGATTTAGTGCATGATTTCATGACTTTTAATGCATTTTAGACATTTTTGTCTACCACAGGCCTAATTTAGACATAAAGCCTACCAAAAAGATAGGGTGGCGAGTCCTCTAGCATACCAAGCCACCTGCCAAATATGAAAGAAATCTGGAAAGAAATGTGGACTGTAGGTCGCTAACAAGCAATATTCCACATTTTAGACATTTTTGTCTACCACAGGCCTAATTTAGACATAAAGCCTACCAAAAAGATAGGGTGGCGAGTCCTCTACCATATCAAGTCACCTGCCAAATATGAAAGAAATCCGGAAAGAAATGTGGACTGTAGGTCGCTAACAAGAAATCTCTGCGGACGCGGACGCGGACGAGGGCGCGGACGACGACGATGATGAATCCATAGTATCCCCGCTTCGCGTCGGGGATACAATTATTTGGGGAGATTCTTTTGGAAATATTTAAAAACTGATGATATGAGGAAGACAAAAAGAATTGTCACTTCTTAATTAAGTATTCTGAATATTTCATTATTCTATTTTTCGATGACTATTTTTTATAGCCAATATTTAAAGCTCATGACATACTTGCCAACGGCACAAGACTTTCTTTAATGACGTGTTCCCATCACATATACCCTACATATATTCTATTGATAACCACATCTGTTAACTTTACAGTTCCAATATTTTTTCTAACTGAATGTATATCTAGAAAATAACTAGAAAAAGGTTTTACAGACTGGCATTTCACACTGAAATAAAAACAAAAATATGCCTAAATTGTGCACACAAAATCTACAGGCTTTGCAGTATAAACATTGTAATAGCAACTGAACAGGAGTAGTGCTCTGAGTTTTCCATCAAATGCAAATGGAAGCTTATTACGAAATGATGAAAAACCCTGATGGTAATCAAACTTTTTAAGCACAAATTTTTTTGGGGGGTGTGTGTGTGTGTTGTTTCTGGACTTTCATGAATAGTGGCATACTGCGATGAGTATCTGTCTCTTCACTGAAGTTAAGAGGCAAAGGGCAAGGTTTGTATTTGGATGGATGACCACCTCAGTGTACTATTCTTGTCTCAGATAGCTTTGAGGCTCACGCTAGTAGACCAGAACCCCTTTTGGCCTTTTTAAAGTAAGTATGTCCCTGACATCAGACCACAAGAATATATCAAGATTTGTTGAACACTGTGTAAAGTAAAACTTTTGTGTAATATAATCAACAAAAGAGCACAGTCAGTGAATTGTCATGTCATGTATCATATTTTTGGATGTGTGCTTAAATTTACTTATTACCTGAGAAACGGTTTGACCTGAAACAGTATTAAAGGAGTGAGTTTAAGTCAAAGTGTAAATTACAAAGATTACTTGAAACTGTAACAAGTTTCACATTTACATATACCAACTTGTTCATTGTGAAAACATTTTACCATTTTTTTAAATGACATATTTGGCTTCTTCATCAATTTCAACAAGTGGTACATTGCATTATTTTATTAAGTAAAACTTGCAAAATAAATCACAACTTCACAGCTTCATGGTGAACGAAAAGTAATAATCAATCTACCGAATACAGCAGTTTTTTTATGATTTTTTTTATAGAATTAATGTGGGAGTTGAGTATTGTTTTCAATGTCTCAACAAGTCATGTTTGAGGCAATGTCTTTTGCCATTCTTGAGTGATTAATAAAACTATTACAGCTTCTTTTTTCACCTGTCAGTGCAGATTGGGGGTGGAATAATTGAGTAATTGCATTACAGGGCATGTGGTTCACAAGTCTGGCATTTAATCACTTTGCTAGCAACTCAGTGGGTGTGGGATTCCAATCTAGCTCATACAAATAAGTGGGATCCACTGAGGGCCAGTACAGGGGGCAGTTTCAAAAAAGGACTTAGCCTGGACTTTGGCCTAAATTTAGGACTTTTGTCTTTAATTCAAGTTAAGTTTCTGGTCTTAGAGTGTTTCACAAAGCTGCTGTAAGTCTACACATTGACTAAGTCGATCTGGGACTAGACTTTACTTTTGTAAGTCAGATTTAAATATGGCCGCTGTAAATTTTCTCACTTCAAAAATCGAATAGCCTAAAAAGTATAGAACAGATATATAGGACACCTCCCTCAATAAGTCTTTGTACATTTTAAAGTAGTTAAAGTTTTCCATTGAAAAACAGCATTTTACCAAAGATAAAATGTGTAAACAAAAGGGATCAAGCTCAAGTTGAGCCAAAAATCAGCTGTTTATACAAAACTTGAGCTGATTTTTGCCTCATCATGATCTTGATCAGTTTTTTTGTGAATATGGCCCCAGAGCCCATGGGCTCAACTAGAATGATATGGCTCCCTCCAGGGAGCTTACAGTTATTTATACTTAACATGAAATTCTATTTAATAGTCTGAGAGTACAATGTAAATACTTTGACTGTAGTTTGTGTCATAATCAAATTTAATGCCTTCTTCACATAACTGTTTGAATCTCAATTTGTGTGTTTTGAATTCATTCAAACAACCATAAAAATATTTCTCACATATTGAAATGGCTCAAAAAGATTGAAAATCATTTATTAAGTGCAGCCATTGTCTGCTAATGAGCTCATTTTGAGGAGGATATTACGTGGGTGAGATCCAATCGGCCTGAATTAATAGAGTACTTTTTACAAGTTACACAAGAAGCCATTTCAACAGATATTTGAAAAGTTGAATTATTTCTTAATATTTAATTTAACCTAAAGTACAATTTTGCAAATTTAATCATTAAATTAAATTTTTATAAGTTAATACCCTATCCAATGGACAATTGCTTTACCAGTCAGTGCGACCGGTCCCGCCAAACGCCAGAAAAAGACGTCCTGTATATACTACAGGCAGGACCGGTCACAGAGTGTGCATTCGCTAGAAGGTACTTCCTTCCTGTCTAGACAGTGTAACGTCGTGGCATCTTTTTCGTGTCTAGTCCTATTAAGACCCCTAGTAAGTAAGTCCTGGAAACTATCCGGGAGATGAGTGAGATTCTCATCTTTGCTGATCCTTGATGTCCTCGTCAAAACCTTTCTTGGAGGAGGCAAAGACCAACTCCTGTCCACATGGAAACTATCCTGGAGACCAGTGAGATTCTCATCTTTGCTGACATTGCAGACTAGCCTGTCCATTGGATAGGGTATTAACTTATAAAAATTTAGTTTACTTATTAAATTTGCAATTTTATTGCGTTAATACATCCTATCCAATGGACAATTGCTGTATAACTACCGCTTGGTAGGCGGGTAAGTTACTAGGGACTCAAGTGAACTCATAAACAAAAGTTGAGAAGGCCCAGTTGACCTGGGGCCAGATGACCCCAAAGGTCAGGGTCAGTTATAACTAACCGGTTACCCGGAAGTCTACCGATGTTGCCCCCCCCCCCCCCCTTTTTCTCAGACCTGCTCTGAGAATAGGGTTGCGTTCAGTAACATAAGAAATAAACTTCCCAAAGGAAGCAAGACACAGTTTTTTTTTGTATTATACTCAAATATACATCTTATGTACATATATACATGTTTACATATCTCCTCATTTTTGGGTTTGGTGGTGGACTTGTTGGGCAGCCACCACTGGCCCTAAATGAAAAAGCTCTGTATCAGCCCAAGCCACATCCTCCAAATAGAATTGTGTGAAGGTGTTATGAGATTTCCAGTGGCAGGCTGACAGAATCTGCTCTCAGGAGACCCCCAACTGGAAGGCCTTAGAAGCAGCAAAGGCCCTGACATCATGGGCTTTAACCTGATGCAGTGTGAGGGCCTCCTGATCAGAGAGCTCATAACATAGGATCACAGTCTGCTTGATCCATGAGGAGATGGTGGCAGGTGAGATGTCTTTGTCAAAGACCTTTCTTAAAGGAGACAAAAACCAATTCCTTATTCTGCCTGAGGTCTAAAGTTCTAATGGTAGTGCAAAGCTCCAAACGGACAGGCCACACTATCTAGACCCTCTTTGGCCAGCTGGTTCTTAGAAAGAAAGCAGGGTGAGTGGTGCAAGGATACTTTAGACCAGTCTGATTGATGTCTGACATTTTAATTCTGCGAAGCATGGATCTCACTCCTGCGTTTACCCGAACCCAGAGCAAAGAGGAAGATAGTGCTTCAAAGAATCCTCTTTAAGGGGTTCAAATGGAGCCTTTGTCAGCTGGTGCAACACTAGGGAGAGGTTCCACCAGGGGATGCCCCTCCGACCTTTGGGTCTGTCTCTGTCTCTGTGGAAACTATCCAGGAGATGAGTGAGATTCTCATCTTTGCTGATCCTTGATGTCCTCGTCAAAACCTTTCTTGAAGGAGACAAAGACCAACTCCTTGTTCTGCCTAAGATCCGAGGTCCTGTCCAGGTAATAGCGAAGGGCTCTGACTGGACATAAGGACCTGTCACCCTTGAGTGACTTATCCTGAGTGGGGGCTAGGGCTGGAATGACCACTGGAGCCACACTATCTGGACCTTCCTTAGCCAGCTGGTTCTTCGACAGAAAGCTTGGTGAAGGGTACAAGGACACCTTAGACCAGTCTGACTGGTGTCTGATGTTCTTCTGTAACCAAGCATGGATCTCACTCCTGCGTTTACCAGAACCCAGGGCCAACAGAAAAACAGTCTTGAAGGTCAAGTGTTTTAATGAGGACTCTTTTAAAGATTCAAAGGGAGCCTTTGTCAGCTGGTGTAAGACCAGGGACAGGTTCCAGGAGGGTATACCCCTCCTGAACTTGAGCCTGTCCATATGGAAACTATCCTTGAGACCAGTGAGATTCTCATCTTTGCTGACATTAATGGAAGAATTGCCTAACTTGTTAGCAATGGCTGATATGGTACCTGGTTGCAACTTCCAGTCCTGGAACAGGTGCAAGAGGAAGTCAGCTATGGCTTTCCAGGTGGTGCCCTGAAGTCAACCTGATGACTGAGGCACCACTTTGTAAAAATGGTCCACTTTGCCTCATAGACAGATGTGGTTGATCCTCTTTGAGGAGCCTCAATTCATGCTGCCATTGCCTCACATAAGCCCTGCTCCTTTATTGCTGTGGCTCTAGGAGCCAGGCATGTAGGTTCAGGTTTGACAGGTTCCTGTGCAGGGTCTGGTTGAATGGTTGAGATACCAGATTGGGCAGAGATAGTGGGATCTGACTGGACACTGCCACTAGATCCCAGAACCAGGGCATGTTGGGCCACCCTGGTGCAATCAGAATAATTCTGTTGCATGGGTAGTCTTGCAACTTCTCCACCACTTTGCCCAAGATCGCTGCTGGTGGGAAGGCATGTGGGTCCAGATCCTCCCGTGACAAACCGAGTGCATCAACTGCACATGGCGGGGAGTCTGGGGCTGGTGACACAAACTGTGGCAGTTTGGTGTTGACCTCGGTAGCAAAAAGGTCCACTTGGGGCTGGTGCCACTGGGAGCATATAGTTTTGAAAACCTTGGGTGAAGGCACCACTCCATTTCAATGGTCTGGCCAAATCTGGATAGCTTGTCTGCTATCACATTCAGCTGGCCGGGGATGTGACGTGCTTTGAGAGTTACCCGTTTCCTGGTGCACCAGGACAGGATTCTCCACAGTAGGGCAAACAGGGGGCCTGATTTCATCCCCCCTTATTTGTTGATATAGGCAACCACTGTTGTGTTATCTGTGGCTACCAGGACTATGTTGTGGCAACAGAGGTCTTGGAACTCTTTTAGAGCCAGAAAGACCGCCTTTAGTTCCAAGTGGTTTATATGCAACTTGCTTTCTGGAAGTGACCAGGTTCCCCTTGCAGTGCACAGTGCAGTCCCCCACCCTTCTTTTGATGTGTCTGTAAATATCTGCAGAGCATGTTTTAGTGGGTGTAATGGTTGACCTGGAAGCACATTGCTTTCCTCCAGCCATCACCTTAGGTGGGGGTGGAGCGATCTGGGAACAGATATCACCTTTTCTAGTGATTCTGGTACCCTCCAGTTCTTCTTCAAGTGCCACTGTATGGGTCTCATATGAAGTCGACCTAGGTGGACTTGCTTTTCTGTGGCTGTTAGGAGCCCTATGAGGGACATGAACTGCCGGACTGGACAGAATTGTTTGAATTTTGTCTATCAGAGTCTGCCAATACTCTGGTGTGGGTTTGACTCTGCCCTTTTTCAAGTCGAACTGGTAACCTACGAAGTTGAAAACCTGTTTTGGATCCAGTTCTGACTTCTCCTTGTTCACCAGCCAACCAAGTTCTCGACAGAGAGCTACTAAGGTCTCGGAATGCTGGAGATAAGTTTGATGGTCTCAACAACCAGTCGTCTAGGTACTGGTGGATTCCTATACCCCTCTGTAAAGCCATCAGTTTGACCTCTTTGGTCACCACTGTGAACTCCATGGGTGCTGTGGAAAGGCTGAAGGGTAAGGCTTTGAACTGGTAGGACCGACCATGGAGGTGAAAATGCATGTACTTCCTGGACTGACTGTGAATAGGTATGTCTCTTATTGTCTCTGGGGTCTCCATTTTGAACGACTCTGTGTTTAGGAAGGTGTTCAAGGTGCTTATTGACAGGTCCAAGATCGGTCTCCACTGGTTGTTGGGTTTGGGTACCAAAAATAGCCAGTTGTAAAACCCCAGTGAGTTTTGGTTTGTTACCAGTTCTACTGCATTTTTGTTCACCATCTGATACAGTGCCTCTAGCAGGTGGGCCTGTTTTGAGTGATTGTGATAGTTGCTTATGACAGTTGGTGACCTGCTTAAGTTGGGTCTGAAGTGTAGCCCTCTCTGAGTGTGGATACTACTTTTGGACTCCAACCCAGAGCTTCCCACTTCTCCCAAAATTTTTGTAGCCTTGCCCCTACAGGTGGATCTATAGCAACAGTTGGGACATTTGTGACAAGATTTGCAGAACTCAAGTGACCTACACAGGAAACATCTTTCACATATTTTATTTATAGGACTGCTGACTCTTGGCCGGTCGTGATGAACAGTGAGAGTCTTTGCCCTTGCTCTTCTTCCATTTGGCCACGATTCCCAATAATTTTCCAGGCTGGTCAGTCGGATTTCTTACTATCAGAACATTTCTCAGAACGTTCGTAAGAGTGGTAATGACCTTTTTTGCTGGAGTGAGTCTGTCCCTTACTTTCAAAGTTCTCAATGTCCTGTTCTGCTTGCTTGATGACGTCATCCGGGAATAATGTGGCCATTTGGAGTGAAGCAGTTCTTTAGGAAGCAAGAGTGTTGGGTTTGATGCCAGTTTTCAGGTGTAATAGGTAGGAGTCCCCTCTAGCCAAAGTGAGATTAACCACTGACACAAAGACGAAGTCACTAAGATGCTTCATAGTCTTGGCCATGGCTTGGCTAAAGCTGGCATTCAAGTCCATAAGATACTGAAGCTTGTCAGTAGCTGTTGAAACCTTGCTTGAGGATCTTCCCTTGCTGTGATCTGATCGGATTGCCTTGAGTTGAGTCTTCATGTTATCCTGCACCTTGAAGAAGCATCGGTTGAAACAGGCCGCCTGGTTACAGATGATGCTGGCCTCAAGTGTAGACTTTTCAAACCTCCTGAGATTGTCCTGTGAAATATGTTTTGAAACTGGGGTTGAGGCGAGTCAGACTGCCCTGGCTATCCGACTATTACTGCTGTTGAGTTTAGAAGCATCAGAGTTTCATGAAGACACAGCAGTAGAACCACTCTTATATTGGTCGGAATACAGCCCGTACCACTTGCATTGCCACCGGTAAAATAAACTGATCTTTAAGCAGGACACCGGCTTCATGGGTTTCCATCCACCAGTGTGATGTTAAGTTTGCTCAGTGTGTTGCAAAGCCAATCATCAGAAAGCATTTTGACAGACACTTTACCGGCTGAGTGTAGCTTTGAACCTGCAAATGGATTGTACTCTGCTGTTAAAGTGGTAGTGTCCAAATCAGGGATGTGTGACCAACCCATGTACGACTGGATCCCCCTCATGGTTTCTCTATAAGTTTGTTCTTCAGAGAGGGTCTGGTCAGGGTCTGTAACAGTGACATCTGGATCCTGGTCGGATAATTCACCCTCTTCAATAAAAATATCCACTGGTGGTCGGTTCGACATGTCGCTATCAGAGTCAGTGTCCATAGAAGAAACACTCTGCCTTCTGGCTGGTGCAGAGGTCGATTTGCTGGTAACCTGTTGCTGTACAGCAGATGAGTCAGTGCTAGACAAATCTGTAGTTGGTCGGTACTGTTTCAGATCCCTTGGCAATTTGCTGGTAGCCTGCCTCTGTGGAGCAGAAGGGGTCGGTCGCCTTTACAGAACTAACTGGTGGACTGTGAGTTGGCGTGACCTTGACAGTCCAAAAGGTCGGTTCTTGTCTATCCAAAGTTCTTGCCATGAGTAAAGCCTCCAGTCTGCTGAATCTGTTGGACCATCCCTGGTCAAGTTCCTTGATTCAAGCATCAGCTGAAGACTTGGCTGACCTGCTATTAGAGAATGACTTGGTAGGCTTGTCTGTGAAAGGACTTGGCCGGTTTTGAAGCTGGAGTCTTTGTCTTTCCTTCAGAAGTGACCTTTCTTTTCTTTTCCTTGCCACTGGAACTCAAACCAGGAGACTGTAGCATCCCCTGGCCATCCACTGCGCCCACTACCAACACTTAGGCCATGTCCATGAGGGAGGAACTGTCTGAGACCATAACTTTGGTTGGAGTGACAGTTTTATCAGATTTCTTAGATTCACATTTCTCCTTCTTTAGTTTGTAACTTGGGGTGGACAACTGTAAATGTTGGTCACTAATTAGTTGGCTTTCTCATAAATAGCAGCCTGTCTCATAGAATTGTGGATCATCCCACTTTCCCCTACTTTGAATGTCTGATAGTCAGTATTGGATCGAATGCTCATTCTACACTGGTTGCTTGTGTTTATCGTCCTCCAGGTTCATGTTCAAATCCTTTTTATGATGAGTTTCACACATTGGTTGAGTTCCTCTCATCTATGAATTCCTCCTTCATCATTTGTGGTGACTTTAATATTCATATTGACACAACCTCAAGAGACAGTGTTAATTTCCTTAATACTCTTGACTCCTGCAACATTACTCAACATGTTCACTCTGCTACCCATCTTCATGGCCATACCCTAGATCTCATCCTTACTTCTGATAGTTCTCTGGTTTCAAATGTGGTTGTCAGTGACTACATCTCCGACCATGCAATGATCAAATGTCAAGTTGAAACTCCAACAACTGCTAAATCACAAGCTAACAGAGTGACTTACAGGAGATATCATAAAATAAACATGGACACTCTACGCAATGACTTGAGCAATTGCTCCTTTGTTGCTTGTCCGGGTGACACTGCAAAAAAACTGTATGATCAATACACTAATGATCTTTCCAACTTTCTGGACAAACATGCTCCAGAGGTTACTCGCTGTCTTGCCAAGGAGCCAGCAAAGTGGATATCAGATACCTACAAAAATGCTAAATCTATTCGACGACAGTTTGAACGCATCTGGCGTAAAAAGAAAACTCCTCTTAACCGTGCAAAGCTGCGTAAACAAATTGCCAGGTGTAATTCACTTGCCAATAAAGACAAAGCCACATATTACAGAGCTCTTGTTAATGAAAACAGTGATGACCCTAAAAGACTATGGCAAGTTCTGCGTTCTGCCTTGCACCGTATCCCTGAAAAGGTTCTTCCATCAAATAGTTCACAAAAAAAATTGGCTGAACAGTTTGCCGCTTTTTTCACCAATAAGATTGCTAAAATCTGAGAGTCTTTTTCCAGTTTTTCATCTTTTTCCTTGCCATCTCCAGTGAATCCGCCAGGACTTTTCAAATTTGATGATGCCTCACCTGACGATATTGCGAAGGTAATCAAAAATTCACCTACAAAATCCTGTCTCCTGGATCCTTGGCCCACTTTCCTAGTTAAGGATTGCCTTGATATAGTGCTTCCTTCTATCACAAAACTTGTGAATTGTTCTTTGTTGGAAGGTGCTGTCCCAGATGGCTTCAAGAGTGCTGTTGTCACTCCACTGATAAAGAAATCTTCTTTATCAAAGGATGAACTAAAAAACTATCGCCCTGTGTCTGGGTTGAGCTTTATCTCAAAACTCGTGGAATGTGTAGTTGCCTCACAACTCAGTAGACATGTCTCTCTCCATGGGTTGGAAACGAGTATCAATCTGCTTATAGACGTGGCCATTCAACTGAAACAGCTCTTTTGTCTATAAAGAACCAGATTCATCTATCTCTAGCTAGAGGAGAGGCCACAGCTGTGGTGCTGCTTGATCAATCTGCAGCGTTTGACACCACTGATCACGACGAACTCCTTGATTGCTTAAGAAAATGGTTCGGTGTTGGGGGTAGATGCCTTGACTGGTTCAAATCATACCTTTCTGATCGTACCCAATGCATCAAGATTGGTTCTGTTCTGTCTGAGGCTAGAAAGCTTAAGTTTGGGGTACCACAAGGTTCAGTTCTTGGTCCTATTCTTTTTTCATTGTATACCACACCTTTGAGCAAAGTAATCTCTAAACATCCAGATGTCAAATTTCACTTTTATGCTGATGACACACAGCTGTTTATTCACCTCAAACACAAAAATGCAAAAATTGCCTTCGATCGGCTAGGAAAGTGCCTCGAAGATGTCAAACTATGGCTATGTGCAAACAAACTAAAGCTGAATGCTGATAAGACTGACTTTATTTTATTTGGTGCCAAGTCTCAACAAGAAAAGCGTAACCCATTCTTTCCAGTAAATATATTGGGTGAATCACTGATACCTTCAGATGCCGTTAAGAATTTGGGTGTCTGGTTTGACTCAGACTTTTCCTTCACCAAACATGTTAACAAGGGTGACGTGGTTAGCTTTCACCCAACCACAGAGTCGAATCTTAGAACAGCACTGGGTGTTGAAATCTGTAAACTCTGTATTATCGCCCGCATTTGGAAACCGCTTTCACGGAAGTTTTCAGATTTGTTTTGCGAGATGGGTATTTGTAGTGACGTGATGTGAAAGGTTTACAAATATAAAGGGTCTGTAGATGCGCAGTTTTACAAAGCTGGTTTTAAGATGAAAACTACCAGCATATTTCCTGTCCATGGACTTGCCTCATTAATATTAATGAGCAAACATGCGCAGTCACGGCAGGCTGGTTTAAGATGAAAACTACCAGCATATTTCCTGTCCACAGACTTGCCTCATTAATATTAATGAGCAAATATGCGCAATCACGGCAGTTCTTTGTGGGGTTTCCTGACAATATTCTACAAGGCTGGTTTAAGATGAAAACCACCAGCATATTTCCTGTTCGCGGACTTGCCTCATTAATATACATGAGCAAATATGCGCAGTCACGACAGTTTGTTGTTTCGTGACAATATTTTACAAGGCTGGTTTAAGACGAAAACTACCAGCATATTTCCTGTTGACGGAGTATATGGATATTTTACAGAAGCAAATTGGAAGTATTCGTGTGTTGTTTCTACAATATTACGAATAGCCACAATGAGCGAAAATAGGGAACCAAAGATTATGCTGTATTTTATGACGTGATAACTTCTAGGACATGCAAAAGCGCCTTCAAGTGGTTGAAAGTAGAACTACGGAGTTTGAATATTTTCATTGTCTCTGCCAGAGGTGTCCTCGATTTTGATTGGCTGAAAGACAAATGTGTAGTACTACTGTGACGTCACTTCATTCATTAATTTCTCTGCGGTTTATTTGTTTGACAAATAATTGAGTACACGTAGATGGGCAGACAGCAATTTTACATTAACAGTGACTGCGTGATAAACCCTGCAGACGAATAAATTAATTGGGGTTTAAGGTCTAGAAACCAGCAGACGAAACCGTTAAAAAAGACTCGTTCGAGTAGGCCATTACAATGGCAAACACAATAGTTTCTAGGACATACGGGTCCTTGGAGAAAGCCAGACGAAGTGCTAGACAAGCTTTTTACTTTATAAAATATAACTGAATAAAAGCATTAAAAATCTTCAAAATGGCAGAGTGTATAGTATACACCTTAATGTACCGATATGTGAAGAAATATTATGCAGAATTTGATATTTAAGGGCTTAAACGGCCATTTTAAAATTGCGGCCGCAACTCAGTACATAACTCGAATCAAAGATTCGACTAAAAATGTATGTAAACTATGTTTCATCCAGATGAGGGATCTTAGACAAATTCGACAGTACTTGACTCGTGATGCTGCTCTTACGGCTGCAAACGCACTTGTGGGCAGTAGGCTTGACTACTGTAACTCCTTGTTTAGGGGTCTATCTGTTGCTAACCTACACAAGCTACAATGCATTCAAAACAGTCTGGCCAGAATTGTTTGCAGAACCACATGTCTTTCTCACACCACTCCACTAAGAAAAGCCCTTCATTGGCTACCCATAAGGCACCGTTGCATCTTTAAGACTGCCTTGTTGGTATATAAATACCTACATACTAACTGTCCAAACTATTTCAGCCCATTTCTCAAAGTTAGACAATGTGCCTATAATACTCGGTTGAGTCAATCTGATGGTATAATTCTACATGTTCCTCAATACCAACCATCTATTTACAAATCCACAAAGCAGTTTGGTCTAAGCTTTGCATATGATGCTCCCAAAATATGGAATGAACTCCCTGATAATGTAAGATCTGCCACTTCCATTGCTTCCTTCAGAAAAAAACTTAAGGCATACCTATTCTGCCAAGCTTATCCTCCTTAGTATTTTCCACCTCATATGGCGTTCTCCGTGATGTCGAGCATAGCTATGGACAAGGACAATGATTTTTGAAACTATGCTTATGATGTTGCACCTTAGAGTCTGTCACTTCAACAGAGATTAAGCGCTATAAAAGTTGAATTGGAATTAATTAAGTACATTGCAGAAGTTACAGTCACTTTCAGATACACATGGGTTTGGGCTTTTTCTGTCGTTCGGCGGGCTCTTCCGTGCTGACCCGATTAGTAATTGTCCATTGGATAGGATGTATTAACGCAAATAAAAAGTTAATTAATTTATGTGTAACTAAGTGAGATTTTCCAATTTTTTGGGGCTCAGCTGACCCTACCTTTGTTAATACTGACTTCAGCCAAGGACCAGCTGAGCCATTTTCCTTGATCCTGATCTAATCTTTAGCTGATTTCTCACTCAGCTTGATTCGTGTTAGTGAATACTGGCCCTGGACTTTATTTTAGTTAAGTGAATGCTAGGATTTTACATCCTCTTCAACAATCAGGATCATGTTGCGATGAGTACAGAGAATGCCACTTGTCATTGTTGAATCCCTTTGTCAGATTAAGATTTAAGTAATTTGCTTACCTTTACAATAACCAATGAACTCTTCTCCTTTATCATAGTGATCTTTGTGAACTTTTACATGACAACCTGAAATATCATGACATGAGAAACGTCAAGTTCAAAGGTATGAACTATGATACATTCCATACACATAAATATCAATTGTTACCCAAAGATACATTTCAAGTGGATCAAATCCCTAACTTCTAACACTGTAATGTAGTCAGTGATGAAGTATAAATCTATTTCATGTGCTATGTTAAATATAACTGCCTGATTTTACATATATACTCTGGCACATTTGATGGACAGATAAATGTAATAGATAGAATAAATCAATTTAACCACAAATTTGTACTTAAATATGTTTACACTGGTGTAGTGTTATTGTTAATCTTAGGTTACATACCGTATGTCTCACTCACACACATTTAATGTAGTGACAGTGTGAAGCTGTACTTATGTTTACACCTTAGTACAGTGCGTGCAGCTGTACTTAGATTTACACTGTAATGCAGTGGGTGTTTACAGCTGTTCTTGTGTTTACACACTATACAGTGAGTACAGCTGTCCTTATGTTTACACTTAAGTGCAGTGGATGTGCACATCTGTACCCATGTTTACACTGTAGTACAGTGAGTGTAACTGCACTTATGTTTACACTTCAGTGCTGCTCAGATGTACCTATGTTTACACCCTAGTACAGTGAATGCAACTGTACTTGCGTTTACACTTGAGTGCAATGGGAGAGTGTAAACGACACTCCAGAGCAGTGGGCAAGTGTTGCATAACTTACATTTGCATTCTAGTGCAGTAGGTGAGTGTACCCATAGATAACACTCCAGTATACAGTGCACAGGTACAGATGTACTGTGTTTGCACTCTAGTGCAGTGAGTGGGTAATTTTGTACTCATGTTTGCACTTAGTGCAGTCGGATGGAAGATTTGTACTTACGTTTGCACTCTAGTGCTGTAGGTGGGTGTAGCATGTGCCAGACAGGTTTGTTACAGGATTCACAGCTGGTGGGCGTGCGGAAATGGATGGGTAGAAACTCGTGACCCTTGTAATCCATGACCCCACCTTTATCCTGAGACATCGAGTGCTCTAACATGTGTTCCCCCGGCTTTTTACTCTCCCCTTCTGTAGCATACAGTATCTGAAGAAAAAAAAATCCACATAAAGACTAGGATACAAAATTGCAGTAATCATTAAAATAGAAATCAAGAAGCAGCAATTAACTCTTGTTGAACTAAGAATGACACAAAATTGAACTTTTTCTTCACAAGATGGATTCACACACTGAAAATATACTCATGACTCTCTGCTTATTTGAATGACATTTACAGTCAATTTTTAATGCTTCATATTGTACAGAGGTCAGTTTCATGAAACGACTTAGCCTGGACTTAAAAAACCTTTTGTCCCCAACTTTGGCTAAGTTTATGGTATTATATATAGCAGATTTCACAAAGCAGCTAAGAATAAGCTTTGGTTAAGTCCTCAGGCCCGTTTTACAAAGGATCTCAGTTTTGACTAAATCAGGGACTTTTGATTTTGCCAAGTCTTGAACTTACATGTATTTTACAAAGGTTGACTTAGCTAAGCCCAAGCTTATCATTTTAAGTGTACATATAATGCTGGTGACACAGTTCCTTTGATTGACACATATCATCTTTGGAAAAAAATGATGTTTTGCAAAACAGTTTTGTTTTGAAAACCTAGTAACCACATAAAAATGTCCAAGGGCTAATTTAGAGAGAGGTGTTCTATATGTTTATTATTTATTTTCAGTCATCTTAAATGTTCAAGTGGAGAAAAATTTATGTCAGCCAGATTTAACTTGTTGTTTACAAAATTAACCCCTGACCCAGGTGGACTTAACTTTGAGCCGAATACTTAGCCAAAGCTTACAATTATCTGCTCTAAGACTTCAGGGCTGGTATTCACAAGAGATCAAGATGAGCCAAAAATCAGTGTAACTTAACAATTGTTCATACCAAACATGAGCTGATTTTTAGCTCAACTTGATCCATTTGTGAATATGGCCAGTGCCTTTGTCAGAGTTTTGAGAACAAGAGGGTCAGAGGTGCCCCAAAAGGCGGGTTGCGCACGCAGGAAACAAGGTTAGCAACTGCTCTCATTAAATTTAGGAACAAGGAAAGAAATGTTAGGTTACCCACTTAAGGTAAATGTGTTTGACGTGCTAAGAAATGTAATACTTCTAATCTAAGTTACATTATTGTATCTATACTGCTGACATGCATTGCAGAACCTCAAAAAGTGTTACCGAAATGGTATATTATTTGGAATTCAATACTAGTTGGTTAGTAACTATAATTATTTACTAATAAACTCATTTGGCTAAAAGTGTATATGATTAGGTGCCTTTTCTTATCTTTATAAGGGTCTGCAAAACAATGTAAGTATATGCTATAAAATAATAAAGTAAAGAGTAAAAACTATGAAACGGTAATAACAAAAAATTTGGTGAAATTATTTTAGTGAGAACTTGGGAAATTTGGCTATAGCATATACTTACAAAATGTACCATAATATTGCATGGCACCTAATCACAAAAGATAATTTATTAAAATAAATGTAAGTCATAGTATTATTTACCATATGTACAGGATAAATGTGGACGGAAAGACAGATGGACAGACAAATGGACGAAAAACAGACAAACGAACAGACGCAATTTCACCAATTTCGAAAGGAACCTAGCTATGATGGAGATCTATCTCCCTATCACGTTTGAATCCGATTGGTCAAACCATTTTCGAGTTAGAGTCCGGAAATGAAAATGTAGACAAACAGATGGATGGACAAACGGACGAAAAACAGACAAATGAACGGACGGAATTTCACCAATATCGAAAGGAACCTACCTATGATGGAGATCTATCTCCCTATCAAGTTTGAATTCGATTGGTCAAACCGTTTTCAAGTTAGAGTCCGGAAACGAAAATGTGGACAAACAGACGGATGGACAGACATACGGACGAAAAACGGACAAACGAACGGACAGAATTTCACCAATATCGAAAGGAATTTAGCTATCATGTTGATCTATGTCCCTGTCAAGTTTGAATTTGATTGGTCAAACCGTTTTCAAGTTAGAGTCCGGAAATGGAAAATGTGGACAAACAGACGGACGTCGGACACATCAATCTAATAGGCGGGTTGGTTACACGCAACCCGCCTAAAAACGAACAAATGGACAGAAAAACAAGACAAATGAACGGACGGATTTACACCAATTTCGAAAGGAACCTAGCTATGATGGTGATGTATGTCCCTGTGAAGTTTGAATTAGATTGGAGTAACCGTTTTCGAGTTAGAGTCCGGAAACAAAAATGTGGACGGACAGATGGATGGACAGAAAAACGGACAAAAACGAAGAAACGGACGGAAAAACGGACAAACAAACAGACGGAATTTCACCAATTTCGAAAGGAACCTAGCTATGATGGTGATCTATCTCCCTGTGAAGTTTGAATTTGATTGGTCAAACCGTTTTAAAGTTAGAGTCCGGAAACGAAAATGTGGACAAACAGATGGATGGACAGACAAACGGACGAAAAACGGACAAACGAACACACGGAATTTCATCAATTTCGAAAGGAACCTAGCTATGATGGTGATCTATCTCCCTGTGAAGTTTGAATTTGATTGGTCAAACCGTTTTAAAGTTAGAGTCCGGAAACGAAAATGTGGACAAACAGATGGATGGACAGACAAACGGACGAAAAACGGACAAACGAACACACGGAATTTCACCAATTTCGAAAGGAACCTAGCTATGATGGTGATCTATCTCCCTGTGAAGTTTGAATTTGATTGGTCAAACCGTTTTAAAGTTAGAGTCCGGAAACGAAAAATGTGGACGGACAGACGGACAGACAGACAGACGGACAGACGGACGTCGGACACATCAATCTAATAGGCGGGTTGGTTACACGCAACCCGCCTAAAAAACACTTCACTTTATGTCTGTTGTTCACAGAATTAAGCCCACCCCGAGGTGGACTAACTTTGAACTCAAGGCTTAGTCAAAGCTTATAATTATCTACTTTATGATATCTGCTGAATATAAGATGCCAGCTTTTGCCAGAGTTTTGAGACAAAAGACTTAACTTTAAGACCAAGTCCAGGTTAAGTCCTTTTGTGAAACTAGCCCCCGGGCTAAAGTTAAGTATACCCTGGAGTGGGCTTAACTTTTGTAATAAAGACTTAAATATGGTAGCCATAAATTTTTCTCCACTTCAAATTCTGAATGGCTAAAAATAAACATATTGAACACATAGATAAAGTAGTTTTTGGAAGTTTTTATGTTTACAAGGTTACCCATTGGAAAAACAGCATTTTCCCTAAGAAAATATGCATAATACAAAAGATATATCTATATCACCAGCTGTATATTCTGAGTGGAATATTATTCAATAAATCAATACTTAACTATCTAACACAAAAATACTTCCATCTTTAGAAATGGACATGGCTTGTATATCTGGGCTGGTAATCATAAAATGGATCAAGTTAAGCCAAAAATCACCTGAAGTTTACAGTTGTTTATACTAAACTTGAATGATTTTTGGCTCAACTTGAGCTTGATCCCTTTTTTGAATACGGCCCCTGATCCAGCACTCACTTGGAATATCTTTGGTATGTCTTTTGCATCAGCCCTGATTACATCACCTTGTGTTACAGGACGGACATGGAATAATTTACTACAAATACAATAAAGAAACCATACATGATGCTGGAACTTCCTAAAGCAGAATTCTTGTCACTGAAATTTACTCATTTACAGAACTGAAATTTCAACCTTTTAATGGGAATCCATAAGTTATAGTAACTTTTTGCCACTAGAAATTTTTAATCAACAGGTCTATCTATATATTTGTTAATTTTGAAGAACAATGTTAAATCTACACAAATATCCCACAATATGCCAATCTCAACATTTATGCACAGTTTATAACAAAGTTTTTCAACATCCTGGGTCATACTGACGTGGGCCACTTGTGGGGATAACTTTAAACACTTAACTGTACTTGCAAAAAAAAAAAAGGACAGTCTTAACCACGTACTCTATATCTAATATGAGCAAAGGATCATTGTTCTGTTTGGAGACTTCGTTATTGTAGAAGAAGATTTTCTTGCTGCTGACAACTACGTATTGTTTCTTCCAGGGCCAGCGGCGGTTTTTCCTGTCAGGAACCTGAAGCCAGCCTTCCAGTCTCGACTCTGTACAATTTTAAAAATAGGTTAATTTTATAAGGTATTAAATTTTTTTCACAAATTAAGATTTACTAAGCTCTGATACCACAAAAGATAGACAATCAGCCCAAACTATGGCTTTGGTAAAAAAAATGAGAATGACTGTGTAACTTTGGAGACTTTATGAGTGAGCTAACTCATGCCATTGTTACCTGTTAATATTATTTATATTATCAACAAATGAAGGAGTACTCTTTAATTGAAGATTGGAATTCTTAAAGTTAAGAGCCTGACTGACCCAAGTAGCTGTCCTCTGCCACATCTAGTTCATTGCCACTGCTGACTGAGGCTGTGTCACTGTTATTGAGGGATAATTTCTGCAGGAGCTGCTCGACCTCACTCTCCTTGGACTCCAGCTCCATCTGCAGCCGTTGTCTGAAAAATACAGTGACCAATGTTTTCAATTTTTTTTCAGTAAATACCACAGCAGAGCTTTTTTATCCAGCATTTCATTATACATAAATTCAATTTTATGAACTCACTTCAACTTCCCCCAAAACATATTTTTCCCTTTTGTTTTATACTACAATGTCTACTTTATTAACCTATTGTCCCATCATGGTCAGGTAAGAGATTCTACTGCTAACTCCTTAACTGTCCCTACTCTAGACATGTTCATATCCCAATTTAGCACATAATCAACTAAAGATACACAACATGTTATAACACTCATGACAAATCTTATCAGAACCGGTTGACCATGTGAATAATATCTAACATCATTTGATCTATTCACCAAATATTGAAAGTATTTATTCAAGTCAACTAAATTTTAAGATATACAAAAGCTAGCTGTGCTGGTTTCCTTGTAGTAGTAAAAAGGAACACTCAGATTCTGTTGGAACTTTGCGGAAATTATCAGTCATAAAGATATTTACATTTAGATAGAAGGTTCTAATGTACAGTAAATATTTCAGTAACCTTTTCTCGCCACGTGTGAACACTGTGGCCAGACAATTTGACAGATCTTGTTCGCGGGAACTTGTCAAATGTAAAGCTTGGGGTTTGATATCCTTTCCATCAGCTGAGGTCATACAAGAGCAGGCCATCACTGAATGCCACATGTTGTCAAGTGATAAGTGAGAGTCAAGAGATTACATCACAAAATGCATTAACAACTCATTAACTCAGACCTATGGAACTTGTTAGCTGACCTTGCACTAACATGACCCATTGTTGTTAGACCAAACGGCTAATTGATTTACTAATAATCTGGAAAATTTAAAAAATCTCAAGCACATATAGAAAACACCTCTGGCAAACAGCAAGTTATTTCGCCAAAACTCGATTACCATACACCAATGATACTTTCAAAAACTACCAATCATTTGTCTCACAGCTGCTTGAAAATAAATTCCACATGAAGCTCCCCACTTGTACAGTACGCCTCTGTACCCACTCTGGCTTACTTCTACCGCTACAACAAAGTACTTGACAGATTTCACTGGCACTTGACAACAATGATTAGCCAATAATTGTAACAAATTTTATTGTAATTTAACTTTTTACAAGTTAAATACTTACCTTATCCTCACAAGTGCTTGTTTGGTTTTGTGGAGCAAAACGTATCGACCGACAAGAATTTTTTTAAGGAATATTCTTGTCACAAGAGGTGACCCCTTTGTCTGCGCATGTCCACGCTTGCGCAGTAGTGGTTGTCGACAGACGATTGTCGAGAGATCTTCATTGTATTTTTGGTCCCCAGCAAAACAAATTATGCGGGGAGGTAGGGTGGGTTTATCCTTGTGAGGATAAGGTAAGTATTTAACTTGTAAAAAGTTAAATTACAATAAAATTTGTTACATTTTATTGCGTAAAATAGCCTTACCTTATCCTCACAAGTGCTTGAATACAACCATAACAGGTGGAGGGTATTTGTTTTGGCCACACTGTTAGATGATTGTCAGACAAGGGGTCACCAAATAAAGCACTGATAAGAGGATAAGATAAGCTTCCATACACCGCATCTTAGGTTAAAAGTTACTTCTTCATCACAGATGAGTAACTTGCTACCCTCAACAAGAGATCCATGATGTGGTCGTCATTGTTGCTGCTGTTGCTGTTGTAGACAATTTTACAACAAATCATATAGCAGAATTAACCATCACCCAGTATTGGCCGGAGATGTCTGCATGAATCCCCAAACAAGATGTCATCATCTGGCAATGAGAATATCTCCAAGCAGGCAAACTGAACTGCATAAACTGCAGATATGGGGCCATATGAAAGCCAAGAAAGACATATGTCAGTGACACAAGACTTGTATAACTGGAGAGAACATAAATATGTGAGTCATATGAATAACATGTATAAATACACAAAAATTGACTACATGCCGAGGTGAATCCACAAGGCCCAATTTGTTCATGGACTGGTCATGGGATTGCCAAGCTACTTCTTCAAGTAGAATGTAGTAAAGAATTGTGGGTCTTCCAATAACAAGAGTTCCATATCTGCTCAGGTAAGACCCCACTCTTGAAAACTAAAGAGGCAGCCATGTATGTAATATGTGCCTCAATGTATAGATTCTGGGAATCAGAATTAAAGGACTGGCAATCTAATCATGCATCCAGATTGATCCAGGAAGAGATACCAGAACTCAAAATATCTCCATCAAGCCTTCCTTAAAAGATATGAGCAAGAGATGCTTCACCTCCTTGAAGTACTTGTACTGTCTTGATAGTAACTAAGTACTGTAAGAGGGCAGAGTGTCACAACATCAGTCCAACGTCAGCTCAGGAAAGGTTTGTGAGCTGGAATGACCACTGGTTTGAGCCATCTGGAGCATCAGAAGCCAACTGGTTCTTGCTAAAAGGCAGGAGAAGGAGACTTTCCCTTTTCTCCAAGCAGTAGTCCTGTCCATGAAGGATGTAAGTGCTGTAGGAGGACAACGAAACATGTGTCCAGGCAATTTGAGTTCAGGAATGATCTAGAGCTGAAGTGACCACTGGAGCCAATCTAGACCAATTGAGGCTAATAGGTCCTTGCTGAAAAGGTAGGTAGGAGGGAGAAACTGTAACCTCCTTCCTATGAGGCTTGTGTCTGAAGGAGCCAAAGTCCCAGAATACACTTCCAATGCCATTGCAACAGTCTTGCAAGTCAAACTTGTGTTTTTTTTTTGTTTTTTTTTAACTGACTGACCTCCTTTAAAGGTTAATAAGGAGTCTTTTGTGAAAACCAACAGAAGCAAAGGCAAATCCCTTGATGCTACACCTGTGTTAGCAGTGGGCTTCTCTCTATAAACACTTGCAATAGGCCTATAAAGATCCAGGCTTTTGCTCAACTCCTGCACAAAAAGGTAAATGATCAGCTATGGCTGCTGCAAAGCCAACAATAGTGGCAGGTTTCAGATTTTTGCAAGTAAATGGATAAAAAAATCTGGTATATTTGAGACCGTAGGCTCTGAGATGGCCACCTTATTCTGTGGGTACCAGAGCTCAAAATGGCCCATCATGACTCATACATTCCAAGATGAGGGTCCTTGAGATGCCCTAAATCTCTCTATCCCTTGCCCAGAGAATGATATAAGAGATTCTGAGTGGTGTTAAGGTGCCAAGCATGAAGGTGCCAATGCAACAGATTTAGATGGTATTTCTGACTGAATGGCTGTTTTTGAGACCAGTGAAGTAGCTGTAATGGAGGTTTGGTTGAATGACTCACCAGACAACAAAGCCAATGCATCATGGGCCACCAAGGGGCCACAATCATTTTGCACCTGGTGTTCACTTGTTCAATGACTTTTTGGAATAAGTGGTATAGGACAAAAGGCCTAGCAGTCCAGAACCTCCAACAAGATGTTTAATTCATCTATGTTCAGAGCATTTGCATCCGGGACTGGCAACATAGAATGGAAGCTTGTAACTCATATTGGTGGCAAACATCTGTACCATTGGTATTTGACAAACTATGTAAATCAAATAAAATATTAAAGATGAAGACTCTCCTGTCTGAATTATTTCGTTCTTTGTGGAGAGGCTGTCATGACATCTAGGCAACCCTGAATATATCTGGCTCATATGAGAATATTTCAGGGATTGCAGTAGGCCAAGATGCAGCATACCTGCATAAAACACCTATTGTTGATTTGTGCCAAACTTGCACGTTGTCTAGAACCATAAAGGGAGTAAGAATCATTCTGTACATATTACTTTTGTCCCTTCTGTAGGGATCATTGAGTATGACATTTAAGTAACCCCAGAATATTTCTGTCTCTTAAGAGTATATTTCAAGGATTGTAGTAGGCCAGGATGCGCCAAACCTTTATCCCTTGTGGAGTTATGTTGAGTATGACCTTTAAGCAACCAAGAATATGTCTGTTATGAGTATATTTCAAGGATTGCAGTAGGCCAAGCTGCGCCAAACTAGGAGGTATACGCTCCCCCCCCCCCCCCTGTTTGTTCAGATAACCGAACACAGTGGTGTTGTCTGATGCTATAAGAATTCTTTTGTGTGGAATTTGTCTTGAAGGCTTTTAAGGGCTGAACACACTGCCCTCAGCTGTATGACCTTGAAATGTAATATATACATTTTTAACTGTCCAAAGCCACTAACTGTGATGCTTATAGATGGGATCATCAACCCTGGTTTAATGCATCTACGAAAATAAGGGAATTGTGCACCCGTGTATAGAAATGGCATCCTATTTCCCATTTTTTGGCATTTTCCACCACTGAATATGCCTTTTCAGAAGGATTTGAAACAGGAATTCTCACAACTAGTGACTGGAGATATTGCCAGTTTTTTCTTGATACCACTGAAAGGCACACATACATAACTGACCCATTGGTATAGTCTTTTCCAAAGATGCTAGTATCCCTACCTGGGAAATAAGCAACCTTGGGGTTAATTGTGATAAGATCGCCATGTCTTGAATAGATTCTCAGGTATCTAAATTATTCGAGGTAGAAAGAAAATTCCTGGTACCAAATGCAGCGGTAACCTAGGAAATCGATATCACGAAGTCCAATTGATGAATAATTGGATGAGTTCTTTGGTTTGAACCCAATACTGGTGTCTTTTACGTACACTAAACAACCAGTAGTCTAGGTATATGGTGAAAGAAATTTCCTGATACCAAAATGCAGTGGTAACCTAGGAAATCGATATCACGAAGCCCAGTTAATGAATAATTGGATGAGTTCTTTGGTTTGAACCCAATACTGGTGTATTTTACGTACACTAAACAACCAGTAGTCTAGGTATATGGTGAAAGAAATTTCCTGGTACCAAAATGCAGTGGTAGCCTAGGAAATCGATATTACGAAGCCAGTTGTTGAATAATTGGATGAGTTCTTTGATTTGAAACCAATACTGGTGTCTTCTACGTACACTTAACAACCAGTGGTCCAGGTATATGGTGAACTCCTATTCCGTGAGACTGAAGAATGAGATTTGCCTCTTATTACTCGCACGAAACTGTAGAGGGGTCGCTAACCCGAATTTTATAATGCTTTGAACTGATAGGTTTGCCAGTGTACATTAAACTGAAGTAGATGTTGAAAATCTTGGTGAGTCGGTACATAGAAGAACGCATCTTTTGTAACCGAATTTCTAATAATTTGTGTCTCCAGTGTAAATGAAGGGACAAGCCGGTCTTTAATAACACGGTAAAGGAACCCCACTCGTGGACACCAACCGTTCAAATCGTAGGTAGAATCACTTCAGGACACTGGGAAGTATCATAAGTCGTCATTAGCCAAGTTTCTTTACGAAGAATAAACTGCCATGGAAACCTGGAGTTTTGCAATTCTTGAGTGGATAAATCGCTTCCTTTTGTAGCATTTAATTGCCAGAAGTGAGCGATATTTACTGCAGCCATGTTTTCCTGTCTGACGTCATCGCTTTGCATTGTGGGTAGTACAGGCATTGGTGAATTCGATTGGGGAATAATTCGACAATCTCAATTCACGATTCGCACAACTCTGGGATGGCGATAAAATCTCTCATACCAGTAATACTGAAGATAACACTAGTTCTGTGAAGCCACTTCAAACACACACGTGAGGGTTGTAGGTACTGAGTTCAACACAGTATCTCGTCTAGCCAGCTCCAGAATAAACTATTGGGGACATATAGCCTTAGGAAGTGAAAATTTCCTTGTCTAGTAGATTTATGCAACTCTTCAACAGGACTGAAAGGACAAGCAGAACACATACTGCCACCATAGGTAATTGTGTTGGATCTTCATCCAAATTTACAGCAAAATAATAACTGCCAGGATCAGTGGATGCACTTCTGTAGTGGTTCTTTTGGAGGGAGACCTATTACTGTAACAGAGTGGCGCTCCACTCCCAGTAAAGAATCTACGACCTCCGTTGTAAAGATAACTAAATTCTTTCTTCTTTGTTTCCCACTGGAAACTTCACAGCAAACTCTTCTTGCAACCCTTTCCTCGACAAGCAGGTAGTTCCAGTCGAATAGAAGGTGAGTGCAGCCGTATAACGTCTTCCGCTGAAGACTTCACAGCAAGATTTCTTGTATAAAACATCTTTATTCTGACCCTTTTCAGGACAAGGGAGGCAGAATTAGTGGTAGTACCAGTCGAATAATGGATAAATACAGGTAGGTGCACGCTTGCACGCTTCAAAACTTCATAGATCTTCGTCTGTAAATGGACGATAATAAAAGAAAATACGTGTTGCTCCCATATCGACCAAAAATATAATGAAGATCTCTCGACAATCGTCTGTCGACAACCACTACTGCGCAAGCGCGGACATGCGCAGACAAAGGGGTCACCTCTTGTGACAAGAATATTCCTTAAAAAAATTCTTGTCGGTCGATACGTTTTGCTCCACAAAACCAAACAAGCACTTGTGAGGATAAGGTAAGGCTATTTTACGCAATAAAAAATAAATTTAATTTTGTATTACATAATTTTTGATACCTGGAATTCGTTTATGTACAGAATGGGCCTCAATACCTGGTCTGGCTTTCTTCTATTAGGGCGGCTTGACATTCTGACAGATCTCGTTGAAATTTGTTGACCATACTGTTGAATTTATTTCTCTCTTGCACCAGTTCCTGTTGAGCTTTCCTCAGTTCCTTGTCCTTTTTCTTCACCTCAGAAGCATTCACCTTCTTGTCCTTAGACTTGCCTGAGTAATCCTTGCGGTTCATTACTTCTGCTAATTTGTTCACAGCCTACAAAGACAAAAATATTTTACAAATACATTCCTGAAGCTTTTTCTTTTCTTGATGATTTAAGAAAAGCACTTCCAGTATAATATTACAAGTTCATTTTATATGAGTCTTTTATATTTGAAGGACGGACTTAAAATGACTAAAATTGCATATTGTTACATTCCCCAAAAAGTATGTGGCTGCTTTTCCATGATAAGCAGTAGTTAACAATCCGTACTGTAGATAATTTCTAATTTTTTTTCCTGTCTTCAGCATCAATAAAGTATGGCTTGAAGCTGTGTATTGTTGGCTTTACCATTCAATCCAAACTTTAGATCTTTCTGATACACATTTCTTGAGATTTAGTCTTTCATCAGATTTTATGGGAATCTGGATAATCAAATGCAAAAATTTCTGAAGATGAAAAACGTGCACAATTCTGTTAACAATGCCAAAAAGTCTTTTGATCTACAGGCATGAGCCTACAAAGCCATCAGTAGGGCTCCGAAATCAGAGCTTGGAAGCAATTGGAAACAAAAGTAGTGTATGCTGGAAGGGCAGATTATTTGCTGGAAGCACATAGAGTAAGAAATCTAAAATTCGCCAGGAATCTAAAATTCGCCACCTCTAAAACCTTAGTTAATTTTATGAAGAAAATGATGTTTTTGTCCAAAAATTGGTATTTTTCAGTTCCAAAAGCTTTAATTTACTATACAGTCAACAAATCTCACCACAATTCATTTATTTTATTAGTATTTTCACATGTGGCGAATTTCAGATATGTGGCGAATTTTAGATTTCTTACTCTATTCCAAGAAAGTCAAGGAAAAAACAAAGATCTCTAGAAGCACCATCCTCACTAGAGCTTGCAGTTAAAAATACATTCTCTGTCAGACAGAGAAGGTTCAACACTCTGGCAACTCTTTTTTTTTATTTACCGATTATGTAACACTTTATATTAATAGCCTTTACCTGTACTTTTTTCATAGTTTCCTCTCGCAGTTTTTTATCCAGTGCCTGGATTTCTTCACTGCTCACCGATTTGGCCTTCAAGGTTTCGATTTCTGCAAATCACAAAAAAGCATCCTGAAATCAATTTAAGTTATCTAACAAGCAAATAGAACAAACCTTCATCTCTACAACACACAACAATCCAATACATTTCTCTTTCATATTGGGATTAAATCTGTTGTTTATTTAATCAATATTACCATCACCATAACACAGACCAGGGACACTGCTTTCAAATATAACAACATTTTCTTTTCTAGGCGACTACAAATATAAAGCTGAACCTTTGAACCAATGCAGCATTTTGAAATATATAGTAGTTTTAATCTACCATACTATCTTTCTCAGTACAAAATTGTCATAAATATAATACCTGTAATCTCATCACGGAGTCCAACTGTCATTATCATAATTTTCCAAAATGCTACTGACTGTGCGATAATTATTTTCTTAACCCAGATAACCTGACATGAACTTGAAGCACCCATTAATCTAAAATATCAATAAAATAGCTTGAAAATTTTACTATACATATTTAAACCTTTTCTCGTGTTTTCATCGACTGTTGCACACCTACCTTGTGACAGGTTCTGTATCTGGATGTTGAGGTTGTCTTTCTCTTGCCGTACCTTCTCCATATCATGACTGTATTTCTGAGATGTTTCCTCCAACTGAAACAAACACAAACTGATGTTGGAATGTTATAAAGGGAAAGCAATTAAGCCTTCAACATTTAATAATATTATAGACTTGGCATTTGGAAGCAAAAGCAGAATACCCATAACTGACAATGAAATCAAGTATATTCCACACATTTAAGAAAAGACTTGAAATTTGGCTTTTGTACTTGGCTTTTTCACAATCATGAGAGTTTTGAGGAGTCTATCTATGTTTGGTCCAGATTACTGCTACAGAAGACAATACATTGCAGTGGTCTTTACAGTACTTGGTGGGGAAAAAATGGCACATTATATTAAAATGCCACTGACTTAGACACACATAATTGACTGTATGATATCCCTCTCACCAGTTATTTCAATAGACGTTACTGACTGTTCTTAACTCTTCTGTTTGGTATGTCATACCTTATGAACAAACATTTTTGCCACAGAAAGAGATAACATTCTGTCGATGTAGCTGATTCTGAGTTATTTAAGTTTAGTGTACCAGACATCACTGATCAACCATTGCATGGAAAAACCAAATTCACTGACCATTACCGAAAATTATATGAATGCTTAATTAGGTGCAATACTGAGAACTAAATTCTCAAAATGAAACATCCATACATCAAAACCATCCAATGAGAAAACTTTAACAACCATTTTAGATTGTGTGTAATAAAGAAATGTTTTGAGCAAGTCAATTGGAAAGTATGAACTCTAAGTAAAATTTTTAGTAAAAAACCTGAAGAAATTCTAAGATCAGTTGAATGTCCTAAAATTGTGGCAATAATCATCAATTCAATAAGAAAATCCCATAGTACAAGTTAAACTAGATTGGGCCAACTCGGCGCCAACATATCCCCAGACAGGTCATCACTCACGCCACAGGTTTTGATCGGGAATTTTTTAAAGCATAATTACCCATTATTATATGAACTTCAGCACATCAATCTACTCTGTTTGTATCTTCCCAAGAAGATGGTGTATCCCCAGACGCCGAATACATAACTCAAATTATGTTTTCAATCTTCCTGCAATGATAACTCTAAACCTATTTTCAAAGTATTTATTAATAAATGATTGATGATTGAATGTCCATTCTAAAATAATAATCCCAAAAGAGCATATCTCTTTCTATATTTGTTGACAAATAAAATATTATTTTTAACTCAACATCATACTTTTCAATCTTCCTGCAATGATAACTCTTAACCTAATTTCAAAGTATTTAAATGATTGATGATTGAATGTCCATTCTAAAATTCATAATCCCAAAAGCGCATATCTGTTTCTATATTTGTTCACAAATAAAATATTATTTAAAAAAAAATTATTTATATTATTATTTTATTATATTATTTATAGAATTTGTAAATTGTTTTCAGTTATTCATTTCCTCTATTCCTATATATGTGGTCCATATATATGCAACCTAAATATGTGACACAATCTCAGTTCTGACTCCCCTTTGTGTTATATGATGAAGCCCACCACCTCCTACCCCACCCCTCTCCCCTTCTCCACACCTCTCTCACTATTACACAAGATCTGCAACCCCATTGAGTTCTTTGTTTCTCATTTGATATCACTAAATACCTTTGTTTATTTAGTGTCACTCAATATAGCTGGAGGTCCCAGAGGTGGGTGGGGGATGTGGGTTGGGACTACAGCATAAATGGTAAACAAACAATCTGATATATATCAAAGGGGTAATCAAATACAAAAAGAATTGAGAATTTTAAGTATGTGATTATCAACTGAAATGAGTTCATAACTGTAGGAGCTGTGTCAAAATTAACTGAGGCAAGTTGAATAAAACTGGGCTAGTTGAGGGTTAAAAATCCCCTAGTTTTACTACATAAGGATATACTTTTATTAATATTGGGACTTAAAGCTCACCAGAAAATAACAGTGTCCATTTTGCCTACTTGAATATGTTTAACCAGTTTCATTTTAAAGAGTTAAAAACTCAGCAAGCAGAGGTACAACACACAAAAATAAGTTCTTAAAAGACTAAGATAGCCATAACATCATTAATATTCAAAATTTAAAGAGACAGGCACTTCCTTTTAAAAATTCAAAGATTTCAGCTCTATGACCCACATAGTTTGACAGTTACAGGGCTTTAAAGTGGCATAATGTCCATAAATTGGGTTTCTGTGGGCATTTTACAATTGTTAAAGAGACCTTAGCAATTAAACTACAGATCTGAAACTTTTTGGGGGACATACATAACAAACAAAAAATTAGATATAATACAGTTTAAGACTTGTCACACTAAGCATTTCCAAATTACAGGGCAAAATACAGTAGAAAATGTCAAAAAAGGTCACTTGGATGAGTGTCTATGGTCGTCATACACAGGTTCAATGTCTACTACAGGCCTTGATGTTCGGTACATGGAAAAAGAAGACGCTTAATAATGTATTCCTAGTTGAGATTTCAGCCCTGTCAGTCACATAGTTTAACAGTCACAGGGCTGAAAAGTGGCAAAAAGTCCAAATATTGGGTCTCTGTGGGCCTTTTAGAGACCTCAATGTGACCTTCAAATTGAAGCTTCAGACTTAAAATCTTTCACAATCAGAGATTATACATAGAATGTATATCTAATATAGTTTGAAACTTCTCAGACTTACCATTCCAAGTTACAAGGCAAAATATGTAAAAAATGTCTAAAAAGGGTCACTCGGGTGAGTATCTATGGTCGTCATACACAGGTTAAATATCTACTAAAGGCCTTGATGTTCAGCACATGTAAAAAGAACATAATAATATATTCCCAGATGAGATTTCAGCTCTATCAGTCACATAGTTTAACAGTCACAGGGCTTAAAAGTGGCAAAAAGTCCAAATATTGGGTCTCTGTGGGCCTTTTAGAGACCTCAATGTGAACTTTAAATCAAAGCTTCAGATTTAAAATCTTTCACAATCAAAGGTTACACATAGAATGTATATCTAATACAGTTTGAAACTTCTCAAGAGTTACCATTTCCAAGTTACAGGGAAAAATATGTGAAAAATGTCTAAAAAGGGTCACTCGGGTGGGTGTTATGGTCCTCACACACAGGTTAAATGTCTACTTAAAGCCTTTATTTCTGGCACATGTAAAAATGACATAATGATATATTCCCAGGTGAGATTTCAGCTCTATCAGTAACATAGTTTAACAGTCACAGGGCTTAAAAGTGGCAAAAAGGCAAAATATCGGGTCTCTGTGGGCCTTTTAGAGACCTCAATGTGACCTTCAAATCAAAGCTTCAGACTAAAAATCTTTCACATTCAAAGGTTACACATAGAATGTATATCTAATACAGTTTGAAACTTCTCAGACTTACCCTTTCCAAGTTACAGGGAAAAATATGTGAAAAATGTCTTATAAGGGTCACTCGGGTGGGTGTTTATGGTCCTCACACACAGGTTAAATGTCTATTAAAGGCCTAAATTTTGGGGCAGATATAAGAAAACACATAGATATATTCTCAGATGATATTTAACTTAGATGAGAGACATAGTTTGAAAGCTACAGTGCTCGAAAGTGGCAAAAAGTGCATAAATTGGGTCTCTGTGGGCACTTTTGAGACCTTAAGTCGACCCCTTTGGGTAAACCTACAGCCCTAAAATTTTCTACAGACAAGGATTACATATCAAAGTTATACCTAGTGCAGTTTGAGACTCATCAGAGTTACCACTTCCAAATTATAGGGCAAAATATGTGAAAACTATAGCAAAAAATCCCTAAGTGGGGGTCTTTATGGGTCTCAAACACAATTTTCTCCTCAACTTAAAGTCGTGATTTTCGGCACATGTACTAAGAACATATTAATGTGTTCTCAGGTGAAATTTCAGCCAGCTGAGCATCATAGTTTGTGACCTAGAGGGCTCTTAGTGGCCAAAAGTGCAATTTCTGACCTTAAGGTGGCCATAAGTTCTCTTTTATTGGGAGTTTAAGGTCACCTTAAAATAGGGATCTTCCTTTGGACACCCTTAACATGTGTACCAAGTTTGAAAAAAAAATATTAATTTGTTTTTGAGTTATCGCGTCCACAAGGAAATTTCTACGGCGGCGGCGGCGGCGGCGCGACGGACCTGAATCCAATATATCCCCGACTTTCGTCTGGGGATATAATAAGTGGGGTGAGGTTCAACAAAAGTGAAAGTCCCATTTCTCACTGCACTCACAGATGATATGGTATGTTCCTTCTTATCCAAGTCCACGGAGTGCTTCTGTAGCATTTGTTTTAGTTCTAGTTCCAACATGGTCTTTTCCTTTTCAAGCATGGCTTTGCCTTCTTCAGCTAATGATCTGAAAACAAATAAATACAAATGCATGTGCATACAGATCCTGTGAAGTCAAATCTAAAGTCAAAAAAAAAAAAAAAATTGACTAAATCACTTAAACAATGTACACAAAAATAAAGGATACACCTTTATGTTTTGCACCTGCTTTTACATTTTCTCACCTGGTTGAACTTTAAGCCAGTGCCAGCTTCAGTTCATTCTGGATGTCGTCTTTCTGCTTTTGATTTACCAGCTATGTTTTTCTACCAGTTTTACCTTTGTTCCTACACTCACCTGCCAAGTTGGTCTGAGTCAGTTTTAGTAAGTGCCAGCTGGAGTTGTCTCCGGATGCTATCCATCTCCCGATTATTGACTTGGTTTGTTTTCTACCTCTTTCTACCTGAATTTCTTCCATTAACTCACCTGCCGAGTTGTTCGGAGTCAGCTTTAGCCAATGCTAGCTGTAGCTGTCTCTGAATACTGTCTCGCTCCTTTTCCAGGTTTCCATATTCTTTCTCCAAGTCTGTGTACTGCTTCATCTTTTCCTCCAAATCTTCCGTCCTCTCCTTCAGCTGGGTCTTGTACAATGTCTACAGTTATACAGGCAGAAAGTTTATTGCAGTTTGCACTTCATAGCTGCACATTATTCATGTCAATAATAATGGACAGAACTTGAGTTCACAAGATTTTGGACAACAAAATGATTATTTGAAAGTGCAACCTTTATACAGGGAAAACAACACTGATGTCAAGCTTTATTTTTACCATTAACTGGAAATACCAGTGAACACTGATATTTCAATATGTATTGGTATTTGTTGATTTGTCATTGATGTCTACTGAAGAAAAATAAGATCGATGTCAAATGGTAGGTAGGTGTTGAATATTAGATTGCCAGCAATACAAATAAAGCCCTTCAGTCAGCCCCTCTTTGGTAATTTATTTAAAATCTCTTAGGTTTTATTTTCTGCAACAAATTCAAAAGTACAGGGGAGCTTCCAGTATTTGAACTTTCACTTTTAAAATCTTCAATCTATTTCGTTTTTTCCAGTCATTCAAAATTGCACTTTTTGTACTCTTTTATCCTATATGTGGTTCTATTTAACAAAAAAAAACCTTCTAATTTTTCTCTTAAATTAATCTGAAAATAGAGCTTCAACTGTTCTAACACTGTAATTTGTATTTCACACGAAAAAAGATTTTGTGAGTTAATACTTGAAGCTGGGCGATATTTAGGACGTTTATGGTAACCAGACTCTATGTCTCAAAACTGGCGACAAGTGTGCATCAGAGTAAAAAGTTCCACACAGAATGTTATGCAACTAATCTTCTGACAGACTGAAAGTTAAACCATCTGAAGATTTTGCATTAGATTTAATTATTAAATATATTCAGTGAAAGAAAACATTTTTTCACTTCAAGGAAACTGAAAACAAGCCACCAAGGTTGAATGACATTGACAATGTTCTTCTATTGTATCTTAAAAGATTGGCAGCAAGGGGATCTTTCTAAAATGTCACATCATTAAATATGGATAACAATCACATCATCTGACACTATATCTCTGCTCCATCATTGTTAGAGTAAGAAATCTAAAATTCGCCACATATCTGAAATTCGCCACATGTGAAAATACTGATGAAATAAATTAATTGAGGTGAGATTTGTTGAATGTATACTAAATTATGGCTTTCTGAACTGAAAAATACCAATTTTTAGTCAAAAACATCATTTTCTTCATAAAATTAACTAAGGTTTTAGAGGTGGCGAATTTTAGATTCCTGGCGAATTTTAGATTTCTTACTCTACTCAACTGACTGTTCACTGAAAATGACACCGGTTTCAGTGATTAAGTTTGTTTGACAAGCAAAATTGCTGGAATGTCAGATCAGGAAATTAACCCTCCCACCACTTACACATGATCTCTTATTATGAAACATATCTCCCATTACATCAACTGAAAGTAAAAATATCAACACAGTGTATTAATGGGTGCTGGAGTTATTATTACAGCAATGTTTTAGAACAAGGCTTCATTACACTTTTGGCTGTCCAGCTTGAAATAAATGTCAACAAGAAAGATTATCTATAAATAACAATGGATTTAGAAAACTTTAGAAGTGCTTACTGGGATTAACTTAAACCCTGATCCTAAAGTACTCTAGTGTTCATTCTGAAAATTTTGAGAAGTAGGGGGATCTCCACCACACAAAAAGTGGGAGACAAGCTTAACTATTGGGGATGAGTTTTAGACTCTCAGTGTCCTTTTTTTTGGCTCCATGTTTGAAGACTCATCTAGGACTAATTTTAACTATGCGTCTGCAGAAATGGAGAAAAAAAAATAAAAACAAAAAAGATTGGGTATTCCTTATATTCTTTTACTTTTTCAAATCTATTTGTATTCTTTTTGAGAATTTGTTAAGACTGATAAGAGTTCATAATGATTCAAAGTCAATACTTCAAGGTTGTGAAGGTATGAAGCAGGGTTTGTAATGTTCATTTAAGTTTGTTAAATTAAAAACTTTGACTTCACTTGATTTCACTACTTCTTCAATGCTACCTTTTCACATAACCGTGTTTTGGAAAAATGGACCAGTGATTCATTCTCTTCGCAGTATATAAAGACACTAGTTTCAACTCCTGTAGCATTACCATCAACTGTATTTCAACTAAACAAGGCGTAAAAAATTTAGGGGTGCGACTGAGTAATCGATGCTCCATAAACAAGCCAAATTTCATGTAAATTCAATACCAGTTTTAAGAGTCCAGTGCTTGTGTTTATATAAACTACCAACTGGTTATGCTTTCCCATAGCAAAATATTAATAACACACCTTACTTACATTAATTTGCACAATACACCATCTTTGACATGATATTCAATATTTTTACGATGACATCAGCTAATTAAAACGATTCAAGACTTTTATCTTTACATATGTTTCATTCACAGGAGCCCCCCCCCCCCCCCCCCCCCCCCCCCCCCCCATATTGAATGTTGCTTCCTGTCAATGCCCATACTAAACTTCAAGAGGGCTCGATGTCAAGTCAAAATTTATATCCATGAGGAATCAACCCTGATTAGTTGGATTTGTCACACCCCTAGTCAAAATGGAATACTACCAAGTATTAGAAATTTAGAAAATGATGGTACTCACAGAGAAGTAGGTCTCAGCTTCCAACTGTTCTACTAATTCTTTCATCTGCAGATCAGTCACATTGTTTTCTCTACAAAGGTCAATGGACATAGGTCAGTGAGGCTACACAGAGGCAGGGCTTTATCACTTTTACCAAATGTTACCATTTGCCCACATTTGAAATTTTTGACCAAATTATAAGTTAGTTGCATTTAAAAAAACTCAGCTGTTAGATGATGACCAGTTCAGTGAGGCAATTTTCAATGTACCAAGGACATTATTGGAGTTTTATGCCCCTTCAACACCTGAGGTTATTTTGGATGGCCCTCTGTCATTGCTTAGTAAATATTAGCATAAACCCGGATTCAAACCTTTGACATAAGACAGCTCTGTAATTTGAACATTTACAAAATTTGGTGGTGACACAATCACTGATGCTTTCCTCAAACATTCAAAGTTAGAGTTGGGGTTTACATCCCATTCAGAACTTGAGGTAATAGGAAGATTTATTTATTTAGTGTTTTACGTCATGCCTAGCACCCTGGCTATTGCATTGAGATGGGTATTTGGAAGGGCAGAGCAAACCGGTACATACAGTTGGTCAAGGTTCTGCATTGTAAACTGCTGACCAACAGCAAGCAACTACCAGCTTTCCAACATGAGCTCAGGTTGGGATTTAAACTCTTATCTCAGAGGCTGGAGACAAGTGTGTTTACCACTGTTTTGACTGCCAGAGGTCACAGGAAGAAGCCATCAGTATTTCCAGGATGGTTTTAGGAGCTGGATTTAAACCCACCACAGATATTTGACAATTTACCATGTACATGATGACCACTAGCTCCCTCTTCATGTGTACAACAGCAGTAATATGAAATAAAAGTAATGTAATAGTAATTGGGTATCAACTGAAACCTTTAAAGTCAAATTTTACAAAGAAAAATAATTCTATTTTCTTAGGATTTCCCATACAGCTGTGTCTAAATATTTCCATCTACTGCAGTGATATGCATGCCTGTTTAAATCAATATTATGCAAAACTGTAAACTTTTTATTCATAAAAGCACTTTAAAAGTGTTGGCTTTAGATGAAGAACATCTTATTTATATTCTGATTCTAATTATTTTACACTTTAATATATAAATCTAATTTAAGGACACATACTATGGTATTCTATGGTGGAAACCAAAAACTGGAGAGGTTTGCCATTTGTAATTGACAAAGTCAAAGTTGGGGTCAACAGCCAGGGTCATATTGGGACAGGTCCTCAGAATTGCCATTTGTGGGGCTCGATCCCACATAGAGGTGACAAAACTTGATGCCACACTTGCTAACCACTAGGCCACCAAGGACCTCGTTTGTAACTGACAGAATAATTCATGTGACATTAAAAAGAGGGAATACTCCAGGAACCCTCCTTGAATCAGTAGGTCTAACTGACTGGGGATTAATCTAGTTTCCCATCACATTGCATCTAGGTCATCTCTCAATAGGCAGTTGAGAAGGTGGTTAAAAGCTGTCCAAACTAGTTGGTAAAGATTCTGCAGAGTAAACCACTGTGGATTGGCACCTGGGAACACCAAATACAGAACTAAACTATCTCTAATCGCTAAAAGAAAATACATTGGATATATGTTGAAAAAAATAGATTACTTTGTCGGAAATACATACTCTTTAAGTTTTCTTAGCTCCTCTTCTGCTCGTTTCTTTATATCAACTTCTGACTGTAACTCCTACAATAAGGACCATGTAGCGTATTAGAGAATTGTGAAAGTTGCAACAGTCTCATAAACATGTTCAATTGTCATTTGCTTTTAAACTATTCATGAATTTTTAACTTTATGCACATATATGGCCAACAAACTACCAAGTTTTTTTTTTTTCATTTTTTTTTGACACACAGGCTGCACTAGAACTACAGATTAGTATTATCAAATATCCCAATACCACTCCAGTGAAAACCAGTCACAACCAAATATTTTAGTCATGTAGTGACATACTTACAATATTCAGGCCTGATCATTATTTTAACACTTTATGAACATGTTTATTTATAAAAATGGTTTGCCTAACACCAATCCAGGTAAGCAATAGGTAAAAGTAATAGGAAATTAAGTTTGGTTCATATGATATAATGTTCATAAAAGAGGCTATTCGTTTAGTATGAGGACTACAAATCTGGGTTAACAGAAACCAATTTCTACAATAAATATCTGAATACACAGCAGATAGGATAACTTGCAAATTTAATAAGTAAATTAAATTTTTATAAGTTAATACCCTATCCAATGGACAATTGCTTTACCGGTCGGCGCGACCGGTCCCGCCAAACGTCAGAAAAAGACGTCCTGTATATACTACCGGCAGGACCGGTCACAGAGTGTGCATTCGCCAGGTGGCGCATGGTACTTCATTTCCTGTTTACCTATTGACGTCATAGCATCTTTTTCGTGTCTAATCCTAGTAAGACCCCTAGTAAGTTGATAGCGGGGCCGGTTGGGTGGGCCTTGTCCATTGGATAGGGTATTAACTTATAAAAATTTAATTTACTTATTAAATTTGCAATTTTATTGCGTTAATACATCCTATCCAATGGACAATTGCTGAATAACTACCGCTTGGTAGGCGGGTAAGCAGCTAGGGACTTATGTGAACTCATAACAACAAATTCGAACAGGCCCATTTGACCTAGGGTCAGAGAACCCTGAAAGGTCAGGGTCGGCCACTAACTCACCGGTTAACCGGGAGCCTACCGACGTTGCCCCCCCTTTTTCTTTCCTTCCAGAGATGGTCTGAGAAGGGAAAGATAGAGAGAGAGAGGGGCTGAGTTCAGTCCCAGAAGAAATAAACTTCCCAAGGGAAGCAAGTCACAGTTTTTTTGTTTTGTTTTTTTTTTTGTTTTTTTTTTTTTTTGAAAATATATGTACACTCAACATATTTACATAATGTACATATCTAACATATTTACAATATGTACATATTTACATATATACAACATCCCCTCACTTCTGGGCCTGGTGGTGCACCTGCTGGGCAGCCACTACAGGTCCCAGGTGGAAAAGCTCTGAGTCAGCCCAGGCAACATCCTTCAAATAGAATTGGGTGAAGGTGTTGTGAGATTTCCAGTGGCAGGCTGACAAGATCTGATCTAAGGAGATCCCTGATTGGAAGGCCTTAGAAGCAGCAAAGGCCCTAACATCATGGGCCTTTAACCTGATGTAAGGTGAGGGCCTCCTGGTCAGAGAGCTCATAGCACAGAACCACAGTCTGTTTGATCCATGAGGAGATGGTGGCAGGTGAGATGTCTTTATCAAAACCCTTCTTGAAGGAGACAAAGACTAACTCCTTATTCTGCCTGAGGTCTGCAGTCCTGTCCAAGTAGTAGCGCAGAGCTCTAACTGGACATAGGGACCTGTCACCTTTGAGTGACCTATCCAGAGATGGTGCCAGGGCTGGGATGACCACTGGCCCCACACTATCTGGACCTTCCTTAGCCAGCTGGTTCTTGGATAGGAAGCTGGGTGAGGGGTACAAAGACACCTTAGACCAGTCTGACTGGTGTCTGATGTTCTTATGTAACCAAGCATGGATCTCACTCCTGCGTTTACCTGAACCCAAAGCCAGCAAGAAAACAGTCTTGAAAGTCAAATGTTTCAAGGAGGACTCTTTCAGGGGTTCAAAAGGAGCCTTTGTGAGCTGATGTAAAACCAGTGAAAGGTTCCAGGAGGGGATGCCCCTCCTGCCTTTAGGTCTGTCTCTATGGAAACTATCCAGGAGACGAGTGAGATTCTCATCTTTGCTGACATTAATGGTGGAATTGCCCAGTTTGTCAGCAATGGCGGATCTGTAGCCATCAATAGTGCCTGGTTGTAACTTCTTGTCCTGAAACAAGTGCAGGAGGAAGTCAGCAATGGCTTTCAGAGGTGGTGCCCTGAAGTCCACCTGATTACTGAGGCACCACTTTGTAAAAATGGTCCACTTTGCCTCATAGACAGATCTGGTTGATCTTCTTTGAGGAGCCTCAATTCGTGTTGCCACTGCCTCAGAGAAGCCTTGCTCCTTGATTGCTGAGGCTCTAGGAGCCAGGCATGTAGGTTCAGATTTGACAGGTTCCTGTGAAGGACCTGGTTGAATGGCTGAGACACTAGGTTGGGCAGACACAGTGGGATCTGGCTTGACATTGCTACCAGGTCCCAAAACCAGGGCATGTTGGGCCACCCTGGGGCAATCAGGATTATTTTGTTGCAGGGGTAGTCCTGGAGCTTCTCCACCACTTTGCCCAAGATGGCTGCCGGTGGGAAGGCGTATGGGTCCAGGTCCTCCCAGGAGAGACTGAGTGCATCCACTGCCCAAGCCTGGGGATCTGGCACCGGTGACACAAACTGGGGCAGTTTGTTGTTGAACCTGGTGGCAAACAGGTCCACTTGTGGCTGGTGCCACCTTGCGCATACAGCTTGGAATACTGCTGGATGAAGTGACCACTCTGTTTGAATGGTCTGGCCAAGTCTGGATAGCTTGTCTGCTATCACGTTCAGCCGGCCGGGGATGTGACGTGCCCTGAGGGTTACCTGCTGTCTGGTGCACCAGGACAGGATTCTCCACAGTAGGGCACACAGTGACCCCGACTTCATCCCCCCTTCTTTGTTGATATAGGTAACCACTGTTGTGTTGTCTGTAGCTATCAACACAGTCTTGTTGCAGACCAGGGTTCGAAACTCCTTTAGAGCTAGAAAAACTGCTTTTAACTTTAAGTGGTTTATGTGCAACTTGCTTTCTGGAAGGGACCAAGTTCCCCTTGCAGTGTGGTCGTCCAAGTGAGCGCCCCACCCTTCGTTTGATGCGTCTGTAAAGATCTGCAGAGCATGTTTTAGAGGGTGTAATGGTTGACCTAGTAGCACATTGTTTTCCTCCAGCCACCACCTTAGATGGGGGTGGAGGGACTTGGGGACCGGGATCACCTTTTCCAGTGACTCTGGGACCCTCCAATTGTTTTTCAAGTGCCACTGTATGGGCCTCATGTGGAGTCGCCCTAAGTGGACTTGTTTTTCTGTTGCTGTGAGGAGACCTATGAGGGACATGAATTTCCGGACCGGACATACCGGATCCGACATCATTGATCTGATCTTGTCTGTCAAGGCCTGCCAACGTTCTTCTGTTGGTCTGACCTTGCCCTCTTTCAAGTCGAACTGGTAACCTACGAAGTTGAAGACCTGTTTGGGTGCCAGTTCTGATTTTTCCTTGTTCACCAGCCACCCTAGTTCCTGACAAAGTGTGACCAGGGTTTGGGTATGCTGGAGACAGGTATGGAGGGTAGAGGCTCTCACCAGCCAGTCGTCTAGGTACTGGTGGATCCTTATACCCTTCTGAAGGGCCATGAGTTTGACCTCTTTGGCCACCACTGTGAATTCCATGGGAGCTGTGGAAAGGCCAAAGGGAAGGGCTTTGAACTGATAGGACCGACCCTGGAGGTGAAAACGCATGTACTTCCTGGACTGACTGTGAATGGGTATATGGAAGTATGCATCTTTGAAATCTATGGATGTGACCCACTCCCCTACTTGGAGGGAGGTTCTTATGGTCTCTGGGGTCTCCATCTTGAACGACCCTGTGTTTAAAAAGGTGTTCAAGGTGCTCAGGTCTAGGATGGGTCTCCACCGGTTGTTGGGTTTGGGTACCAGAAATAGCCGGTTGTAAAACCCCAATGAATTTGGATTGTCCACCGGTTCGACTGCATTTTTGTTTAACAGCTGATACAGTGCCTCTATAAGGAAGGACTGTTTGGTTGGATTGTGGTAGTTGCTTATTACAGTCGGTGACCTTGTCAAGTGGGGTCTGAACCGGAAGGGGAGGGTGTAACCCTCCCTCAGTATGTTTACCACTTTTGGACTTGAACCCAGGGTTTCCCATTTTTGCCAGCACTGGTTTAACCTCGCCCCTACAGGGGGATCTAAAACAGCATGTTGGGCATTGGTGACAAGCTTTACAGAAGGTAATTGACCTACACAAGAAACATCTTTCACATATTTTATTTCTGTGTACAATTGACATATATTGGGATTTACACCTTTCCTTTGTGGTAACCCGGTGACAATATGAGCATTTGCAACATGAGAGTCTACATTTAAAGTCAATTTGCTGTTCTTCTGATCTGTCACTGGTGGTGGGTTCAAACCCTCCATCTTGTCGGATACAACTACAGAGTTCTTCAATCCGACCACATTTGAAACACAATAATTGTCATTTATGCTTCTTAAACCCTTTGGCCGGCTTCTGGTTGAAGTTTGAGGCTTTACCCCCACCTTTCTGACCAGTTTGCCGGTCTCCGATTTGTTTCCAAGCCGGTGTAGTGGGTTTCCGGTCCGGCTGGTGTGAAGGTTTAGTACTGGAGGGAACGTACGGATGAAAACGTCCGGGTTTCCTCTGTGTGTTACCCATAGAACGCCTCTCCTCACTACGGGAAATCTCATCTTCTGCCTTGACCAGTAAGCTGTCCGGGAACAGTGAGAGTAAGTGGATTGGAGATGTACGTAAGGCAGTTAAGGTGTCAGGTTTAACTCCACCACGGATAAACTCCAGATAGCTATCCCTACGTGCCAGAGTGAGGTTGGCCATGCTGATGAAAACTCCCTCTGAGAGATCCTGCATGGTACGCTGCATAGCCTGGGAGATTGACCGGTTAAAGGTCACCAGATATTCAAGTTCTTCAATAGCTTGCTGTGTTCTCTGAGTACTCTTGCCCTTAGATGAATCTGGCCGGAGAGACTTCAGCTGGGTAACCATTGAATCCTGCACTTTAGTAAGGCATCTAGATAAACCAGCAGCGTGATTACACATCACGGATTGTTCCCTGAACGCCTTCTCCCACCTTCTAAGGGTATCTTGGCTGAATGTACGGGAAGCTGGAGCAGAAGGTAAACTTCTTCTTGCGACCCTAGAGAACATGCTGTTCAGCTTTGACGGTTCCGGAGACCAGTGGGATACAGCCTGGGTAGACGTGTCGCCCTTCTTAACTGCTTGCATTTCATACCACTTGGAAGAACGTGGAGTCTTTACAAACTGGTCATGTAGCAGTCCACTGGTTTCAGAATTTCTAGCTGGATAACCTTCAGCAATAGTTACATTCAGTTTCTCCAGTTTTTTGCAAAGCCACTCATCAACCGGCAATTTCACTGACACTTTACTGGTAGTCTTCACTCTAGAACCGGCAAAAGGATTATCATCCAAAGAGGCAGCTGAGTTATCATAATCCGGGATGTGGTGCCAGTTCATGAAACTTCTAACCCCTCTAATAGTTTCCCTGTAATTGGCGTCTTCAGAGAGGTCCTGATCTGTAGCTGTGTCCGGTAAATCACCCTGGCAGTGCATACTAGCCGGAGAAGACGGTTCCCCATCCAACTCAGCCTCACTCTCAGATTGCCTAGCAACGTCAGATTCCTGGCCAATGAGAGGCGACTGGTTATACAGCGTAGTTTCAACACCGGCAGGTAGAATCTCCGGACCCGCACCAGGAGCCTGTGAAGGCTGGGTGGCCGTCCCTGCACCGGGAACCAGTAAAGGTTGGGTGGCTAACACTGTAGAGGTACCGGGGCCCTGAACAGGGTGGGTAGCACTCTCAACACCATCTCTCTCAGCCTCAGTACCGGGAACCCCCAGTGGAGGTTGGGTAGCCGTCAACTGCGTAGCAACGTCATAAGTGCCCTCAGAAGACATAACACTTGTAGAAGCACCCGGATCAAAGAAAGGGTGTTCTCTGGGCACCACAGAGGCAGAGGTCACCGGTCTCACCGGAACAGCAAAAGATTGGTTTACCAGCATAGCTTCTAGACGTGAAAATCTCTCACTCCACTTGTCATCAAGGGACTTGAGGTCGTCTGAAGTAGGTTTGCTGCTATGCTTCCGTTTACTCGACCTTGGGGAGCCATCAGAACGCTTCTTCTTCTTTGGAGTAGAATCAACAGGGGAGGACTTGTCACAGCTAACCCGTCCCAACAGTGTAACATCTGAAGGGTCCACGAGAGTGGGGGTCGTGCTTGCATTACTTTCAGCCCTCTTCTGCTCAGAACGTTCTTTCCTTTCCTTGTAGGTCGGAGTTGCTAACTGGTGGATCTGCGCAGGCATAAAGGACTTACAGATCTGGCAATCCAGCTTTTTTACACAGGGGTCGTCTCCCACCCCCTTGTCACGACAACGCGCGCATTTCTGGTGGTTGTCGAAAAGGGCCATAACGTGCCCGCAAGAACCTCGTTTCTGTCCAGGAGACGACATAATGATCAGTAACGTTGTAGAATTACTCCGTACTAATAAAAAACAAGAAACTTGGAAGAGTTCGTTGTAAAACTTCAAAAACGTATCTCTGAAGAAAATCTTCTGCACACTCTTTCGCGCCAAACGAAAAAGATGCTATGACGTCAATAGGTAAACAGGAAATGAAGTACCATGCGCCACCTGGCGAATGCACACTCTGTGACCGGTCCTGCCGGTAGTATATACAGGACGTCTTTTTCTGACGTTTGGCGGGACCGGTCGCGCCGACCGGTAAAGCAATTGTCCATTGGATAGGATGTATTAACGCAATAAAAATATATGTTCTAGTGTATGTACCTGCTGCAGCTGTTTCTCCACACTCCTGAGCTGTGTTAGCTGCTGCTGGTGGGTCTTTATGTCATTCTGCTGAAGATTTCTCTTCTGAATTTCCTGCTCCACTTGCAGCGACAAAGTTTTGGCCTAGATAAAACACAAAATATGAAACATTTTTCTTCTGTTTAAAAGCACATTTACACCTGTCCACTTGTTAAACACCAGGTAAGAGTATTCTGGTACTGGTAACTACATTTTGATGTCAACTGCAAACTCACAGATAAAGTCTCAAAGCAGATAGGCTTCACCTTTTCAATATCCCATTATGTAAAGTAAAAACAAACCAAAATATTTTCTTTGGGTTGTTATATATTGTCTTATCAAATTCTCAATTATCTTTTCAATCTCTATCTGACAAATACAATTCTATGGCTGAAGATGACTGAAGTATTTGAAAACTCAAATGTACCACTTTCCAGTTCCTAACCCACCTGATTTCTCACTTTTTGATCTCCATCTTTAGCTTATATTTTTGTGCCTCTATATTACTTACTAGGTCCCCTGTGATGTATCAGTTTACTCAGGATGTCTTTAGTACCTGCAATTAGTTAGTCCTCACCTTTTCTATCTCCATCTTAAGTTCCTGTTTGAGAGCCTGTGTCTGTGACTGTAGTTGACTCAAGTCCACTGACAACTCACTCTTCTTTTTCTCTGTTTCTAGAAGCTTCTGCTCTGCACGCTGGCGAGAAATCTTCTCAGATTCCAGCTTGTTCTGAATCTCTGAAAACCAAAAAATAAAATGTTCTGTAAAATTACTTTTTATTCTAACAAGTTTAACGTTGTTTATAATTTCTATATCATACATTGGTTGTATCATGATGGATAGATCAATGGGGAGAAAGTCTGAAATTGCTTTGAACTCCTTGAAATAGTCTATTACAATGGTCAACCAACTGGTTAAGGAAATTCCATACATTTAGTCACCCCTATATTGAAGACTAATTTAAGTTTTGTATATTTACACTCAGTGCAATATGCCCCCCCTACTAATGGACTTGGAAGTGCTATTTGACCCTTCCAATTGCACAAGTACAGCCCAAGCCATAGTGACTGACACTCCTGCAAGTGAAAGACAGTGTCTCAGAGATGAAGATTTATCAACATCCCTGGGTATGTTTAGCCTGTCCATGGGCATAGGACCTCATGAGAGAGCTGTGGCCATCCAAGCCATTGTGTATCTAATGTACATTGAACTACCTTCATGTTTAATAATATTAGTTAAAATACACAATAGTGATCACAAAGAGCAACAATACGAGTGCCAGTAAGAAGGTTATAGCCTGCACATTTAGACATCTCTGTGTTCGAATATATGGATCCTGGGATGGAAGTCGTAGCCTGCACCTTTAATTGCCTCCATGTTGGCCTCCTCTGTGGACATGAGGATGTTCTTTTTGTCTGCATTGAATCTTGCTACCGTTTCTTTATGTGCCAGCATCTCTTGATCATATTTCATCATGAAGGTTTTCAGTTCCAAATCAACATTTGCTTTACTCTGTTATAAATACACAAAATGCAAAATGGTTCAAGTCATAAAACTAAACTTTACAATGGAAAGGTATGGATACCTTTAAAATGGCAAGGTATGGAAAGGTTAGGTTGTTACATTTTTCTTGGTTGATGAAATTGGCTGGTATCTATTTGTCTAAAGATCCAATGACATCTCAAAAGACTAAAGAGACCGTACTGAATTAAACTACACCCCCCCCCCCCCCCCCCCCCCCCCCCCCCCCCCCCCCCTAAAAAAAAGAAAACAGCCCTCAGTGTAGTGTTTACTTTATTCAGCTACCTTTTCTAGGTTGTTAACCTCTCTCGGTGTCTTGCTGTATCTTTCCCTCTATTCTTACAGCAATTCAACCAGAAAATTAAACTACAGAGCCTGCAGGTAATTCAAGGACATTACTCAACAAGCTTCAGTACCTTTTCTAAGTTGATGAGTGTCTGCTGGTACCTCTGGTTTTCTAGCTGTGTGCTGGCCTCCTTGTCCTTGACTCTCTGCACCTCTGCCTGCAGGGTGCTGATACGATCTGAAAGTAAACAGAGTATACTGATAAATGAAGTCAGCCAATCTATATAAATAGGATATCTGCAAGTTGCTGAAGTTACAAACAGCAATGAAGTAAATGCTTCATGTATTATATCAAGGCTGAATAGCAGTAGTATACCAACAAAAGAGGTTTCAAAGAATTCGCCATCGCTATCTTGTTTTTTAAAACAGGTAAAATTTTCTCATATATTTACCAAATAATTATTTTCAGTAGTTCACACTAGCTCAATATACTTACTCTGTAACTTTCTGATTTAACCAAAGCTATGCTTGCTACTACTACTTTTCCTCCGCTCAAATGCACTGTCATTTTTCATAGTCAATATCCTGTTCTACATGGTAAGTCTACACAATTAAATCATATGCACTCTGCAATTCTCTCATGTTGTCAGAGCCATGCTTGTTACAACTCCTGTTGAAAAGCAGTGGCATGTTTTTATGGTGTAAATCATTTTATACTCTGCAAGTCTATTACAAGTTAACTGTACTCACTCTGTAATTCTCTAATGTGGTCAGACCCATGTTTGGTAGTGTTTCTCTCCTCCTCCAGTGAACTCTGTAGGGACAACATGCTTTTCTCAAGACTCACTTTCTGACTGACCAAGTCACTGTATTTGCCATGTAACTCATTGTACCCCATCTCAACCGATGAATATCTCTGTAAAAATATAGAAATAAGTATGTAAAAAGGCATTTTAAAACTAGGAAACTTTATCAAAATCATTGTAATCAAATATTTTAAGATACATAACAAATGCGCATAAATACACAACCGTGTAAAAATGGTCTCAGCTTAACTGGATAGCAGTATAAAAAGTATCACACCAGGTGAGTTTAGATCATCTATGATACATACTCTTTTAATTTTTTTACTTGTTCAAACTCTCTCTGGCAGAGTGAGTTCAGATCAACAATGACTTTTTACACATAAACATTCTCACATATTTCTTGGATATTAAACGTCCTCATCTGCTGCAACTCTGTGCATGAAATATTGACTACACATGTTTATCTCTGAATTGGGATTTTCCGAAAAGGCAGTGAGAAATTTCTCCAACTGGGTAATTTTTGATTACCTATTTATAACTACCTGATTTAATGTTCTCACCTGTTGCAGTTCAGTGTATGACTTCTTGTATTTATTGCACATATCTGTCTCACTTTTTAGATTCTCCGACAAGTCAGAGATCTGTCTCTCTAGTTGGGTGAGTTTTTGATCAGCATGCTGACCCTGACTGGACATCTGCAACCGCACGCTGCGCTCACTCTGCACTTGAGCCTCTGCATCTCGAAGACGTAGCTCCACCTTCTGCCTCGTGTCTGCCTCTAGCTCATACTTTCGCTGAGCCTGTAAATATGCCAAAACTTAGCACACAAGATAATATTGTCATATAAGGTTTTACGACATTGTGTCTGGTTTACTGTTATGCTTAGCTTAGAAAGAGTGATACTCCATGTTTGAACATAAAACATAATTTTCACATAACATATACTATATATCTTGTTATTATCCTTGTCCAGAGTTCCCTTGTGTTAGAAAGGCATGTTGCCTGCACAGTAGATTGATTAGATTACATGACCTCTATCAAAGTGTCAATATCCTTGTTTCATATATCTCGCTGATATTCTTGTTTTATATCTTCTGCTGAGCCGCCTTCATGTATAACTTTAGTGCTATATCGACTTCTGTACCTAGTAATGATATTTCTGTGTTACCTGTATCGGTTTTTTATTACCTCTTTGATGTCATGTGAGAGCAGTGCTATGTTTCTCTCGAGGTCCATCCTGTCGCGTCGCCATGACGACTCTTCTATACTCAGTCTCTCCCATTCCTTGACTTTTGCTCTATAAAAAAAAAATTAAACATTATAATTAAATTGGAAATATTAACTTCTTATTCATCAACAAATTACTCGCAAGTATGTGAAACAACACACTGATAACATCAATAGTATAGTTTGTTTTATTTTGACAAAATTCTAAAGAAGGACTTACATGTATTTCTGCTCTATCGAATCTTTTGCCAATCTTTCTCCTCGTAACTGGTCCTCAATTTGCTGCAGTTTGTTCATTAAATCATTTGGCTAAAATAAACAATACACACATTACTCTAAAGTTATGGGTCAGTGTCCTATTCTAATACTTGTACAATGCAAAATCTAGTGGAATAAAAGGAACTGGGTTTGAACTTTAAAGAATGAGGTTTCAAGATTTACTGAAATGGCAATGTTTCTGCTCGGCTCTTTTTATGAGTATGTAATTTGGACAATTTTATATCCATCTCAGCTGAGTTGGCTTGCTATTCTTAATAGATAGATGGTAGCGAGAAGTGATAATAGTTTCATGAATAACCAGGTTATATAGGCCAAATGTTTTACTTCTGACAAAATGTCAGAGTATAAACATTACACAAAGATTTATATTTTATTTTGGATAAAATTACATTTTTGACAAAGTGGGCTAGACATGTCCTGACTGCTTGAGCAGTGATCTACTTACCACATGGTTCACCATAGGACCCTGCAACAGAAAAAACAGTGACAGAGAACTGATTACAATTTAGTAAATTTAAAGTACAAAATCAAGCAATACAATTATTATTATTATTATGTATTTATACTCAGCACAATATCTCCATATACTACAGGACTCAAAGCGCTATTTAACCAATCAGACTGTACAGGTACAGCCCCAACTCACAAGTAACTCGCATTCCCCTAACTGGAAGAGAGGCTCAAGGATGACCATTTATCAACGTCCTTGAGGTTCTTTAATCTGCCACTGGGGATAGGACCCAATGACAGAGGACAGCCATTTTAAGTGGTCATCCGAGCCACTATGTATCTGCCTGTACCTGGGATTGAACCCACGTCCTCTGAGTTCCTAGACAAGTGTGTTACCCGCTAGGCCACAGTGGCACAATGACCAACTATATGTACACTGGAGTGACAAGACCTGGGCTGGAATAAGTATATACTTACTTCAGAACAGGCATTGTAGTTTAGTTTAAATCCTATATTACAGGGCTTCTGAGTTTCAGATTTTTTATGAATAACAGCCCCGGACCCACATAGGCAAGAGCCAAGTAATTAAATGTTCAACTTATTAACCACTAAGCAAAGGAACTGCAAGAAGTGTGTTCCCCTAACAGGATATGCCAAAGACTAAAAAATTATATATGTGGCTTGTAGTGGATGGACAATTAAACATGTGCTCGATTAATCATTGGTGATAGTGTACAATTGCAGTTGGTCACTGACGTTTTTTGAGTAATCTATTATTCAGCTTAAATCTTACCGATCCTAATGTACACGTATTTCAATATCCACATATTTCTTAAACAGTTTATGTATTTCTCTTAAATAAATTGACCGATTAGTCATGAATTTTGGGTTTGTTTATACCTACTGCCATGTTTACAAAGGTCAAAGTTGGGGTTTTACGTCCCGTTCAACAGCCAGGGTCATATTGGGACAGGTCCTCAGAATTGCCACTTGTGGGACTCGAACCCACAGAGGTGACAGCCTATGATTAGATGCCAAACTTGCTAACCACTAGGCCACTGAGGACCTTGCCATGTTTACAGGAAGTGGGAATTTTTGGTAGATACTAAATATGTTGGAACACCCTTATTCTTACAGGATTGCCTAAACTTCATCCTGGAAAGTGTTTCATGATATACTGACCAACAATGAAGTAAACGGTCAATTATGGTTTGATTATCTGTCAGAAAAATGGACTAATAATCAACCGTGAAAATTGGAGACGATTCCCAGCACTTGTGGCTGGGGAGTTCAAAATGATCACTTGATGTTTGATACTCTAATATTGAATATAATTTAACCACAATTCATGTCTAGGACCCATTGTCTAGAAATATTTCAATTTTTTTTTATTCTGTGGGAAAAAGGCTTAAAATCTAAGTCTTCAGAAACTTTATATTTCCAGTATACATTTTCAGACACATTTCTGGTAGAGAAATTATAAACCCAGTGTAGATCTTTAAACCTTTTTAACATTTGCTGATTGCATTCACCGAAACAAAAGAGTGTTTTACTTTCATCTTCTATTCTCAATCAGACAGAACTTTCCCCCAGATATGAGTGACTGAAACCCCATGCAGAAACCCACAGAGGTACTTACTTGCAGGAAATACAATAACTGGTCTCAGCTTTTCATTCCCATTGGTAAATAAAGAAACCTGAGGTTTTGAATTGAAGAAATCACTTCCAGAAAAGCTCCAGGAAATAAATTTTCTTTTCTTGAAATTGCACAAAGGAAGCCTACATATAATTTCAAAAGTAAAAGGCCAATATCATATCTAAATTAGATCCTACCACAAGATAGTTGAAATAAGGCCATTTGTTCCTTTAAATTGTAATGTGAATACTTTCAATTCCTTTGATTTTACAGATGGGAAATCAATGGACAGATATCATATTCAATGTAAAATTGCAGCTTCACTGGTGTAGATTTCTTCCATATGTAAGTAATATATAAAGGGAGAAAGGAGTCTCATTAACTTAAGGGGTTAGCTGTTTTATACAACCACAACCTATTAAATGTCAGAAATTTAAGTATTCCACTTCACTTAAGATACTGATGTGTATGAAAGGAATGAAAAGAGAGAATATTTATCTATTTTGTTATTTTATGTATATGTTGTTACTTTTTAAAAATTTTATAAAGCTGATCTTTTACATAATTATTTTTACACCAAGCTATATATATTGCTATAGTCAACAACTGCTACATCAATGAATAATGTACACCTGTATTAGTACATTAATATGATTACATATGAAGTTATATATGAAATATTTTTAAGATACATGAAACCAACCACAAGGCTTGTGCCTCCCTGTATCTGACTTGTGGCAGGTGAACAGGCAAATGTACTGATAAATTCAAAGCGTTTCCAAAAATTCAAAGGAAGCGTTTCCAAAAATTCAAACGAAGCGTTTCCAAAAATTCAAAGGAAGTGTTTCCAAAAATCTGAAGAGGATTGGCAAATTGCGCTTCATGTTAAGTGAAAGTGATATTTTGTCTTCCAGGAAAAAAATTGCGCAAAAAGAGGCAACTGTCTTTGTTTTGCAAATATTTCTTCAACATAAGGGATGGAATTGCATGTTGCTATTATTGACATACTTTGTGTTTACTGATATACACATGGAAACACAGCCTAAGAAATCTTTTTCTCATAAGAAATGACACCCAACTACCTCAACTCTAAAATTATAGCTATATATAAGAAATACCAAAGCTGTTATTAATCACTGAGCAATCACCGACACAGAAAGCATGGAACCACAATGGTCAAAGTCAAATAAAGTCATACTCTCATTAGAGTGTTTTATAACAGAATGAATTTGAATCCCATAGATGTCACAAGAAGTAATAATAGAAACATATGAAAATTATCCTTGATATCAGTACTACAATTCCATATTGGCAATTCAATTTTAAGCCCTAGCCAATTTTAAACTCACAAATGAAAACACAGGTGGTGAGTACATGGGAGAGGATAGGTCATTCTTATTGTGTTTGAACAGGCATGTAATATCTCCCCCATTACTTTCTGACCTATACAAGTATAAAAATTGGTTGTATGATTGATAAAACCCCACTCCCTACTGCAAAACTGGGGTGGTTAGGAGGCAAACTCACAAATGTGGTACTGGGATATATGGCTGAAATAAGAAGCAACTTCTGTACTTGACTGGGCTTTTACCATTACTCTTGAGAGTAAAAATTACCAGAAAATCAGTGGGTTTCTTTTGAAACATAGTTAATAAAATTTTGTATAAATATTTGCAAAACTACTAATATCAACCACACGAAGAATTTTATTTTGCACACTTTATATTTTCTAAATCACTCATAACGCCAAGGGATACTAATGAGTACTTGCAAATGAGTACTCATATTAACTACAGTCTCAATTTACTTTATCCTTGGACAAAGTCAATGCACAATATTTTCTTTCTTCACAGCCAAAATAACATTAACCCCTTTTACTTAAAATTCACAGTAAAATCTCCCACCAATATTGCTTGCTGTTTTTATTATACTTCTAAACACTAAGTTTTAGTAACTGTAAAACTATTGGTTCAGTGTAAAACTAATAATAATATCTCACTAATATATACGTATTCATCTGGAATATTTATTCTGTACAACATCACAGTGGCATGCAATTCTAAAGGTAACACAACGTGCACTGGGGACATAAATGAGTACATTGTCGAAGTTACAATGACCTATTCAAAGAAAGAATCTGAAACTTGGTAGAGTATATGTAATTTTCAACTGATAATGCTCCATCTCTTACTTTTGTCTTATTTTATTATGATGCCACCTTTTAGTCTCTCACAGAATTTTTCATGTTAGTGCTTAATCTGAAGGGGCTACCTTTGTCTGCTCAGCAGTTATGAAATCGAACAAGTGGCAAAAAGTCACCAGTTTTTTGAGAAACTGGATACTCAACTGAATAACAATATGTGGTCCAGTTTTTCACCTCTAGTTAAACCAACTAGTTCAAATATGATTTTTTCAGTTTCTCTGTCATTAAACAAAGTTGCATTATGACCAGTACATCAATCAAATGCACACACTAATCTACTTTATGTATTATACATACAATTTAAGCTACATAACAAATGCACTAGGAACAGGTTCCTATGAAAAATATGTACACCAGGAGGTTGCCAATGCAAAACCGTACTGATTTCAGGTCTCCGCATTTTTTACACCCCCAACCAAACATGGACATTTCCTCATAACGAAATAGCAATAAAGTCCCTAAATGTAGAAAAATATGGGATAAAAGTTGGCAATTTCTTTAAATTTGTGGTTTGTTTCCAATATTTTAAGTTTTCCTTCGATTAGATGTGTTGACAAGCAAGATAGTTATAAATTTTGCCGTAACCAAGACATGGTAGTTTTGGTCAATGTAATCGCCATAAAAGTCTGCAAAGTGCACAAAAAAGTATGAAAAGTATGAAAGCTTATTTCTCCAGATTTTGGGTATTTTCCCAATATTTTAAGTCTTCCTGCCATTATATATGCTGCCAAGTGAAGTGGTGGTTGTAAAATCTCGTCACGATATTTCATTTAAATGCTGTCGATACGGAGACACCGGGCCTACCAACCCATCCCTAAAATGCACACATACAGGCTGTTTTTGGGTTCCTAAAAGACAATGAATTCAAATTAATTTGTCTTCAATACAAGAAAACAGTCATTTAAATAGCTTGTTGATTGTCAGCTAAAAATATGAAAACTTGTTCATAAAATCCACACATAGTATTCCTTAATTCTAGAAAGCCACTTAAGTGCTTCAAGTCCTAATTAAAGCATTACTTTAAAAGCCTTATGTTACAAATTTGAAAAAAAAGGTTTTAAAAAGATCTTCATATTAACAAACATTATTATTTTTGGAATATTTTCTGGCAAAATTTCCTAAGACAACTTTTATTCTAAGAATAAGAGTTTTTCTCAAAATGGAACCAGGTCTCAGTTCTTATTCACAGTAATCAAAAGTCAAACACAGGTCAAACCATGACTTTGACATATCACTGTCCATGTGAACTCTGAAGGTCAACTTTAAAAAGGCCACTGAAAAAGACTATGCAGGAACACACATAATGTCAATGTTTCAGATTATATTTTTGCAAAAGTGAAGCATTCTAACTATAGTATATAGTATAGAAAGAAATCAATTGTAGTTTGCACATAACCGCCTATACATCATTTTGCGTTAGTAAATTATGTCTGTATATATTTTTTTTTCCAACAACTACACAAAACCTTTCTATGAAATACTTACATCTATCTGTAAAATAGATAAAAAACAGAGTTAATGTCAATAACATTTCCCTTCTCTCAAATCTTCCTTCACAATTTAAAATATCTATTACTTATATGAGTTCTTTATCAAAATTTGCACTTTCATATAAACAGATTATGACAGGCTTTAGGATTGTGGATTCACCAATGGATTGACACAGTGCTCAAGATTTTTTGAAAAAATCTTATTATTTTTAAGGAAATGGAAAAAAATAAAGGTACAAGTCCAGACTATATTCGAACAATGCTTCAATTTATTTTGACAGATGATGCGACTCCATTTATTTTGGCTGGGATGTCAAGAACGCCGAAAAAATACACAAGAAAAGGTTGAATTCTTCACCTTTTAAGGATATTTTATTATTATTATGATGATATCACGGTAACCAGATCTGAAAATTTACGTCTGATTATCACCCAAAACAGACAAAGCAAACAATACCACGGTATGTACTGAGTTTTGCAACTGTACTAAACTGTACAGTACTAACAAAATTGAAATCCAAAAAACACAAAAAATGGAATCAACATATTTTGAAAATTTGTTCAAAATACAACACCCACAAACTCTATGGCTGATGCTGACGCCTTGACAGCTCGGGGAATGACTACAAAGGCTGGAGTAAAAATGTGTGAAAATTCTGCAACATATTTGATAATTGCCTATAATTATAACAAAAATCTTAAATTTTAAAAGTCTGTGTGATAAGACAAAACAATAATGTTTCCTTTATATATCAAATTTAACAAACCATTGACAATTCATATTTCTTGTGCGGTTTTTTTTTTGCAAAAAATTATTCTTGTGTTGACAATTTGTTCTGCTCTCAGTGTGAATTTGTTCCGGGTCTTTTTTTCTCCATACCAGAGCAAACTAGAGGATCGCTCGCAAAAAAAAAAGATAATGTTTTTGCATAGCAAAAACAAAGCGTCCCGAAAAGGATATAAAGGTGAGTGCTAAAGTATTAAGAAAATGCTTCGTTTCTAGCCTTATACTGTTGTGGCAACCAAAGTCAGCGCAGTCTGCTCTATCTAGCACGGTTTTCAAGATATAAGCATTTTTGTGTTTTGCAAAAAATAAAAAAATTAAAAATGTCCGCTATATTTGGCGAGACAAAAATATTTTGAAAACTAGAAATCGGCCGCCCTGTTGATAGTAGATGCGAATAGAAACAGGATAGCATAGAAGAACACACATTATCATGTGTAATGTCCACCCATGAACCTTTTGCCCAAATTGTACAGTAGTCTTACAAGACCCTGTTTCATTTGTAAAATATATCAATGATGCTTAAATATTTGTTAGTGTAGATGTAAATTATTTCAGCTTCATGCCTTTTTGCATTGGTTGGGTTGAAAATTTTGACGAAATCACTCTATCTGGCACGGTTAAGAAGATAGAAGCAAATTCCTGTTTTTCTATTTTTGGCAAAAATTTGAAAATTCAAAATGGCCGCCATTTTTGGGAAAAGGAAATTTTTTTGAAAATTGCCAAGAGTACATTTTTTAGATACCCTATGGGTCGAAAATTTCAATGAAATAACTCTATTTTGCACGGTTAAGGCCAGTTTGTGTTTTTCCATTTTGGGCAAAAATTCGAAAATTCAAAATGGCTGCCATTTTTGGGGAGGGGAAAATTTTTTGAAAATTGCAAAGATTACATTCCTTAGATACCCTGTGGGTTGAAAATTTCGACGAAATCGCTCTATCTCGCATGGTTAAGGAGATAGAAGCAAATTTGTGTTTTGCCATTTTTGACAAAAATTTGAAAATTCAAAATGGCCGCCATTTTAGGGGACGGGAAATTTTTTTTTAAATTGCCAAGAATACAATGCTGAAATACCTGTGGGTCGAAAATTTTGATGAAATCGATCTATCTCGCACGGTTAAGGAGATAGAAGCAAATTTGTGTTTTGCCATTTTTGGCAAAAATTCGAAAATTCAAAATGGCCGCCATTTTTGGGGAGGGGAAAATTTTTCGGAAAATTGCAAAGATTGCATTTCTTCGATACCCTGTGGGTCGAAAATTTCGACAAAATCGCTCTATCTCGCACGGTTAAGGAGATAGAAGCAAATTTGTGTTTTGCCATTTTTGGCAAAAATTCGAAAATTCAAAATGGCTTCCATTTTTGGGGAGGGGAAAATTTTTTGGAAAATTGCAAAGATTGCATTCCTTAAATACCCTGTGGGTCGAAAATTTCGACGAAATCGCTCTATCTCGCACGGTTAAGGAGATAGAAGCAAATTTGTGTTTTGCCATTTTTGGCAAAAATTCGAAAATTCAAAATGGCTGCCATTTTTGGGGAGGGGAAAATTTGTTGGAAAATTGCAAAGATTGCATTCCTTAGATACCCTGTGGGTCGAAAATTTCGACGAAATCGCTCTATCTCGCACGGTTAAGGAGATAGAAGCAAATTTGTGTTTTACCATTTTTGGCAAAAATTCGAAAATTCAAAATGGCCGCCATTTTTGGGGAGGGGAAAATTTTTTGAAAATTGCAAAGATTGCATTCCTTAGATACCCTGTGGGTCGAAAATTTCGACGAAATCACTCTATCTCGCACGGTTAAGGAGATAGAAGCAAATTAGTGTTTTGCCATTTTTGGCAACAATTCGAAAATTCAAATGGCCGCCATTTTTGGGGAGGGGAAAATTTTTTAAAAATTACCAAGAGTACAATGCTCAGATACCCTGTGGGTCGAAAATTTTGACGAAATCGCTCTATCTGGCACGGTTAAGGAGATAGGAGGAAATTTGTGTTTTGCCATTTTTGGCAAAAATTCGAAAATTCAAAATGGCCGCCATTTTTGGGGAGGGGAAAATTTTTTTTTAATTACCAAGAGTACAATGCTCAGATACCCTGTGAGTCGAAAATTTTGACGAAATCGCTCTATCTGGCACGGTTAAGGAGATAGAAGCAAATTTGTGTTTTGCCATTTTTGGCAAAAATTCGAAAATTCAAAATGGCCGCCATTTTTGGGGAGGGGAAAATTTTTGGAAAATTGCAAAGATTGCATTCCTTAGATACCCTGTGGGTCGAAAATTTCGACGAAATCGCTCTATCTCGCACGGTTAAGGAGATAGAAGCAAATTAGTGTTTTGCCATTTTTGGCAAAAATTCGAAAATTCAAAATGGCCGCCATTTTTGGGGAGGGGAAAATTTTTGGAAAATTACCAAGAGCACAATGCTCAGATACCCTGTGGGTCGAAAATTTCGACGAAATCGCTCTATCTCGCACGGTTAAGGAGATAGAAGCAAATTAGTGTTTTGTCATTTTTGGCAAAAATTCGAAAATTCAAAATGGCCGCCATTTTTGGGGAGGGGAAAATTTTGTAAAAATTACCAAGAGCACAATGCTCAGATACCCTGTGGGTCGAAAATTTTGACGAAATCGCTCTATCTGGCACGGTTAAGGAGATAGGAGGAAATTTGTGTTTTGCCATTTTTGGCAAAAATTCGAAAATTCAAAATGGCCGCCATTTTTGGGGAGGGGAAAATTTTTTAAAAATTACCAAGAGTACAATGCTCAGATGCCCTGTGGGTCGAAAATTTTGACGAAATCGCTCTATCTCGCACGGTTAAGGAGATAGAAGCAGATTGGTGTTTTGCCATTTTTGGCAAAAATTCGAAAATTCAAAATGGCCGCCATTTTTGGGGAGGGGAAAATTTTTGGAAAATTGCAAAGATTGCATTCCTTAGATACCCTGTGGGTCGAAAATTTCGACGAAATCGCTCTATCTCGCACGGTTAAGGAGATAGAAGCAAATTAGTGTTTTGCCATTTTTGGCAAAAATTCGAAAATTCAAAATGGCCGCCATTTTTGGGGAGGGGAAAATTTTTGGAAAATTACCAAGAGTACAATGCTCAGATACCCTGTGGGTCGAAAATTTTGACGAAATCGCTCTATCTGGCACGGTTAAGGAGATAGGAGGAAATTTGTGTTTTGCCATTTTTGGCAAAAATTCGAAAATTCAAAATGGCCGCCATTTTTGGGGAGGGGAAAATTTTTGGAAAATTGCAAAGATTGCATTCCTTAGATACCCTGTGGGTCGAAAATTTTGACGAAATCGCTCTATCTGGCACGGTTAAGGAGATAGAAGCAAATTTGTGTTTTGCCATTTTTGGCAAAAATTCAAAAATTCAAAATGGCCGCCATTTTTGGGGAGGGGAAAATTTTTTTTAAATTACCAAGAGTACAATGCTCAGATACCCTGTGGGTCGAAAATTTTGACGAAATCGCTCTATCTGGCACGGTTAAGGAGATAGAAGGAAATTTGTGTTTTGCCATTTTTGGCAAAAATTCGAAAATTCAAAATGGCCGCCATTTTTGGGGAGGGGAAAATTTTTGGAAAATTGCAAAGATTGCATTCCTTAGATACCCTGTGGGTCGAAAATTTCGACGAAATCGCTCTATCTCGCACGGTTAAGGAGATAGAAGCAAATTAGTGTTTTGCCATTTTTGGCAAAAATTCGAAAATTCAAAATGGCCGCCATTTTTGGGGAGGGGAAAATTTTTGGAAAATTACCAAGAGCACAATGCTCAGATACCCTGTGGGTCGAAAATTTCGACGAAATCGCTCTATCTCGCACGGTTAAGGAGATAGAAGCAAATTAGTGTTTTGTCATTTTTGGCAAAAATTCGAAAATTCAAAATGGCCGCCATTTTTGGGGAGGGGAAAATTTTGTAAAAATTACCAAGAGCACAATGCTCAGATACCCTGTGGGTCGAAAATTTTGACGAAATCGCTCTATCTGGCACGGTTAAGGAGATAGAAGCAAATTTGTGTTTTGCCATTTTTGGCAAAAATTCGAAAATTCAAAATGGCCGCCATTTTTGGGGAGGGGAAATTTTTTTTAAAATTACCAAGAGTACAATGCTCAGATACCCTGTGGGTCGAAAATTTTGACGAAATCGCTCTATCTCGCACGGTTAAGGAGATAGAAGCAGATTGGTGTTTTGCCATTTTTGGCAAAAATTCGAAAATTCAAAATGGCCGCCATTTTTGGGGAGGGGAAAATTTTTTTGAAAATTGCAAAGATTGCATTCCTTAGATACCCTGTGGGTCGAAAATTTCGACGAAATCGCTCTATCTCGCACGGTTAAGGAGATAGAAGCAAATTTGTGTTTTGCCATTTTTGGCAAAAATTCGAAAATTCAAAATGGCCGCCATTTTTGGGGAGGGGAAAATTTTTTGAAAATTGCAAATATTACATTCCTTAAATACCCTGTGGGTCGAAAATTTCGACGAAATCGCTCTATCTCACACGGTTTCTCAGATATTAGCAAATTACTCAAAAGTAGTACTGAAAATACACAATGAAGTACCTAAATGGCTATTACTCATGTACTGACAAAGCTATCAGTCCCAAATGCAATACCAAGCGAGCTATGGACATAACAATCTTGTATTCAAAATTGTAGTAAAATATCTTTAATTATTTTGGCTTAAATGCACGGAAACCAATGGGTACTGAAAATAGCTGTACTTAAGTATTACTCAGTAAGCAAAAGAGGTACAACAGCCAAAAGCAATCCCAAGCAAGCTACTGACCCAATAAGCCTGCATACCAAATTTGGTGACAATAGCTCTAATACTTTTCCTTTAAATGAGCGGAAACCATGCGTGACGCCGGACATCGGACGCCGGACGCCGGACATCGGACATCGGACGGCGAAAAAAGCAAAAATAATATATCCACCCCCCAGGGGGGTGGACATAATTAGCATGGCTACTCTGCAGAGATACCCAGCAGGTCAAAAATTTTGTTGAGTTCGCTCCATATAGCACGGTTTTCGAGATATAAGCATTTTTGTGTTTTGCAAAAACTTTGAAAATTCAAAATGGCCACCATTTTTGGGGAGACAAAAATTTTTGTCAAGACCACTGCCACGGTGTGGATCTCCTGCCGAGCATTAAAGCAGAAGAAATAGCTTTTCCGAGATATTCACAATTTTTCATTTTCCTGTGTGAAAGCTCTTCCAAAAGTAGGTGAATGAGTTATTTGACAAAAATTGGCTATCTGCAATACTATTAAGAGGTAATTCATATTTACTCATTTTGAGTAGGTGAATAATTATCTATGGGTCTGAAACTTCACCAAGTGAAAGCTCTCCCAAAAGTAGGTGAATGAGTTATTTGAGAAAAATTGGCTATCTGCAATACTTTTAGAGATAATTCGCATTTACTCATTTTGAGTAGGTGAGTAATTAGCTATGGGTCTGAAACTTCACCATGTGAAAGCTCTCCCACAAGTAGATGAATGAGTATTTGATAAAAATTGGGTATCTGCAATACTTTTACAGATAATTAGCATTTACTCATTTTGAGTAGGTGAATAAATAGCTATGGGTCTGAAACTTCACAGAGTTAAAGCTCTCCCAAAAGTAGGTGAATGAGTTATTTGATAAAAATTGGCTATCTGCAATACTTTTACAGACAATTCACATTTACTCATTTTGAGTAGGTGAATAATTAGCTACGGGTCTGAAACTTCACCAAGTGAAAGCTCTCCCAAAAGTAGGTGAATGAGTTATTTGAGAAAAATTGGCTATCTGCAATACTTTTAGAGATAATTCGCATTTACTCATTTTGAGTAGGTGAGTAATTAGCTATGAGTCTGAAACTTCACCAAGTGAAAGCTCTCCCAAAAGTAGGTGAATGAGTTATTTGAGAAAAATTGGCTATCTGCAATACTTTTAGAGATAATTCACATTTACTCATTTTGAGTAGGTGAGTAATTAGCTATGGGTCTGAAACTTCACAGAGTGAAAGCTCTCCCAAAAGTAGGTGAATGAGTTATTTGAGAAAAATTGGCTATCTGCAATACTTTTAGAGATAATTCGCATTTACTCATTTTGAGTAGGTGAGTAATTAGCTATGGGTCTGAAACTTCACCAAGTGAAAGCTCTCCCAAAAGTAGGTGAATGAGTTATTTGAGAACAAGAGGGTCAGAGGTGCCCCAAAAGGCGGGTTGCGCACGCAGGAAACAAGGTTAGCAACTGCTCTCATTAAATTTAGGAACAAGGAAAGAAATGTTAGGTTACCCACTTAAGGTAAATGTGTTCGACGTGCTAAGAAATGTAATACTTCTAATCTAAGTTACATTATTGTATCTATACTATAATAAATATAGAACTAAAACTAAGTAAATGAAGACCATTAATTTACCACTTATTTTCACCAGAAATTGAAATATCCACAGATGATCTAGTTGTAAGGTTTCTGTTTGTAAGAACTAAGAATGAAACTCACCAGGTCCAACTGGTCTTTTTGTTGCAGTCTCTCACAAGAAGGCGTCTTTTCACCCTGGCATATACAGATCATGTCACTCTTTTGATGCGCTGATGTTGTTCCTTTAAAAATCTTGTTGTCACAGTTATGTTTTTTTACACTGTACATTGATTCTTGGATGTGTTTACTGTCCTCCAGGATTATGTTCCATCACAGTCTTAGATGAATTTTGCTTTTTGACATTTGCTTCTTTTTTGGTTTTTCGTTCACTGCTCCTATTACATCTGCGATGGTTTTATGATTATAATTAGAAACATTATAGGCTCATGTTTAAGAGTATATTTTTAGAAAGTGAGCAGTAGATCTCTTGAATCAAATGGCAATCCATACTCCTTCATGATCACTCCAGTATGTTTCCAAAACCCCACAGGAAATATTAGATATATTGGAGTAAATGTGATCTAAAGAAGAGTGGTAATCAGTTGTTTCTTCAAGTAATTTTGTTTCTATGTGGAAATGAGTTTTCATTGAATTTTGTAGCATTGTTAAATCAGATGAAGGTTTTAATTGGTTTACGTTAAAGTCTCCCACTGCTATAGTATCCATTTGGTTTTTCTTTGGTATATCCTTCAACATTGATGTAAATATGGTTTGCTTCTGAGCCGGATGTTTGTATACAGCAAGCATATTGATACTTCGATTGCCTGTATATACTTCAAAATTTATGAGAACTGACTTATCTTTTTCCCTATGAAAATATGAATCAAGGATCAGTTCAGGCTCGATATAGATCATCATACCCCCATGTGGCCTTGTGGTTGGATTTGGTGAGGATGCATTGTACTGTTTGGCCAATATAAATCCTGGTATGTCATAGGCAGATGAAAGATCTGAATTGATGGCCCACGTCTCTGCTATTATCAACAAATTTGTATGTTTGATGTTTTGATCACTTCTAACATCTGCTATATGCTTGTGAAGCGAGCGTGTATTAATGAACACTATTTTAAAGTGCTGGTGCAAAGTCTGATGGTATAGTGGCATGGGCTTAATCTGAAGTGCTCTTGAATTTCGTAGGCGTAGCATGTCTACTTTGACAGCACTGTCAACTTTGATCTTTTGCGAATTAAAGTCTAGCAGGTAAAGACCTTGGAGGTGTGTAAGCCGGCTAAGTGCCACATACATCATATGTGGAGATACATAACCTTGGAATGATGCAACTGCTGTTTCTAACGATGACCCTTGTGACTTATGAATAGTTGTTGCTGAGCAATGTTTGAGAGGAAACTGTCGCCTTACCACTAAGATATTCTTGTATTTTCCAAATTGAAATCTTCTTTCAATGTGTTGTATAGGAGTCCACCTACGGTCTGTTTGTGAATTGTACAAGTTCTTGTTTGTATTTCGACATTTCTCTCCAATATCAATATCATCAAATAGTACCCATAAAATTGTAGGTGGAACAGTCTCATGACTAAAATCCATAATGGTACAGGTGGCACCATTGGTCAAGCCATCAGAGGTATCAACATTTTGAATGAGCATAAATTTGGCAAAAATTTTTATATGCAGCGTTGTTTCTAGGTTTTGAGTTTTTTGTGGTTTCATTTGTTGAGCCAACTGTAAGATCGTTTCTTTGAGCGATGGAGTGACATCACCAATAATGAAGTCTTTTGCAACACACAAGCATCCTCGAGTTGTAAGTGTTTGCATAATTTGTTCATTGTGTTTTTCTACAAGTGAATTTGAAGTGAAAAGATGAATAGCATCATTTGGATAGGTTGTAGTCACTGAGGACTGTATAACTCGAGAACTCAGCAGGCTCACATCATCTGACGTATGGTTAGCCTCTCTAATTCTGTTCAATGTGCTGGCAAATGTAGCATCATCTTTTTGTCTCATCACTATTGTAAGTTCATAGAGTTCAAACAAATCTTGCCACAAATTTGCTGTTAAAGACTTATAAGGTGATGATGTATTTTGGAAAACCCATTTGTCCATCACAGGACGTAATTGGAACATGTCACCTACACAAAGTACACTTACACCACCAAATGGTAGGTTACACTGAAAGATTTCTTGTAATTGGGCATTAATGAATTGGAACATATCTGCACCTACCATAGATATTTCATCTATTACGATGATTTTCAGTTTACTAAAATTGGACCTCAGTGTATTTCTTCTGCTATCATCCAAATGTATATATTTCTTAAGGCTTTGGCTGGCAGGTATGGCAAGAAAAGAATGTAGAGTAGCTCCACGGATATTGTAGGCAGCTTTTCCAGTAGGTGCTGCAAGAACTAGCTTAATGTCATCTGGATCTTGCCCTGGTAAGCTATTATAATATCGAAGGAGAGCTTGAAAAATTCCTTTTACAAGATGAGTTTTTCCAACTCCTGCACCTCCAGAAAGGAATAGATGGAAAGGTGTTTTTTGAGTTTTGACACAATGTAAGACATGGTATAGAAATTCCCGTTGTTGAATATTAAAACCCTGGAGTAAGTGGTAAAAATCATCATCTGCCATTTTGTTGGGGATCAAAGATTCAGTCACAGAAAGGGAAGGGCAATCAATTTCTTGTCCAAAGTCAAAGTGAGAATGCTGTGGTAGAGATGGCTGTAAACTACTGAAAGCACTGGTAGCATTGTCTGTATTATTCGAATGTGCATCTTCATCTGATTGTCGTGCATTCGGAGCAACAGTATCCATAGCATGAAACTTACCATATGTACAGGATAAATGTGGACGGACAGACAGAAGGACAGACAAATGGACGAAAAACAGACAAACGAACAGACGCAATTTCACCAATTTCGAAAGGAACCTATGATGGAGATCTATCTCCCTATCAAGTTTGAATCCGATTGGTCAAACCATTTTCGAGTTAGAGTCCGGAAATGAAAACGCAGACAAACAGATGGATGGACAAAAAACAGACAAATGAACGGACGGAATTTCACCAACATCGAAAGGAACCTACCTATGATGGAGATCTATCTCCCTATCGAGTTTGAATTCGATTGGTCAAACCGTTTTCAAGTTAGAGTCCGGAAACGAAAATGTGGACAGACGGATGGACAGACATACGGACGAAAAACGGACAAACGAACGGACAGAATTTCACCAATATCGAAAGCAACCTAGCTATCATGTTGATCTATGTCCCTGTCAAGTTTGAATTTGATTGGTCAAACCGTTTTCAAGTTAGAGTCCGGAAATGGAAAATGTGGACGGAGCGGCGGACGTCGGACACATCAATCTAATAGGCGGGTTGGTTACACGCAACCCGCCTAAAAACGAACAAATGGACAGAAAAACAAGACAAATGAACGGACGGATTTACACCAATTCCGAAAGGAACCTAGCTATGATGGTGATGTATGTCCCTGTGAAGTTTGAATTAGATTGGAGTAACCGTTTTCGAGGTAGAGTCCAGAAACAAAAATGTGGACGGACAGATGGATGGACAGAAAAACGGACAAAAACGAAGAAACGGACGGAAAAACGGACAAACAAACAGACGGAATTTCACCAATATCGAAAGGAACCTAGCTATGATGGTGATCTATCTCCCTGTGAAGTTTGAATTTGATTGGGCAAACCGTTTTAAAGTTAGAGTCCGGAAACGAAAATGTGGACAAACAGATGGATGGACAGACAAACGGACGAAAAACGGACAAACGAACACACGGAATTTCACCAATTTCGAAAGGAACCTAGCTATGATGGTGATCTATCTCCCTGTGAAGTTTGAATCTGATTGGTCACACCGTTTTAAAGTTAGAGTCTGGAAACGAAAAATGTGGACGGACAGACGGACAGACAGACAGACGGACGTCGGACACATCAATCTAATAGGCGGGTTGGTTACACGCAACCCGCCTAAAAATCATCATCTGCCATTTTGTTGGGGATCAAAGATTCAGTCACAGAAAGGGAAGGGCAATCAATTTCTTGTCCAAAGTCAAAGTGAGAATGCTGTGGTAGAGATGGCTGTAAACTACTGAAAGCACTGGTAGCATTGTCTGTATTATTCGAATGTGCATCTTCATCTGATTGTCGTGCATTCGGAGCAACAGTATCCATAGCATGAAACTTACCATATGTACAGGATAAATGTGGACGGACAGACAGAAGGACAGACAAATGGACGAAAAACAGACAAACGAACAGACGCAATTTCACCAATTTCGAAAGGAACCTAGCTATGATGGAGATCTATCTCCCTATCAAGTTTGAATCCGATTGGTCAAACCATTTTCGAGTTAGAGTCCGTAAATGAAAACGCAGACAAACAGATGGATGGACAAACGGACGAAAAACAGACAAATGAATGGACGGAATTTCACCAACATCGAAAGGAACCTACCTATGATGGAGATCTATCTCCCTATCGAGTTTGAATTCGATTGGTCAAACCGTTTTCAAGTTAGAGTCCGGAAACGAAAATGTGGACAAACAGACGGATGGACAGACATACGGACGAAAAACGGACAAACGAACGGACAGAATTTCACCAATATCGAAAGCAACCTAGCTATCATGTTGATCTATGTCCCTGTCAAGTTTGAATTTGATTGGTCAAACCGTTTTCAAGTTAGAGTCCGGAAATGGAAAATGTGGACGGAGCGGCGGACGTCGGACACATCAATCTAATAGGCGGGTTGGTTACACGCAACCCGCCTAAAAACGAACAAATGGACAGAAAAACAAGACAAATGAACGACGGATTTACACCAATTCCGAAAGGAACCTAGCTATGATGGTGATGTATGTCCCTGTGAAGTTTGAATTAGATTGGAGTAACCGTTTTCGAGGTAGAGTCCGGAAACAAAAATGTGGACGGACAGATGGATGGACAGAAAAACGGACAAAAACGAAGAAACGGACGGAAAAACGGACAAACAAACAGACGGAATTTCACCAATTTCGAAAGGAACCTAGCTATGATGGTGATCTATCTCCCTGTGAAGTTTGAATTTGATTGGGCAAACCGTTTTAAAGTTAGAGTCCGGAAACGAAAATGTGGACAAACAGATGGATGGGCAGACAAACGGACGAAAAACGGACAAACGAACACACGGAATTTCACCAATTTCGAAAGGAACCTAGCTATGATGGTGATCTATCTCCCTGTGAAGTTTGAATTTGATTGGTCAAACCGTTTTAAAGTTAGAGTCCGGAAACGAAAATGTGGACAAACAGATGGATGGACAGACAAACGGATGAAAAACGGACAAACGAACACACGGAATTTCACCAATTTCGAAAGGAACCTAGCTATGATGGTGATCTATCTCCCTGTGAAGTTTGAATCTGATTGGTCAAACCGTTTTTAAGTTAGAGTCCGGAAACGAAAAATGTGGACGGACAGACGGACAGACGGACAGACGGACGTCGGACACATCAATCTAATAGGCGGGTTGGTTACACGCAACCCGCCTAAAAATTGGCTATCTGCAATACTTTTAGAGATAATTCGCATTTACTCATTTTGAGTAGGTGAGTAATTAGCTATGGGTCTGAAACTTCACCAAGTGAAAGCTCTGCCAAAAGTAGGTGAATGAGTTATTTGAGAAAAATTGGCTATCTGCAATACTTTTAGAGATAATTCGCATTTACTCATTTTGAGTAGGTGAGTAATTAGCTATGGGTCTGAAACTTCACAGAGTGAAAGCTCTCCCAAAAGTAGGTGAATGAGTTATTTGAGAAAAATTGGCTATCTGCAATACTTTTAGAGATAAATCACATTTACTCATTTTGAGTAGGTGAGTAATTAGCTATGGGTCTGAAACTTCACCAAGTGAAAGCTCTCCCAAAAGTAGGTGAATGATTAATTTGAGAAAAATTGGCTATCTGCAATACTTTTAGAGATAATTCGCATTTACTCATTTTGAGTAGGTGAGTAATTAGCTATGGGTCTGAAACTTCACCAAGTGAAAGCTCTCCCAAAAGTAGGTGAATGAGTTATTTGAGAAAAATTGGCTATCTGCAATACTTTTAGAGATAATTCGCATTTACTCATTTTGAGTAGGTGAGTAATTAGCTATGGGTCTGAAACTTCACCAAGTGAAAGCTCTCCCAAAAGTAGGTAAATGAGTTATTTGAGAAAAATTGGCTATCTGCAATACTTTTAGAGATAATTCGCATTTACTCATTTTGAGTAGGTGAGTAATTAGCTATGGGTCTGAAACTTCACAGAGTGAAAGCTCTCCCAAAAGTAGGTGAATGAGTTATTTGAGAAAAATGGCTATCTGCAATACTTTTAGAGATAAATCACATTTACTCATTTTGAGTAGGTGAGTAATTAGCTATGGGTCTGAAACTTCACCAAGTGAAAGCTCTTCCAAAAGTAGGTGAATGAGTTATTTGAGAAAAATTGGCCATCTGCAATACTTTTAGAGGTAATTCGCATTTACTCTTTTTGAGTAGGTGAGCAATTAGCTATGGGTCTGAAACTTCACCAAGTGAAAGCTCTTTGGGATAGCTGCTCTGCAGAGATACCCTGAAGATAAAAAATTTCGTTGAAATCGCTCTATGTAGCACGGTTTTCGAAATATTAGCATTTTTGTGTTTTGGAATTTTTGCGCAAAAATTCGAAAATTCAAAATGGCCGCCATTTTTGGCAAGACAAATTTTTTTTGAAAATTGGCATGGCTACTCTGGAGAGATACCCTGTGGGTCAAAAATTTCGTCGAAATCGCTCTATCTAGCACGGTTTTCGAGATATAAGCATTTTTGTGTTTTGCAATTTTGCGAAAAATTCGAAAATTCAAAATGGCCGCCATTTTTTTGCGAGAAATTTTTTGTCTGAAAATTGGCATGGCTACTCTGCAGAGATACCCTGCAGGTCAAAAATTTCGTCGAAATCGCTCTATCTAGCAGGGTTTTCGAGATATAAGCATTTTTATGTTTTGCAATTTTTGTGAAAAATTCGAAAATTCAAAATGGCCGCCATTTTTGGCGAGACAAAATTTTTTTGAAAATTGGCATGGCTACTCCGCAGAGATACCCTGTGGGTCAAAAATTTCGTCGAAATCGCTCTAACTAGCACGGTTTTCGAGATATAAGCATTTTTGTGTTTTGCAATTTTTGCGAAAATTTCGAAAATTCAAAATGGCCGCCATTTTTGGCGAGACAAAAATTTTTTGAAAATTGGGAAAAGTACTCCGCAAAAATATCCTGCGGGTCAAAAATTTTGTCGAAATTGCTCTATCTAGCACGGTTTTTGAGATATAAGCATTTTTGTGTTTTGCAATTTTAGCGAAATTTTCGAAAATTCAAAATGGCCGCCATTTTGGGCGAGACAAAATTTTTTTGAAAATTGGGAAAACTACTCCGCAGAGATACCCTGTGGGTCAAAAATTTCGTCGAAATCGCTCTATCTAGCACGGTTTTCGAGATATAAGCATTTTTGTGTTTTCCTTATTTGGAAAATTCGTAATGATTAATTAATCATTAATTACTCGGCCATTTCTTGACCAATCAATGCCAAAATCTAATGATTTCCAGATTTTAATAGAATGAATGTATTTGCCAAGTTTCAGGTGAATTGATAAAATTCCTTTCAAGTTATCATCCGGACAAGCTTCCCCATCGAAAAAAGACATTTTTGGTCATGTGACCTCTCTGATTGGTTGAAATGTCACTGCAGCATATTCAAAAAAATTCCCCAAGGCTACTGCCTAAACCTGCCAAATTTGAAAAGAATCCGCCTAACGGTTACAGAGTTATAAGGAAAACAAAATGCGGAGCCGGCGGAGCTGCAGGAGCCGGCGGAGCCGGAAGCTCTCCCATACACAAACAAGCGTCCCTTGCGGGACGCTTAATAACTGTTGTAATAATGAATGCATGGTTAGTAATACAGTATAACAGTCACCATGTTAATCAGCCCCGACAACCCAAGACTTGGAAATTCACAGAGATAAGTAACCTGTACTATACTCAAAGTACATTAGAAGAGAACTTATTATATTTTTTATGTACTACCGTATGTACACACATGCTACTTTAAGATGTCAAATCTGTACAAGCAAATTACTGGAACAAAAGATGAGTCATGTGAAGAATAGATATGGATTCCAGATATTGTCTAATCCTTAAAATATTTTTTAAATTGTAACTCGTTTCAGAGACATGGGGGTACCCTATAATTCACATGTTTGAAATAAAGAGAGGAAGTAAGGCCCTGTGGCAACATGTTCTGCTCTGAGTATTAATTAATCCCAGACACTTATTTAAAGCTGAGGATAATTTTAGTAATTTACTGTAATTTTTAACCAGTACCACACTCACCTCATCTCTGGGTCCTTTTACCTTTGCTGTAGAACATGGTGCTCTACTTCTGTCACTGAGTAACCTACAGTGCAAATACTTTCATTTCATTCATCTTTTCCAGGTTACAGTACTGACAGTGGTTGAGGCTTCAAAGTATCTTTGATAGTCTTTGTTTTGTATTTGGTAGCAAAATGGCATGTCCATTAAATACACAGCAAGCAAGTTTGTTTCAAATATTACAAACATATTAATGGTAGAGATTTTTTTCTATCTATATGGATTTTGGACTTCTTCACACAAATATGGTTTTGGAGACTACTTATCTGAATCTGACTTTCAGCACTATAAATTAAAGTGTGGTGATAGTAATTTCTGACTTTTCATAAAGCATAAATGTTTTCTCACAACAACAAACATGATTCAGAAAAATAATGTTCTTCTTTCACTTACAGCTTAATTTTATAACAAACCAAAGTTGAAATTTATTTTTGATAACTGGACAATTACAATGTTCAGTGTCTTGTGTTGTGCTATGATATCAGTGATCGAAAACTAAGGTGTTTGTAAAAATCTAATATAAAAACAATATCCTCTAAGACACTGGTATTGTACATTCTGGAAAAGGGAAAAACCAGTGGCTGTTACAAATCTCATTAATAACGATTTTTCATTCAATCTGAGAAACCTACTGGTGTTGTCTGTTATATGTGAACCCAATGAATGGTAGATGGTTTCCAGCAAATGCTTTGGGCACAGGAAATGTTTCTTCTGGACCATCATCTTTGTCAATATCGTCAAAGTTACTTGTGTCTGTGTCGCTGGAAAGTTCAGGCACAACTGGAGGCACCGCTAGTAAAAGAGATAAACAGAGGTCCCAATAAAGGCACACAGTCAGCTGACTTATACAATTGTGAAGTTCTGGTACAAAGAAAGGGATGACTAGTAAACATATCCACGGTTTCTATTGTATAATCACTGTCAGCTGATTTGAATGCAGGTGAAGACTGGAAACTAAAAGCTTTAATATATGGGAAAAGTTCTTTTAACTAACTAAGGAAGTTATACAGGGTAAAGTTAATTTTATCTAATCTAATAAAATATTTTAAAGTTATGTCATTTTAAGTATAAATCCATCAGGGTTGGGTGACTGACACCAATCCAACAGTTTAGAAACCACAATTATGTCTGAGTAATGCTTTTCAGTGAAAGATGATTCCACATAAACATTGTTATAAAATTGTATGTTTAATTTTGTTTTATTTTATGTTTAATCATGTCAATATACTCCGAAAACAAAGTTTATGACAAATTTTTTTTCCTGGTAATATATCATGTAACCTTTGTTTTCAATAATAATAGATCCAAAATAACTTCAAAGGTGCATTTTAAGACAACTGAACAAATTGTTTCAATATATAAAATATTCAAAAAACTAAGTTTAGGACCTATCATCCAGTTTTTGACAATATTCCTTGGGGTGGGGAGGGGGGTGGGGGGTGGCAGTTGACATTTTTGACATTTGGGCATCAGAAACCTGTTTTTGACATGACGGTTTAAACCATAGGTTTTAACTATGTCCGTCAGAAACCTGCCAACCCTGAAATCCATGTGGATGAATTCCATATGCTGTGGGGTAATTCCTACTTCTTACTCGAAAACAATGCCATCTTTCTAAAAAAAAAAAAATCACTTCTCAGCAGAATTCCTTACTCTGTCTTATGGAATTCCAGTCCCAAGCATCGTTTTCAAAAAACCTGTGCCTCTTTATTTCTTCTATTCCATTTTGTCCTAAACGGGTTTCTCTGGAAATATATTAACAAAAACTTATAGCAGTAACACCAAGTACAATTTTATTCTAGGCCACAGTAAAACTATCAAACTTGTCAATAATGCAGAAATCATCATTATATATAAGTAGCATCATGAGAACGCCATTATTTGATATTTACAATATTTGTCATATTGCCACAATTAGAACAATGATGTTACTTTAGAACTGTGAAATATTTTTGACAACACAAATGTTCCTTTAGTTCTTATTTTACTAGAGAATAAACCAATAATTAGAGGATTGCTTGCAAAAAAAAGATAAATGTTTTTGCACAGCAAAAACAAAGCGTGCCAAAAAGGATATAAATGTGAGTGCTAAAGTATTAAGAAAATGCTCTGCTTTTAGCCTTTGGCCGCCATTTTTGGCGAGACAAAAATTTTTGGAAAATGAGGATGGCTACTCTACAGAGATACCCTGTGGGTCAAAAATTTCGTCAAAATTGCTCTATCTCGCACAGTTTTCGAGATATAAGCATTTTTGTGTTTTGCAAATTTTGAGAAAAATTTGTAAATTCAAAATGGCCACCATTTTTGGTAAGACAAAAAATTTTGGAAAAATATTAGTTAATCTGCAGAAATACCCTGTGGGTCAAAAATTTGGTCGAAATCATTCAATCTTGCACAGTTTTCGAGATATAAGTATTTTTGTGTTTTGCAAATTTTGCGAAAAATTCAAAATTTTAAAAAGAATCCGCCAAACGGTGACAGAGTTGTAAGGAAATCAAAACGCAGAGCCGGCTGAGCCTGATTTCCTCTCATACACAAACAAGAGTCCCTTGTGGGACACTTAAAGAAATTTAAAACTTGACCAGATATGACAGATTTTAATGTGTCCCATTTTTCCAGTGCTAGAAGTGTTTATATTCTCATTTGGTTTAGTGTTTGCCTTAAATAACGAAAATTTTATGCGTTTCGGATAGCATTCTTTTTACAATGGAATAACTCTACCTTAATTTAAAGTGCCTTGTGATGATGTCATAAGATCATGATTAGTGATGACATCACTGGTCCTTGTGAATATTAATTAACCATAACCAGCAGCCCCCAAACATAATATACACTAAAAAGTGGTATTTGATATTTCCACATCATTTGCTGCTAAAACAACTTTTTAGGCTGCACTCTTCCATTAGTTATCATCCAATTATATTACAAGACTCATATATTTCTTTATTTTGTGCAGTAACAAACAATACATGTAAAACTTAAGGGTGTGCAAATTGTAACAAATTTTATTGTAATTTAACTTTTTACAAGTTAAATACTTACCTTATCCTCACAAGTGCTTGTTTGGTTTTGTGGAGCAAAACGTATCGACCGACAAGAATTTTTTAAGGAATATTCTTGTCACAAGAGGTGACCCCTTTGTCTGCGCATGTCCGCGCTTGCGCAGTAGTCGTTGTCGACAGACGATTGTCGAGAGTTCTTCATTGTATTTTTGGTCCCCAGAAAACAAATTATGCGGGGAGGTAGGGTGGGTTTATCCTTGTGAGGATAAGGTAAGTATTTAACTTGTAAAAAGTTAAATTACAATAAAATTTGTTACATTTTATTGCGTAAAATAGCCTTACCTTATCCTCACAAGTGCTTGAATACAACCATAACAGGTGGAGGGTATTTGTTTTGGCCACACTGTTAGATGATTGTCAGACAAGGGGTCACCAAATAAAGCACTGATAAGAGGATAAGATAAGCTTCCATACACCACATCTTAGGTTAAAAGTTACTTCTTCATCACAGATGAGTAACTTGCTACCCTCAACAAGAGATCCATGATGTGGTCGTCATTGTTGCTGCTGTTGCTGTTGTAGACAATTTTACAACAAATCATATAGCAGAATTAACCATCACCCAGTATTGGCCGGAGATGTCTGCATGAATCCCCAAACAAGATGTCATCATCTGGCAATGAAAATATCTCCAAGCAGGCAAACTGAACTGCATAAACTGCAGATATGGGGCCATATGTAAGCCAAGAAAGACATATGTCAGTGACACAAGACTTGTATAACTGGAGAGAACATAAATATGTGAGTCATATGAATAACATGTATAAATACACAAAAAATGACTACATGCTGAGGTGAATCCACAAGGCCCAATTTGTTCATGGACTGGTCATGGGATTGCCAAGCTACATCTTCGAGTAGAATGTAGAAAAGAATTGTGGGTCTTCCAATAACAAGAGTTTGATCTCTGCTCAGGTAAGACCCCACTCTTGGAAAGTAAAAAGGGCAGCCATGGATCTAATACGTGTCTCAAAGTATAGATTCTGAGAATCAAAGTTAAAGGACTGGCAATCTAATCATGCAGCCAGATTGATCCAGGAAGAGATAGCAGAACTCAAGATATCTCCATCAAGCCTTCCTTAAAAGATATGAGCAAGATTCTTCCCCTCCTTGAAGTACTTGTACTGTCCTGATAGTAACTAAGTACTGTAAGAGAGCAGAGTGTCACAACATCAGTCCAACATCAGCTCAAGAAGGGTTTGTGAGCTGGAATGACCACTGGTTTGAGCCATCTGGGCCATCAGAAGCCAACTGATTCTTGCTAAAAGGCAGGAGAAGGAGACTTTCCCTTTTCTCCAAGCAGTAGTCCTGTCCAAGAAGGATCTAAGTGCTGTAAGAGGACAACGAATCATGTGTCCAGGCAATTTGAATTCAGGAATGATCTAGAGCTGAAGTGACCACTGGAGGCAATCTAGACCAACCGAGGCTAATTGGTCCTTGTTGAAAAGGTAGGTAGGAGGGAGAACTGTAAACTCCTTCCTATGAGGCTTGTGTCTGAAGGAGCCAAAGTCCCAGAATACACTTCCAATGGCATTGCAACAGTCTTGCAAGTCAAACTTTTTTAGACTGACCTCCTTTTAAAGGTTAACAAGAAGCCTTTTGTGAAAACCAACAGAAGCAAAGGCAAATCCCTTGATGCTGTACCTCTGTTAGCAGTGGGCTTCTCTCTATAACACTTGCAATAGGCCTATAAAGATGCAGGCTTTGGTTCAACTCCTGCACAAAAAATGTAAATGATCAGCTATGGCTGCTGCAAAGCCAACAATAGTGACAGGTTTCAGATTTTTTGCAAGTAAATGGATAAAAAAATCTGGTATATTTGAGACCGTAGGCTCTGAGATGGCCACCTTATTCTGTGGGTACCAGAGCTCAAAATGGCCCATCATGACTCATACATTCCAAGATGAGGGTCCTTGAGATGCCCTAAATCTCTCTATCCCTAGCCCAGAGAATGATATAAGAGATTCTGAGTGGTGTTAAGGTACCAAGCATGAAGGTGCCAATGCAACAGATTCAGATGGTATTTCTGATTGAATGGCTGTTTTTGAGACCAGTGAAGTAGCTGTAATGGAGGTATGGTTGAATGAGTCACCAGACCCCAAAGCCAATGCATCATGGGCCACCAAGGGGCCACTACAATCATTTTGCACCTGGTGTTCACTTGTTCAATGACTTTTAGGAATAAGTGGTATAGGACAAAAGGCCTAGCAGTCCAGAACCTCCAACAAGATGTTTAATTCATCTATGTTCAGAGAATTTGCATCCGGGACTAGCAACATAGAATGGAAGTTTGTGACTCATATTGGTGGCAAACATCTCTACCATTGGTATTTGACAAACTATGTAAATCAAATAGAATATTAAAGATGAAGCCTCTCCTATCTGTAATATTTCGTTCTTTGTGGAGAGGCTGTCATGACATCTAGGCAACCCTGAATATATCTGGCTCATATGAGAATATTTCAAGGATTGCAGTAGGCCAAGATGCAGCATACCTGCATAAAACACCTATTGTTGATTTGTGTCAAACTTGCACGTTGTCTAGAACCATAAAGGGAGTAAGAACCATTCTGTACATATTACTTTTGTCCCTTCTGTAGAGATCATTGAGTATGACATTTAAGTAACCCCAGAATATTTCTGTCTCTTAAGAGTATATTTCAAGGATTGTAGTAGGCCAGGATGCGCCAAACCTTTATCCCTTCTGGAGATATGTTGAGTATGACCTTTAAGCAACCAAGAATATGTCTGTTATGAGTATATTTTCAAGGATTGCAGTAGGCCAAGCTGCGCCAAACTAGGAGGTATACGCTCCCCCCCCTGTTTGTTCAGATAACCGAACACAGTGGTGTTGTCTGATGCTATCAGAATTCTTTTGTGTGGAATTTGTCTTGAAGGCTTTTAAGGGCTGAACACACTGCCTTCAGCTATGAAATTGAAATGTAATATATACATTTTAACTGTCCAAAGCCACTAACTGTGATGCTTATAGATGGGATCATCAACCCTGGTTTAATGCATCTACGAAAATAAGGGAATTGTGCACCCGTGTATAGAAAAGGCATCCTATTTCCCATTTTTTGGCATTTTCCACCAGTGAATATGCTTTTGCAGAAGGATTTGAAACAGGAATTCTCACAACTAGTGACTGGAGATATTGCCAGTTGTAGTAGATACCAGTGAAAGGCACACCTACATAACTGACCCATTGGTACATTCTTTTCCAAAGATGCTCGTACCCCTACCTGGGATATAAGCAAACTTGGGGTCATTTGTGATGAGATCTCCATTTCCTGAAAAGATTTCTCAAGTTTTTAAAATTTATTTGTGTTAGAAAGACATTTCCTTGTACCAATATGCAGTGGTAACCTAGGAAATCGATATCACGAAGTCCAGTTGATGAATAATTGGAGGAGTTCTTTGGTTTGAACCCAATACTGGTGTCTTTTAGGTACACTAAACAACCAGTAGTCTAGGTATATGGTGAAAGAAATTTCCTGATATCAAAATGCAGTGGTAACCTAGGAAATAGATATCACGAAGCCCAGTTAATGAATAATTGGAGGAGTTCTTTGGTTTGAACCCAATACTGGTGTCTTTTACGTACACTAAACAACCAGTAGTGTAGGTATATGGTGAAAGAAATTTCCTGGTACCAAAATGCAGTGGTAACCTAGGAAATCGATATTACGAAGCCAGTTGTTGAATAATTGGAGGAGTTCTTTGATTTGAACCCAATACTGGTGTCTTCTACGTACACTTAACAACCAGTGGTCCAGGTATAAGGTAAACTCCTATTCCGTGAGACTGAAGAATGAGATTTGCCTCTTTATTACTCGCACGATACTGTAGAGGGGTCGCTAACCCGAATTTCATAATGCTTTGAACTGATAGGTTTGACCGTGTACATTAAACTGAAGTAAATGTTGAAAATCTTGGTGAGTCGGTACATAGAAGAACGCATCTCTTGTAACCGAATTTCTAACCATTTCTGCTGTCTCCAGCTTAAATGAAGGGACAAGCAAGTATTTATTGTTATAGTAAACGAACTTCACTCGTGGGCCGTGACCGTTGAAGACGTAGTTAGATCAATTCAGGACACTGAAATGTATCAGAGGTAGTCATTAGCAGAGTTTCTATACAGGAAATAAAACTGCCATAGAAACCTGGAGTTCTGCAATTCTTGAGTGGATAACTTGCTTTCTTTTGAAGCATTTCCAGCAATATTTCAGCGGTATTTACTGTAGCCATGTTTTCCTGTCTGACGTCATCGCTTTGCATTGTGGGTAGTACAGGTATTGGTGAATTCGATTGGGGAGTAATTCGACAATCCCAACAGAAGATTCGCACAACTCTGGCATGGCAGTGAAAGTCTCCCATCACTGCCAGAACACTGCAAGAAGAGCCTCCATGGTGACTTGCATTAATGTAGCCGCGTTCTTCTGTATCCATCTCTCCTGGTGAACTAGGAAGAGTGATACGATGATATTTTGTAGTTAGTAAAGGTTGGAAGCAAGGACTTCAACACCATATCTCATCTAGCCATTTTTTAGGCATTGATTGATCTTCGTTGAGTTTGCAGAAGAATTAACTCAAAAGTCACAGAATTTCTTCCATTGGAGACATGGTCATAGGAAGGTTCAATTCTTCAACAGGGCTGAAAAGACAAGCAGTGCACATACTGCCACAAAAATAATAACTGCAAGGATCAGTAGATACGCTTCTGTAGTCGTTCTTTTGGAGGGAGACCTGTTACTGTACCAGAGTGGCGCTCCACCCACAGTAAAGAATCTACGACCTCCGCTGCCAAGACAACTGCATTCTTTCTTCTTGGTTTTCCACTGAAAACTTCTCTGCATCCCTTTCATCGACAAGGAGGTAGTTCCAGTCGAATAATGGGCGAGTACGGCGGAAGATATACACGTCTTCCACTGAAGACTTTACAGCAACATCTTCTTGCACATCTTATTCTGACCCTTTTCAGGACAAGGGAGGCAGAATTAGTGGTAGTACCAGTCGAATAATGGATAACTACAGGTAGGTGCACGCTTCAAAACTTCATAGATCTTCATCCGTGAATGGACGATAATAAGGAAAAATACGTGTTGCTCCCATATCGACCAAAAATATAATGAAGAACTCTCGACAATCGTCTGTCGACAACGACTACTGCGCAAGCGCGGACATGCGCAGACAAAGGGGTCACCTCTTGTGACAAGAATATTCCTTAAAAAATTCTTGTCGGTCGATACGTTTTGCTCCACAAAACCAAACAAGCACTTGTGAGGATAAGGTAAGGCTATTTTACGCAATAAAAATAAACTGCATCAGGCCTTTTTCTGTGACACCTGATATTCTCAGTCAATGACCATTTATACAAACCTGTACCATACCTGTCCACACTTGCCAATGGACCAATTGGTTTCTATCAGTGTATACAATGTAATAAATATTTCATAAGTTAAACCGTTTCAAGAGAATATGTTTCTGGGGTCTTGAAAGGAACAATATCTGAGACTGCTTAATTGGTTTTTGATATGATAAAAAGTTACTGGGAGCACATATCAGCCAAAATTGAAATGGGATTGATATATTTTAAGTCACTATACTCCATTTTTATCCTATGTAAAGTGAAAATGGGACAAGATTGTTATTTCTACTATAACCAAATGAGAAGCAGTTGTTTAAGCTTGCTGTTGGAAACACCAAGATATATTTAGGAGCCTGTTTGTATTTCCATTAACTTACACTCCTGGTAACAGGCCTAGACGGTTGGCACGACATTTGAATTCAACATTTTGGGATATACTGGAATAGGTTTTGCATTGGTTGGTTACTAACATAGAAAATATGGAAAACCACCTTATCCCAACTTTGCAAGAAACTTGCTTTGTTTTTATGACACCAATCTCTTCATCCTCACCTATCTGTAAGAAAAGCACATATTAAGCTCTTTGCATGGCGAGACATTTCTATGTCATCAGGAAAAGCTAAAGAGTTCTTGTGGTCCATGATTTTCCCATAAGTCCCCACCAATGAATCTGCATAAAACGGCGTGTCGCCAACTAGCATCTCATAAAGGAAGACTCCGACTGACCACCAGTCACACTCTCTGCCATAGTAACCATCCCCACCTGTAAAATAGAGCATTTGTTTGCTGGGAACAACCAATGACATCACAACCACACTGGTGCTGCATACACTCTGGCCAAGTAAGTAAGAGGCATTTTTAAAGTGCTAAATTTATGTAAACATCCTCCAAGGTGCTGATGTCCACAAAAGGATAGTCCAGTTCTGAAAAGGAGGTCAGTATCCATATTAGCATCCAATAGGAGAACATATGCTATGGTGGAGGAAAGGCTAATCTCAAAAGATACGTTTTCAACTGTTTTATGAATCCAGAGATACTTTCTATGATAAAAAGTGAATCAGTTGCAAAAATATTTTACCGAGTACTTGCTACATAAGGTGACAAAACTGTATAGCATATATTAAGGCCATACAATTGTTAAATGAATTTCTCTTTGTATCAATGGCACTTTATTGAAATACTGTTACAAGAGGTTTACAACTGCCATCTCAATTGTCAACACATATAATGGAAGAAATTTTAAGCTTTTACCCTATACCTTTGTACATTTTACAGACTTTCATAGTGATTTGTTTGGCATAACTACCATGTTTTAGTAAATAAGTTGTGAGACTTTACAACCACTATTTTGCTTGTCAACATATACCATGGAAGTAAAACTCAAATTATTGGAAACAAACCCTCACTTTGAAGAAACTGCTTTTATTGTACTTTTGCTGAGAGGAAACTGCCATGGTTTGTTTTCGAGTGTTTCTTGTCCTGTCACGTAGGAGTGTACTAAAATGCGGAGTCTCAGAATCAGAAAGGTTTAACACCGGCGACGTCCAAATCTACATAGTTTTGATACTATCCCATCATGAGTATGAATTGTTAGTATTCATGTTATTTACCCTGAGACTTAAGTACTTCAGGAGAGATATAGTCTGGTGTTCCTACTGCAGTGTCAGACCGCACCATGCCATCCCTATCCATCCGCATACACGTCCCAAAGTCTGCCAGCTTCAGGTGTCCCATGCTGTCAATAAGCATGTTGTCTGGTTTCACATCTCTAAAAACAGAACAGTAAAAACAGTAAAACTTAGCATCATACATCAGTCTTAATATGTCAATTTGACTGGAACAAAACTAGACACTTTACAAATACAGCCATAACTGGGCTACGACATTTCAGAGGACCATATAACTTTAAATGGCTCTCAACTCTAATGAACATATGCTATTACTTTCCTCCAAGTATATTGACACATGAATGCAGATTACAACATCCAACGGTGGATTCACAATTTTTATTGTCAACACATCAAATTTTCTACAAATGACACTGCTTTTTTACTGGTCATCAGATTTCTTCCCTCCCTGAGCGAAAAAAATCGCAGTCGCAAATCAAATGTCCTTTGTCCCAAATGATGATCGGAGTCGAACACATGTAAACAAAAAAATATGAATGAGAAGGTGGGGAAAAAATCGCTTTCACAAATTGGCCATCAGATGTCAAATACATGTGTACATATACAAAAACATTAAGAAAAGGCATATCTTTGTAAACACAGTCCCAAAGCATTTACCAGGTCCTTTGAGAGCCTATCCACTGTAATTACACTATATCTAAAATTCCTGGCAAAGTAAACAGTTTTCTCTGATACCTTAAAACCTAACAAGTGTTCAGTTGTAGATTTTAATAACACACCTGTGAACAAATCCCATGGAATGGATACCATCGAGTGCTAGCACCACTTCAGCACAGTAGAACTTGGCCCACTTTTCAGGCACGTCATAATTAGACATGAGGTTGACTAGATCTCCACCAGGCATGTAGTCCATAATCATGTACAGATACTTGGTGTCTTGAAAGGAAAAGTGCAGCTGCAAAACAATCAGTAGAGAGTAACTGCGAGTTAATGAATGTTACAGATGTGACTTCGGATAAAAAATGCAGCCGCATAGGGAAAACTGATCTGTATGGCACTTATGTTTTTGTGTAAACTAATTGAAAGTAATGCTGAAGAAAATATGACAGTGGATGAAAATTGTATTTTCCAAAATAAATTTAAAACATCTGTAAAAATAAGACAAGCTTTGTTGAAAATGAAAAATAGGTCAGCAAATTTGACTTATTAGGTTTCATCTATATTATTTTTTGGAAATACAAGATACTTACATAGGTTTACAAGTAATCAGTCTGCTAGTTTGCATTAGACTTGTGAACATACAAGGCATATTTCCAAGCACCTTGACACACTGCTACAGCCATATAAATGGTAAGATTTGTGCATCTTGCACAAGAAAGAATGTAATACCTACAGTTATATTTTGTTTGTAGTTGTGTTTGTTGTATGTTTCTTAAAGTATTAAACAAAATCTCTAAAAGTACAAATGTTTCTCCAAAAGTCATACAGTAACCCCCTATATTACACAAAAGACAAAGCACTTATACAAAGTCTAAGAAAAATACATTTACATACTTAAATAAAAAAAAAATTGTTGAAAATTTAAAGAAAAGGTTTGGTGTGATACATCTGATAAAATAGTTTGTTGGGAAAAAAAAGTACAAACCATGACTATCCATTCTGAATTAGCATTTGCCATAATTTCACGCTCCTCCCAGAAAAATGCAGAATCTGATCTTTTGATCTGAAAACATATGCAATAAATAAATACTATTATTGTGAACTAGACACTTCAACCTGATGTAACATATCCTGGATATGACAGGTTCAGAGCAATACAGAGAATTCCTAAAAGTGAGGTTCAAGGATTTACCCTGTATGCTGATGTCACTTGACCTCGAAGTGGATGTGACAGGTCAAGTCTGACTTTGCCGAAACATTCTCCATTCCTGGTGACCTTAAACAAGCAAATTAAAAGTCAAATTTTTTGAAAGTTTATAGCAGATATACATGTATATCCATTATACGCACAAATCAAAACATGTGAAGGGTACGGTATCAGAAAATGCCTAAAATTAAAATGTACAAACTTGGTTAATTTTATTGTAATTTGAATTTTTATAAATAAAAATACTTACATAATCCCAACAGATGCTTACGTGACCTACCGTTCGGTCAAGGACACAGACAATGTGTCACGCCATTTTTTTTACTGGTAGTACACACGTAAACCCCAGCGGGCACCTGCTGGAGGTTATATCTCCACTGTAAGTTGTCATTCTAATTTTGACCCTAACCCTCAGAAGATGGTAGAGGGGAGGAGGGTGGGACTCTCCCTGTTGGGATTATGTAAGTATTTTTATTTATAAAAATTCAAATTACAATAAAATTAACCAATTTTATTGCATAAAAACGTACTTACATAATCCCAACAGATGCTTGAATGCAGCCCTGAGGTCCATGGTGGGTAGACTTCTGAGGACTGTCAAGTGCTATAGGAGAGTTCTTTAGGTTATACAGTAACAAAAATGTGTAAACACAATATGTTATACTACAAACAACTGTAATATATTACATACAGCTACACTGGTGTTATTACTGTCATTGTTATTACAAGTACTGATAAAGTGAAAAGTAGTTGTAATAAAGTAGCTGCAAAGTACTCACCCACTTATGAAGGCAGCATGCTGTACTGTGCATAATATAATATCCATGAAGCCTGTCACCATGTCTATACATTAGAGCAGGGGTCAAAGGTCAGCTGTGCCCAGTTGAATGGAACTCCAACAGTCAGTGTGCAGCTGTCCCCCAAACCAAGCAGCCATAACATGAATTCTGAAAACATAAAGGCTGATTATATTATTAAGTCTCAATTGTTCACTATATGCTGTGCAGATACAATGGGACCTAACTTAAAAAATATCATCATTTTCCCAGCAGATATCCTTCAAATAAAAGTTTGTGAAGGTATTATGGGACTTCCAGTAACAGGAGCTCAAGACCTGCTCTAAGGAGATACCTCCTTTAAATGCAAGTGATGCAGCCATAGCTCTAACATGAGCTCTAACCTGAGTGACCTGTTGATCAGCCATATCTGAAGACTGATAGCAAGTTTAAATGGTGTGTTTGATCCACTGGGAAATGGTTATTCTTGTGATATCCTTAGAATAACCCTCCCTAAGTGATACAAAGAGCAGGGCCTTGCCCTTTCTCATGAATTTGGTCTTCTCTAAATAGACCTTGAGGGCCCTAACTGGACAAAGTGACTTGTCCTCCACCAGTGAGCTGTCCAACATGGTAGTAAGGGCTGGTATCACTACTGGCTTAATGGAATCAGGGCCATCCGAAGCCAATTGGTTTTTAGCCAGGAAGGCCGGAGAAGGAGAGACAGTAACTTCTGACCAATTTCTCCTTGAAGAGACAGAAGAGTGAGTCCATGCATGTATCTCACTCCTTCTTTTACCGGAGGCTAAAGCCAACAGGAACACTGTCTTGTAAGTTAGCCACTTCAAAGGAGCCTCTGACAAAGGCTCAAAGGGAGGTTTTGTCAAACCTAAGAGGACCAATGAGAGGTCCCATGTAGGTATGGACCTATTTGGTTTAGGTCTATCCCTGGTGAAGCTGGCAATAAGTCTATTCAGTTATAGACTTTTTGAAATGAATTCACCCTGTGAACCCAAAGCATCAGCAATTGCTGTTCTGTAACCAGTGATTGTAGCTGGCTTGAGATTTTTGACTGTGAACAGGTAGTTTAAAAATTCTGCTACCTGGGGAACAGCTGTTGAGGTGATGTCCACCTTATTCTCTGTGCACCAATTGCCCATAAATGGTCCACCTTGATTGATAGACTTTTCTTGAGGATTCCCTCTGAGGTGCCTTAATTCTTTCTGCCACCTCAGATGAGAATCTTCCAGAATTGGATTCCTGGAATCCAGAAACCACACATGTAGATTCAGGTACTCCACGTTGTTGTGGAACCTGTTGGAATGTGGTTGTTTCAGTAATGTCTTCCAATGAGGGAGCTGTAGAGGTACCCTGGTCGAGAGATCCACCAGATCCCAGAACCATGGCATCCCTGGCCACCCTGGAGCCAGTACTATCATCCTGCATGGGTATGTTATTATTTTTTGAATTACTTGTGGCAGGATGGCTACTGGACAGAAGACATAGCCGTCTAGGCCTTCCCAACAGATATTCAATGCATCTATTTTCCAAGCCTTTCTGTCTGGGACAGGAGATACATAGATTGGAAGTTTGTAATTTAGATGAGTTGCAAATAGATCTACCATTGGTGTGTGCCAAACTTTGCAAATTTGGTTGAATATCTGTTGGTGAAGTGACCACTCCGTCTGTATGACCTTGTCCCTTCGTGACAGGGAGTCTGCTATGACATTTAGGGATCCAGGTACATGTCTTGCCCTTATCTGGATTCTTCTGGAATTTGTTAATGCCAGAATTCTCCAGATAAGAGCACACATTTCTATAGAATGTGTGCCTCCTTCTTTGTTCAGATAAGACACTACTGTGCTGTTGTCTGAACAAATGAGCACAGTTTGACCTTGTAAGTGCTCCTGAAAACCCTTTAGGGCTAGAAGAACAGCTGTTAACTCCAGTACATTGATGTGGAGTTGGGCTTCTTTGTTTGACCAGAGGCCACTTAACACTATCTCGTTTAAGTGAGCTCCCCGCCTTTTTGTGAGGCATCTGTAAACACCAGTGTGTTGTGTACCTGAGGATGGATAGGAGTACCTGCCATGAGATTTTTGAGCTCCTCCCACCACTTTAGGTGCTCCAGGAAATTTCCTGTTACTGGAATCCTTTTGTCCAGTGACTGGGGAAATTTCCAGTGCGACTCTAGATACCACTGGAAAGGTCTCATGTGTAACCTTCCTAGTGGCACTGCTTTTTCCAAGGAAGCTAAAGTCCCTATGAGTGACATGAGCTTTCTTGGAGTCAAGACTAATGACTTTCTGATGGAAACAGTCCGAGCGTTTAGCCGATCGAGTTTCTTCTGGGTTGGGAAGACTAGACCTTTCTGAAGGTCGAAGTGATAGCCCAGAAAAACCAGTTTTTGCGTGGGTATCAATTCCGATTTTTGAAAATTGATAAGCCAGCCTAGTTCTTGGACCAATTGTACTAACTTTTCCGAATCTTGAGACATTGATCTTTTGTTGGTGACCGAAGAAGCCAGTCGTACAGATATTGATGGATTCTGAGGTTCCTGGCTTGAGCTATGAGTTTGACCTCTTTGACAATGCGAGTGAACTCTAGGGAAGCTGTCGCGACACCAAAAAGAAGAGCTTGAAACTGGAAAACTCCTTTTTTTGGTCTGAAATCTCAGATATTTTTGAGATTGTGGATGTATTGGAACATGGAAATAAGCGTCTGTGAGGTCTATCGAGATGACCCACTCCCCTTTTCGAATCGATTTCCTGATAGATTCGGCTGTTTCCATCTTGAATGTCGGCACATGTAAATGACTGTTTAATAAACTGAAATCTATCACTGGTCACCACCATATCATGGGATCGGGTAGCAGAAATAGTTTGGTATGATATCCCCGAGTTGTGGGTTTTCTGACATGAACTATCGCCTTTATAGAATGGCCTGAACTCTTTCGTGGAGGGCGCCATGTTTGTTTTTGTTGTCAAATTCACTCCAAATGAGCGGAATTTTCGACAATTTTGGAAGAATTATGAAATCTGGATGATAGCCATGTCGTAGTAAACCTACTCATCTGGGCTGAGGTCGGTATTTTGACAATACCTGGCAAAAAATCCCGTAATTTTGTCCATTCATTCCCTCGAGATCTTCTTCGCTGCCATTTTGTGATGCGCGCGCAGCAGGTATAAGGCTGAGTTCGTTTGTGACGAAAAGACTTGCTACCTTCCTGAGACGTTTTAGAGTGAGATAACATCCCGAAATCAAAATTCCTGGCAGCATCTCTGAATGACTTGGGAGTTAGATTTGGTTATATAGAGTCTTTTAACATTTTGTCCTTCACTTGAAGCAAAATGTTTAGATGAAAAACTTCCTGCTAATCAGAGTGGCCTATATGCAGATTAGGAAGATCCTTAGGACCCAGGTTCGAACTACAAACTTCAACCAAGTGTCTCTGGGTAGAAAAATGTTGCAAGCAAGGGGCATATTTTACTATAAGTCAGTGTACAAAGCAATCTCCAGAGAAGAGGTAAGAAAAGTCTGGAGTTGTAAGTACTTGTCCAGGAGATCTGCTGACTACTGCACAGTTCCAGATCTCCTGAACTCCTAATTCAGAGGTTAGTTCCTGAATCCTGATATGCAACTACTCAATGGCCATCTTAAACCATGTGACATGGCCTAAAAATGGTACATCCTATCTATAAACTGACTCCTGTATAATGTGCTGTTAGATGAGACAGAGATAGTAGAGAAGACTTCAAAGGAGTCTCTCTCGAGAAGAGATATAAGGTCATATGTGGCCTCTCAAAAGGCAAGAAACTGACCATGAGAACTATGATTCTGCTCTAGCTTTGACCTACAATGTAGTTCCTGAAGCTTCCTAAATCTGTGAACCCATGTGCTGAACAGGAGGTAAGGCTACATTCTGCTTCTTAACCACCTGGTTAGAAGGTTCCTATGAAAAGGAGGAGCCACAAGACACTCAACTTGTGGAACTTGTAGATGCAGCAGCCCTCTAATGACACTCCACATCTCCCAAGGGAGGGATGCAATTGTAAGTGATAGGAGCCTGCCTCACCTTGAGGAGACTTAGACTGATGGTGTTTCCTGGAAGGCATATTTGAATCATCAGCAAGTTCACCTTCTGATGAATCAGGTCTTGTCTGAGAGACAGGGGCACATATACCCTGCTCCTGTGAAAAGATGAATCTCTTAGAAAAAAGGGAGACCTACAGTGTCTCCTGGAAGATAGTTTGAATCATCAAAAAATTCACCTTCTGATGAATCAGGTCTTGTCTGAGAGACAGGGGCACACATACCCTGCTCCTGTGAAAAGATGAATCTCTTAGAAAATAGGGAGACCTACAGTGTCCCCTGGAAGATAGTTTGAATCATCAAAAAATTCACCTTATGATGAATCAGGTTTGTCTCAGAGACAGGGGCACACATACCCTACTCCTGTGAAAAGACGAATCTCTGAGAAAAGGGAGACCTACAGTGTCTTGAAAACGAAGAAGGTTCATATGTGGGTTCGAACTCCTCAAACTGGGAAGTCAGAAGCCCACAGACTGGTCATGGAGAGAATTAAATTCCAGAAGACTTATTTTAGCTATCTTCATGGAAGAATTCCAAAGCCTGCACACATAATTAAGGCACTGTTGTTTCTTACCAGAAATGCATAATCCTTTCCTTCTCCATCATTCTGCCTTAAATGCAAGCTTGGTGAATATGCCAAGGGTAGCATAACAGAACAAACTGCGCATATTGTAAATATACCTTGAAGCGCTAAAAAGAACGCGTGTGTACTTGACGGCGGTCAAAATAAGAATGACAACTTACAGTGGAGATATAACCTCCAGCAGGTGCCCGCTGGGGTTTACGTGTGTACTACCAGTAAAAAAAAATGGCGTGACACATTGTCTGTGTCCTTGACCGAACGGTAGGTCACGTAAGCATCTGTTGGGATTATGTAAGTACATTTTTATGCAATAAAAATTGACCTCTTCAAGGCTGCCAGTGACCTTAAAATTGTATGTCAAGATGACCAAAAATTTTTGTTCACGCCCTTACCCATATAGACCCAAATACCAAATACAAAAACTCTAGATCAAATATTTTTAGCGGTCTAGGAAATTTGTACAATAATTATGGTGGTAACCACAGTAGCTGTGTGACAAGCTCAAAATCATGGATCCCAGATCATAATCTGGGGATATAATTATTTGTTTGTACAATACAAAGAGTGAAAATTTACAATGAGAATAGTTTATGGGTGATACAAATACACTAATGAAACCATTAGAACTTATGATGATGGTTCTCAGTGGCCTGTGGTTAGGCACAAGTTGTTACCTCTGTGTGAGTTTAACTCTCACAAGTGGTAATGCTAAGGGCCAGTACCAACATGACCTGGTTCAACAGGATGTAAAACTCTAACTTTCAACCAAAGCTTCTCACAATTTCTCTCTTCTCTCCATTCCAATGTGAATGAAAACCTTAACCCACTGCATCTCAGAGTACACCTCACCACAGCACACAGGAAGTCATTAGAAATGGAAATATAAATGTAAAATACTTATTGGAAATTAAATACTTTAGTGTATTTGAGAAAATTACTGTGGTATATACAATACTTATAAACTACTATCATATAGCACATGGTATTGTTTTAGGTATTGTTTTTTATTTTGTTAATACTAACTAGAGGTATCCAATGTTGAGGTGTGTGTTTCACTGGAAATTGCTCTATTTCATTCCATTTTTGAGATATTGGTCATTAAAAAAGAAAAAAGAAATAACTAGCACAGAGGATTAATTGTCACTTATCAATAAATAACTGCATAAAATGACAATTGTGTAAATATATAGGATTTTTACTGGGAGTGTTGTTTAAAATGGTGTAAAACATTTTTCAGCAATGTTTTTTGAAAGTTTAAGGAAGATTTAATACACTACATGGTGTAGTAGAAAGTGTATAAACTGAACCAGTGTTCATGGCACAAGTTTTGATGAGCCACTATCATAATATACTATAGAATAAAAGTATTAGGTAACCATATCTAGAATGTAATCCTTTGCAAACTGGAAGTTTTCTGGTATATAGACCTTGCGCAAGATCCTCAATTAGTGCAATATGATTCTCTGAGAAGGTTTCCCTGCAGAAGAAAGGACATACTTCCAGTAAGTGTGAAATCCAGAATGTTACAAAATCCACTCATTTATTGTCTCAAAAGAAACGAGGGTCAAAGATGCCCCAATAGGTGGGTTGCGCAGGCAGCAATAAGGTTAGCGACTGCTGTAATTAAATTTAGAAACAAGGAAAGAAATGTTAGCGTGCTAAGAAATGTAAAACTTGTAATCTAGGTTACAAAATTGTATCTATGCTATAAACGGACAAACGAAAGGACGGAATTACACCAATTTCAAAAGCAACTCATTTACTTAGCTATGATGGTGATCTATCTCCCTGTCAAGTTTGAATTCGATTGGACAAACTGTTTTCGAGCTAGAGTCCGGAAACGGAAATTTTGAAAGATTTTGAGTTAGAGTCCGGAAACGGAAATGTTGACGGACAGACAACAGGGACAAACAAACGGGCGGAATCAAACCAATTTCGAAAGGATCCTAGCTATGATGGTGATCTATCTCCCTGTCAAGTTTAAATTCGATTGGACACACCGTTTTCAAGTTAGAGTAAGGAAACGGAAATTTTGATGGACAAACAGACAAAAAACGGACAAACAAACAGACAGAATTACACCAATTTCGAAAGGATCCTAGCTATGATGGTGATCTATCTCCCTGTCAAGTTTAAATTCGATTGGATAAACCGTTTTCGAGTTAGAGTCCGGAAACGAAAATGTGGACGGACAGACAGATGGACATCAGAGACATCAATCTAATAGGTGGGTTGGTTACACGCAACCCGCCTAAAACTAGGGATGGGTTGGTATGAAAAATATGTACATCTGGAGGTCGCCCAATGCAAAACTGTACCGATTCCGGGACTCAGCTTTTTAGTACATAACAAACAAACAAACATCGATGTTTCCTCTTCACATCGTAATAAAAGTGGCCAAATGCACAAAATATGAAAAATAAAAGCTTATAATTTCTTCATATTTTCTTGTTTGTTCCCTATATTTTAAGTTTTCCTTCAATTATATGACCTGACAAGCAAGATTCAGGTTATATATTGTCATAACCAAAACATGGCAGTTCTGCTCAACGTTTCGCTACAAAAGTCTGCAAATGCACAAAAATATGGAGATAAAAGCTTACAAATTTTCTAGTTTTTGGGTATGTTTCTAATATTTTAACTCTTCTTCCATTTTATGTACTGACAAGCGAAGTGGCGGTTGTCAAATCTGATCATGGTATTTCAGTAAAATGCTCTCGATACCGGGCCTACTGACCCATCCCTAAAAAAACCTCAAAAGACTTGTGAGCAAGTCTAGCAGTGCCCTACAAACTGACACATGGTGAAGAATGACCAAGGAACAAGAGCACTCACAGAGCACACACCTCTGCCAAGACCCAACACCTCCAATACTGCTATGAACGCCATAACAAAAAAAATTTTTTTTTAAATTCCTGAATCCAGGCGGTGATATGAACTGTCACCAAAATAGAACAATATGTTCATTTTAATTTTACTAATAAACAGACAAACATATATGCCGCTAAGAACATAACCTCCTTAGTGGAGGTGATTATTGAAACACATTCATATTTGCTGGGGCTCTGCAACGTATGAAACTTTAATTGTAAGTAAATAAAGGTAAAATATCTGAATGTCAAAGAATTTATAAAAACACAGCAAAACCATATATAGTCTAATCTTAAGGGACCTGGAAAATACTACCATTTAACCAGAAATTCTAGATATTGGGTCAATTTCAATGGAAAAACAGCACATGAACGTAACATTAATTTGTGCTGATAAGGGAATTCCACTTATCAAAATTCCAGAAAAAGAAGCGTGACTCTCATATGTCTGCAATAGTACCTAGTACAAAGACTTGTACCTGTTATCAATACAATAAAGAACAATCTTCTCTTATTCAATAAATAACTAGAGGATCGCTCGCAAAAAAAAAGATAATGTTTTTGCATAGCAAAAACAAAGCGTCCCGAAAAGGATATAAAGGTGAGTGCTAAAGTATTAAGAAAATGCTTCATTTCTAGCCTTATCCTGTTGTGGCAACCAAAGTCAGCGCAGTCTGCTCTATCTAGCACGGTTTTCAAGATATAAGCATTTTTGTGTTTTGCAAAAAAATAAAAAATAAAAAATGTCCGCTATATTTGGCGAGACAAAAATATTTTGAAAATTGGCATGGCTACTCTGCAGAGATACCCAGCAGGTCCAAAATTTTGTTGAGTTCACTCCATATAGCACGGTTTTTGAGATATAAGCATTTTTGTGTTTTGCAAAAACTTTGAAAATTCAAAATGGCCACCATTTTTGGGGAGACAAAAATTTTTGTCAAGAAAACTGCCGTGGTGTGTATCTCCCGCCGAGCATTAAAGCAGAAGAAATAGCTTTTCCGAGATATTCACAATTTTTCATTTTCGTGTGTGAAAGGTCTTCCAAAAGTAGGTGAATGAGTTATTTGAGAAAAAATGGCTATCTGCAATACTATTAAGAGATAATTCACATTTACTCATTTCGAGTAGGTGAATAATTATCTATGGGTCTGAAACTTCACCAAGTGAAAGCTCTCCCAAAAGTAGGTGAATGAGTTATTTGAGAAAAATTGGCTATCTGCAATACTTTTAGAGATAATTCGCATTTACTCATTTTGAGTAGGTGAGTAATTAGCTATGGGTCTGAAACTTCACCATGTGAAAGCTCTCCCACAAGTAGATGAATGAGTGTTTGATAAAAATTGGGTATCCGCAATACTTTTACAGATAATTTGCATTTACTCATTTTGAGTAGGTGAGTAATTTGCTATGGGTCTGAAACTTCACCAAGTGAAAGCTCTTCCAAAAGTAGGTGAATGATTAATTTGAGAAAAATTGGCTATCTGCAATACTTTTAGAGATAATTCGCATTTACTCATTTTGAGTAGGTGAGTAATTAGCTATGGGTCTGAAACTTCACCAAGTGAAAGCTCTCCTAAAAGTAGGTGAATGAGTTATTTGAGAAAAATTGGCTATCTGCAATACTTTTACAGATAATTCGCATTTACTCATTTTGAGTAGGTGAGTAATTAGCTATGGGTCTGAAACTTCAAGTGAAAGCTCTCCCAAAAGTAGGTGAATGATTAATTTGAGAAAAACTGGCTATCTGCAATACTTTTAGAGATAATTCGCATTTACTCATTTTGAGTAGGTGAGTAATTAGCTTTGGGTCTGAAACTTCACCAAGTGAAAGCTCTCCCAAAAGTAGGTGAATGAGTTATTTGAGAAAAATTGGCTATCTGCAATACTTTTAGAGATAATTCGCATTTACTCATTTTGAGTAGGTGAGTAATTAGCTATGGGTCTGAAACTTCACCAAGTGAAAGCTCTCCCAAAAGTAGGTGAATGATTAATTTGACAAAAATTGGCTATCTGCAATACTTTTAGAGATAATTCGCATTTACTCATTTTGAGTAGGTGAGTAATTAGCTATGGGTCTGAAACTTCACCAAGTGAAAGCTCTCCCAAAAGTAGGTGAATGAGTTATTTGACAAAAATTGGCTATCTGCAATACTTTTAGAGATAATTCGCATTTACTCATTTTGAGTAGGTGAGTAATTAGCTATGGGTCTGAAACTTCACCAAGTGAAAGCTCTCCCAAAAGTAGGTGAATGAGTTATTTGAGAAAAATTGGCTATCTGCAATACTTTTAGAGATAATTCGCATTTACTCATTTTGAGTAGACGAGTAATTAGCTATGGGTCTGAAACTTCACCAAGTGAAAGCTCTCCCAAAAGTAGGTGAATGATTAATTTGAGAAAAATTGGCTATCTGCAATACTTTTAGAGATAATTCGCATTTACTCATTAAGAGTAGGTGAGTAATTAGCTATGGGTCTGAAACTTCACCAAGTGAAAGCTCTCCCAAAAGTAGGTGAATAAGTTATTTGAGAAAAATTGGCTATCTGCAATACTTTTAGAGATAATTCGCATTTACTCATTTTGAGTAGGTGAGTAATTAGCTATGGGTCTGAAACTTCACAGAGTGAAAGCTCTCCCAAAAGTAGGTGAATGAGTTATTTGAGAAAAATTGGCTATCTGCAATACTTTTAGAGATAATTCGCATTTACTCATTTTGAGTAGGTGAGTAATTAGCTATGGGTCTGAAACTTCACCAAGTGAAAGCTCTCCCAAAAGTAGGTGAATGATTAATTTGACAAAAATTGGCTATCTGCAATACTTTTAGAGATAATTCGCATTTACTCATTTTGAGTAGGTGAGTAATTAGCTATGGGTCTGAAACTTCACCAAGTGAAAGCTCTCCCAAAAGTAGGTGAATGAGTTATTTGACAAAAATTGGCTATCTGCAATACTTTTAGAGATAATTCGCATTTACTCATTTTGAGTAGGTGAGTAATTAGCTATGGGTCTGAAACTTCACCAAGTGAAAGCTCTCCCAAAAGTAGGTGAATGAGTTATTTGAGAAAAATTGGCTATCTGCAATACTTTTAGAGATAATTCGCATTTACTCATTTTGAGTAGACGAGTAACTAGCTATGGGTCTGAAACTTCACCAAGTGAAAGCTCTCCCAAAAGTAGGTGAATGATTAATTTGAGAAAAATTGGCTATCTGCAATACTTTTAGAGATAATTCGCATTTACTCATTTTGAGTAGGTGAGTAATTAGCTATGGGTCTGAAACTTCACCAAGTGAAAGCTCTCCCAAAAGTAGGTGAATGAGTTATTTGAGAAAAATTGGCTATCTGCAATACTTTTAGAGATAATTCGCATTTACTCATTTTGAGTAGGTGAGTAATTAGCTATGGGTCTGAAACTTCACCATGTGAAAGCTCTCCCACAAGTAGATGAATGAGTTATTTGATAAAAATTGGGTATCCGCAATACTTTTACAGATAATTAGCATTTACTCATTTTGAGTAGGTAAATAATTAGCTATGGGTCTGAAACTTCACCATGTGAAAGCTCTCCCAAAAGTAGATGAATGAGTTATTTGAGAAAAATTGGCTATCTGCAATACTTTTAGAGATAATTCGCATTTACTCATTTTGAGTAGGTGAGTAATTGGCTATGGGTCTGAAACTTCACCATGTGAAAGCTCTTCCAAAAGTAGGTGAATGAGTTATTTGAGAAAAATTGGCCATCTGCAATACTTTTAGAGGTAATTCGCATTTACTCTTTTTGAGTAGGTGAGCAATTAGCTATGGGTCTGAAACTTCACCAAGTGAAAGCTCTTTGGGATAGCTGCTCTGCAGAGATACCCTGAAGATAAAAAATTTCGTTGAAATCGCTCTATGTAGCAAGGTTTTCGAAATATTAGCATTTTTGTGTTTTGCAATTTTTGCGCAAAAATTCGAAAATTCAAAATGGCCGCCATTTTTGGCAAGACAAAATTTTTTTGAAAATTGGCATGGCTACTCTGCAGAGATACCCAGTGGGTCAAAAATTTCATCGAAATCGCTCTATCTAGCACGGTTTTCGAGATATAAGCATTTTTGTGTTTTGCAATTTTGCGAAAAATTCGAAAATTCAAAATGGCCGCCATTTTTTGCGAGAAATTTTTTGTTTGAAAATTGGCATGGCTACTCTGCAGAGATACCCTGCGGGTCAAAAATTTCGTCGAAATCGCTCTATCTAGCAGGATTTTCGAGATATAAGCATTTTTATGTTTTGCAATTTTTGCGAAAAATTCGAAAATTCAAAATGGCCGCCATTTTTGGCGAGACAAAATTTTTTTCAAAATTGGGATAACTACTCTGCAGAGATACCCTGCGGGTCAAAAATTTTGTCGAAATCGCTCTATCTAGCACGGTTTTTGAGATATAAGCATTTTTGTGTTTTGCAATTTTTGCGAAAATTTCGAAAATTCAAAATGGCCGCCATTTTGGGCGAGACAAAAATTTTTTGAAAATTGGGAAAACTACTCCACAGAGATACCCTGTGGGTCAAAAATTTCGCCGAAATCGCTCTATCTAGCACGGTTTTCGAGATATAAGCATTTTTGTGTTTTCCTTATTTGGAAAATTCGTAATGATTAATTAATCATTAATTACTCGGCCATTTCTTGACCAATCAATGCCAAAATCTAATGATTTCCAGATTTTAATAGAATGAATGTATTTGCCAAGTTTCAGGTGAATTGATAAAATTCCTTTCAAGTTATCATCCGGACAAGCTTCCCCATCGAAAAAAGACATTTTTGGTCATGTGACCTCTCTGATTGGTTGAAATGTCACTGCAGCATATTCAAAAAAATTCCCCAAGGCTACTGCCTAAACCTGCCAAATTTGAAAAGAATCCGCCTAACGGTTACAGAGTTATAAGGAAAACAAAATGCGGAGCCGGCGGAGCCAGAAGCACTCCCATACACAAACAAGGGACGCTTAATTAAAAACATTTAAAATTGACAATTCTGTCGTGGAAAGCAGAACAGCTGCAGTTAGACAGTATCAACAGTTGTAATTTATCTACACATTTCTTTTTAAATCAATATGTAAAATGTATCATTATTTCACAATGAAACAATGCATGGCAATACATTCACCAGAAAGAAATTTTAGATTCCGTTTTAAAGTAAACAGTATTTTCCACATGTAATGTTCAGGTAAACTCCCACTCTTATAATTTTCTACACAAGATTAAAAGTCTACATTGTAGAGAAATTTAACAAATGTGTATAATTAGTGTTGATTCTAGGAATTTCAAAAAGTGGGGGCAATCCCCCACCATTGCAAAAATTGTGGGGGAAGAGCTAAAAATTCTGGGGGACGATTTCATGATAAACTTTAAACTAATGGAAAATACTTTTACACTACATTTAGCCATTTTTAACAGTGGACATGTTATTGGTCAAGGCCACTTGGCTAACCAGCTATTTACAAAAGTAAATGTAACTTCATGGTCTGGCCACGAAATAAAACCCACCCTAGTGGCTTTCTATCAGTAAACGCCCATCTACCAGTGAATGCCTGCCTTATATTTCTTTCTTAGAGGTCAAGGAGAAATGCTTCTATATGTCTACAAAATGGGCATTCTCTAGTATTTCCAGTTTGTCTTAAAAATAGCCTATAATACAGATATAGCAATAAGGAAGTAGATGTGACAATCCCAATCCAGACTACTGTCGGTGTCGTTTCTTCCTGCCTCCATTTTTTATGTAACCATCCACTGTGTGCTTATTTTTATGTTTTTAGGTGTAATATACCTAAATATTGTCTGTAGCACATAATGTATTTGAGATGTTTCAAAAATGCAAATGATAACAAAACCACATTGTCAACAAGCGTTATTCGAAACGCGCTTCGACAGAAAAATCCAAACCTCAACAAACTCTCGATCCGTGCAGTGTTTCGATTTTCTCTCGTCTTTTCACTTTATATATTTCCCGCATTGCCTTGCGAACTACGCATTCTCGTATAATTTGGTCGCCGCAGACTTCAATAAACTCCACGTTTGTAGGCGAATTAATGCACGATCCCGCGTAAAACGCGTCCTAGAAGCAACACTATATAATGCTGTCAGATACATAGAGCTATCCTTAACATGTCAATTTAAAATTGCAAAAAGGAAGTAGCTGTAACGCAGAATTACCAATCACCAATCAAATTTTCACATGAATATTGTGTTGTTGACAAAGATCAAATGTCATAACTGGGATGGTAGGTCCCTTTCCGCAGAATAGACCAGGAGAGAATATTTTTTAAATGCCACATTCTAATCAACTAGATTGGATTCCAAAATCCACAAGTGATTAAATGCCAAACTTGTCAACCCCTTGACCACTGAGACTTCTTTGTATTCATCATTAGAGGTCCTCGGTGACCTTGTGGTTATCGAGTTTGGCATCTAATCATAGGCTGTCACCTCCGTGGGTTCGAGTCCCACAAGTAGCAATGCTGAGGACTTGTCCCAATATGACCCTGGCTGTTGAATGGGACGTAAAATCCCAACTTTGTCTTTATTTTCATCAAAGTGATAAAACTGAGTTTTAATAAATTAGGAATTATATCAGATTTTATTTCAGTAGTTATTCAATACTGTGCATATATTAGTGCTGGGACTCGCCCCCAACTTTCAGGGTAGATTATTCGTCCATTTTTCCGACCGATGATCGATTACTTTACTCCATTGTTAGCCATTAATTAATGAAACAATTTCCGAGATAAAGTATAGGTCAATCCGGTAAGAATAACGGTGTTTCGACATTTAGAATCTACCAAAAGTACCCACTTCCTGTAAATATGGCGTTAGATATAAACAAACTTGAAATCCATGACAAATCTGTTAATTTATTAAGTAAAAATACATAAAATATATAAAAAATATGTGGATATTGAGAAAAATAAAGAAAGGTAAGAATTAAGCTAAATAATCGATGAGAAAACATTTGTAACCGACCGCGATAGTGCACTGTCACCGACAATTAATCGAGCACATGTCTAATCATCCACCCACTAGTGCATATCATTCTTACTGACTAGAACAGTAGCATGGTACCAGACTACCAAGATATAGTCTATGAAAGACTATGCACCTGACACATTTTCCCACAAGACAAACCAAAGAACTTGACCTGCGTCTTTAAAACAGCGACAAACCAGTGATTGCAGGTTTCTTTTAACTAGTAGGTGCCGGGCTTACAGAGTGAAATATCCAGCAGATGAAATTCACTCATTCCATGTATAGTTAATCAGAATAGAGACACTTACCATTTCAAATTTGCTCAGCATCTTCATTGCATAAACTTTTCGTGAGCTCTTGTGGCGAACCTAAAAGTACATAATTATGATTCAATGTCCATAAACATACTGATGAAAAAAATTCAGCTACTTACAACTGGTGATAAAACCTGAATATGTCGAGAGACATTGAATGAAACTGAATGACAATGAAAAACAGTTATTCAAAACAGAATGTCATCTGACACTGAAAAACAGCCACTCCAAGAGCAATTTACTTTACCAGTTAAGGGATCCACTATAATTGATAATTACAGGAAACTGTTAGGAATATTTGGAAATAAAATTAACCAAGCTTGTTCAAAATAGATGACATATATTTATTGGTGATGAATAAAAAATAAAATGAGCAGGATTACACACATTCACTGTAACAATTATATATCGCCCGAATCATGACTGGTAAAGTAAAAACTATCCCTATTCCAAATGGAATGAATGCGTTGCAATATAGCAGAAAATGAATGCACCAGTCCAAGTTTCCAACTTCTTAACTTTATTACGCAAACCTTATTACTAAAACTGGAAAGTCCTTGTTTACACCTCTGCTGATCCATAGATCTGTTTTAATTCCGACAGTCAAACTGGACAAATCAAGCATAGTATAAAACAGTGAATCTTCACCATTTAAAATTGCCACATTGCAACTTAGTTCTACATACAATTTATCTGTGACAAGACAGAATGTACTATTGGTAAACCACATGCATGAAACATCTACTGTGTAGCAGTGATTTAGTCCTAACACATCAGAAAATAGCATCAGAGATACCCATACCCCACAGCCTAGGGAAATATTTTTAACACCATGAGATATAGAAGTACTGTATCAGTACAAATTTCAGGATGCTTTCATAGCACTGTCAGTTATATAAAGGTTCAAACAATGTTTAAATAGAGAAAATAATGTCTAAGAGGAAGATAATGCATGTAAAAATGAAGCATTAAAACAAGATAATTCAATAACAAATTACAAGACGACAGCATTAATCAGCAAACTAAACACTACAACACTCTTTATCTACATCTGCATGGCCGAATTATGGTTTAGATGTTTTGAATATTACCAAGCATACAAAAGTGGTAATACATTCAATGAATGCTTATGTGTGGTGTTCGAGCAAAATCTGTGGCTCACTTGATGAAATTCCATCTGTTGCAATGGGAAATTATAAAAGTAAAATTCTTAATATATTCTAATATGACTTTTACAGTGCTTAATCTGCATCAAAAGACAGACCCAAATGTGCAACAAGATTTTATAGGTCAACATCACTATGGCAAGGTCAAAGGTCAAATCAAGGTCACACCATGACATTGCACACCTACAACCCCTAACCAATGTCCCTACCAAGCATCAACTTCCTACACCTTACGGTTTCCGAGATATAGCCCGGACAAGATTTTATAGATCAAGGTCACTATGGCAAGGTCAATTCAAGGTTACACCATGATGTTGCACTCCTACAATCCCTAACCAATGTCCCTAGTCAGTATCAACTTCCTACACCTCACGGTTTTCGAGATATAGCCCGGACAAGATTTTATAGGTCAAAGTCACTATGGCAAGGTCAAATCCTGGTCAGACCATGACATTGCACACCTACACCTCTAAGCAATGTCCCTACAAAGTATCAACTTCTTACATCTTACGGTTTCCGAGATATAGCCCGGACAAGATTTTATAGGTCAATGTCACTACGGCAAGGTCAAATCAAGGTAAGACCATGACGTTGCACACCTATACCCCCTAACCAGTATCCCTACCAAATGCCAACTTCCTACACCTTATAGTTTCCCAGATATAGCCCGGACAAGATTTTAAAGGTCAAGGTCACTACGGCAAGGTCAAAGGTCAAATCAAGGTCACACCATGACATTGCACACCTACACCCCCTAACCAATGTGCCTACCAAGTATCAACTTCCTACACCTTACAGTTTCCGAGATATAGCCCACTGCACACTTGCCTCTTCCAGTTTGAGACCTGTTAGTCTAGAACAGCTATCATTACAGTATCAGCTGTCAAATTGGATCTAAAATGTAATGAACAGCCTTAATTAGGAGACCCGATCTGAAACTGGGTTAGACTGGGGTGCCATATCGGAAATATGTGAATGCTGTGAAAGCTGAACAAACATACAATTTAAGAAGATTTTAACATCCACATAAAATACTGCTTTCTTTTTTAAGATCCCTTTGTTTCTCATTTTGTGAATGAAACAAGAATGATCCTGTCTTTTTTGGCATTATAAATATTATTCACACAATTACTCCACAGAAATGTGAGTGAGGTCATGAAGTGAAGACACCACAAACCTAATGTCATAAATATTTACTGCAGTGTACAACAGGATAATAGTCTGCCCTGTTCAATGACATTTGACACTATGTGGGCAGTTGTCAAACATGTATTACAAAGTAAATATGTGAAGAGACTGCCTGATGAAATAAAAAAAAACATTAAAACAGTTATTTAAACAATATGCTCTATATATCCTCTATGTATATAAAATATATTCTCTGGCGAAAAGAATTAATCATTACACTGTTATCATACAAAAGTTTCAAACTTTCAAAATGACAGGTTTACAACTGCCTATATAATGTACAAAAGTTTTCACACAAACATGAAAGTCATGCCATACTGACTTTTACAAATTGCAATTGAGCCCTCTCAAGTGGACTATGTATGATCCAAGTATACATTTATTTTACTGGGATATCGTTTTGAGAATGGTTTTAAAATTACTATCGGAGGCCCAAAACTTGTCAAATATATTAAGATATATTCTCTCTGGAATGTTCCAAGAAGATTAACCCCAGTAGCAGAGTGCAAATCTATAGTGTTTGACTTTCACTCAGTTACTGCCATTCTTTGTTATTGTAATACCTGCAACTATAATTGACTGGAACAACAATAACATAGTTTATGCTTCACCAATCCAATAATTTAAATCTGGTCTTATCATGTTTCATCAGCTTTTAGACTTTTACCTTTGTCTTTTTAAATCTTTACACTATTTCCATAATTTTAATTATCATCATCAAATAGACAAATATAGTGATTTATAACTTCAATTAACTTGTGCTTAACTGCAAAAGTATCGCCCATTTGACAAGAAACTCTGTGCACTTTGGAAACCGATCATTAAAAAAAGTAGAGTACTGATTGAAGTTTCAAATAGATAAATTTACTGATATACTCTTTCTGGTAATAACCTGTGATGCATGAATAAAAACTTAAAAAGTGTGACATTTACAATTTACAAGCCAGACAACTGAAATGACAACACATATACTTTCAATGTAAGAGTTTTGGGCAAATAAACTATTGTGATGTCATAAAAGTCACCAGGTTTCACTTTTAGTCTGACATGAAAATCATTTTTATAAACTTAACTTATATATAATCAAATATTTAACATACAATGGAAATTCATAGTTTTATTAATAACAAGATGGCCGCCAAAAGTGGCGAAAATGACACTCTTGTACCACCCTGTGGGTCAAAAATTCGCTCGTAATTCCTCTATCTCTTACGGTTTTCGAGATATTGACACTTTTTCATTTTCCGCAAAAATCCAAGATGGCCACCAAAAGTGGCAAAAATTGAAATTTTCCCCCTTTGCACAGGAGACTCTTGTACCACCCTGTGGTTCAAAAATTCGCTCAAAATTGCTCTATCTCTTACAGTTTTCGAGATATTGACACTTTTTCATTTTCCGCAAAAATCCCAGATGGCCGCCGAAAGTGGCGAAAATTGAAATTTCCCCCCTTTGCACAGGAGAGACTCTTGTACCACCCTGTGGGTCAAAAATTCGCTCGAAATCGCTCAATCTCTTACAGTTTTCAAGATATTGACTCTTTCATTTTCCGCGAAAATCCAAGATGGCCGCTGAAAGTGGCGAAAATTGGAATTTCTCCCCTTTGCAAAGGAGACTCTTGTACCACCCTGCGGGTCAAAAATTCACTCGAAATCGCTCTATCTCTTACGGTTTTCGAGATATTGACACTTTTCCATTTTCTGCTAAAATCCAAGATGGCCGCCAAAAGTGGCGAAAATTGAAATTTTCCCCCATTGGACAGGAGACTCTTGTACTACCCCGTGGGTCAAAAATTTGCTGGAAATCGCTCTATCTCTTAGACTCTTACGGTTTTCGAGATATTGACACTTATTCATTTTCCGCGAAAATGAAGATGGCCGCCAAAAGTGGCAAAAATTGAAATTTCCCCCCTTTCCACAGGACACTCTTGTACCACCCTGCGGGTCAAAAATTCGCTCGAAATCGCTCTATCTCTTATGGTTTTCGAGATATTCGTGATTTTTGACATTTTCACTAAAAGTAGCAACAAAGTAGCCATTACTCACTTACTACATCGAGCAACAGTTGTAAAACTTAAATGTTACACTTCACAAAAAAGTACATGAACAAGATATTTAAGAGAAAATGTGTAGCTGCAATACTTTTGAAGATATAAGCCATTTACTTATTATGGTTATCATTCCAAATTGACCAAGTAGCTTGTACTCACTTAGCTATGGACACTTCCAAACCACTGACCATGTTGTAGCTGTGGAGAAAATAGCTGAACAACATATTGGGACAAAATACTGTAAATGCAATAGGTTGACAGATATAAGTCATATAATTATATTACGTAAAAGTGCTATTACTCAATCAAAAGTAGGCCAAAGTTCACCAAACCTTTTTCCACTTAGCATAGGATACTCTTGTACTACCCTGTGGGTCAAAAATTTACTCCAATTGCTCTATCTCTTACGGTTTGTGAGATATTTTTGATTTTTGACATTTTCAGTAAAAGTAGCAATAAAGTAGCCATTGCTCACTTGTACATTGAGCAACAGGTGTGAAACTTAAATATGTTACAGTTCACAAAAAAGTAGATGAACAACATATTTGAGAGAAATCGTGTAGCTGCAATACTTTTGAAGATATAAGCCATTTACTCATTATGCTTATCATAAAAAATTGACAAAGTAGCTATTACTCACTTAGCTATGGAGATACACTTCCAAACTACTGACCATGTTGTAGCTGTGGAGATAGTAGCTGAACAACATATTGGAACAAAATTGTGTAGCTGCAATACTTTTGAAGATATAAGCCATTTACTCATTATTAGGTAAAAGTGCTATTACTCGGTCAAAAGTAGGCCAAAGTTCACCAAATCTTTTTCCACTTAGCATAGGATACTCTTGTACTACCCGGTGGGTCAAAAATTCGCTCGAAATTGCTCTATCTCTTATGGTTTGCAAGATATTTTTGATTTTTGACATTTTCAGTAAAAGTAGCAATAAAGTAGCCATTACTCACTTTTACATCGAGCAACAGGTGTGAAACTTAAATATGTTACAGTTCACAAAAACAAAAAAGTAGATGAACAACATATTTGAGAGAAATCGTGTAGCTGCAATACTTTTGAAGATATAAGCCATTTACTCATTATGCTTATCATAAAAAATTGACAAAGTAGCTATTACTCACTTAGCTATGGAGATACACTTCCAAACTACTGACCATGTTGTAGCTGTGGAGATAGTAGCTGAACAACATATTGGAACAAAATTGTGTAGCTGTAATACTTTTGAAGATATAAGCCATTTACTCATTATGGTTATCATTAAAAATTGACAAAGTAGTTATTACTCGCTTAGCTATCGAGATACACTTCCAAACTACTGACCATGTTGTAGCTGTTGACAAAGTAGCTGAACAACATATTGCAACCAAATACTGTAAATGCAATAGTTCGAGAGTTATAAGCCATATAAATATATTAGCTATTACTCACTCACAAGTAGGCCAAAGTTCACCAAACCCAAAAAATATTGAAGAGCGAAAAAATTCATTAGGACAACTAATTTACCAAAAATGTGTAACTATAGTAGTTTCAGAGGAAACTGCGTGACACACACACGCAGGCACGCACACACATGGTGCAAATTATAATCTAAAGATAATAATAAGAACCCACCCTAGTTACTAAAATTAAATGTTATAACCTTTTACTGATTAAATGTACTTCTTTGGAAATTCATGAACAATTTTACTGAACATGAACAATTTTTTTTTATGCTCATGATACTAAGCCAAAATTAATGGCCAAGTAAAAGGATTATTATTACACAGGCTTAAAATGTAAAATATGTGTGGCTTTAGTAATGTTTTACTACCTCTACTGAAGGGTTTGTAAACACCATAAATCCAACATATTAACTGTTTATTAAGTTATGATATCTTGAGACTACTACGTTTCTCCACTGGCCACTTTACTGGAATGTCCCTCTCTGATTATCACTCCTAATACTTTATATAACTATGCTGAGTGACCTAGGGTCAGAAATAAAAGCCAACAGTACTTAAGGAAAGGCCCCCTTGGAGACCAGAAAATTTTTACAGTTTAATAGTCTGGATTGTGTATGTCACAAAATGTCTCAAAATCTTAAAAAATATACCTCGGGCCATTATCACCTGGAGGAATTAGAAAAATATGAGAGAGGAAGAGAAAGAAGTTAATTGCTCTAATCAATAAATGGAATATGACATTAGTGTTCGCTCTCGAGCGCGATTTCGCGAGTTTGTACACACTCTGGGGCGAGTTGTCGCAAAACCAACTCACCAGCGCGTCTGTGCTGTCGCTACCAGGTGAAACACTCAAAACTAACTGAAGAAATTTGTCTATTATCAGAAGCGACGACGTACATGTTTCCTCATAGAAATGGGTGAGAAAAGCATGAAAAGCAGTTTATTTTATTTTATATATCCAGCTAACAGTAATTCACATGAGAATTTGGGTATTCTCGTGAGATTTCCATGCTTTTTGTCGATTTTTAAACTCGTCTTCTTCTGTAGTGTCACAGGCGAAACAGTCGAAACAACTACTGACCAAGAAATTTGTCTATTATCGGAAGCGACGACTTACATATTTCCTCATAGAAATAGGTGAGAAAGACATGAAAGTGAGTTTATTTTATTTGATACATCCAGCTAACAGTAATTCATGCAAGAATTCAAGTATTCTCACGAGATTTCCGTGCTTTATGTCTAATTTTTAACTGCCTTCTGCATATTGTGTCACAGGTGAAACAGTCGAAACAACTACTGACCATAGAAATTCGTCTTTTATCAGAAGGGACAAAATATATATTTCTTCAAAGAAAAGAGAAGAAATGCAATTTATTTATTTATTTGATGAATCCAGATAACAGTAAAATAATAATATAAAAAACTAGAAATAGGATGCCCTGTTGACAGTAGGTGCGAATAGAAACAGGATAGCATAGAAGAACACACATTATCATGTGTAATGTCCACCCATGAACCTTTTGCCAAAATTGTACAGTAGTCTTACAAGACCCTGTTTCATTTGTAAAATATATCAATGATGCTTAAATATTTGTTAGTGTAGATGTAAATTATTTCAGCTTCATGCCTTTTTGCATTGGTTGGGTTGAAAATTTTGACGAAATCACTCTATCTTGCACGGTTAAGAAGATAGAAGCAAATTCCTGTTTTTCTATTTTTGGCAAAAATTTGAAAATTCAAAATGGCCGCCATTTTTGGGAAAAGGAAAATTTTTTGAAAATTGCCAAGAGTACATTTCTTAGATACCCTATGGGTCGAAAATTTCAACGAAATAACTCTATTTTGCACGGTTAAGGCAAATTTTGTGTTTTTTCATTTTGGGCAAAAATTCGAAAATTCAAAATGGCCGCCATATGTGGGGAGGGGAAAATTTTTTGAAAATTACAAAGAGCACATTTCTTAGATACCCCTTGGATCGAAAATTTCGACGAAAGCGCTCTATCTCGCACGGTTAAGGAGATAGAAGCAATTTTGTGTTTTGCCATTTTTGGCAAAAATTCGAAAAATCAAAATGGCCGCCATTTTTGGGGAGGGGAAAATTTTTTTTAAATTGCCAAGAGTACAATGCTCAGATACCCTGTGGGTCGAAAATTTCGACGAAATCGATCTATCTCGCACGGTTAAGGAGATAGAAGCAAATTTGTGTTTCGCCATTTTTGGCAAAATTCGAAAATTCAAAATGGCCACCATTTTTGGGGAGGGGAAAATTTTTTTAAAAATTGCAAAGATTACATTCCTTAGCTTCCCTGTGGCTCGAAAATTTCGACAAAATCGCTCTATCTCGCACGGTTAAGGAGATAGAACCAAATTTGTGTTTTGCCATTTTTGGCAAAAATTCAAAATGGCCGCTATTTTTGGGGAGGGGAAAATTTTTTGAAAATTGAAAAGAGTACATTCCTTAGATACCCCGTGGGTCGAAAATTTCGACGAAATGGCTCTATCTCGCACGGTTTAGGAAATATGAGCACATTTGCCTTTTTCAGTATTCAAAATAGCCAATTACTCATTTATTTAATTAATTACTCTCTCATCTATGAAGCAATTCCCCCCCAAAGCAATCCCATACAAGCTATTAACCCAATGAACCTCCATACCAAATTTCAGAAAGCTAGGCTTAATAGCATTCCTTAAAACGTCTGGAAACCAAAGAGCTACTCAAAAGTAGCAAAGTAGCTATTACTCAGTTAGCTATAGAGCTATCATCACCAAAAGCAATCCCATACAAGCTATTAACCCAATAAACCTGCATGCCAAATTTGGTAAAGATAGGAACTGTTGCCTAAAATGTCTGGAAACCAAGTGCGACGCCGGACGGCGAATGGCAGACGGCGGAAAAAGCAAAAATAATATGTCCACCCCCCAGTGGGGTGGACATAATAATAAAAAACCAGTAGCACCCAGCCATTAAGCCATTAAGCTGTGGTTTAGAAGTGAAATTTAAAAAAACAATAAAAGACCAATAAAAACAGCATTAAATAGTTTATTTATTTGAACTTTTAGTTTAGCATCTATTTCTTATTATTTAAATAAAGAAGATTCTAGGCAATCCCAAATTGGAACTAAATATTTCAAAATATCTTGACACAAAACATGTCTCACATTTTTTCACAGTTGTCTCACCTTTTCAAGTGAAGGGAGACAGTTTGTCTCGCCTTCATTTTTGACGAGAGCGAACACTGTGACATTGGTAATTTGGTATATAAAAGGCCTAAACTGTAACACTATTATTGTTACAAATGCCCACTTGTTGCTTAAATATTTCCTCCTAAAGTGATTACTACAGGAACTGTGGTATTTAAATCAATGACATGTCTTCTGTTTCAGCAATGTGTCTGGCATAGAATGATATTGATCATTTAAACATAAGCTATATACATTTAATCAGTTTTTAGAAGAGAAAGTAGAAACTTAGGTTGGAGAATTAGCTTATAAATGCAAGGGCCAGTCTAAAAGATTTTGTGAAATATTTTACATATTAATTCTGTTCCTTAAGTGCCACAAAAGAATGTTAAAATAGTACAATATTTCAGTGTCAGATCACAGATGACTCATTTTTTTCTAAAAATAATACCACTCAATGGTATTGGTCAGGTGATTAGACCATCGGCAGTGTTCGCTCTCGTCAAAAATGAATGCGAGACAGACTGTCTCCCTTCACTTGAAAAGGCGAGACAACTGTGGAAAAATGTGAGACATGTTTTGCGTCAAGATATTTTGAAATATTTAGTTCCAATTTGGGACTGCATAAAATCTTCTTTATTTAAATAATAAGAAATAGATGCTAAACTAAAAGTTCAAACAAATAAAATATTTAATTCTGTTTTTATTTGTCTCTTATTTTTTTTCAAATTTCACTTCTAAACCACATCTTAATGGCCTAATGGCTGGGTGCTACTGGTTTTTTTTAAAAAATTTTTTTATATTACTGTTACCTGGATTCACAAAATAAATAAATAAATTGCATTTCTTCTCTTTTCTTTGAAGAAATATATGTTTTGTCTCTTCCGATAATAGACGAATTTCTTTGGTCAGTAGTTGTTTCGACTGTTTCGCCTGTGACACAATATGCAGAAGACGAGTTAAAAAATAGACATAAAGCACGGAAATCTCATGAGAATACCCAAAATCTCGCGTGAATTACTGTTAGCTGGATGTATCAAATAAAATAAACTCACTTTCATGTCTTTCTCACCTATTTCTATGAGGAAATATGTACGTCGTCGCTTCCGATAATAGACGAATTTCTTTGGTCAGTAGTTGTTTCGACTGTTTCGCCTGTGACACAATAAGCAGAAGACGAGTTTAAAAATCAACAAAAAGCACGGAAATCTCGCGAGAATACCCGAATTCTCACGTGAATTACTGTTAGCTGGATATATAAAATAAAATAAACTGCTTTTCATGCTTTTCTCAAACATTTCTATGAGGAAATATATACGTCGTCGCTTCCGATAATAGACGAATTTCTTCCGTCAGTTTTGAGTGTTTCGCCTGGTAGCGACAGCACAAACGCGTTGGTGAGTTGGTTTTGCGACAACTCGCCCCAGAGTGTGTACAAACTCGCGAAATCGCGCTCGAGAGCGAACACTGCATCGGTTGAATAAATCTTTGGTGGCAGTGTACCATTGTGGTTGGTAAGGGTGTAAACAGAATACTAGATTGTCCAGTTGTCATTTTGGTTATGACACGCATGTAAACAATTAAGCATATATCAAGCTGATGGGCCGGATGGGCCATCAGCTTGATATACACTTCATCTCAGAAAGTATTCTATTCAATAACGACCAACCATGTGGCAATAAAGGTCAAAAATCAATTTTGGTTTGATCATCAATTGGCAAAGTGGAGAATTAACCGACCTGGATAACTGGCTACAATACCCAAAACCAAGGATACTAGGGGGACGGACTCTAGGTGAAATAAGGCCAAAAGTCTTTGATCTAGAGGTGCGAGCTCCAAAGCCACAAGTTCCATAAAGTCCAGTGACAAAAAAAAAACTTTCTAAATGATATGGTGTTGCGAATAATTTAACTCCATGAAAACCTAACAGTAACTCAAATTTGATTGCTGTATGTACATTTTGAACATAAATTAGAGTGTTTTCCTTATTTTTTGATAGTTACTTCACATTTTATTACAGAGAGATTTGTTCATATCAGCTCAAATATTTGTGAAAAGAAGGCCAAAATTTTTTTCAGGCAAAACATCTGAAGGCCAGGACTTTTGATGGTCTGTCTTTATATTCTGAAGCCATAGCACCAATAATAAGGGAGAAATATGGATGTTTTAGTGTCACGACCTCATTTGACCTTGAAGCAGGGGTCAAAGGTCAAATTCGACACCTGGAAAACATTCTCAGGCCATGACTTCCTACAAGTTGTTTTCACATTCTGAACCTCTAGGAGCAATATTTGGGGATATATAAGGCCTTTTTAATAGGATAACCCTGTCTGAAATTAAACATGTGATATGGCGGCCATTTTGTTTTTGAACTAGGCCAAAATTACTATCAGGCTAGCTTTTCTAGCCATATAGCTTTTGTGTAAATTTGATGAAGCTAGCTGGAATATTTCAAGATTTAGAGCACCTTTATGATTTTTAAACAATTAGCTATGGCGGCCATTTTGTTTTCACAATGAGGCTAAAATTTGCAGACACAGATTTTCATAGCCATAAACATTCCCTGCAAATTTGGTGAAGATATCTTTATAAATGACTGAGATATTAAGGTTTATGTAAAAACGTGACAAACGGACGGACGCACGCACGCACGCATGCATGGACGCACACACGTACGGAAGGCGTTTTATAATCTCCCGACCACGGCCTTTAAATGAACATTGGGTAGATTAATCTGGTTGACTGTTTGGTTTCACTGGTGTTATTTATGAAAGTATGTTATATTTTAATAGTTTTAAAGCCCCCAGTTGCTGGTTTGCCCTTTGTTTCTTTAATGTTCCTGAAAGAGACGACCCATTTTATAGTAAGCAGTGACTCTGTCACCACAATAATTCTTATATAATTCTAAATAGACATCTGGATCAGATTTATGCCTGGTTTAATGATGTCTTCAAATAAATTAATAAGCAATACAAAACTTGAAAAAAAAAAAGTAAACCCGTGGTAAAATCAAAGGATAACTAATTTGACAAGATGGGTACAAGGATGAAATAAGAGCTTATCTCTAGTGCACACAACTGTTCACATTAGGTGAAGAACTTTTTATCACTGGGATCAGGACAAACACTGGCAGTGAGTGGCTTAATGGTTCACTTGGCCTAAGACCAGAAACATTTACACAGATTCATTGAGGTAACGATCCCTGTATAATCACCAGATAATGTCTGGCACTGAGCCATAAATGCTGCAGCAATACTTCAGTAAGACATGTTTTATGAGTGTATTGCTGGTGTTTTAAACTTTTCCAAGGGGCTATGTAATATCTAGTGCATTGAAAATAAAACACCCTCTTAATATACACACTTCATGAGTGCAACTAATTATTTGACATAACTTCTAATGTCCACTGACTATTGTAAAAACAAAACTAACGCACAAAACTAACAAATGTCTCACTTGTCCATTTAAAGATAATACCTTTAATATCATTTCATTTACATAAAATTTCCATTCAGAGTACACTCTGATTTAGTACAATTGGATCATTATAGGTAGTATGACCCACAGTAGCAGGTGCTGGTCAAAATCCCTCAGATCTTCAACTACCGTCTGAGATCTCTATGCATGCTGGTTAGTGGTTACACAGTGGCTAAACATCCAAATCCTTGAGCGTCCCATGTAAGTTTTAAAATGTTTAAAATTTCCGCCCTTGACTGTTGCACCGCCAATCACCGTCCCTTGTAAGTACTACCACCATGCTTTTATTCTTCCATTAAAGTGACACTCCCCAGATAAATTTCTCCTACGGTAACTGAGGGCGTGGTCTGCGGTTTATAGAAGGTTGTGATTTGGTCTCATTTCAGTAGCAGGTTTTCATCCAACAGCCACTGCAGGTGAGTTGAGGTTAATGGAGGTTGTCTCTCAAGTGACCGTTTGTAGTGCTACCATCCTACTATTACTGACGGTTACACACAGTGTCCAATCAGTGGCCACGTATGTCATACCTTATGGATACACAAAATGTCAGAAGATATGAAGCGTCCTAGGAGACGGTTCCGCCACCCAGTAAAATTGTTTACCATAGGGTATACTGCCTGTAGTGTGACTGGGGCATAAGTAACTTTCATTTCATTTTTATAGCAGAGTCCCATTTAAAGACAAGACATAAATGTTCAATGTTAGAAGGAAAGATAACTAGACATTGCGTCTTGACGCAGTGTATCCCCAGACGGAACATTATTGAAGTGTGACATACAGAGTATTTCCAGCCATATAAGCGAGTTATGAGCACTTTAAAGTTTGGCTATCCTCGTTTGACCTTGAAGGAGGGGTCCAAGGTCAAATCCCTCCACACCAGAAGATTCTCAGCCCACGATTTCCTATAGGTTGGTCTACCATCCCAAACCTCTAGGGCCAATAATAAGCGAGTTATAAGCACTTTCAAGTTTGGCTATCCTCATTTGACCTCGAAGGAGGGGCGGAAGGTCAAATCCGTCCACATCAGAAGATTCCCAGCCCATGATTTCCTATATGTTGGTTTACCATCCCAAACCTCTATGACCAATAATAAGAAAGTCATAAGCACTTATAACTTTGGCTCGCCTCATTTGACCTTGAAGGAGGGGCCCAAGGTCAAATCCGTCCACACCCGAAGATATAGGCACTTTTAAAGTCTGCTATGTGGGGTACTTTGGCACTCCGTAAATGACCTTGAATTAAGAGCTTCAAGGTCAAATGTCTGCAAGGTTGTAGAGGACTTGTATATCTGTTACACATATCACCTATGAAGAGATTCAACCTTCTACCTATGAGAAACAGCCAGTAGAATAATGTAGATCATTTTCAAAGAAATGTCTGCGGCGGCCATCTTGTTTTTCAGAATGAGGCTAATTTCAGTCTCAGAGAAGCTTATCCCCCAATGACGACATCCTGCAAATTTGGTGAACGTAGCTGGAGTAGAAACAGCCAGTAGAAAAATGTAGATAAGCCAGTAGAAAAATGTAGATAATTTTAAAAGAAATGTCAGCGGCGGCCATCTTGTTTTTTAGATTATGAGGCTAATTTCAGTCTCAGGGAAGCTTATCCCCCAATGACGACATCCTGCAAATTTGGTGAAAGTAGCTGGTGCAGAAACAGCCAGTAGAAAAATGTATATAATTTTCAAAGAAATGTCCGCGGCGGCCATCTTGTTTTTCAGAATGAGGCTAATTTCAGTCTCAGAGAAGCTTATCCCCCAATGAAGACATCCTGCAATTTGGTGAACGCTGGTGTAGTTTTCCTCTGACAGTGTTAACGCCGTAAATCTCTCCAAAAATGACCTTGGTGAGGTGACCTGTGGATGACCTTCAATGAAGAGTTTCAAGGTCAAATTTCTGCATGCTTATAGAGGACATATATATGTATTATATATACCAGCCATAGGATGATCTAACTTTCTGTCTTGGAGAACTGGGCCAAAATGTGCAAAAATGGCCAAAATCTGACCTTTAAGAGGCCACCAGTGACCTTGAAATTAAAGGTCAAGGTCACAAAACAATGGCGTTCGTGGCATTGCCCATATATATCCACATACCAAATTTGAAAGTTCTAACTAAAATATTTTTTAAGTTATTGCGTCCAAAAGGAAATCTCTGCGGCTGTGGCGGCGGCGTTACCATACTGAATCCTAAGTATCCCCGACTTTTGTCTGGGGATACAATTAAAGAGGAACAAGTTTAATAGGTTTGCCTTTCTGATAAAATTAATTCCTTAACGAAGGTCAAAGAACTGAAGCAGGTGAACACCCAACTCTAAAGCCCCTCTTTCAACTATTTTCATTAAAACTACATGTAACTGCACAGTGTTTCTTTTGATCGGGCATTTGACATCAAATGTCAGTTTTCAGATGCTGACTTGGTTCAAGAAAATATGTAATTCCATTACGACGCCTGGTACATCAACATATTGTTGACAGTTTTCTCTATTTTTGACTTACTTAATTTTTTTTTTAACATATAGCAATTCTTTCAAAGAACCCCCACATCCACTGTTAACATAACAGCCAACATGCAGGTATGGGGTGGTAACTCATTCCTATCTGCATCTTACCAGTGTAAAATCATCCTGATTCCAAAACTTGGCAGATATACTTTGCAATAAATATTTATCAAAACATTCTAATACATTTGTTGTAAAATGCAGAATTTTCAGGAAACCAGATACAGATTTACTAATATGGGCATTAGTTATTCCAAAGAATACTCTTCATGGTAATAATGTGATATATTTGTTGTAAATTCAAGTTGATATTCTAAAACAACATACTTGTATTTCTGTAAATATGATTTCACTGTCTATGGTTTTAAGCCTGTTTAATTTAAGGACTAGAGGAGTACAGGGCCACTTAAGTATGACTGTAACAGAGTATTTGGGACCTTTGTAAAACAACAGATCAAGCTGACTTATAACATGGGAGGCTGCTACAACTGTTTCTAATAAAAATGGACTGAAAAATTGACACACAATGTGATTTTTCACAAATGAAAAGAGAAGTCATTCAAATAAAATATCTTATGGGCTGCTCCTGACTGCACCCCAAGTACTCAAGAGGGACTCCTACAACTAACCCTTTTTCTGGGAAAAGATCACTCGGTGCCAGTTTTACAGTAGATTGTACATGAATCATTGTAGCACCATAGAGGAAAGGTATAGCACATTTACAATAAGCAAGGCCATGGTGTGACCCTGAGTTTACCTTTGGCCTTGTAATAGAGACCTTGACAGCTACACTTCCATTAATACACAAATCAACTAGAAAAAGGTTTTTGCTAACAAAAATGAGCGGCCCGGATGGAGACTTGAGTTAATAAAGCTGTAGTAGTTGTGGTATGCGACTGTAAGGAGAAGGTAAGCTTTACTGTGTTTTGTATCTAATGGAAAGTGGATTTTGTAAAAACTAGATCAGTTGCACTATTAGACTGTAAGCAGAATGTGAGCTTTATTGTGTTTCACAGAGTGGTATATTTTATGAAAAGAATATATCATTTTTGCTGTAAATTTGGGATCGTAAATTTGGGATTGTAAATTCTTTCCAGGAGATATTTAATCCTAGATTTATAATGATAAAGATACACTGTAGTAAACTATAATTGGCTATAGATAGGGACATTTATGCCTCTGACAATTCATTGCTATTTAATATTTTTATCAGATAAATAGGCTCAAGATAATCATATTTGTGAACTCCTTTATTGTTCCATTATAAAAAAATATACACACGGTCATGCTGTCAGATGTTATTGTTAGCATTTTTAATTCACACATGACTCTATCTGAATATCATGAAAGCCCAAGGTTTTTACATATTATTAAGGCTGTTTCCATTCTCTCAAAACAGACAAGGCATCCTTACCACAAGGCTCTTCTTTCATGAAACTAAAGATAAATGTCCTGGTTTGAATTGTTTACCCCAAAGAAGATTTACTGTAGGCATATCCCTTAATGAAAAGAAATAAATACATCTTGATATCCCTTATCAGCTTTCAGTATGCAGACACACACACACAGATGTTAACACACAAAGCACAGTGGGGCATCATGAGTCAATCTGCCTCCAGATAGTGGGCGTTCAGACTAGTGATTCAACCCGGGTTGACACAGATTGAAGCAGATTGGAGACTAGTCTGAATGCTCACAATCCAGGTTGACAAGGATTAATCTCAACCCCACTCAAGAGGTGGATTGAAGCAGACTGAAGCAGATTGGCTCAACCCCCTTTGTAGTGTGAACCCTCTTAATCTGGGTTGAGAAGGGTTGAGTGTGTTGGTGCTGTAATTATTTGATTTACTGCCCCAAAGCAATTGCTTAACTTAATATTTAGATATATAGCTGAATCCTTTGTATGCAGGAACCTAATTAACACATAGGTCACCTGGCTTGTGTGTTGTGTGATTTCTGTATGATTGTAATTTGATATAAAATGAATATTTGTATTTATTTATTTGGGGTTTTACGTCACTTTCAACACTGTACAGGTCATATCACAACGGGCAGTTGGAAGGGCAGAGGAAACCAGTACATACAGTTCGTTAGGGTTCTGTACTGTAAACTGCCAACCAACGGCAAGCAACTACCAGCTTTCCCACTTGAGGCCGTGCCGGGAATCGAACCCCGGCCTCAGAGGTGGGAGGCAAGAGTGTTACCACTCTGCCACCGTGGCCCCATGAATATTTGTAATTGTAGTAGTATGATCTGCTAAGCTTAATTATTCCTACAAAGGATTACAATTAGTCTGTTGCTGAAAAAGTGGCAATATCTTAAAAAATATAACATTCCCTTTGATTAATTATAAAACATGAAAAGATATTTATCTGAATGGTATCTAATATAAAATTGGGACATTTTATAGTTTTAGCAATGTGGAGAAATAATTGTAATTCAAACAATTTACATGCATTACATTAAGCTAACTTTGGAGGTTTTACTGTACTCAGTTTTTGACATTTTTCAATCCAGATTAAACTCTGTAGTGTGGACACTCAACCCGGATTGAGATGAATCTGCTTCAATCTGCTTCAACCCTCAATCCTTGTCAACACGGATTGTGCTGTGAACAGGGTAATAGATATCACACAAAAGCAAATACAGAGTTAGAGGAGAAAAAAGATAATAATAAAGATACACTGTAGTAAACTATAATTGGCTATAGATAGGGACATTCATATGTTGTATATCTTTGAGGCATTTTATGCCTCTGAAAATTCATTGCTTTTTAATATTTTTATAAGTCAAATATGCTTAAGATAAAACAACTGTTTATGAGAAAGTGTTTTTTTTCCAGTCATCTTATCTTCTGAAAGAAGTCTATACATTTGACCGATTTACATAGTATATGTGAATAAGTAGGTAAATCAACAACTCCTGCTGCTAAACAAAAGCTGAATTAATTAAAGCTTTTTTCGCAAAAAGGAAAAGTCATATACACATGTGGGACTTTTTTAATGTGCCTAAAGTTGGAAATTTATATTATATGAACACTGATCAGCTGAAATATATTAATAACCACATCACTGTATGCTAATTACCTCATTTTTTTCTTTGAAGATGCCATCACTTCAAAACGCTAGGTTAGCTTTGCCAGATAACAGAAATTTTGTTTTAAGTATACATGTGGCAGGTGTGGTTGTAAAAAGTCTTAAAATAAATGAGGTGGGAGGAAAAACTATATATATATTGTTATGTTAAGTTGGCCAAATTCTCTTAAATACAGGAATTTTAAATAAAAAGGTCATTAAAAGTCTTTGTTAAACTTAATCAATGTGTCAAGTTGAACTGATGTCATTGAACAGTACCGTAAATGACCTATTTAGCGCATCCGCCCTTGTAACTGCACCCTATCTCTTTTACCAGGTAATATCGTCGGTGACAGTGAACAATATCCACATATTTTTTATATATTGTACATATTTTTACTTAATAAATTGACATTTTTGCCATGGACTTCGAGTTTGTTTATATCTACCCTATTTATAGGAAGTGGGTATTTTTAATAGATTCTAAATGACGGAACACTGTTATTCTTACCGGATTGACATATACTTCATCCCGGAAAGCGTTTCATGATGGGTGCGCTAAAAGGGGAACTTTTTCCCACCAAATATTGAATAAAAATAGACTTTCCTTAGTGCACTGTGCTCTAAATAGGTCATTTATGGTAAGTCAGTTGGGAGCTGAAAACCCACATTTTTACTTCAAGATGGCCATGACTGTGCTTGTATTGGAACTCCAAGGTGGAAAGAAAATAAGAATGTCCCTATTTTCATCTTTAATACGTGTGCAAAATTTAACTGAGGTCAGCTGAACAATACAATAGCTGGAGATTAAAAACTCCATCATTTCACTGCAAGGAGGCCATAACTTCATTCATACTGGGACTTTAAGGTGACCATAAAATAAGAATGTCCCTTTTGTCATCCTTTATAAGTGCATAAAGTTTAGCTCAGGTCAGTTGAACAATAAGATAGCTGGAGGCTGAAAACTTAATTTTTTTTTCACTGTAAGGTGACCATAACGTCATTTATATTACGACTTTAAGGTGACAATAAACTGAGAATGTCCCTTCAATATCAATATACGTTAGATATGGAAAAAGAAAGGGGCCAGACGGCTTTATTCCAATTTTATGACTTTGGGGGGGGGGGGGGGGGGGGGGGGGGGGGGGGGGCATAGCTCCAATTATATTTACACCTTAAAGTCAGGATAATCCTTTGGTAAATCTTAATATATATGCCAAGTTTGATTGAAAAAAGTCAAAACTAAGTGAACTGGAGGGCTAAAACCCCCTTTTTGATATTAAGGTGACCTTAACATTGTAGATACAGGGCTACTCCTTCAGCATGTGAAAGATTATCAAAAAGTAGCTGAATAAAATATTCCAACAAAACGCCGAAATCCTGACCGTTTTTGAGATACAGATCAAGTACCCATTTTTAAAAAATTTACAAAAATAAAACGCCTCCCATTCAGGCATCTATGGTCCGATTGATCAGAAAATTTTTTCCAACCTGCGGATTTAGGTCTAGAATGTAGCTGATAAATTCTATAGCATAGGTGTGTGTGGTTTTTTCAGAAACACAATGACGGGGTGTTTTTGAAAAATGCTTAAGGTTACCATGCGAGACCATAATCCTGTGGCGGGGGTGATCAGTCGAACTTACGTGAAAACAAATAAGCGCCCCTGACGGGTCGCTTAATTAATAAATTTTACAGCTTCATAACTTTTAATTTACAAATTTATGCTGTGATCTTGCCGCTAAATTGTATTTACTTTTTCTCATTCTTGAGTGTTATTTCTCTTGCAACTTCACATAACTTACAATATCTGTTCTGAAAGACTCCTTGTCTTTGTATTTTTTTTAACTCTTCAACATTTCATGATGTCCAGCACAATTTCCCCAGGCTTTGGGGATTGAGCAAGTCTGATGCTATTTCTTGAACAATATCCCCACTAAGTATGAACTTCCTATATCTTCCAGTTTGAGTGATACAGTCCAGACAAGATTTTCCCACTTCCTGACCAGTTGGATGCCACGGGTGAAAACGATACCCACTCAGCATTTAAAAGCTGTGCATAAAAATGAGACGAGTGTCTACAATCACTGTGATTAAGTGGGACTACATTATTTGATCCAGTTGGAAGGCACACTTGTGTAAAACAGAAAGTAAAACAAATTCAATTTGAGCATAAATTTGTGCCAAAGAAACATTACATTGTACATACCAGCTGGACTTCTCCAAAAGCCCCCCTTCCTATACACTTGATCAGGTCAAAATCCTCCACCTTCATGCGGAGGTTGTTGATTCTGTCCACTGGCTCCTCATCTGAAAGGTGTATGGTAATGAGTAAATCAATGACATTGGTTTATTACTGTTTATGTGCTCAATTTATTGTCAAAGACAGTATAGTATCATGATCACTCATTTACAATTGACAACTAGAAAAAGATTTTGCCAACAAAAACGAGCGGCCCGGATGGAGAGCTGCAATAGTTGCAGTATGAGACTGTAAGCAGAACGTAAGCTTTACTGTGTTTTGTATCTGATCGAAAAGTGGACACCATGAGATATAGAAGTAGTGAAACAGTACAAAAATTGGGATACTTTCAGGACTAAATGATGTTTAAGCAGAGAAAATAACATTTAAGAGAAACAAAATGTATGCAAAGATAAAGTATTAAAACAAGACACTTCAATAGCAAGATGACAGCATTAATCAGTAAACTAAAAACTATGATGCACACCTACAACCCCGTAAACAATGTCCCTACCTACTATCAACTTCCTACACTTTACAGTTTCAGAGATATTGCCTGGACAAAATTTTAAAGGTCAAGGTCACTACGGCAAGGTCAAATGTCAAATCAAGGTCACACCATGACATTGCACACCTACAACCCCCAAAATATGGGATAAGAGCGTGTAATATCTTCAGATTTCAGGTTTCTGTCTAATATTTTAAGTTTTCCTTCCATAATATGTGTTGTCAAGCGAAATTTAGGTTACAAAGTGTCGTAACCAAAACATGGCAGTTCTGCTCCACTTATCGCTATAAAAGTCTACAAATGGATGAAAATATGAGGATAAAAGCTGACAATTTCTTCATATTTAGGCTTTGTTTCTAATATTTTAACACTTATTTCCATTATATGTGTTGACAAGTGAAGTGGCGGTTTTAAAATCTCGTCACAGTATTTCACGAAAATGCTCTCGATACAGAGATACTGGGCCTACAGACCCATCTCTAGTCTACATACATGTATTATCTTTATACTGCCTGATATTACATCAAAACAACAGAAAAAACATTTGGTTCAATGTCCCCAATTTTCACTTCATTTGGAGCAAAAAGAGGAAACTAAAAAAATGTTTTTGCTAACAAAAACTAAGCGTCCCAAAAAGGTTCACTGCAATATAATATACAGTAGAAAAAGGTTTTTGAAAATAAAAACATGCAGTGCTGAGAGAAGAAGTGAAAGTTAAGCAGACAGTGTGGAAGTTCATGCATTAACATGAAAGAAAAATTTAAGCTTTATTTTGTTTTCTATGGTCATAAATTGCGAAAAGTTAACTGAATAAATGCTCTGACTAAGAATGCATAAAGCATCAATACTTATAATAGGTTGAAAGTTACACCATAAAACTACTTAATTAAAGAGTAACAGTGCTTTATAAATGCCATATATCTACTTACATTTTAGAAAAAGGCATAGTAAAATGTGAGCCTTTAGAAAGGCAAGAAGTTTATGACACAATGCTTTGAACACATCTATCTGGTAAATCTGACCAGCTATCTAGACTATTCACATAAGGTTTCCCAATACCTCTTAATACATTCTAAAACTCTAAAAGCAAGAATAAAGGAGACAAGAGGCAAAAACACAAAATCGGCTATTTTATGACCCCGGTTTGACCCATAAGAGGGGGTCAGGGGGTTAAATCTGACCGCCTATATAGACTCTCCACATACGATTTTCCAATACCTCTATTTACATTCTAAAGCTGTAAAAGCATTAACAAAGGAGATATAAGGCAAAAACACAAAATCGGCTATTTTATGACCCCAGTTTGACCCATAAGGGGGGTCGGGGGTAAATCTGACAGGCTATCTAGACTCTTCACATAAGGTTTCCCAATACCTCTTAATACATTTTAAAGTTCTAAAAGCAAGAATAAAGGAGATATAAGGGAAATACACAAAATCGGCTATTTGATGACCCCAGCTTGACCCCTACAGGGTGGTTGGGGGGGGGGATTTGACTTGCTTTCTTGACTCTCCACATATGGTTTCCTACTACCTCCCAATACATTTTATGTCTCTAAATGCAATACTTAAAAAGATTGGGGGTTCACATGAATTTTAAGCTTTCTGGTTGTTACCTGTGAGAATATCACTCATAAATCATTCAATTTTCATCGGATCACTCCCAAAATCTAATCAGCTCGCATTTTTGAAAGTATGCACATGTGTGTCAAATTACAAGCCTCTGCGGTCAGTAGATTTTGTAGAGCGGCTATGAAAGGCGGGTGTACCCCCCCAAAAAAAAATTTTTGATCATGTGACCCTGATGAAATGTGAAATTCAAGCATGTGGAAAAATTTCCATGCCTAAGGTAAATAGCTGCCAAATATGGTTAAAAAGCTTCCAATAATAAGGAAGATATTCAAGGGAGACCATAATGCGGCAGCCGTGGCAAGGAAACTGAAGCGTAAACAAATAAGCGCCCTTTTCAGGGACGCTTAATTAAGAAAGACCTTTGATGTATATTTGTATGCAGTTTTTTCTACCAGAGAAGTGATTGTCCATATCCACAAAACACTATGTAACTATTTTACTATACATGACATAGAAGAACAACTGCTGAAGACCAATACTTACACCTTGTTAAGAAGTTTTCAATATTCTTATTTCTTCTCAGGGCAGGAAAAGTGCAGTCAGCTACAAGTGCCTGTAAGCTGTCCTGTAAAATGAAAATATACGCATTTATTACAACTGTAAATTTTCTAGTGATATGGCTGTTAACACAGAAATGACACCGATATATTAACCTGTTAGTTACAACTTTTCTTAGTGACAGTTGTGGTAACATAACAGTACTTACTAGCTTGAATTTGTCTACATACATGTATTATCCTTTATAATGCCTGATATTACATCAATGGAACATGACTGAAGTACAGTCCAGGAGGCTTAAATTAGACCAAGAATAATGCAAGATGTATCCACCTCCAAAGTATAGCCATTTAGTTATAACTTGTACAAAAATTATGCCTGTACAAGTTATAACCAACAAAGGGTTTCTTACATCTTTAAAAGTGCAACTGTATAAATCCACACTGTTTAAAATATGTTCATAAAAATAGCATCACAGATGCCCGTACCCCACAGCCGGGGGAAATTGATTTCAACACAATGAGATATAGAAGTAGTGAAACAGTACAAAGATCGGGATACTTTCAGAACAGTGTCAGCTACAAAAAGGTCCAAATGATGTTTACGTAGAGAAAATAACATCTAAGTGAAAGAAAATGTATGTTAAGTATTAAAACAAGACATTTCAATAGAAAGACGACAGCATTAATCAGTAAACTAAAAATTATGATGCACACCTACAACCCCTAAGCAATGTCCCCACCAACTATCAACTTCCTACACTTTACGGTTTCAGAGACATTGCCTGGGGAAAATTTTAAATGCCAAGGTTACTACAGCAAGATCAAAGGTCAAATCAAGGTCACACCATGACACTGCACACCTATAATCCCCAACCCATGTCCCTACCAAATATCAACTTCCTACACTTTACAGTTTCCGAGATATTGCCCAGACAAGATTTTATAGGTCAAGGTGACTACAGCAAGGTCAAATCAAGGTCACACCATGATGTTGCACACCTACAACCCCTAACCCATGTCCCCACTAAGTATGAACTTCCTACACCTAACAGTTTCCAAGGTATAACCCGGACAAGATTTTATAGGTCAAGGTCACTATGGCAAGATCAAAGGTTAAATCAAGGTCACCCCATGAGCTACACACATATAACCCTCAACCCATGTCCCTACCAAGTATCAACTTCCGACGCCTTACAGTTTTCGAGACATAGCCCAGACAAGATTTTATAGCTCAAGGTCAATGCGGCAAGGTCAAATCAAGGTCACACCATGATGTTGCACACCTACACCCCCTAACCAATATCCCTACCAAATATCAACTTCCTACACATTACGGTTTCCGAGATATAGCCCGAACAAGATTTTATAGGTCAAGGTCACTACGGCAAGGTCAAAGGTCAAATCAAGGTCACACCATGATGTTGCACACCTACACCCCTTAACCAATATCCCTACCAAGTATCAACTTCCTACACCTTCAATTTTCCGAGATATAGCCCGGACAAGATTTTATAGGTCAAGGTCACTATGGCAAGGTCACAGGTCAAATCAAGGTCAGACCATGACGTTGCATACTTACACTCCATAACCAATGTCCCTACCAAGTATCAACTTCCTACACCTTACGGTTTCCGAGATATAGCCCGGACAAGATTTTCAAACTAAAGGTCACTACAGCAAGGTCAAATCAAGGTCAGACTATGACATTGCACACCTACACCCCCAATCAATTTCCCTACCAAGTATCAACTTCCTACACCTTACGGTTTCCGCCCGCCCATCCGGCCCTTAAGGGCTGTGGGGTAAAAAGAGGATTTATTTAGATTTTCAAATTCAACAAGTGCAATAAAGAATCATCAATTATCTATAAAACAGCACAATGTTGCTGCAATTCAGTCATTTCACTGAAGCAACATGGAGAGTGAGGCAAAATTTCTGGAAGCTATCTAGGCTAGGGGTAACAGTAACAGTTCTAAAACAAGAGAAGAGTGCCCGTGAACGGGCACTGTGTCAGCTGACTGAATGTTTTTGATTTGTGATGGTGATAATGAGAGGAAAGCATAATTATCAGGGAAAGGGCTGTACAGAAATACAGTAAATGGTAACTGAACAGCATGTTCGAAAGATATTCCGAAGCTGACAGAAGAAAAGGACAAAAAAGTTGTGCCCTGCAAATGGTATTATGAAATAAAGTTACAAGGTAATTGTTTAAGTGTAAAAAGTAGGTTAAAATATTTAGAGAAATACTATAAATGCAATATCCTCGTTCGACCATGAAGAAGGGGTCCAAATGTCAAATCTGACCATACCAAAAGATTCCCAGCCAAAGAATTTAGGATGGTTTACCATCCCAAACCTCTCGGACCAATAATAAGTGAGTCATAGGCACTTTTTAAGTTTGGCTATCCTTGTTTGACCTTGACGGAGGGGTCCAAGGTCAAATCCGACCACACAAAAAAATTCCCAGCCCATGATTTCCTGTAGCTTGTTTACTATCCCAAACCTGTAGGACCAATAATAAGCGAGTTCTAAGCAATTGTAAGTTTGGCTATCCTCAATTGACCTTGAAGGAGGGGTCCCAGGTCAAATCTGACCACACCAAAAGAATCCCAGCCCATGATTTCCTATATGTTGGTTTACCATCCCAAACCTCCAAGACCAACAATACGCGAGTTATAAGCACTTTAAGTTTGGCTATCTTCGTTTGACTTGGAAGGAGGGGTCTAAGGTGAAATCCGACCACACCAAAAGATTCCCAGCCCATGATTTTCTATAGGTTGGTTTTCCATTCCAAACCTCTAGGACCAATAATAAGCGAGTTATAAGCACTTTTAAGTTTGGCTATCCTCATTTAACCTTGAAGGAGGGGTCCAAGGTGAAATCCGACCACACCAAAAAATTCCCAGCTCATGATTTTCTATAGGTTGGTTTTCATTCCAAACCTCTAGGACCAATAATAAGCGAGTTATAAGCACTTTTATGTTTGGCTATCCTCATTTGACCTTGAAGGAGGGTTCCAAGGTCAAATCGGACCATATTAACAGATTCCCAGCCCATGATTTCCTACAGGTTGGATACAATGATTTACTCAACAGTGAGAACCTGAAAGAAGCTATTGCTCAGCTATGCCATGACATAGAGGTCTGCAATTTCACTATGTTATAGCTGACCAAAACGTCTGTGAATAACATATTTAACAAAATACTCTAAATGTAATAGTTTTCAAGTTACAACTGATTTACTCAACAGTGAGAACCTCAAAGTAACTATTACTCAGCTATGCAATGAGCTACAAGTCTGAATTTTTGCTCTGTTATAGCTGACCTAAAAGTAGGTGAACAACATATTTAAGCAAAATACTGTAAATGCAATAGTTTTCAAGTTACAACTGATTTACTCAATAGTGAGAACCTGAAAATAGCTATTGCTCCGCTATGCCATGAGCTATAGGTCTGTAATTTCACTATGTTATAGCTAACCCAAAAGTAGGTGAACAATATATTTTAACAAAATACTCCAAATGCAATATTTTTCAAGTTATAGCCGATTTACTCAACAGTCAGTGCCTGAGAATAGCTATTGCTCAGTTGTGCCATGAGCTACAGGTCTGTAATTTCACTATGTTATAGCTGACCCAAAAGTAGCTGAATAACATATTTGCACAAATTTCTGTAAAGGCAATAGTTTTCCAATTACAACTGATTTACTCAACAGTGAGAACTTCAAAGTAGCTATTACTCAGCTATGCAATGAGCCACAGGTCTGGAACTTCACTATGTTATAGCTGACCCCAAAATAGGTGAATAACATATTGAAACAAAATACTCTAAATGCAATAGTTTCCAAGTTATAAGCAATTTACTCAACAGTGATAACCTCAAAGTAGCTATTACTCAGCTATGCCATGAGCTACAGGTCTGAAATTTTACTATGTTATAGCTGACCCAAAAGTAGGTGAACAACATATTTAAGCAAAATACTGTACATGCAATAGTTTTAAAGTTCCAACTGATTTACTCAATAGTGATGACCTAAAAGTAGCTATTACTCAGCTATGCCATGAGCTACAGGTCTGAAATTTTACTATGTTATAGCTGACCCAAAAGTAGCTGAATAACATATTTATACTAAATTCTCTAAATGCAATAGTTTTGCAATTACAACTGATTTACTCAATAGTGAGAACCTCAAAGTAGTTATTACTCAGCTATGCAATGAGCTACAGGTCTGAAATTTTACTATGTTATAGCTGACCCAAAAGTAGGTGAACAACATATTTAAGCAAAATACTGTAAATGCAATAGTTTTGAAGTTACAACTGATTTACTCAATAGTGATGACCTAAAAGTAGCTATTACTCAGCTATGCCATGAGCTACAGGTCTGAAATTTTACTATGTTATAGCTGACCCAAAAGTAGCTGAATAACATATTTATACGAAATTCTCTAAATGCAATAGTTTTTCAATTACAACTGATTTACTCAATAGTGAGAACTTCAAAGTAGCTATTACTCAGCTATGCCATGACCTACAGATCTGAAATTTCACTATGTTATAGCTGGCCCAAAAGTAGCTGAATAACATATTTATACGAAATTCTCTAAATGCAATAGTTTTGCAATTACAACTGATTTACTCAATAGTGAGAACCTCAAAGTAGTTATTACTCAGCTATGCAATGAGCTACAGGTCTGAAATTTTACTATGTTATAGCTGACCCAAAAGTAGGTGAACAACATATTTAAGCAAAATACTGTAAATGCAATAGTTTTCAAGTTACAACTGATTTACTCAATAGTGATGACCTAAAAGTAGCTATTACTCAGCTATGCCATGAGCTACAGGTCTGAAATTTTACTATGTTATAGCTGACCCAAAAGTAGCTGAATAACATATTTATACGAAATTCTCTGAATGCAATAGTTTTCCAATTACAACTGATTTACTCAATAGTGAGAACTTTAAAGTAGCTATTACTCAGCTATGCCATGACCTACAGATCTGAAATTTCACTATGTTATAGCTGGCCCAAAAGTAGCTGAATAACATATTTATACGAAATTCTCTAAATGCAATAGGTTTTAAGTTACAAGTGATTTACTCAATAGTGAGAACTTCAAAGTAGCTATTACTCAGCTATGCAATGAGCCACAGATCTGAAACTTCACTATGTTATAGCTGATCCCAAAATAGGTGAATAACATATTGAAACAAAATACTGTAAATGCAATAGTTTCCAAGCTATAAGCGATTTACTCAACAGTGATAACCTAAAAGTAGCTATTACTCAGCTATGCCATGAGCTACAGGTCTGAAATTTTACTATGTTACAGCTGACCCAAAAGTAGCTGAATAACATATTTATACGAAATTCTCTAAATGCAATAGTTTTGAAGTTATAAGCGATTTACTCAACAGAGATAACCTAAAAGTAGCTATTACTCAGCTATGCCATGAGCTACAGGTCTAAAATTTTACTATGTTATAGCTGACCCAAAAGTAGCTGAATAACATATTTATACGAAATTCTCTAAATGCAATAGTTTTTAAGTTACAAGTGATTTTACTCATGATGGAAGTTACTGAAAAGCCCAAAAGTAGCTATTACTCACTTAGCTATTGAGACAGGCACCCAACTTACTCACCATATTGTAGCTATGAAAAAAGTAGCTGAATAACATATTTTAACAAAATGCTCTAAATGCAACACTTTTCAAGTTATAAATGATTTTGTGCATGATTTCATGAATTTTAATGCATTAAAAATTATTAAAAAAATTTATTTAAAAAAAAGTAAGACAGATCCAGGTCTCATACTCACACAAGAGAATCTACCTGTGGCCTAGTACATATATGCATGATATGAGAGAAATCCCTGCAATAGTCACTGAGAAAATTGTGATTAAGTGTTGAAATTTTCACACTTTTGGTGGGGGTACCCCCCTTGTAATGTCTCTAGCAAACAGACGAACAGACAGATTTGCATGCCTTGAACAATTTTTCATCCTCGATAGATAAGGTATCTTTTAAAAAAAACAGCACGTCTCTAGGCCTTGTAGTTTTGGAGGAGAAGTTGTTCACGCGGACGCGTACGCGTACGCCCACGCCGCAGAGTGACGACATAATGTCAGCTGACTGACAAGTCAGCTGACATAAAAAATAGCATCAGAGATGCCCGTACCCCACAGCCTAGGGAAATATTTTCAACACCATGAGATACAGAAGTACTGTATCAGTATAAACTTTAGGATACTTTCAGAGCACTGTCAGTTATATAAAGGTCCAAATAATGTTTAAAAGAAAGATCATGCATATAAAGATGAAGTATTAAAACAAGATAATTCAATAACAAGATGACAGCATTAATCAGCAAACTAAAATTCAACCCTCTTTATCTACATCTGCATGGCCAAATTATGGTTTAGATGGTTTGAATATTACCATGCATATAGAAGTGGTAATACATTTAATGAATGCTTATGTGTGGTGTTGGAGCAAAATCTGTGGCTCACTTGATGAAATTCTATCTCTTACAATGGGAAGTTATGAAAGTAAAATTCTTAATAAATTCTAATATGACTTTAACAGTGCTTAATCTGCATCAAAAGAGAGACCCAAAGGTGCAACAAGATTTTATAGGTCAAGGTCACTAGGACAAGGTCAAAGGTCAAATTAAGGTGACACCATGATAATACACACCTACAGCCCCTAACCAATGTCCCTACCAAGTATCAACTTCCTCAACCCTACGGTTTCCAAGATATAGCCCGGACAAGATTTTATAGGTCAAGGTCACTACGCCAAGGTCAAAGGTCAAATCAAGGTCAGACCATGACGTTGCACAACTATATCCCCCAACCAATGTCCCTACCAAGTATCAACTTCCTACACCTTACGGTTTCCGAGATATAGCCCAGACAAGATTTTTAAACTCAAGGTCACTATGGCAAGGTCAAAGGTCAAATCCTGGTCAGACCATGACGTTGCACACCTACACACCCTAACCAATGTCCCTACCAAGTACCAACTTCCTACACCTTACGGTTTCCGAGATATAGCCCGGACAACATTTTATAGGTCAAGGTCACTATGGCAAGGTCAAAGGTCAAATCAAGGTCAGACCATGACATTGCACACCTACACCCCCTAACCAATATCCCTACCAAGTATCAACTTCCTACACCTTACGGTTTCTGAGATATAGCCCGGACAAGATTTTATAGGTCAAGGCCACTACAGCAAGGTCAAAGGTCAAATCAAGGTCAGACCATGATACTGCACACCTACACCCCCTAGCAAATGTCCCTACCAAATATCAACTTCCTACACCTTACGGTTTCCGAGATATAGCCCGAACAAGATTTTATAATTCAAGGCCACTATGGCAAGGTCAAAGGTCAAATCAAGGTCAGACCATGACGTCGCACACCTACACCCCCTAACCAATATCCCTACCAAGTATTAACTTCCTACACCTTAGGGTTTCTGAGATATAGCCTGGACAAGATTTTATAGGTCAAGGTCACTACGGCAAGGTCAAAGGTCAAATCAAGGTCACACCATGACGTTGCGCACCTACACCCCCTAACCAATGTCCCTACCAAATATCAACTTTCTATACCTTACGGTTTCCGGGATATAGCCTGGACAAGAATTTATAGGTCAAGGTCACTACAGCAAGGTCAAAGGTCAAATCAAGGTCAGACCATGACGTTGCACAACTACACCCCCTAACCAATGTCCCTACCAAGTATCAACTTCCTACACCTTACGGTTTCAGATATAGCCCGGACAAGATTTTATAGGTCAAGGTCACTACGGCAAGGTCAAAGGTCAAATCAAGGTCAGACCATGACGTTGCACAACTACACCCCCTAACCAATGTCCCTACCAAATATCAACTTCCTACACCTTACGGTTTCCGAGATACAGCCCGGACAAGATTTTCAAACTCAAGGTCACTACGGCAAGGTCAAAGGTCAAATCAAGGTCAGATCATGACGTTGCACAACTACACCCCCTAACCAATGTCCCTACCAAGTATCAACTTCCTACACCTTACGGTTTCTGAGATACAGCCCGGACAAACTATTTCCCGCCGCCCGCCCACCCGTCCGTCCACCCGGACGCCCGCCCGTCCGCCCATCCGGACACCATGGGTGAAAACAATACCCCGACAGCCCTTAAGGGCTGTGGGGTAACAATTTTCTTTTGAACAGAAATGCTTTAAATGAAAATATTTCTGAAATCCAAAAAAATCAATGGTATATAACTCAGTTCTCAGTGACTAACTTAATCATTTCTTTAATACTTATAATTTGTGTTACCTTGCACTACTACTTTATTCAACTGTTTCATGTATTTTAAATAAATTTTAAATTTTACATTATCCTTGTTTAGATTTGGAGAGTGGGAGTGCACACTTATTCATAGAACTTGTACACTTAAATTATATCATTAACTGCAATCAATTAATTAAGCCGGGCTTTGTAGGAGCCAAAAACTATTAAAAATTTACTTGCACTGCTTCAAAACTATTAAAACGTGTATTGGACTAAATTGTGCAACTCAATTTTTGTGCTTCTAAAACTTGAGTAACTTTACCAGCAATCCATCCAAATGAACTTCTGAACGTGGATCTGCCAGCATGGAATCCAGTTCTTCCAAACGCTTTTTCAACTCCTCATCCTCCATCCTTCTGTATCTACAAACATTAAAATCTGTACAATTCCAAGTACCACTTTCAGCACCATTAAACATGGCAGCAATAAATTACAGGAGGGTCAAAGATGCCCCAAAAGGTGGGTTGCGCAGGCAGCAATAAGGTTAGCGACTGCTGTAATTACATTTAGAAACTAGAGTCCAGTGGCTGGCTTTCACCCAACCACAGAGTCGAATCTTAGGACAGGGGTTGAAATCTGTAAACTCTGTATTATCGCCCGCATTTGGAAACCGCTTTCAGCGAAGTTTTCAGATTTGTGTCGCGAGATGGGTATTTGTTTACAAATATAAAGGGTCTGTATATCCAGCATATTTCCTGCTCACGGACTTACCTCATTAATATTAATGAGCAAATATGCACAGTCACGGCAGTTCTTTGTGGGTGTTTCCCGACAATATTTTTACAAGGCTGGTTTAAGATGAAAACTACCAGCATATTTTCCTGTTCACGGACTTGCAGTTTGTAAGTTGATTTTGAAATGGGAAGACATATTTTAATTATGAAGCATGGATATATAGTACTGTATATGGATATTTTACAGAAGCAAATTGTAAGTAAAATATTCGTGTGTTGTTTCTACAAAATTACGAATAGCCACAATGAGCGAAAATAGGGAGCCATAGATTATGCTGTATTTTAAAGCTGTCCCATGAAATTTTTCTGCCGTCCATTTTATAAAATATTGTCAGGAAATAAGATTAGCGAACTGGTTTATTTTGTAAATATACTGTAAAACAATTTGGAAGACAACTTCTTCCAAAATAAGAAACGGATTGACAGAAAAAAGAAATCATGTGATAACTTCTAGGACATACAAAAGCGCCTTCGAGTGGTTGAATGTAGAACTACGGAGTTTGAAAATTTTCATTGTCTCTGCCAGAGGTGTTCTCAATTCTGATTGGCTGAACAGCAAATGTGTAGTACTACCGTGACGTCACTTCATTCATTAATTTCTTTGCGGTTTATTTGTTTGACAAATGATTAGATGCGCAGACAACAATTTTACATTAACAGTGACTGCTTGATACACCAGCAGACAAATAAATTACTTGGGGGTTTAAGGTCTAGAAACCAGCAGACGAAACGGTTAAAAAAGACTCGTTCGAGTAGGAAATCACAATGGAAATACAATAGGTTCTAGGACATACGGGACCTTATAGAAAGCCAGACGTAGTGCCAGACATGCTTTTTACTTCATAAAATATAACTTAACTAGATTGGGCCAACTCGGCGCCAACATATCCCCAGACAGGTCATCACTCACGCCACAGGTTTTGATCGGGAATTTTTTAAAACATAATTACCCATTATTATATGAACTTCAGCACATCAATCTACTCTGTTTATATCTCCCCAAGGAAGATGGTGTATCCCCAGACGCCGAATACATAACTCAAATTATATTTTCAATCTTCCTGCAATGATAACTCTAAACCTATTTTCAAAGTATTTAAATGATTGATGATTGAATGTCCATTCTAAAATAATAATCCCAAAAGAGCATATCTGTTTCTATATTTGTTGACAAATAAAATATTATTTTTAACTCAACTCATCATATTTTTCAATCTTCCTTCAAAGTATTTAAATGATTGATGATTCAATGTCCATTCTAAAATTCATAATCCCAAAAGCGCATATCTGTTTCTATATTTGTTCACAAATAAAATATTATTTTAAAAAAAATTATTTATATTATTATTTTATTATATTATTTTTAGAATTTGCAAATTGTTTTCAGTTATTCATTTCCTCTATACCTATATATGTGGTCCATATATATGCAACCTAAATATGTGACACAATCTCAGTTCTGACTCCCCTTTGTGTTATATGTAATGAAGCCCACCACCTCCCACCCCCACCCCTCTCCCCTTCTCCACACCTCTCTCACTATTACACAAGATCTGCAACCCCATTGAGTTCTTTGTTTCTCATCTGATATCATTAAATACCTTTGTTTATTTAGTGTCACTCAATATAGCTGGAGGTCCCAGAGGTGGGTGGGGGGAATCCGGGTGGGGGATGTGGGTTGAGCATAAATGGTAAACAAACAATCTATATAAAAGGGGTACTCAAATACAAAAAGAATTGAGAATTTTAAGTATGTGATTATCAACTGAAATGAGTTCATAACTGTAGGAGCTGTGCCAAAATTAACTGAGGCAAGTTGAATAAAACTGGGCTAGTTGAGGGTTAAAAATCCCCTAGTTTTACTACATAAGGATATAATTTCATTAATATTGGGACTTAAAGCTCACTTAAAGTGTCCATTTTGTCTACTTGAATATGTTTAACCAGTTTCATTTTAAAAAGTGAAAAACTCAGCAAGCAGAGGTATAAGACACAAAAATAAGTTCTTAAAAGACTAAGATAGCCATAACATTATTAATATTCAAAATTTAAATAGACAGGCATTTCCTTTTAAAAATTCAAAGATTTCAGCTCTATAACCCACATAGTTTGACAGTTACTGGGCTTTAAAGTGGCATAATATCCATAAATTGGGTTTCTGTGGGCATTTTACAATTGTTAAAGAGACCTTAGCAATTAAACTACAGATCTGAAACTTTTTGGGGGACATACATAACAAACAAAAATTATATATAATACAGTTTAAGACTTGTCACACTAAGCATTTCCAAATAACAGGGCAAAATACGGAAAAAATGTCAAAAAAGGCACTTGGGCGAGTGTCTATGGCCCTCATACACAGGTTAAATGTCTACTAAAAACCTTGATTTTCGGCATATGTAAAAAGGACATAATAATGCATTCCCAGATGGGATTTCAGCTCCATCAATCACATAGTTTAACAGTTACAGGGCTTAAAGGTGGTAAAAAGTCCAAATATTGGGTCATTGTGGGCCTTTTAGAGATCTCGATGTGGCTTTCAAATTAAAGCTTCAGACTTAAAATTTGTTACATACTAAGATTACACATAGAATATGTATCTAATAAAGTTTGAAACTTCTCAGACTTACCATTTCCAAGTTACAGAGCAAAATATGTGAAAAATGTCTTAAAAGGGTCACTCAGGTGGGTGTTTAAGGTCCTCATACACAGGTTAAATGTCTACTTGAAGCCTTGATTTTTGGCACATGTAAAAGGAACATAATAATGTATTCCCAGATGAGATTTCAGCTCTATCAGTCACATAGTTTAACAGTCACAGGCCTTAAAATTGTCAAAAAGTCCAAATACTGGGTCTTTATGGGGCCTTCTAGAGACCTAAATGTGGCCTTCAAATTAAAGCTTCAGACTTAAAATTTGTCACATACTAAGATTACCCATAGAATATGCATCTAATACAGTTTGAAACTTCTTAGACTTACCATTTCCAAGTTACAGGGAAAAATATGTGAAAAATGTCTAAAAATGGTCACTCGGGTGGGGATTTATGGTCCTCATACACAGGTTAAATGTCTTCTTAAAGCCTTAATTTTTGGCACATATAAAAATAACATACTAATATCTTCTCAGATAGGATTTGAGCTCTATCAGTCACATAGTTTGACAGTCACAGGGCTTAAAAGTAGCAAAAAGTCCAAATATTGGGTCTTTGGGAGCCTTTTAGAGACCTCAATTTGACCTTCAAAATTAAAGCTTCAGACTTAAAATCTGTTACATACTAAGATTACACACAGAATATATATCTAATACAGTTTGAAACTTCTCAGACTTACCATTTCCAAGTTACAGGGAAAAAGATGTGAAAAATGTCTTATAAGGGTCACTCGGGTGGGTGTTTATGGTCCTGATACACAGGTTAACAGTCTATTAAAGGCCTAAATGTTGGGGCACATATAAGAAAACACATAGATATATTCCCAGATGATATTTAACTTAGATGAGAGACATAGTTTGAAAGCTACAGTGCTTGAAAGTGGCAAAAAGTGAATAAATTGGGTCTCTGTGGGCACTTTTGAGACCTTAAGTCGACCCCTTTGGGTAAACCTACAGCCCTAAAATTTTCTACAGACAAGGATTACATATCAAAGTTATACCTAGCGCAGTTTGAGACTCATCAGAATTACCACTTCCAAATTATAGGGCAAAATATGTGAAAAGTATAGCAAAAAATCCCTAAGTGGGGGTATTTATGGGCCTCAAACACAATTTTCTCCTCAACTTAAAGTCGTGATTTTCGGCACATGTACTAAGAACATATTAATGTGTTGTCAGGTAAATTTCAGCCAGCTGAGCATCATAGTTTGTGACCTACAGGGCTCTAAGTGGCCAAAAGTCCAATTTCTGACCTTAAGGTGGCCATAAGTTCTTTTTTATTGGGATTTTAAGGTCACCTTAAAATAGGGATCTTCCTTTGGGCACCCTTAACATGTGTACCAAGTTTGAAAAAAAAATATTTATTTGTTTTTGAGTTATCGCGTCCACAAGGAAATTTCTACGGCGGCGGCGCGACGGACCTGAATCCAATATATCCCCGACTTTCGTCTGGGGATATAATAAAAGCATTAAAAATCTTCAAAATGGCAGAGTGTATCATATACACCTTAATGTACCAATATGTGAACAAATATTATTCAGAATTTGATATTTAAGGGCTTAATCAGCCAATTTAAAATCGCGGCCACAACCCAGTACATAACTCGAATCAAAGATTCGACTAACAAGGAAAGAAATGTTAGGTCACCCAGTTAAGGTGAATGTGTTAGACATGCTAAGAAATGTAAAACTTGTAATCTAGGTTACATAATTGTATCTATGCTATAAATGGACAAATGAAAGGACGGAATTACACCAATTTCGAAATCAACTTAGCTATGATGGTGATGTATCTCCCTGTCAAGTTTGAATTCGATTGGACAAAGCGTTTTCAAGTTAGAGTCCAGAAACGGAAATGTTGACGAACAAATGGATGGACGGAATTACACCAATTTTGAAAGGAACCTAGCTATGATGGTGATCTATCTCCCTGTCAAGTTTAAATTTGATTGGATACAGCGTTTTCGAGTTAGAGTCCGGAAACAGAAATGTTGATGGACAGACAAATAGACAAAAAACAGACAAACGAACAGACAGAATTACACCAATTTCGAAAGGAACCTAGCTATGATGGTGATCTGTCTCCCTGTCAAGTTTGAATTTGATTGGCCACAGCCTTCTCGATTTAGACTCCGGAAACAGAAACGATGACGGACAAACAGACAAAAAACAAACGAACAGACGGAATTACACCAACTTCGAAATGAACCTAGCTATGATGGTGATCTATCTCCCTGTCAAGTTTGAAATTGATTAGACAAACCGTTTTCGAGTTCGAGTTTGGCACTCCATGGATGACCTTGAATTAGGAGCTTCAAGGTCAAATGTGTGCAAGGTTGTAGAGGACATGTATATGTGTCATACATATCACCTATGAAGAGATTCAACCTTCTACCTATGAGGAACAGCCATTAGAAAAATGTAGATTATTTTTAAAGAAATGCCCGTGGCGGCCATCTTGTTTTTCGGAATGAGGCTATTTTCCTTCCTAGAGAAGCTTACCCCCCAATGAAGATATCCTGCAAATTTGGTGAACCTAGCTGCTGTTGTTTTCCTCTTAGAGCGTTAACGCCGAAAATCTCTCTACGCGCGCGGCGGCGGGGTAGCGGACGCTAAACCAAAGTATCCACCGGATGCTTCCGGTGGATACAATAATTAAACTAGATTGGGCCAACTCGGCGCCAACATATCCCCAGACAGGTCATCACTCATGCCACAGGTTTTGATCGGGAATTTTTTATGTAAGCCATTTGTTGTATGCCATAAATCTTGGGAAAAGTTATATGAACTTCAGCACATCAATCTACTAAGTTTATATCTTCCCAAGGAAGATGGTGTATCCCCAGACGCCGAATACATAACTCAACAGAGCATATTTTCAATCTTCCTGCAATGATAACTCTGAACCTATTTTCAAAGTATTTAAATGATTCATAATCCCAAAAGCGCATATCCGTTTCTATATTTGTTCACAAATAAAATATTATTTAAAAATTATATATTATTTATATTATTATTTTATTATATTATTTTTAGAATTTGCATTGTTTTTCAGTTATTCATTTCCTCAATTCCTATATATGTGGGCCATATATATGCAACCTAAATATGTGACACAATCTCAGTTCTGACTCCCCTTTGTCTTATTAGATAATGAAGCAAACCCCATCTCCCAACCCCAACCCACCCCTCTCCCCTTCTCCACACCTCTCTCACTGTTACAGAAGATCTGCAACCCCACTGAAAAGTCTGGTTCTTTGTTTCTCATTTGATATCATTCAATACCTTTGTTTATTTAGTGTCACTCAATAGCTGGAGGTCCCAGAGGTGGATGGGGGGTGGGACTACAAAGAGATAGAGTGCTACAGCACAAATGGTAAACAAACAAAAGGGGTAATCAAATACAAAAAGCTCAGTTAATCTTATCACTAAAATAAAATCAAATACCCGGTATATAAATAAGGAATGTCCAACAGGAAAATTATATACCTCCAGAATTAAATATAAACTAGAGGATCGCTCGCAAAAAAAAAAAGAAAATGTTTTTGCATAGCAAAAACAAAGCGTCCCGAAAAGGATATAAAGTGCTAAAGTATTAAGAAAATGCTTCGTTTCTAGCCTTATACTGTTGTGGCAACCAAAGTCAGCGCAGTCTGCTCTATCTAGCACGGTTTTCACGATATAAGCATTTTTGTGTTTTGCAAAAAATAAAAAAATTTAAAATTTCCGCTATATTTGGCGAGACAAAAATATTTTGAAAATTGGCATGGCTACTCTGCAGAGATACCCAGCAGGTCCAAAATTTTGTTGAGTTCGCTCCATATAGCACAGTTTTCGAGATATAAGCATTTTTGTGTTTTGCAAAAACTTTGAAAATTCAAAATGGCCACCATTTTTGGGGAGACAAAAATTTTTGTCAAGACCACTGCCGTGGTGTGTATCTCCCGCCGAGCATTAAAGCAGAAGAAATAGCTTTTCCGAGATAGTCACAATTTTTCATTTTCGTGTGTGAAAGCTTTTCCAAAAGTAGGTGAATGAGTTATTTGAGAAAAATTGGCTATCTGCAATACTATTAAGAGATAATTCACATTTACTCATTTTGAGTAGGTGAATAATTATCTATGGGTCTGAAACTTCACCAAGTGAAAGCTCTCCCAAAAGTAGGTGAATGAGTTATTTGAGAAAAATTGGCTATCTGCAATACTTTTAGAGATAATTCGCATTTACTCATTTTGAGTAGGTGAGTAATTAGCTATGGGTCTGAAACTTCACCATGTGAAAGCTCTCCCACAAGTAGATGAATGAGTATTTGATAAAAATTGGGTATCCGCAATACTTTTACAGATAATTAGCATTTACTCATTTTGAGTAGGTGAATAAATAGCTATGGGTCTGAAACTTCACAGAGTGAAATCTCTCCCAAAAGTAGGTGAAGGAGTTATTTGAGAAAAATTGGCTATCTGCAATACTTTTAGAGATAATTCACATTTACTCATTTTGAGTAGGTGAATAATTAGCTATGGGTCTGAAACTTCACCAAGTGAAAGCTGTGCCAAAAGTAGGTGAATGAGTTATTTGAGAAAAATTGGCTATCTGCAATACTTTTAGAGATAATTCGCATTTACTCATTTTGAGTAGGTGAGTAATTAGCTATGGGTCTGAAACTTCACCAAGTGAAAGCTCTCCCAAAAGTAGGTGAATGAGTTATTTGAGAAAAATTGGCTATCTGCAATACTTTTAGAGATAATTCGCATTTACTCATTTTGAGTAGACGAGTAATCAGCTATGGGTCTGAAACTTCACCAAGTGAAAGCTCTCCCAAAAGTAGGTGAATGATTAATTTGAGAAAAATTGGCTACCTGCAATACTTTTAGAGATAATTCGCATTTACTCATTTTGAGTAGGTGAGTAATTAGCTATGGGTCTGAAACTTCACGAAGTGAAAGCTCTCCCAAAAGTAGGTGAATGAGTTATTTGAGAAAAATTGGCTCTCTGCAATACTTTTAGAGATAATTCGCATTTACTCATTTTGAGTAGGTGAGTAATTAGCTATGGGTCTGAAACTTCACCCAGTGAAAGCTCTCCCAAAAGTAGGTGAATGAGTTATTTGACAAAAATTGGCTATCTGCAATACTTTTAGAGATAATTCGCATTTACTCATTTTGAGTAGGTGAGTAACTAGATTGGGCCAACTCGGCGCCAACATATCCCCAGACAGGTCATCACTCACGCCACAGGTTTTGATCGGGAATTTTTTAAAACATAATTACACATTATTATATGAACTTCAGCACATCAATCTACTCTGTTTATATCTCCCCAAGGAAGATGGTGTATCCCCAGACGCCGAATACATAACTCAAATTATATTTTCAATCTTCCTGCAATGATAACTCTAAACCTATTTTCAAAGTATTTAAATGATTGATGATTGAATGTCCATTCTAAAATAATAATCCCAAAAGAGCATATCTGTTTCTATATTTGTTGACAAATAAAATATTATTTTTAACTCAACTCATCATATTTTTCAATCTTCCTTCAAAGTATTTAAATGATTGATGATTCAATGTCCATTCTAAAATTCATAATCCCAAAAGCGCATATGTGTTTCTATATTTGTTCACAAATAAAATATTATTTAAAAAAAAATTATTTATATTATTATTTTATTATATTATTTTTAGAATTTGCAAATTGTTTTCAGTTATTCATTTCCTCTATACCTATATATGTGGTCCATATATATGCAACCTAAATATGTGACACAATCTCAGTTCTGACTCCCCTTTGTGTTATATGTAATGAAGCCCACCACCTCCCACCCCCACCCCTCTCCCCTTCTCCACACCTCTCTCACTATTACACAAGATCTGCAACCCCATTGAGTTCTTTGTTTCTCATCTGATATCATTAAATACCTTTGTTTATTTAGTGTCACTCAATATAGCTAGAGGTCCCAGAGGTGGGTGGGGGGAATCCGGGTGGGGGATGTGGGTTGAGCATAAATGGTAAACAAACAATCTATATAAAAGGGGTACTCAAATACAAAAAGAATTGAGAATTTTAAGTATGTGATTATCAACTGAAATGAGTTCATAACTGTAGGAGCTGTGCCAAAATTAACTGAGGCAAGTTGAATAAAACTGGGCTAGTTGAGGGTTAAAAATCCCCTAGTTTTACTACATAAGGATATAATTTCATTAATATTGGGACTTAAAGCTCACTTAAAGTGTCCATTTTGTCTACTTCAATATGTTTCACCAGTTTCATTTTAAAAAGTGAAAAACTCAGCAAGCAGAGGTATAAGACACAAAAATAAGTTCTTAAAAGACTAAGATAGCCATAACATTATTAATATTCAAAATTTAAATAGACAGGCATTTCCTTTTAAAAATTCAAAGATTTCAGCTCTATAAGCCACATAGTTTGACAGTTACTGGGCTTTAAAGTGGCATAATATCCATAAATTGGGTTTCTGTGGGCATTTTACAATTGTTAAAGAGACCTTAGCAATTAAACTACAGAGCTGAAACTTTTTGGGGGGACATACATAACAAACAAAAATTATATATAATACAGTTTAAGACTTGTCACACTAAGCATTTCCAAATAACAGGGCAAAATACGGAAAAAATGTCAAAAAAGGCACTTGGGCGAGTGTCTATGGCCCTCATACACAGGTTAAATGTCTACTAAAAACCTTGATTTTCGGCATATGTAAAAAGGACATAATAATGCATTCCCAGATGGGATTTCAGCTCCATCAATCACATAGTTTAACAGTTACAGGGCTTAAAGGTGGTAAAAAGTCCAAATATTGGGTCATTGTGGGCCTTTTAGAGATCTCGATGTGGCTTTCAAATTAAAGCTTCAGACTTAAAATTTGTTACATACTAAGATTACACATAGAATATGTATCTAATAAAGTTTGAAACTTCTCAGACTTACCATTTGCAAGTTACAGAGCAAAATATGTGAAAAATGTCTTAAAAGGGTCACTCAGGTGGGTGTTAAAGGTCCTCATACACAGGTTAAATGTCTACTTGAAGCCTTGATTTTTGGCACATGTAAAAAGAACATAATAATGTATTCCCAGATGAGATTTCAGCTCTATCAGTCACATAGTTTAACAGTCACAGGCCTTAAAATTGTCAAAAAGTCCAAATACTGGGTCTTTATGGGGCCTTCTAGAGACCTAAATGTGGCCTTCAAATTAAAGCTTCAGACTTAAAATTTGTCACATACTAAGATTACCCATAGAATATGCATCTAATACAGTTTGAAACTTCTTAGACTTACCATTTCCAAGTTACAGGGAAAAATATGTGAAAAATGTCTAAAAATGGTCACTCGGGTGGGGATTTATGGTCCTCATACACAGGTTAAATGTCTTCTTAAAGCCTTAATTTTTGGCACATATAAAAATAACATACTAATATCTTCTCAGATAGGATTTGAGCTCTATCAGTCACATAGTTTGACAGTCACAGGGCTTAAAAGTAGCAAAAAGTCCAAATATTGGGTCTTTGGGAGCCTTTTAGAGACCTCAATTTGACCTTCAAAATTAAAGCTTCAGACTTAAAATCTGTTACATACTAAGATTACACACAGAATATATATCTAATACAGTTTGAAACTTCTCAGACTTACCATTTCCAAGTTACAGGGAAAAAGATGTGAAAAATGTCTTATAAGGGTCACTCGGGTGGGTGTTTATGGTCCTGATACACAGGTTAACTGTCTATTAAAGGCCTAAATGTTGGGGCACATATAAGAAAACACATAGATATATTCCCAGATGATATTTAACTTAGATGAGAGACATAGTTTGAAAGCTACAGTGCTTGAAAGTGGCAAAAAGTGCATAAATTGGGTCTCTGTGGGCACTTTTGAGACTTTAAGTCGACCCCTTTGGGTAAACCTACAGCCCTAAAATTTTCTACAGACAAGGATTACATATCAAAGTTATACCTAGCGCAGTTTGAGACTCATCAGAATTATCACTTCCAAATTATAGGGCAAAATATGTGTAAAGTATAGCAAAAAATCCCTAAGTGGGGGTATTTATGGGCCTCAAACACAATTTTCTCCTCAACTTAAAGTCATGATTTTCGGCACATGTACTAAGAACATATTAATGTGTTGTCAGGTAAAATTTCAGCCAGCTGAGCATCATAGTTTGTGACCTACAGGGCTCTAAGTGGCCAAAAGTGCAATTTCTGACCTTAAGGTGGCCATAAGTTCTTTTTTACTGGGAGTTTAAGGTCACCTTAAAATAGGGATCTTTGGGCACCCTTAACATGTGTACCAAGTTTGAAAAAAAAATATTAATTTGTTTTTGAGTTATCGCGTCCACAAAGAAATTTCTACGGCGGCGGCGGCGGCGGCGCGACGGACCTGAATCCAATATATCCCCGACTTTCGTCTGGGGATATAATTAGCTATGGGTCTGAAACTTCACCAAGTGAAAGCTCTCCCAAAAGTAGGTGAATGATTAATTTGACAAAAATTGGCTATCTGCAATACTTTATGAGATAATTCGCATTTACTCATTTTGAGTAGGTGAGTAATTAGCTATGGGTCTGAAACTTCACCAAGTGAAAGCTCTCCCAAAAGTAGGTGAATGAGTTATTTGAGAAAAATTGGCTATCTGCAATACTTTTAAGAGATAATTCGCATTTACTCATTTTGAGTAGGTGAGTAATTAGCTATGGGTCTGAAACTTCACGAAGTGAAAGCTCTCCCAAAAGTAGGTGAATGAGTTATTTGAGAAAAATTGGCTATCTGCAATACTTTTTGAGATAATTCGCATTTACTCATTTTGAGTAGGTGAGTAATTAGCTATGGGTCTGAAACTTCACAGAGTGAAAGCTCTCCCAAAAGTAGGTGAATGAGTTATTTGAGAAAAATTGGCTATCTGCAATACTTTTACAGATAATTCGCATTTACTCATTTTGAGTAGGTGAGTAATTAGCTATGGGTCTGAAACTTAACCGAGTGAAAGCTCTCCCAAAAGTAGGTGAATGATTAATTTGACAAAAATTGGCTATCTGCAATACTTTATGAGATAATTCGCATTTACTCATTTTGAGTAGGTGAGTAATTAGCTATGGGTCTGAAACTTCACCAAGTGAAAGCTCTCCCAAAAGTAGGTGAATGAGTTATTTGAGAAAAATTGGCTATCTGCAATACTTTTAAGAGATAATTCGCATTTACTCATTTTGAGTAGGTGAGTAATTAGCTATGGGTCTGAAACTTCACGAAGTGAAAGCTCTCCCAAAAGTAGGTGAATGAGTTATTTGAGAAAAATTGGCTATCTGCAATACTTTTTGAGATAATTCGCATTTACTCATTTTGAGTAGGTGAGTAATTAGCTATGGGTCTGAAACTTCACAGAGTGAAAGCTCTCCCAAAAGTAGGTGAATGAGTTATTTGAGAAAAATTGGCTATCTGCAATACTTTTACAGATAATTCGCATTTACTCATTTTGAGTAGGTGAGTAATTAGCTATGGGTCTGAAACTTAACCGAGTGAAAGCTCTCCCAAAAGTAGGTGAATGATTAATTTGACAAAAATTGGCTATCTGCAATACTTTATGAGATAATTCGCATTTACTCATTTTGAGTAGGTGAGTAATTAGCTATGGGTCTGAAACTTCACCAAGTGAAAGCTCTCCCAAAAGTAGGTGAATGAGTTATTTGAGAAAAATTGGCTATCTGCAATACTTTTAGAGATAATTCGCATTTACTCATTTTGAGTAGGTGAGTAATTAGCTATGGGTCTGAAACTTCACCAAGTGAAAGCTCTCCCAAAAGTAGGTGAATGAGTTATTTGAGAAAAATTGGCTATCTGCAATACTTTTAGAGATAATTCGCATTTACTCATTTTGAGTAGGTGAGTAATTAGCTATGGGTCTGAAACTTCACCATGTGAAAGCTCTCCCACAAGTAGATGAATGAGTTATTTGATAAAAATTGGGTATCCGCAATACTTTTACAGATAATTAGCATTTACTCATTTTGAGTAGGTAAATAATTAGCTATGGGTCTGAAACTTCACCATGTGAAAGCTCTCCCAAAAGTAGGTGAATGAGTTATTTGAGAAAAATTGGCTATCTGCAATACTTTTAGAAATAATTCGCATTTACTCATTTTGAGTAGGTGAATAATTGGCTATGGGTCTGAAACTTCACCATGTGAAAGCTCTTCCAAAAGTAGGTGAATGAGTTATTTGAGAAAAATTGGCCATCTGCAATACTTTTAGAGGTAATTCGCATTTACTCTTTTTGAGTAGGTGAGCAATTAGCTATGGGTCTGAAACTTCACCAAGTGAAAGCTCTTTGGGATAGCTGCTCTGCAGAGATACCCTGAAGATAAAAAATTTCGTCGAAATCGCTCTATGTAGCACGGTTTTCGAAATATAAGCATTTTTGTGTTTTGCAATTTTTGCGCAAAAATTCGAAAATTCAAAATGGCCGCCATTTTTGGCAAGACAATTTTTTTTTTGAAAATTGGCATGGCTACTCTGCAGAGATACCCTGTGGGTCAAAAATTTCGTCGAAATCGCTCTATCTAGCACGGTTTTCGAGATATAAGCATTTTTGTGTTTTGCAATTTTGCGAAAAATTTGAAAATTCAAAATGGCCGCCATTTTTTGCGAGAAATTTTTTATTTGAAAATTGGCATGGCTACTCTGCAGAGATACCCTGCGGGTCAAAAATTTCGTCGAAATCGCTCTATCTAGCAGGGTTTTTGAGATATAAGCATTTTTATGTTTTGCAATTTTTGCGAAAAATTCGAAAATTCAAAATGGCCGCCATTTTTTGGCGAGACAAAATTTTTTTGAAAATTGGCATGGCTACTCTACAGATATACCCTGTGGGTCAAAAATTTCGTTGAAATCGCTCTATCTAGCAGGGTTTTCGAGATATAACCATTTTTATGTTTTGCAATTTTTGCGAAAAATTCGAAAATTCAAAATGGCCGCCATTTTTGGCAAGATAAAATTTTTTTGAAAATTGGCATGGCCACTCTGCAGAGATACCCTGTGGGTCAAAAATTTTGTCGAAATCGCTCTATCTAGCATGGTTTTCGAGATATAAGCATTTTTGTGTTTTGCAATTTTGCGAAAAATTCGAAAATTCAAAATGGCCGCCACTTTTGGCGAGACAAAATTTTTTTGAAAATTGGCATGGCTACTCTGCAGATATACCCTGTGGGTCAAAAATTTCGTCGAAATCGCTCTATCTAGCAGGGTTTTCGAGATATAACCATTTTTATGTTTTGCAATTTTTGCGAAAAATTCGAAAATTCAAAATGGCCGCCATTTTTGGCGAGATAAAAATTTTTTCAAAATTGGGATAACTACTCTGCAGAGATACCCTGAGGATCAAAAATTTCGTCGAAATCGCTCTATCTAGCACGGTTTTCGAGATATAAGCATTTTTGTGTTTTGCAATTTTTGCGAAAATTTCGAAAATTCAAAATGGCCGCCATTTTGGGCGAGAAAAATTTTTTTGAAAATTGGGAAAACTACTCCGCAGAGATACCCTGCAGGTCAAAAATTTCGTCGAAATCGCTCTATCTAGCACGGTTTTCGAGATATAAGCATTTTTGTGTTTTCCTTATTTGGAAAATTCGTAATGATTAATTAATCATTAATTACTCGGCCATTTCTTGACCAATCAATGCCAAAATCTAATGATTTCCAGATTTTAATAGAATGAATGTATTTGCCAAGTTTCAGGTGAACTGATAAAATTCCTTTCAAGTTATCATCCGGACAAGCTTCCCCATCGAAAAAAAGACATTTTTGGTCATGTGACCTCTCTGATTGGTTGAAATGTCACTGCAGCATATTCAAAAAAATTCCCCAGGGCTACTGCCTAAACCTGCCAAATTTGAAAAGAATCCGCCTAACGGTTACAGAGTTATAAGGAAAACAAAATGCGGAGCCGGTGGAGCCGGCGGAGCCGCAGGAGCCGGCGGAGCCGGAAGCTCTCCCATACACAAACAAGCGTCCCTTGCGGGACGCTTAATTATCAAACCACAAGAACAGATTTATAATAATAATTCAGAATTGAGAATTTTAAGAATGTGATTATCAACTGAAATGAGTTAGTAACTGTAGGAACTGTGTCAAAATTAACTGAGGCAAACTGAATAAAACTGGGCTAATTGAGGGTTAAAAATCCCCTATTTTTACTACATAAGGCTATAATTTCATTAATATTGGACTTATAGCTCACCAGAAAATAACAGTGTCCATTTTGCCAACTTGAATATGTTTAACCAGTTTCATTTTAAAAAGTTAAAAACTCAGCAAGCAGAGAGATAACACACAAAAATAAGTACTTAAAAAAGCCTAAGATAGCCATAACATTATTAATAAAAATTTAAATAGACAGGCACTTCCTTTGAAAAATTCAAAGATTTCAGCTCTATGACCCACATAGTTCGACAGTTACAGGGCTTTAAAGTGGTATAATATCCATAAACTGGGTCTCTGTGGGCATTTTACAATTGTTAAAGAGACCTTAGCAATTAAACTACAGAGCTGAAACTTTTTGGGGGACAAACATAACAAACAAAAATTATATATAATACAGTTTAAGACTTGTCACACTAAGCATTTCCAAATAACAGGGCAAAATACGGAAACAAATGTCAAAAAAGGTCACTTGGGTGAGTGTTTATGGCCCTCATACACAGGTTAAATGTCTACTAAAAGCCTTGATTTTCGGCACATCTAGAAAGGACATAATAATGCATTCCCAGATGGGATTTCAGCTCCATCAATCACATAGTTTAACAGTTACAGGGCTTAAAGGTGGCAAAAAGTCCAAATATTGGGTCTCTGTGGGCCTTTTAGAGATCTCGATGTGGCCTTCAAATTAAAGCTTCAGATTTATAATCTGTCACATACTAAGATTATACATAGAATATATATCTAATAAAGTTTGAAACTTCTCAGACTTACCATTTCCAAGTTACAGAGCAAAATATGTGAAAAATGTCTTAAAAGGGTCACTCGGGTGGGTGTTTATGGTCCTCATACACAGTTTAAATGTCTACTTGAAGCCATGATTTTTGGCACATGTAAAAAGAACATAATAATGTATTCCCAGATGAGATTTCAGCCCTATCAGTCACATAGTTTAACAGTCACAGGGCTTAAAGGTGGTAAAAAGTTCAAATACTGGGTCTTAGGAAGCCCGTCAGAGACCTCAATCTGGCCTTCAAATTAAAGATTCAGACTTAAAATTTGTCACATACTAAGATTACACATAGAATATGTATCTAATACAGTTTGAAACTTCTCAGACTTACCATTTCCAAGTTACAGGGCAAAATATGTGAAAAACGTCTAAAAAGGGTCACTCGGGTGGGGATTTATGGTCCTCATACATGGGTTATATATATCTATTAAAGGCCTAAATTTTGGAGTACATACAAGAAAAACATATTGATATATTCTCAGATGATATTTCACTTAGATGAGAGACATTGTTTGAAAGCTACAGTGCTTGAAGGTGGTAAAAAGTCCATAAATTGGGTCTCTGTGGGCAATTTTGAGACCTCAAGTCAGCCTAACAGGTAAACCTACAGCCTTTAAATTTTTCACAGACAAGGATTACATATAAGAGTTACACCTAGAGCAGTTTGAGACTCATCAGAATTACCACTTCCAAATTATAGGGCAAAATATGTTAAAAATCTAGGAAAAAAGTCCTAAGTGGGGTCTTTATGGGCCCCAAACACAATTTTCTCCTCAACTTAAAGTCTTGATTTTCGGCACATGTACTAAGAATATATTAATGTGTTCTCAGGTAAAATTTAAGCCAGATACGCCTCATAGTTTGTGACCTAGAGGGCTCTAAGTGGTCAAAAGTGCAATTTCTGACCTTAAGGTGGCCATAAGTTCTTTATTATTTGGAGTTTAAGGTCACTTTAAAATAGGGATCTTCCTTTGGGCATCCTTAACATGTGTACCAAGTTTGAAAAAAAATATTAATTGGTTTTTGAGTTATCGCGTACTCAAGGAAATTTCTACGGCGGCGGCGGCGCGACAGACCTGAATCCAATATATCCCCGACTTTCGTCTGGGGATATAATGAAAATACACATTAAGATTTTGGTGTAACTCAGAATCAAAGTCAAAATTTGATTTTTTTTATCTAACAATATTTTATAAATAGAACAGAATTCTTGGACTTGCAAGCTGGTACCAACCGATAATTTTATTAAGATAAAGGGTTATTTTAGGACAGACTTGCAAGCACAGCAACTCATTGATATTCATGAAGATACATGATGTTATGGATTTCCCTGGGGTTTTCCAACAACAAGTGCTTGCATATCAAATACTTTATTTCTTGTACTTGCACACAGAGCACGAAACTCATTAATATTCATGAGGTTATACAAGGTCACATATTTCCCTGGGGTTTGCTAACAATATTAATTGGCTGCTTGCAGATCAAATACTACAAATTTGCAGACAATGTTTTGTAAATAGCAGATTTCTCCGACTTGCAAGCTATATAAAGCTAGATGAAGGGAGTATTTTTACTCCAACATATAGCCGATGTACTGGTTTTCGATATATTCACATTTTCGATCATTTAAACAATAAGCTCACAGTCTTGTTTTTTGGATGACATTTTATAATATCTTAGAAAATGCAATTACACTAAACCAGAGACTTTGTGGATTTAATTTTGTTATATTTCTGGTCATTTTGGTTCGTTTTGATACTCATCATTGTCCATTTACGTTATCATATCGAAAACCCGTCAATCAAAGATACACATTAAAAATCCGACTGTGGATTTGTAATAAAAATGTTAGTGGTTTTCTACCAGTGAACGCCCACCTACCAGTGAACGCCCGCCTTATATATCTTTATTAGAGGTCAAGGACAAATGCTTCTATTTGCAAACAAAATGGGCGTTCACTGGTATTTCCGGTTTGCGGTAAACACGGCCGATAATAACGATATATTGTCAAAATACATCACTTTCAAAGAAATGTTCCACAGCATATTTAAAGCATTAATTGCCTTGAATGTCAATTGATAATTTGGTTGAAGAACATAAACTAAGCCTCCAAATATAAGATAAACGTTAACTATTATCTTAAACATGGGCGTTTACTGGTAGAATGCCACTACTACTACGAACTTCACTGGGGTGACGAACTTCACTGGCTGAGCAGTAAGAGGTTCGGATTTCGGAAATGTAAGCACATTCATATCATTAAGTGCGTAAACATGATTTTTGCTCAATATAAAGTAAAAGATTTTAATATTATCTACAGCACAGTAGGCATTTACTGGTAGAAAGCCACCACAATTACACATTACGTCCAAAGACTCTAGTGGTGGTGGACCAATTCACGCCTGGGTACCAATTCAGGCCCACCCTTAGACGTGGTTACCTCGGCTCTACTTTACTTGCATGTAGAGCTGTGGCACGACCCCACATAAAACTGGAGATTTGCATAAAACACATATTCCATACAAATATGTACACACAACTGTTCCCACAACTATTTTGTTACATTTTCTTCAACGAACAGTCAACATGCAAACATAGTTAACTAAAAATAAATGACATTTCCTCATTTTCAATGATTTTTTGACCATTTCTCTAAAAATTTAAAAATCTTCTTTTATTATAAAAGTTGTGTAAAATAGCATGTATTTTATACACTTGCTGTATATACTGTGTCCTTGGCCTCATATTAATTATTTTTAACTACATTATATAATTTCTGGTCATTTCCTCAAGTTTTATTCAACAGAAAAGGATTTTATGCAAATCTCCAGTTTTATGTGGGGTGGTGCCACGCTCTACACGCAAGTAAAGTAGAGCCGAGGTAACCACGTCTAGCCCACCCTCAATTTTCTTGGAGATTCATAATTTTTCATAGGGAAGGCGTTTACCACATCATAGATTAGTGCTGGGAGATCGCTTGGATTTTCCGTGTCAATGTTCGTATCGGACATTTGTAACCAAACTTCGAACATTTCCGATTATGGAGTCGAAGTGTTAAAAAGACAGATAAAATATTAATATTAAATTATATGAAGTAAAATACACACAAATTACTACAAATATGACCAAAATATAATCTAAAAGCCATTCACAGACGTCTCCCTCACTAACAGACTATGCTTGATGTATCCTCACTTGTGATTGGCTGATTTTATGATTACCTTGACAACAGTTGGAAAACCCCAAGGTGTTTCTATTTACGTTATTTTTATTGCATTCACGGCTAGTTTTGTGATTTTAACTGATGGATATTTCAGATTTTTACAAAATATTATTAAGGTTAGCATTTTATTGTGACCAAAAGGCTGCAAAGAAATGGATTTAGCAAATATCGGTTTTACTTAAATTTTACCGATCATTGATTGGCAATGAGCCAGTGAGCGATAATACCGAAGTTTGCGAACATCGTCCCAGCACTATCATAGATTATCATCAAATGGATCATTTACATTTGTAATTTATTGTTTAACTGTGATTGTTTTGGATAAATTTACTGCAGTTGGGGTGGGCGTGAATTGGTACCCGGGCATGAATTGGTCCACCACCACTACTGTATTTCATTTTAACATCAATACTGCTTCTCTTTCAGCAATTTAACAGCAAATTTCACTGTAGTGACAAATTTCATTGGCTGACCACAGTATGTACACGGGTGGTCACGAAGATAAACGGTCACGGAGATAAACGGTCCTCAGAAATGCTCACATAAAAACAGTTAAAAGGTTTAAACAACAATATAACACAAACCAAAATCATGAAAAGCATTGTTTAAGTCTATTTTGTTGTTTAGTTTCTGCGATTTTGCTATTTACACTATTTAAATTTGAAAACTTTGATGACCGTTTATCTTCGTGACCGCTTATCTTAGTGACCACCCGTGTACTGCAGTACGTATTCGTTCAAGAGTTAACACTGGGTGTCAAATGTCACGGAAATAAATGCCTTACACTTTATCGAAAGTGTTTTCTGGTCAAACGTGATAACAACACATGTAAAAGACTATTATGTATTTCCTATTACTATCCACGTTTTGTGTCATAATACTCTTTACTTAAACATCTTAATTAAAATTTCACACAAAATTATAAACTTCGGAAGTTATATTTTCCAAACAGAGTCTAAAGTAATGGCGGAGTTAAGCCAGCCGCAACTAGTAATATATTTTCAGAGAAAAAAAAATTATAAAACATAAAACAAAATAATAATCAGTAGCAAAGAAAAACAATATTAAAATCATGCTCCTCTTTAAAATACAATTGAATATTTTGCAAGGTTAAACAAAAAAGTTGTAAGTTACGAAAATAAAAATATATAGAAGTAGCAACAGTTTTTGATCACTTTGATCCCCGAGTACAGTATGTTCGTTCTTGCTGCCACCTCATTTTATCTTCCCTAGCCAAACCTTACAGGCTATATTTAATTCATTCACTAAATAAACAATAAATAACAATATACTTTTAATTTCTGTATATCCTGGCATAGACTTCATATACATTAACATTATCCAATTAGTCATTCATATTAAGGGCATTATTATTTACAGAATAAAATATGTCATTCTTTATGAAGCCCTTGGACAAGTGATATTGCCCTCGGGCCTATCGGCCCTTGGGCAATATCACTTGTCCTCAATATCACTTGTCGTCGGGTTTCATAACACAATATTGCCCAGATGACATGTTTTATTCTGTTTATTATACCGAAAGTATTTGTTTTGTTTTTTTAATCTTTTTTATTTAGCAGTAATTGTACATAAAAGTGCAAGAGTCTGCCTTTACAGAGATTAGGCGCTATTAAAGTATAGGGGAATAGAGTAGAATGTTTGTGAAAAGTCCATTTCAATACAGTTTGGTGTCACAAACCTTTTCTACAAAGAGACTAAAGAAAATCAATAACCCCCCCCCCCCCCCCCCCCCTCCAGCTTGTTGTTCTCAAATGCTGAATAACGTCATTATGTGAAGTGACAATGACGCATCTAGTAAACAACATCTACGTAGTTTGTTTACATTCTAAGACGAAAAGGGCATCTATGTCATATTTTTTGTTCAAAACGGGCAATATCACGTCATATTGCCCGCAAATACTGCAATCTGATTGGCTGAAACTCACTTGAGGTATAATAAAAGATTTTATAACATATGGTTAATATCTTTTTAATAGAAAAATTGATGATCTTTTATTTATGTGAGACTTTTCCAGCTAGATATCCATTTTTTTATGTTCATATAATGAGATAATCCACAATCTGTTTAAATCTGCATAATATTTTTAAAAAAAATAAATACATGGTAAGAAAACAATTTTCACCTTCTCTGTGTCTAATTTTTTTATCCAGTCAAGCGAGTTAAATATTATAAAAAAGTTATCGCAATTAGAGAGAAACTCTAATTATACAGCAAACTGTCAATGTGTATAACTTCACCTCAAACTTAATTAGTTTTCCCCCTGGGAAATATGGGTACCCTTCTGCGCCTTGCATGGCAGCAATAGGTAAGGTTACCAAGGCTAGCTATCCTTGCTTGGGTAATACTGTGTAAAGCGGACCTATTTGTGCACGAGTGCAGCAAGTAGTTGTGTGATAAGATAAATCCATGAAACCCTATGACTATTTTTTCATGTCAGAGATCAAACTTAGGTATACAGTTGAAAAAAGGCTCCATGCAGGTTTAGCAGCCACAAAGAAAACAAGGCTAAGGGTGTTTAATTTGGTCCCCTAGCATGAGCGCAAAGCCATCAGAGACACAAGTAGTGCACTAGAGTTTACAAAAGTCTGGGGACACAAAAAAATTCCAACTGAGACACATCCCACAGCTGGTCTAGAACTCACACGGTCACCCATCCAAGTACTAACATAGCCCATTGCCGCTTAACTTCAGTGAGCAGACAAATACTCATGCTGAGGGACTATTGATATAAGTCCAGAGACAAAAAAAAAGTAATCTGTAGAAGCGCGAGTTCAAGGCTTACGCTTAAAAACCGGTACCCCTATGATTGAGATATCCATGTGCACCCAGCCACAACTCCTCAAACATTGTATGTGAGCAAGATAAGCAATAGATCTGAAGCAACCATCAGTGACTCACATAGCACCTTGGTGAGAACCCTGATAAGCCTAGAGGATCAGGAACAGAACCTTCTGGGGTCTTTGATTAAAAAGCAAAATGTCAAACATTGATCTGGAATCTGGCCTGCAGTTTGAATACAAGTCATTCAAGAGGACACAGGTTACACTAATTCTAATTCTAATTGGACTTTTATAGCGCTTAATCTCCCCAAACAAGAGGACTCTAAGGCGCAACAAAACAAAAATTACACTGAAAATTTAATTAAGCTGTACAAGATGAACGATGAGGAAGAGCCCAAGTGACATCAGAAGGAGATGCAGCTGCACCACCAGTTGCAGCAACAAGAGCATCAAACCCAGCAGCGGCAATACCACTGATTGTTGTGCTTCAGGCTTAACCAAGGGAATCAATCTGGGGATAGGATAGTGTTGTTACTATCCTGTACTTAAGCTTGTTGTAACAGTGGCACAGGTCCAAATGCAGCAAAATGATCATGTTCCTTTTGCACATCTAAAAAATTTACAGTGGCCCAATAAGCCACAACAGCAACACCCCTTCATAACAGGCAGTGCATCTCATTAACAACCATTGTAATCCATTGCCTATTCATCATTAAAACAGCTATCTTCGTCTGGATGAGTGAGTCATTTAAGCATTTCTTGATTCTCTGGTTTGGGCCTAAAGATTTATTTTCCTTTTCCATTATTTCCCCAGTTCCCATCCCTGAATTGTGATCACGGAAGAACACAATGCTCAATACACCAGAGCCACTTACCAGAGGGCCTGAAGTGGGCATTGCTAATTGCATCAACTGGATGCACTTGTTGGATAATTCGGTTTAACAATTGCTATGCCGCCCTTATAGAGAGATTTTCGATGTTAACACTCTGAGCGGAAAAGTAAACCAGCTAGCTACACCAAATATACAGGATATCTTCATTGAGAGGTAAGCTTCTCTGGGATTGAAATTAGCCTCATTCTGAAAAAAGCAAGATGGCCGCACCGGATATTTATTTCAACATTTTTCACCCTTTTCTACTGGCTAGTTCTCGTAAGTAGAAGGTTGAATCTCGTTATAGGTCATAAATATAACAGATATACATGTCCCATACAAGCTTGCACACATTTGACCTTGAAGATCTTCATTCAAGGTCATCCAACTGATTAAAAATCATGGGCTGGGAATCTTATGGTGTGGTCAGATTTGACCTTAAGCCTCTCCTTCAAGGTCAAACGAGGGTAACCAAACTTAAAAGTGTCTATAACTCTCTTATTATTGCTCCTATAGAGGTTTGGAATGTGAGACTAATCAATTGGAAATCATTGGCTGGGAATCTTCTGATGTTTTCATATTTGACTTTGGGACACTTTATCAAGATCAAACATGGATAGCCATACTTAAAAGTGCTTATAACTTGTTTATTTTTGGTTCTTGGAGTTTGCAATGTAAAACCAACTGGAAATCTTGTGATGTGGTCAGATTTGACCTTGGGACCCTTCTTTAAGGTCAAACAAGGATAGCCAGACTTAAAAGTACTTATTATGTACTTATTATAGGTCCTAGTGGTTTGCAATGTGACACCAACTGATAGGAAATCATGGGCTGGAAATCTTGTGATGTGGTCAGATTTGACCTTGGGACCCTTCTTTAAGGTCAAACAAGGATAGCCAGACTTAAAAGTACTTATTATGTACTTATTATAGGTCCTAGTGGTTTGCAATGTGACACCAACTGATAGGAAATCATGGGCTGGGAATCTTCTGATGTGGTCAGATTTGACCTTGGAGCCCTTCTTCAAGGTGGAATGAGGGTAGCTAAACTTAAAAGTGTCTACAACTCACTTATTATTGCTCCTAGAGATTTGGAGTATGAGACCAACCAATAGGAAATCATTGGCTGGGAGTTTTCTGATGTGCAGAGGATAGCCAAACTTTAAAGTGTTCATAACTCACTTATTATTAGTCCCAGAGGCTTGCAATGTAAAACCAACTAATAAGAAATCATGGGTGGGCAATCTTGTGATGTGGTCAAGTTTGACCTTGGGCTTCTCCTTCAAGGTCAAACGAGGTCAGCAAAAGTTAAAAGTTGCCTATAACTCACTCTTCATTGCTCCTAGAGGTTTGCAATGTGAAAGCAACTAATGGGGAATGATGGGATGGGAATCTTCTAATGTGTTCAGATTTGACTATGGACCGCTCCTTCAAGGCTAACCAAGGGTAGCCAAACTTTAAAGTGCTTATACCTCACTTATTATTGGTCCTAGAGGTTTGCAATATGAAACCTATTTAAAGTAATCATGGGGTGGGAATCTTGTGATGTGTTAAGATTTGACCCTGGGCCTCTCCTTCAAGGTCCAATGAAAGTAGTCAAACATAAAAGTGCTTATAACTCACTTATTATTGTCCCTAAGAGTTTGGGATGTGAAATCAACCTGTAGGAAATCATGGACTGGGAATCTGCTGATGTGGTCAGATTTGATCTTGGGTTCCTCCTTCAAGGTCAAATGATGGTTCACTTGCTTTGGTGAGTTGTCTTTTCAGTTGATACAATTTGCATCAGTTCTCCAATGCATTATGTTAGGTCTAATTTAGTATTCTCAATGGGTACCCAATCACTCAGGTACCCACCTATGATATAGCCTCCCGGATCTAAAATTACATACCCGACGTACCCGTTGTTAATTGGGAAAACAGAGAAATTTATGTCAGCCATTATCAGCTTCGAGTGAGCCACACTCTAGTGACTGTCTGTAAGTGTGTGTGAATGCGCGTGTCTGTATGTCTTTTGCAGTGTGGAGAAAGCCAATTGGGGGTTGATTGTCTGTGTTAATGTATGTGCATGTATGTTTCTGCAGTGGAAAGTTGTGTACTAATGATTTGTATTTGGAATGTATGTGTATGTGTTGTCTTCAAAAACAGCCCATGTCTGTCCCTTGAAGTATGTAATTAGACTGCTTCATTGAAATATACAGGTTCTTTCTTGCCAGTGAGAAAAAAAAACAATAGGCACAGGATGCATGCAGTTGTTATATCTAGAACAAAGTTTTTTTCCCCCAACAGACAAAAACTTGTAGGTAATAATACACACATGCACTCATTCATCATGAACAAAAGCAGCATTCTTTCTCCCCTCCCCAAAACACACTCATCCTCAAACACATAGGCAGAAAGTTACTAGACATATTTCACAACCACAATCTGTCGAATCTAGATTCTTCAGATCAACAGATTCCCTTGTGATGTGACTTGAATCCTAATCTGGATTATGAATCCATAGATCTACCTTCAGAGGTAGATCAACAGATTCAGATTCATTGGATTACTCAAAAATGCAAATTAATGGCGGCAAATTGTGCCAGCAAATTTTTTAAAATTAGTAATTTTTTTATATTTATATAAATTACTATATTTATAGTATTTAAAATACCATATTTTATAGTGATATTTACAGTGGTTTATCTTCTTTTTTCATTTTGGATTTGGAAATAAAGAAAATTGCATTCAACAAAATCTAGCTAATCCAAATCTGAATCTGGATTACACAGATTTTTGTTTGTGAAATACGCTTAGTGTGTGAATGATTATAGCCGGCCAATCAATTTCCCTATTACAGACGGGAGGAGTGACAGAAGAGAAGGTTGATTTTTTCAAGTGTGCTTGAGGGGCTATACCCTTGGTATTTGCAAATCGAATACTCCCGTAAAGGTTCTATAGACAGGAGAAGGGGGGGGGGGAATATTAGCCTGTTAAATACAGATTCATAGCCACTTCATTGTAAATTATTTAGGGATACGAATCAGTCAATCAAGTAACAAGTAGATAGTAAACTTATGTATAAATTTATTTATAAACAGAGACCACTAGCTAGTTTAAATTTACAACAAAAGCCCTGATCTTGAACAAGAATAACATATTTACAGCAAAAGTTATTCAATTTTTATCAGTAATTTGTTACTCAAGGTCTTCACGTTTTTCTAGGCCCTCAAAGTCATTGTTTTTCTGAAACAGTATAGCCTCTGCAGTGCTTAGTGACAGTCTGTTTCAAAGTTTTGTTATCATTGGTCCCATTTGTGAAAATACTCTTTCGGCTTGTGCTGAGGTTGCAGGTATCGACAACATACTTCTGGCAAGATTTGAGAAGTGTGGAAGTGTTGAAGATTTAATTTTCCACCACAGCAAGGGATCTTCTTCTATTTCAGGAAATCCTTGATATTGTTCAAGTTCTGATGTTTTAACACTTGTACATTCACTGATATTCCCCATCAGGTAAGATAGAGCACTGATTTTTTCTCTTCTTTGATGCTACCTGATGGTTGATGGCAGCAGCTGCACTCAAGAGAAGTCTATTTTCCAGCTCTTCAAAGATAATCTTTTTCTGCTCAGTTGGTAGAAAGCCAAGAGATTTGAATCGTAGATCCAAAGCACAAGCCAGAACTGGAATACTGGTTAGGAACTGTTAAGCTTAAATCTAGCTGTCAGTTGGGAGTGGATTGCATCTTTCACCTTTCTCACCAATGAACTGTCATCAGTATTCTTGGATAGAAGTACAGCAGTCAGCCCTAAGATAATGGCATAGAGAGTTGACAGAGACACCCTTTTTCTACATAGAGAGCAGTTGTAGCAACTTCAAGAGACTTCTGGCAAGGAAGAAGACTCTCTATGGTTTCCCAATCATCAGTCTTCAACAGGAGATATCTGTCATATGATTTGGTGACAGTGCCATCCAGCATCACATCTGTCACTGCTCTTCTACATTCCTCAAGTCTGGATAGCATGTAGTAGGTAGAATTCCATCTAGTGGGGGGACAGTCTTGGATCAGAATCAAGGAATTTCTCTCTTTCAGTGCCAAGGATGCCACTGACAAATGCTTGAAGTGCCCCACGATTTTTCTGCATGTACCCACAGGTTTTTGAACTTGTGGGATATCAAAAACAGATTTTACAGCAAATTGCAAGGTATAGGCAGCACAGGGAATGCTACCCCACTCATCATCCTGGTTTTGTGAATCATAGAGTTCCACAGACCCTGTGATATTCCTGGCATTATCATGAACTATGGCACATACACCTATTTGCCAATCATCAACAATCTCCTGTATGTCCTTGGCAATGTTAACACTGGTGTGCCTGTCAAACACCTTCTTAGTCAGTCACTGTGATGTAGGGGTCATTCACAATGGAAGTCCAGTGGTCAGTTGTGAATGCACAGTTCACCCCCCTTCAACTGCAGCTTTAGACCCTCTCTCTTGTCTTCATACATTTTCACAATTCTGCTGTTATGGTGTTTGCACAAGGGATTACATAGCCTGGGGTTATATAATCCATTAACTCTTGAAAACCCTTGCCATTTACAAATGACAATGTCAAACAGTCACTTACAATCATGTTTGTCACAAATTTGGTCAGTTTTTCAGTAGGGGGGTTACTTTTCCTAGGTTCAGCAAACACTGTTATGCTCCTTTGTTTAGAACTACAGTCATCATTACCAGGGTCTGTTATATGACCCCCTTTTAAATGTTTGAGCAAATTACTTGTTGATCCACTACTATAGTACAGCACTTTATCTCACAATTTCCATTTCACAGATGTTTTTATTTCAGAATCTAAATCAAAATATTTTCACACTTTACTTTTCACAGATGCCATTGTTAACTAATGCAGTAAGAGATGTATGTCATAAGTTCAAAAATCAGGGCTATTTATACTGAAAAATGCATGCTAATTGGAAAGTGCTTATTCTTCTGCAGTAGGTAGAATTGACTTTGAAATTACCAGAGTAGATGTCAGGTGAGTAGTTAACTACAAAGACTCAAAAGAAAAAAAATCAGTCCTGAGTTGTGGTAGCTGTTTGCAATTAAACAGGTCAATCATTGAATTTAGAGAGAATAGCACAATCATTTAGAGAGAATAGCACTAGAAAATCAAAAGCCACATATTAGCCCATGCCAGGGCTAACTGCAATTGGAGTATTGTTGAAAAGGTTTGATCTGATTGGGCACAGAACACTTTCTACAAAAACTAAACTAGAGATTGTGTCTCGACACAGTGTATCCCCGGACAAGACATGGTTGAAGCGTGACATACAGAGTATTATGGTTGACACAAATATACCCCCGTGGGGAGGGGGCCTAAGTTTTTATGGGAGCAACTTGTACTGATACTAAGTAAACAAAATGTTTGCTTAATGAAAGATACAAATGCAACTAGATGTGGTGCATCGGAGAACCGATGCAAATTGTATCCACCAGAAAGAAAACTCGCCAATCAACCATCATTTAACCTTGAAGGAGGAACCCAAAGTAAAATCAGACGACATCAGAAGATTCTTAGCGCATGATTTCCAATAGGTTGGTGTGACATTGCAAACCTCTAGAGACACGAATAAGCGAGCTATAAGCACTTTTAATTTTGGCTATCCTCATTTAACCTTGAAAGAGGGGCCAAAACTCAAATCTGATCACATCAAAAGATTACTAGTGCATAATTTCCTATAGAATGCTTTCACATTATAAACCTCTAGGACCAAGAAAAAGCAATTTATAAGCACTTTAGATTTTGCTATCCTCATTTGACCTCGAAGGAAGGGCCCAAGGTCAAAACTGACAATATCAAAAGATTCCCAGCCCATGATTTCCTATAGGTTGGTTTCACATTGCAAACCTCTAGGACCAATAATAAGCTAGATAGAAGCACTTTTAAGTTTGGCTATCCTCGTTTGACCTTGAAGGAGGGGTCCAAGGTCAAATCTGACCACACCAAAAGATTCCCAGCCCATGATTTCCTATAGGTTGGTTTACCATCCCAAACCTCTAGGACCAATAATAAGCAAGTTATAAGCATTTTAAGTTTGGCTATCCTCATTTGACCTTGAAGGAGGAAGCCAAGGCTATATTTTATGGTTATAAATATATCCTGCAAATTTGAGAAGGCTAGGTATAATATTTTATTTTGTTAGAACGATAACAGCCAATAATAAAGGAGGTATATAGCCTCACAGTCTAAGGTACCATTTTGAGTCATTTTAGCATGAGGCTGTCAACAAACTGGATGCTGGTACTCCATCATGTACTCAACCTCCAAAGCCATTTTCAATAGTTTCCATGTAATATAGTCAGCATTAAGTGTGAAAATATCTCCAAAAAGGCCAAAAATGGCCTCAGTGAACTTTGGCGGTCTGTGGATGACTTTCAATCAAGAGCTTCAAGGTCATATTTCTGCATGCTTACAGAGGACATATATATGTATTGTATATACCAGCCATATGATGATCTAACTTTCTGTATATGAGAACTGGGCCAAAATGTGAAAAAATGACCAAAATCTGACCTTTAAGAGGCCACCAGTGACCTTGAAATTGAAGGTCAAGGTCACAAAACAATAGTGTTTGAGGCATTGCCCATATGTACCCACATACCAAATTTGAAAGGTCTAACTAAAATATTTTTTAGGTTATCACGTCTGAAAGGAAATCTCTGTGGCGGCGGCGGTGTGCCTGTACTGAATCCTAAGTATCCCCGACTTTCGTCTGGGGATACAATAATAATAGGCAAAATGGTAACATATTACAGGACAAATTTATGTTTATAAATGTAAAACAGAAAATAAGTAATAGTTTGTCAGGTACATTCAGACTAAGATATTTATGGAATTATTTTGAAATGAGAAAAAGAAGTGTGTTGTGAACTACAAAGTGGCTATAACCAAGCCTTTAGAATCTTCGTGGGGTGGAGGTGTGTGAACTATGCATCTCTGTTCTGCACATCACATTTAGCTGGACTGAGCCACCCGATGTAGTGTCTGTATGTGTGTGTCTTGCTGGTAGGGAAATAAAAACAACATGGAAATAATGATCTCGTATGGTTGGCTGTGTCTGTAGTTTCATGCAAGAAATTGGGAGATTGAAAATGTATTTTGTGTGATATATTCAATGCAGAGGCTCAGTGATTGTAATGTCCGACCCACCTCCTATCCAGTCAGAGCTTGCCTGTGTTTTTGTAGACTTATTCAGGGACAAACACACATACAGCCACACACATGCACTTCCAACTCTGTGGCCAATACAGAACACAACACACAAAATAATAGATGAGATTGAGTACCCGGGTACCGCCTGTGAAAATAAATACCCACCCGGTTCTATAACAATTGATATCTTGAGAACACTAATGTAATTTTATATTTCTAATATAAATGTAATCCATAAGAAAAACACAAGGGCACTAAAAGCATCATGATTGTAATAAGAGAGCACTATCTTTCACATGTTTTGTTAACAGTCAAACAGTTGTTAGGAAGTCTAAAATATATATAAAATACATATGTGCATATTTATAAGAAATACTTACTTTCTAACACAAGGTAACCTACACAGTTCTACATCCATATTATTATATATTTACATAACGAAGTAGCGCAGATAAGCAAGCAAATTTATATATTTGTTTTATAAAATAAATCCTGATACTTTTTAGGATACCGAATGTGTATAAGTTCATAAAACAGCAATTATGGTTGTTATGGGATATTTAAAGTTAATCTGTGTGTAGTTAGCTCAGTCCATGACTCCAGTATTGGACATTTTATCACTCAAATGACTTGCAATTAAATAAGGGATTGTGTTCTGCAGAGAGCAGAGTTTTGAAACCAGGTTAGTGCTGTATACCAGCTATATATAATTTGGCAGTTTTAGGAGATTTTTGTCTAGTCTAGGGTGATTCTGTAATGTAAACAGAATCAAAATGCAATTGTACTAGACAACATGCACCACACCATTTTCTAAATGACTTAACATGCATTTAATGAATGCATATATATTTTAATTAGATAATTGTGTCATCATTTTATCAGAGGCAATTAAGGAGATGTGAACAACTCATTTTAAATAAAATGTTCTGCTGTTGATCAGAGCTATATTTTAGTCCAATGTTTATACTGAAATTGCAAAATGATTTTACATTTTGTCAAATTCACAAATCTATGAGAAAAAGTTATATTTTTGAACATGATATAAAATGCTGTATCATCATGTAACAAATGCATACTTGATTATTGCAGAATAAATTAGTCACTTTTTGTATGACCTTTCCTATAAATATTTCTGAATAGCACCAAGTACAACATAGTTTTAAATGGAAATTTATATTGTTTTCACCAAAAAATTTGACATCAGCTGCCTTAAAAAAATTCAGTGATTGGCCTTTTCAAATAGAGGAGCCATTTTTGGGCAAAAATGTCAAGTTAATAAGAGGTTAAAGAACCTTTTTGTTTTTTTCTTTATCAACTTTTGATTTTTGATTGTTATTTTTTGATTGTGTTCTTGTTATTTTGTTGTTGTTAATTATGTATTGTTACATGAATTATTTCTTGACATTGTAGTAAAGTCTTTCAATGTGCACTAATATTTTTGTACAACATTGAAAAAGGTGAAATAATAATATTTAAAAGCTTTTTAATCCTTTGAACAGAGTGGCCATGGTTTCACAGAATCATTTCAGCAAACAAAAGCTTTGAAAAAATTTTACATGTAAAATTTTTCCCGGAATCTTTCGGAGGAAATTGTTTCGTCAACATCTACTTTTATAGATATTGGAACTCCGGCCTTGATCAACAACTATACTAGTAAATGTTATATTATCAGAGATTGGTACGTATACAATTTTAAATTGATTTTCATGGTGGTTTCTTTATTTTATTTATGCTGCATTAAGCTGACAAGGTATAGTTAAAATGATCTATGATATAATATTGTTTTATCGCCCAGGTAAACATTCCAGTAAATCAATTGTAATTTCAAAAGTATTCAATTTACTGCTTGTTGGCATAACTTATCGGCAAGCATAAGTTGGCCGCCACTCATTTGAATGTGTGAAACAGACAAATGTGTGGTTGCACAGGGTTTAAAAGTGGTACTTATCATAAATCTTAAAATAATAGACCATTCAAGAATGATACTAGACCGAGTTTCTGTCCCGTCGCCAATTGCTATTGATATACTGATGGACACAATGGCGAGGGACAGAGCTCACATGTACCTGTTTTCTGTGTAAATCTCAAACTATGGCGAATTATTGTATTCACTTTCAAAACTCCTTGTAATGTCTATTATAGCTGTATCCAGTTTACAATACATATGCCATTAAATTAAACTGCTTTTGGAAGCCAGGAATTTATTTTGTTGATAACTATGTTATGTTGAAGGTTTGTTTACATTTTGAAAATTGGTTGAAATATATACATGCCAGTTTGATTGGCATAAAATATAGGTGAACGGCACATATACAGACCTTAAAGAAACCAAATAACACTTTATACTTCTTGTAATATGTGTACAAATATGCCGTTCAAAATTTACACAGAAAACAAGTACATGTGAGCTCTGTCCCTCGCCATTGTGTCCATCAGTATATCAAAAGCAATTGGCGACGGGACAGAAACTCGGTCTAGAATGATACAGGCCTTTACTAGATTTATAGAAATTTGAAAATAGGATGATGGCGGCCAACTTGTGCCTGCGGCCAAGTTATGCCTAGAAGCAGTAGAGTTTTTTTGTCAGATATGTTGTCATAGCTACTTTTTGATGATCTGTGTCATTGCAAATTTTCAGAGCTGCAGCTTTTTTTGCTATGGAATAGTAGTTACTCAGACATTTTGCAAATGAGTAAATCACTTGTGACATCAATAAACTATATTCAGTATAGAGCTCTTTTATCAAATATGTTGTTTAGCTACTTTTTGATGATCTGTGTCGTAAATTTTCAGAGCTATAGCTCCAAAGCTAACTGAGTAATAACTGCTTTGCCATTTTGATAATGAGTAAATCACTTGTAACTTAAGTATTAAATTTATAGGTTTTTTTATGTCGTCACTCTGCGGCGTGCGTGTCCGCGTGAACAACTTTTTCTCCAAAACTACAAGGCCGACAGACATGCTGTTTTTTAAAAGATACGTTAACTATCGAGGATGAAAATTGTTCAAGGCATGCAAATCTGTCTGTTCGTCTGTTTGCTAGAGCCATTACAACTGAGGTACCTCCGCCAAAAGTGTGAAAATTTTAACACTTTATCACAATTTTCTCATTGACTATTGCAGGGATTTCTCTCATATCTTGCATATATGTGCTCCCGTTTGTGAGTATCAGGCTTGAATCTTTCCTAATTTTTTTAATAAATTTTTTAAATAATGTTTAATGCATTAAAATTCATGGAATCATCTACTAAATTATTTATTGTATCCCCGGACGAAAGTTGGGGATACTTAGGATTCAGTACGGTCACGCTGCTGCCGCAGAGATTTCCTTTCGGACGCGATAACTTAAAAAATATTTTAGTTAGACCTTTCAAATTTGGTATGTGGGTATATTTGGGCAATGCCATGAACACTATTCTTTTCTGATCCTGACCTTCAATTTCAAGGTCACTGGTGGCCTTTTAAAGGTCAGATTTTGGCCATTTTTTCACAATTTGGCCCAGTTCTCATATACAGAAAGTTAGATCATCCTATGGCTGGTATATATAATACATATATATGTCCTCTGTAAGTATGCAGAAATTTGACCTTGAAGCTCTTCATTGAAGGTCATCCACAGACTGCCAAAGTACCTCACCGAGCCTTGTGCCATTTTTGGCCTTTTTGGAGATATTTTCACACTTAATGCTGACTATATTACATGGAAACTATTGAAAATGGCTTTGGAGGTTGAGTACATGATGGAGTACCAGCATCCAGTTTGTTGACCTTAGCTATTGTTTTCAAGGTCACCTTAGGCCTGCTAAAATGACTCAAAATGGTACCTTAGACTGTGAGGCCATATACCTCCTTTATTATTGGCTGTTACTGCTCTAACAAAAAAAAAATATTATACCTAGCCTTCTCAAATTTGCAGGATATATTCATAACCATAAAATTTTGCCTGGGAATATTTTTGGCCTCTTTTTGAAAAACAAGGTGGCCGCCATGGACGTTTATTCGACTTAAAGCAAGGAGTTTTGTTGGCCCTCTAGAGCAAAGGGTATTATAGGTAGAGATCTCAAATTCGCAAAATATGTTCTGCATTACTAAATCTTGACTGGAAATATTTTTGGCCTCATTTTGAAAAACAAGATGTCCGCCACAGGCGTTTTTTGTCAGTCATGAAAAGTGCTTATATCTCCCTTAATATTGGTCCTAGAGGTTTGGGATGGTAAACCAACTTATAGGAAGTCATGGGCTAAGAATCTTTTGGTGTGGTCAGATTTTACCTTGGCCCCTCCTTCAAGGTCAAATGAGGATAGCCAAACTTAAAATGCTTATAACTTGCTTATTATTGGTCCTAGAGGTTTGGGATGGTAAACCAACCTACAGGAAATCATGGGTTGGGAATCTTTTGATATTGTCAGATTTGACCTTGGACCCCTCCTTCAAGGTCAAACAACGATAGCCAAGCTTAAAAGTGCTTATTACTCACTTATTATTGGTCCTATAGGTTTGGGATGGTAAACCAACTTATAGGAAATCATAGGCTAAGAATCTTTTGATGTGGTCAAATTTAACCTTGGACCCCTCCTTCAAGGTCAAACGAGGATAGCCAAACTTAAAAGTACTTATAACTCACTTATTATTGGTCATACAGGTTTGGGATGGTAAACCAACTTATAGGAAATCATGGGCCGGGAATCTTCTAGTGTGATCAGATTTGACCTTGGACCCCTCCTTCAAGGTCAACGAGGATAGCCAAACTTAAAATGCCTATAACTCACTTTTTATCGGTTCTAGAGGTTTGTGATGGTAAACCAACCTATAGGAAATCATGGGCTGGGAATCTTTTGGTGTGGTCAGATTTGACCTTGGACCCCTCCTTCAAGGTCAAACGAGGATAGCAAAATCTAAACTGCTTATAAATTACTTTTTCTTGGTCCTAGAGGTTTGTAATGTGAAAGCATCCTATAGGAAATCATGCGCTAGGAATCTTTTGATGTGATCAGATTTGAGCTTTGGCCCCTCTTTCAAGGTCAAATGAGGATAGCCAAAATTAAAAGTGCTTATAAGTTGCTTATTCGTGTTCCTAGATGTTTGCAATGTCACACCAACCTATTAGAAATCATGGGCTAAGAATCTTTTGGTGTGGTCAGATTTGACCTTGGTCAAACAAGGATAGCCAAACTTAAAAGTGCTCATAACTCACTTATTATTGGTCCTAGAGGTTTGCAATGTGAAACCAACTTATAGGAAATCATGGGCCAGGAATCTTTTGATATTGTCAGATTTGACCTTGGACCCCTCCTTCAAGGTCAAACGAGGATAGCCAAACTTAAAAATGCTTATAACTCACTTATTATTGGTCCTAGAGGTTTGGGATGGTAAACCAACTTATAGGAAATCATGGGCTAAGAATCTTTTGGTGTGGTCAGATTTTACCTTGGCCCCTCCTTCAAGGTCAAATGAGGATAGCCAAACTTAAAATGCTTATAACTTGCTTATTATTGGTCCTAGAGGTTTGGGATGGTAAACCAACCTACAGGAAATCATGGGTTGGGAATCTTTTGGTGTGGTCAGATTTGACCTTGGACCCCTCCTTCAAGGTCAAACGAGGATAGCCAAACTTAAAAGTGCTTATATCTTGCTTATTATTGGTTCTAGAGGTTTGCAATGTGAAACCAACCTATAAGAATTCATGGACTAGGAAATCTTTTGATATTGTCAGATTTGACGTTGGGCCCTTGCGTTCGAGGTCAAATAAGGATAGCAAAATCTAAAGTGCTTATAAATCGCTTTTTCTTGGTCCTAGAGGTTTGCAATGTGAAAGCATCCTATAGGAAATCGTGCGCTAGGAATCTTTTGATGTGATCAGATTTGACCTTGGGCCCTTCCTTTGAGGTCAAATGAGGATAGCAAAATCTAAAGTGCTTATAAATTGCTTTTTCTTGGTCCTAGAGGTTTGTAATGTGAAAGCATCCTATAGGAAATCATGCGCTAGGAATCTTTTGATGTGATCAGATTTGAGCTTTGGCCCCTCTTTCAAGGTCAAATGAGGATAGCCAAAATCTAAAGTGCTTATAAGTTACTTTTTCTTGGTCCTAGAGGTTTGTAATGTGAAAGCATCCTATAGGAAATCATGCGCTAGGAATCTTTTGATGTGATCAGATATGAGCTTTGGCCCCTCTTTCAAGGTCAAATGAGGATAGCCAAAATTAAAAGTGATTATAACTTGCTTATTCGTGTTCCTAGATGTTTGCAATGTCACACCAACCTATTGGAAATCATGGGCTAAGAATCTTTTGGTGTGGTCAGATTTGACCTTGGTCAAACAAGGATAGCCAAACTTAAAAGTGCTCATAACTCACTTATTATTGGTCCTAGAGGTTTGCAATATGAAACTAACTTATAGGAAATCATGGGCCAGGAATCTTTTGATATTGTCAGATTTGTCCTTGGACCCCTCCTTCAAGGTCAAACGAGGATAGCCAAACTTAAAAGTGCTTATAACTCACTTATTATTGGTCCTAGAGGTTTGGGATGGTAAACCAACTTATAGGAAATCATGGGCTAAGAATCTTTTGGTGTGGTCAGATTTTACCTTGGCCCCTCCTTCAAGGTCAAATGAGGATAGCCAAACTTAAAATGCTTATAACTTGCTTATTATTGGTCCTAGAGGTTTGGGATGGTAAACCAACCTACAGGAAATCATGGGTTGGGAATCTTTTGGTGTGGTCAGATTTGACCTTGGACCCCTCCTTCAAGGTCAAACGAGGATAGCCAAACTTAAAAGTGCTTATATCTTGCTTATTATTGGTTCTAGAGGTTTGCAATGTGAAACCAACCTATAGGAATTCATGGACTAGGAAATCTTTTGATATTGTCAGATTTGATGTTGGGCCCTTGCGTTCGAGGTCAAATAAGGATAGCAAAATCTAAAGTGCTTATAAATCGCTTTTTCTTGGTCCTAGAGGTTTGCAATGTGAAAGCATCCTATAGGAAATCGTGCGCTAGGAATCTTTTGATGTGATCAGATTTGACCTTGGGCCCTTCCTTTGAGGTCAAATGAGGATAGCAAAATCTAAAGTGCTTATAAATCGCTTTTTCTTGGTCCTAGAGGTTTGTAATGTGAAAGCATCCTATAGGAAATCATGCGCTAGGAATCTTTTGATGTGATCAGATTTTAGCTTTGGCCACTCTTTCAAGGTCAAATGAGGATAGCCAAAATTAAAAGTGCTTATAACTCACTTATTCGTGTTCCTAGATGTTTGCAATGTCACACCAACCTATTGGAAATCATGGGCTAAGAATCTTTTGATGTGGTCAGATTTGACCTTGGTCTCCTCCTTCAAGGTTAAATGATGGTTGATTGGTGAGTTTTCTTTCTGGTGGATACAATTTGCATCGGTTCTCTGATGCGCTACGTCTAGTTACATTTGTATCTTTCATTAAGCAAACATTTTGTTTACTTAGTATCAGTACAAGTTGCTCCCATAAACACATAGGCCCCCACCCCACAGGGATATATTTGTGTCAACCATAATACTCTGTATGTCACGCTTCAACCATGTCCCGTTCGGGGATACACTGTGTCGAGACGCAATCTCTAGTTTTCTCATTGACTATTGCAGGGATTTCTCTCTTATCTTGCATATATGTACTAGGCCACAAGTTGATTCCCTTGGGTGAGTATCAGGCCAGGATCTCTCTTAATTAAGCGGCCCGTCAGGGACGCTTATTTGTTTTCACCGAAGTTCGACTGATCGCCGCCGGATTATGGTCTCCCTTGAATAACTTCTTAGCCTTTCAAATTTTTCTTCCCTTCTTATCTTTTTTTAAAACTATAGGGGCGGGAAAAATTTTTGAGATACTTTGCGCAGACCTTAAGCTTTACTTAAAGTAACCTTAAGCATACCTCCCAAAACACCTCGTCATCGCGTTTCGGAAAAAACCACACACACCTGTGCTATAAAATTTATCAGGTACATTCTAGACCAAATTTCCAAGGTCGGAAAGGATATTTTTATCAATCGGACCATAGATGCCTGAATTGGAGGCATTTTATTTTCGTAAATTTTTTTAAAATGGGTACTTGGTCTGTATTTCAAAAACGGTCAGGATTTCGACGTTTTGTTGGAATAACTTATTCAGCTACTTTGTGATAATCTTTCAAATGCCGAAGTTTTAGCCCTGTATCTGCAATTTTAAGGTAACCTTAATGTCAAAAACGGGATTTTAGCCCTCCAGTTCACTTAGTTTTTCACTTTTTTCAACCAAACTTGGCACATATATTAAGATTTGCCAAGGGAATATCCTGACTTTTGGCCTGCTTAAAGTAATCAAATTGGAATAAAATGCTCTGGCTCCTTTCTTTTTCCATTTTTTTATATCAAAATTATCACTGGTATTAAACTAGATAAAAATAATACTTATGGTCACCTTAAACTCTCAGTATGAATGGAGTTGTAGCCACCTTAAAGTGAAATAAGGGGGTTTTCAGCCTCCAAGTATCTTATTGTTCGACTGATCTCAGTTAAACTTTGCACACTTATAAAGGATGGCAAACCAAAGGGTTATCCTGACTTTAAGGTGACCTTAAACTGTTAATATAATTTTGCCCCCCCCCTAAAGTCATAACATTTGAATAAAGCCATCAGCTAAACTTTGTACACTTATAAAGGATGACAAAAGGGACATTCTCATTTTATGGTCACCTTAAAGTCGCAATATGGATGAAGTTATGGTCACCTTGCAGTGAAATTATGGAGTTTTTAATCTCCAGCTATCGTATTGTTCAGCAGAGCTCGGTTAAATTTGTACACTTTTAAAGATAACATTAGGGACATTGTTATTTTCTTTCCACCTTGGAGTTCCAATACAAGTACAGTCATGGCCATCTTGACGTGAAAATGAGGATTTTCAGCCCCTAACTGATTTACTGTTCAGTAACATCAGTTTAACTTGACATTGATTATACTAAAGTAAGATTTTGTATAACATTTCACTTAAAATTCCTGTACTTAAGAGGCTTTGGCCATCTTAACATGATAAATATATACTTCTTGCTCCCTCCTCATTTATTTTAACACTTTTTAAAACCACACCTGGCATATGTATGCTTAAAAATATTTATGCTGTCTGGCAAACCTAATCTCTTAGTGTTTATGAAGTTATGACATCTTCAAAGAAAAAAATGAGCTATTTATGATGCACAGATGTGGTTATTAACATATTGCAACTGATCAGTGTTCACATAATATAAATTCCCAATTTTAGGCAGATTAAAAAAAACACATTCTTCTGATTCCATTCATTTGGAAATGTGGGGATATAACTTTTCCTTTCTGGAAAAAAAGCTTCAATTGATTCAACTTTTGTTTTGTAGAAGGAGTTGATGATCTAGCTACTTGTTCACATAGACTATATAAATTGGTCAAATGTATACACCTGACTTCTTTCACAATATAAGATGCTTGAAAAAAAAAACACTTTCTCATAAACAGTTTTTCTTGTACAGCATTTTATGTATCTCCAGCTGAGTGGAAATGAATGACTTGTCCTTTTCTTCTTCCTCCCCAACTCTGTTGTGTGATATCTATCAAAAGGCACATTCATGGAAAGTCTTTCTATGCAGAAAGAATCCCCCCAACTCCCCTTTAGTGCACACAAAAAGCAAGTGGAAAAAAGAATGGCCTCAGTGGGGGAAGTGGGGAGTTCATGGAGGGAGATGATAGATACAGATATATATATGTGTGTGTGAAGCAAAAGTGGAACAAAAAAAAGTGGAATATTTATGCTGTTCTTTCAATTTCTTCCATTTCACTTAGACTTCTACATTTAATTAATTTTAGCTCAAGTGGGAAATGAATTTTTGAAACTTTAATACATTCAAATTCCTGAAGTGATGCACTAAATCACTTATAACTTGAAAAGTATTGCGTTCACAGCATTTTGTTAAAATATGTTATTAGGCTACCTTTTTCCACAGCTACACCAAGTCCAGTAACTTGTTTGGTCGTAATTTTGTGCATTATTGAAGTGTGGAATGGATCATGATCTCCTACTCTTATTCCTAAGCCTAGATTTTTAATTTCAATTGCTAAATCATTCATAAATATTGCAATATATAAACTCATACTTTTCTTTCCCAATAAATCCAGTAACATTTTTGTAGCACTATAGCTTGACTTGTTTGTAACTTGATTTTTCTTGTAAGCAATAACTCTGAAGCAAAATCAGTAACTTTTGAACAAAAAGTCTAACACACTTTGGTTCACTGGTTTATATAGCAAAATCAGTAACTTTTGAACAAAAAGTCTAACACACTTTGGTTCATTGGTTTATTAGTGGTTTTGTTAAGTTTTTAGTTGAAGCACAACCAGTAATTTTAAACAGTAGTTCTTAAGCATCTTAGTCCACTGCATTCAATTAGTGTTTTATACTTAAGTCTGATACTAATGACATTTTGAACAGAAATGTCTCTGGTCAGTGTACCCTTTCACTTGAGACCTCTGAGAACATTACCAAAGAATGTAGGACATACAGAATCCGGGGGAAAAATGCCTCCTGGACAAAATGCCTCACAGAAAAAAATGCCTCCTGGAAAAAATGCCTCCTAGAAAGAATGCCTCCTGGATATTTTGTGACTAGGAAAAAATGGCTCCTGAGAAAAAAAAGTTATCCCTTCAGCTGTACTCTGGAGCAGTTTACAAGCAGGATTTATGGCTGTGAGGTTTCTTGATGAAATAGTTGTGGCCTTTATGGCTTACAATATGCATTCTTATCAAATTACAACATAGGTTATCCCCTCTGTAAGGAGTTGATCGCAGTTAGATGCACTAGGAGGGGCAGAAATGTAATTACAAGAAAAACACGACACCTGTCATAATGGAAACCAGGGATGAGCAGCCAGCCAAAAGAGTGAGAAGCACCAGCAAAACCTTACAAGAGAAACTTACATACCTTTGTATAGCTAAGCAAAATGGGTAAAAGACTGTGAATTTTTGACAGGCATTGGCGACTATAAGACTCAAGTGGAAAAAATGAAGATGCCTCTGAAGTTGTAATTTGAACCTGTAGTGTTATAATACTTTAAAGAACTTTTTTTTCGTAGGAGGTATTTTTCCTGGTCACAAAATATTCAGGAGGCATTCATTCTAGGAGGTATATTTCCTAGGAGGCATTTTTTTCCAGGAGGCACTTTTTCCGCGCATCGGGCATACATTCTTTTGAGAAGTAAATTTCACACCTACAATTTCTCTTCTGCCAAGCTGTGGTCGTTCTTTCATTTGCTAAATATGGTAACATACACAATGTAATAAACTTTACATTTTCTATTCCTTGTGATGCATATCTTCACATCCTTTACGGCTTACTTCACCAGTGTTCGCTCTCGTCAAAAATGAATGCGAGACAGACTGTCTCCCTTCACTTGAAAAGGTGAGACAACTGTGAAAAAATGTGAGACATGTTTTACTTCAAGAGATTTTGAAATATTTAGTTCCAATTTGGGACTGTATTAAATCTTCTTTATTTAAATAATAAGAAATAGATGACTAAAAGTTCAAACAAATAAACTATTTAATGCTGTTTTTATTTGTCTTTTTTTTTAATTTCACTTCTAAACCACATCTTATACTGGCTTATTGGCTGGGTGCTACTGGTGTTTTTTATTATTATTAAGCGTCCCGCAAGGGACGCTTGTTTGTGTATGGGAGAGCTTCAGGCTCCGCCGGCTCCGCATTTTGTTTTCCTTATCTGTAACCGTTAGGCGGATTCTTTTCAAATTTAACAGGTTTAGGCAGTAGCCTTGGGGAATTTTTTTGAATATGCTGCAGTGACATTTCAACCAATCAGAGAGGTCACATGACCAAAAATGTCTTTTTTCGATGGGGAAGCTTGTCCGGATGATAACTTGAAAGGAATTTTATCAATTCACCTGAAACTTGGCAAATACATTCATTCTATTAAAATCTGGAAATCATTAGATTTTGGCATTGATTGGTCAAGAAATGGCCGAGTAATTAATGATTAATTAATCATTACGAATTTTCCAAATAAGGAAAACACAAAAATGCTTATATCTCGAAAACCGTGCTAGATAGAGCGATTTCGACGAAATTTTTGACCCGCAGGGTATCTCTGCGGAGTAGTTTTCCCAATTTTCAAAAAAATTTTGTCTCGTCCAAAATGGCGGCCATTTTGAATTTTCGAAATTTTCGCAAAAATTGCAAAACACAAAAATGCTTATATCTCAAAAACCGTGCTAGATAGAGCAATTTCGACAAAATTTTTGACCCGCAGGGTATCTCTGGGGAGTACTTTTCCCAATTTTCAAAAAATTTTTGTCTCGCCAAAAATGGCGGCCATTTTGAATTTTCGAATTTTTCGCAAAATTGCAAAACACAAAAATGCTTATATCCTGAAAACCGTGCTAGATAGAGTGATTTCGATGAAATTTTTGACCCACAGGGTATCTCTGCAGAGTAGCCATGCCAATTTTCAAAAAAATTTTATCTTGCCAAAAATGGCGGCCATTTTACTCACCTACTCAAAATGAGTAAATGCGAATTATCTCTTAAAAGTATTGCAGATAGCCAATTTTTCTCAAATAACTCATTCACCTACTTTTGGAAGAGCTTTCACATGGTGAAGTTTCAGACCCATAGCTAATTACTCACCTACTCAAAATGAGTAAATGTGAATTATCTCTAAAAGTATTGCAGATAGCCAATTTTTCTCAAATAACTCATTCACCTACTTTTGGGAGAGCTTTCACTCTGTGAAGTTTCAGACCCATAGCTATTTATTCACCTACTCAAAATGAGTAAATGCTAATTATCTGTAAAAGTATTGCGGATACCCAATTTTTATCAAATACTCATTCATCTACTTGTGGGAGAGCTTTCACATGGTGAAGTTTCAGACCCATAGCTAATTACTCACCTACTCAAAATGAGTAAATGCGAATTATCTCTAAAAGTATTGCAGATAGCCAATTTTTCTCAAATAACTCATTCACCTACTTTTGGGAGAGCTTTCACTTGGTGAAGTTTCAGACCCATAGATAATTATTCACCTACTCAAAATGAGTAAATGTGAATTATCTCTTAATAGTATTGCAGATAGCCAATTTTTCTCAAATAACTCATTCACCTACTTTTGGAAGAGCTTTCACACACGAAAATGAAAAATTGTGAATATCTCGGAAAAGCTATTTCTTCTGCTTTAATGCTCGGCAGGAGATACACACCGTGGCAGTGGTCTTGACAAAAATTTTTGTCTCCCCAAAAATGGTGGCCATTTTGAATTTTCAAAGTTTTTGCAAAACACAAAAATGCTTATATCTCGAAAACCGTGCTATATGGAGCGAACTCAACAAAATTTTGGACCTGCTGGGTATCTCTGCAGAGTAGCCATGCCAATTTTCAAAATATTTTTGTCTCGCCAAATATAGCGGACATTTTTAATTTTTTTATTTTTTGCAAAACACAAAAATGCTTATATCTTGAAAACCGTGCTAGATAGAGCAGACTGCGCTGACTTTGGTTGCCACAACAGTATAAGGCTAGAAACGAAGCATTTTCTTAATACTTTAGCACTCACCTTTATAGCCTTTTCGGGACGCTTTGTTTTTGCTATGCAAAAACATTATCTTTTTTTTTTGCGAGCGATCCTCTAGTTATTATTATTTTTTTATTATTTTACTGTTATCTGGATTCATCAAATAAATAAAAAAATTGCATTTTTTCTCTTTTCTTTGAAAAAATATATATTTTGTCCCTTCCAATAATAGACGAATTTCTTTGGTCAGCAGTTGTTTCGACTGTTTCGCCTGTGACACAATATGCAGAAGAAGAGTTAAAACATAGACATAAAGCACGGAAATCTCGTGAGAATACCTGAATTCTCGCGTGAATTACTGTTAGCTGGATGTATCAAATAAAATGAACTCACTTTCATGTCTTTCTCACCTATTTCTAGGAGGAAATATGTACGTCGTCGCTTTCGATACTAGACGAATTTCTTTGGTCAGTAGTTGTTTCGACTGTTTGGCCTGTGACACAAAAAGCAGAAGACGAGTTAAAAAATCGACAATAAAGCAGGGAAATCTCGTGAGAATACACGAAATCTCACGTGAATTACTGTTAGCTGGATATATAAAATAAAATAAACTGCTTTTCTAACCCGTTTCTATGAGGAAATATGTACGTCGCCGCTTCCGATAATAGACGAATTTCTTCAGTCCGTTTTGAGTGTTTCGACTGGTAGCGACAGCACAGACGCGTTGGTGAGTTCGTTTTGCGACAACTCGCCCCAGAGTGTGCACAAACTCGCGAAATCGCGCTCGAGAGCGAACACTGCTTCACACTTTTTCATCAGGGCCGCTTCGTTTTTGTCAGCAAAAACATTTTTTTAGTTATTTTTCTATGAATTTTTTAAAATAATTTTTAATGCATTAAAATTAATGAAATCATGCACTAAATCACTTATAACTTGGAAAGCATTGCATTTAGAGTATTTTGTAAAAAATATGCTTTTCAGCTACTTTTTCTTTAGCTACAACATGGTGAGTAAATTGGGAGTCTATCTCTGTAGCTAAGTGAGTAATAGCTAGTTTCTGACTTTTCAGTGCCTTCCATAATGAGTAAAATCACTTGTAACTTGAAAACTATTGCGGTTAGAGAATTTTGTATAGATATGTTATTCAGCTACTTTTGGATCAGCTATAACATAGTAAAATTTCAGATATGTGGCTCATTGCATAGCTGAGTAATAGCTACTTTGAGGTTATCACTGTTGGGTAAATCAGTTGTAACTTGAAAACTATTGTGTTTACAGTATTTTCCTTAAATATGTTATTCACCTACTTTTCAGACAGCTATAACATAGTGCAATTGCAGACCTGTAGCTCATAGCATAGCTGAGCAATAGCCACTTTCAGGTTCTCACTGTTGAGTAAATCTGTTTTAACTGGAAAAGTATTACATTTAGAGTATTTTGTTTAAATATATTATTCGCCTACTTTTGGGTGAGCTATAACATAGAAAAATTGCAGACCTGTAGCTCATTACATAGCTGAGCAATAGCTATTTTCAGGTTTTCACTGTTGATTAAATTACTTATACGTTAAAAATGATTGCATGTAGAGAATTTCCTTGAAATATGTTATTCAGCAACATTTGGATCAGCTATAACATAGTAAAGTTGCAGACCTGTAGCTCATAGCATAGCTGAGCAATAGCTACTTTGAGGTTCTCACTGTTGAGTAAATCAGTTGTAACTTGAAAACTATTGCATTTAGGATATTTTCTTCATATATGTTGTTCACCTATTTTTGGGTCTTCTATAACATAGTAAAACTGCAGACCTGTAGCTCATTACATAGCTGAGCAATAGCTGTTTTCAGGTTTTCACTGTTGAGTAAATCTCTTACAACTTGAAAGTGATTGCATGTAGAGAATTTCATTGAAATATGTTATTCAGCAACTTTTGGATCAGCTATAACATAGTAAAGTTGCAGACCTGAGGCTCATAGCATAGCTGAGCAATAGCTACTTTCAGTTTCTCACTGTTGTGTAAATCATTTGTAACTTGAAAACTATTGCATTTACAGTATTTTGTTTAAATATATTATTCACCTAGTTTTGGGTCAGCTATAACATAGCAAAATTACAGATCTGTAACTCATTGCATAGCTGAACAATAGCTACTTTGAGGTTCTCACTGTTGAGTAAATCAGTTGTAACTTGAAAACTATTGCATTTAGGATATTTTCTTCATATATGTTCTTCACCTATTTTTGGGTCTTCTATAACATAGTAAAACTGCAGACCTGTAGCTCATTACATAGCTGAGCAATAGCTGTTTTCAAGTTTTCACTGTTAAGTAAATCAGTTATAACTTAAACACTATTGCATTTAGATAATTTCCTTGAAAAATGTTATTAATCTACTTTTGGGTCAACTATAACATAGTAAAGTTGCAGACCTGTAGCTCATAGCATAGCTGAGCAATAGCTACTTTGAGGTTCTCACTGTTGAGTAAATCAGTTATAACTTGAAAACTATTGCATTTACAGTATTTTGTTTAAATGTGTTGTTCACATACTTTTTAGTCAGCTATAACATAGTGGAATTGCAGACCTGTAGCTCATTGCATAGCTGAGCAATAGTTATTTTCCAGTTATCACTGTTGTGTGAATCACTTGTAACTTGAAAACTATTGCAGTTAGAGAATTTTCTTTATATATGTTATTAATCTACTTTTGGGTAAGCCATAACATAGTACAATTGCAGACATGTAGCTATGGCAGGGTCGGTAACACCGGTATCTCGGTATCGAGACCAATTCACTTCAACACCGTTGTGACACTTTACAGCCGGTATTTCGAAAGTCAGCATATAAAAATATTGTGAGAAAACGTAAAGTATTAGAAACAAACCGTAAATCTGAAGCTAGAACGCAATTTCTTCTTTCGGTATCCTGGAATCGGTATGGTTTTACACTGGCGGGATACCGAAATGGAAAATCTGCTACCGACCCTGCCCTACATGTAGCTAACTGCAAAGCTAAACAGTAGCTACTTCCAGGTTCTCACTGTTGAGTAAATCAGTTGTAACTTGAAAACTGTTGCATCTACAATATTTTGTTTAAATGTGTTACTCATCTACTTTTCAGTCAGTTATAACATAATGAAATTGTATACCTGTAGCTCATAGCATAGCTGAGCATTAACTACTTTCAGGCTATCACAGTTGAGTAAATGAGTTGTAACTTGAAACTATTGCATTTACAGTATTTTTTTAAATGTGTTGTTCACCTGTTTTGGGGTCAGCTATAACATAGTAAAGTTGCAGACCTGCAGCTCATTGCATACATGAGCAGTAGCTACTTTCAGGTTTTCAGTGTTGAGTGAGTCAATTGTAATTTGAAAACTATTGCACTTAGAGAATGTCCTTTAAATGTGTTATTCAGCTACTTTTTGAACACCTATAATATAGTAAAGTTTCAAACCTGTAGCTCATTGCATTGATAAGCAATAGCTACTTTGAGGTTCTCACTGTTGAGTAATATTAATCAGTTGTATCTTGAAAACTAGTTCATTTACAGTACCTACTTTTCGCTCAGCTATAACATAGTATAACTGCAGACCTGTAGCTCAGTACAAAGCTGAGCAAAAGCTAATTGGAGAATATCACTGTTAATTAAATCACTTATAACTTGAAAACTAATGCATTTATAGTATTTTGTTGAAATCTGTTTTCCACCTACTTTTTACACCTTAACAGCTAACTTTACTTGTGAATACCATTTGCAGGGCACAACCTTTGTGAATTTCTTTCACTTCTACTCTAAAACTCAAAACACACAGTCAGCTGACACAGAGCCCATTTACAGGCACTGGTTGCTTGTTATCAAATATGTTTTTCATCTGCTTTTTGATATTCTGTGTCATGACAAAATTTAAGAGCTCTAGTTATAATATTAACTGAGTAACAGCCACACAGACATTTTGCCAATGAGCAAGTCACTTTTAACTTCAATTTAGAGGTTTGTTATTTTATATGTTATCCTTACAATACAAAGGACTAGTCCTGTAATGTCGAATAATAATGTACAATTTTCTTAATTAACTCTTGGTCATGAAAACTGCTGTTTATCTTCAAACCCATGTTAGCTGTCCTTTACCATTGGATACATCTTTTCATCTGTCCACAGATATGTCCTTAGTCTAGTTAAAGATATTGTATTTATAATGACTGGTATATATGATTGTGTATTATAATATTGTTATTATCTCCCGCCGGCCGATAGGCCCAGTACAGGAGATTATAAAATGCCCTGTGTCCGTGCGTGCGTGCGTCCGTTCGTCACGTTTTTACAAAAGCCTTTCTATCTCTTAAAATATTATAGCTAGAGCTTCCAAATTTGCAGGATAAATTCATCATTGGAAAAACTTGCCTGGGAATCTTTTTCGGCTGATTCGGAAAAACAAGATGGCCGCCACGGGTGTTAACAAGATGGCTGCCATGGTTTTTTTTTCAGGTGTTCTGCCATGGGTTTTTTTTCGTTGATTTAGATGGCTGCCATAAGTGTGTAGTTGCACTTTTATACAGCCTAAAAATAGCCTGCTTGGTATTTTTCAGACCTAGGTCCATAGCTAAGTGAGTAATAGCAATGGTGGCTACTTTCAGTAAAGTGCTCATAACTCCAAAATGACTGCATTTAAAGCATTTCTGTAAAATATGTTGTTCAGCTACTTTCTCCATGCCTACAAGATGGTACCATTTTTAGGGGTCTATCTTGATAGCTAAGTGAGTAATAGCTATTTTCTGTTTTTAACAATGACCAAAATGAGTAAGTTGCTTTTATCTTTGTAACTGTTACTAACAATATTGGTCTCAAGTATGTTGTTGAACAACTCCTTCATGTACTATATCATGGTTAGGTTTCCAAGGTGTAGCACCATAGCTAGCTGAGTAATAGCTACACCAAGTTTAACATTTGACCATTCAGCAAGTCACTTATAACTCAAAAACTATTGAATATAGAGGATTTTTGTCAAATATGTTGTTTATCTACTTTTTGATGTACTGTGTCGTTGTGAATTTTCAGAGCTGTAAGTCCATAGCTAACTGAGTAATAGCTACTTTTAAGTTTCTTAATTTCAACATTGAATAAATCACTTATACCTCCAAAACTATTGAATTTAGGGAATTATTGCCAAATATGTTCATCGGTTACTTTTTAATGTTCTGTGTCGTGGAAAAGTTTCAGAGCTGTATTTCCATAGCTAACTGAGTAATGGCCACTTTGAATTTCAACAATGAGTAAATCACTTATAACTCCAAAACTATTAAATTTAGAGAATTATTGTCAAATATGTTGTTCACTTACTCTTTGATGTACTGTGTCGTGGGAAATTTTCACAGCTGTATCTCCATAGCTACCTGAGTAATAGCTACTTTGAGGGTTTCCATTGAGTAAATCACCTTTAACAGCAAAACTGTTGAATTTAGAGGATTTTTTCAAATATGTTCTTCACCTATTTTTTGATGTACTGTGAAATGGCAAATTTTGAGAGCTGTAGCAGAGTTGCTTCTAGGATGCGTTTTCTGCGATATCTCGCATTAATTTGCTTTTGCTCGCGGATTTCATCGAAGTATGCGGGGACAAGATTGTAAAAGAAGGCATTCAGCACAAGGCAATGCGGGATATATATACGAAGCGAAAAGACGAGAGATCAAAGAAATCGAAACGATGCGTGGAGCGAGAGTTTGTCGAGGTTTTGATTTTTCCGTCGAAACGTTCTTCGAATAATGCCTGTAGACGATTTTGGTTTCGTGATCGTTTACAAACTCAAATATATTATGAGGTACAGACAGTATTTGGACATATTATACCCAAAAATATAAAATTAAGCTGAAAGTGGATGATTATATAAAAAAATGGCTGCAAGAAAAACGAAACTTACAGTAGACTGGATTGTTACCACAACAGGCCATGGCAGTGAAGCCGGTGGTGACCCTATTGGCGTAGTACTACGTATCTGTCGGAATTCCCTAGAAAAATATTTTACTGGATCAAAATTCATGGACAACTCATTAATATTAATGAGGTCACAGATTTTCGTGGTGGTTTTAATTCTTAATATTTTCTGATTTAAGATCAAATACTAGAAGGACTACAGAGCTCATGTATGCGTAAAAAATATTTGACGATTCCATTGGATTTTTTAGCAATATTTTACTTGAAGAATTTGTGGACTACTCATTACTATTCATGAGGTCATGGTATTCTGTGGGGTTTTCCAACATATTTGTATGAATTGATGGTGTAATGACTGAATTTGTGATGCCATGACTTCAGATGAAAACTTAAAACCATAATGCCATGACAGGAGCCACTTTGATGTAAATAACCATTTTCAGTATTTTTTTAAAATTCTGTCACTAGCCTTGAAGTTTATTTTTATTGGGCAAGACAATAAAAATTGACCACTAATTAATAGAAGTCCACTGTTAAAAATGCCTAAATAAACTGAAAATGTATTTTTTATTAGTTTAAACTTATCATAAAGTCATCCCCCAGAATTTTTAGCCCCTCCCCCACATTTTGTGTAGTGGTGGGGGATCGCCCCCACTTTTTGAAATTCCTAGAATCAACACTGTGTAGGTCCATAGCTAACCAAGTAATAGTTACTTTAATGGTTCTCCATTGAGTAAATCACTTATAACAGCATTTAAAGGATTTTTCTCAGATATGTTGTTTAGCTACTTTTTTATGTACTGTGTAATGGCAAATTTTGAGACCTGTAAGTCCATAACTAACTGAGTAATAGCTACTTTGATGGTTCTCCATTGAGTAAATCACTTATAACAGCAAAACTATTAAATTTACAGGATTTTTGTCAAATATGTTGTTCATGTACTTTTTAATGTTCTCTGTCATGGCAAAGTTTCAGAGCTGTAGGTCCATAGCTAATTGAGAAAAAGCTACTTTCATGGTTTTTCATTGAGTAAATTGCTTATCACAGCAAAACTGTTGAATTTAAAGGATTTTTGTCAAATATGTTGTTCACCTACTTTTTGATGTATTGTGTAATGGCAAATTTTGAGACCTGTAGGTCCATAGCTAACTGAGTAATAGCTACTTTGATTTTTGCGGAAAATGAAAAAGTCTTAATATCTCGAAAACTGTGAGAGATAGAGTGATTTTGAGTGAATTTTTGACCCGCAGGGTAGTACATGAGTATACTATGCAAAAGGGAAAAAATTCAATTTTCGCCACTTTTGGCGGCTATCTTGGATTTTTAGCAGAAAATAAACATTGAAAATATCTTCAAAATGGTAACAGACAGAGCGATTTTGAGCAAATTTTTCACCCATGGGGTAGTACAACAGTATTCTGTGCCTAGGGGGAAAATGTCATCTTGGATTTTAGCGGAAAATGAAAAATTGTGAATATCTCGGAAAACGTATTTCCTCCCCTTTAATGCTCAGCGGGAGATACACACCGCGGCAGTGGTCTTGTTGTTACTGATGTTATACTTGTCACTTGAGTAAATGAGTAAATAATAATAATACTAATTGCAGGAATGCAATTTCTTTCAGAGTGTTGTTCATCAACTTTTTTGTGAACTATAACATGGTTAAGTTGCAATTTGTTGCTGAAAGTGTGATTGTGTAATAACTACTTTCTCACTTTTCAGCAGTTATCACAATGAATAAATGGCTTCCATCTTCAAAAGTATTGGACGTACACAATGTCTCTGAAAGGTGTTGTTCAGTTACAATTTTGTGAACTATAACATAGTAAAGTTTCAGACTGTTTATCAATGCAGGAACTTCTGAATACCATTTGCAGAACACAACTTTTGTGTCCTTTCACTTGTATGCTGAAGATCAAAACACAAAGTCAGCTGACACAGAGCCCGTTCATGGGCACTGACTGCTTGTCATATATTTTGCTTTGTAACATAAAAATGGTAAGTTTGACTAGCCTCATACTGTGTTGTGGAAAATTTAAGCTCTATAGCTTGAAATTTAAGGCCACCTTAAGGTCTCTCAATATCTATATGAGAACCATTTTTATACATAATTAAGCGTCCCACAAGGGACGCTTGTTTGTGTATGGGAGACCTTCAGGCTCCGGCGGCTCCGCCGGCTCCGCATTTTGTTTTCCTTATAACTTTGTAACCGTTAGGCGGATTCTTTTCAAATTTGGCAGGTTTAGGCAGTAGCCTTGGGGAATTTTTTTGAATATGCTGCAGTGACATTTCAACCAATCAGAGAGGTCACATGACCAAAAATGTCTTTTTTCAATGGGGAAGCTTGTCCAGTTGATAACTTGAAAGGAATTTTATCAATTCACCTGAAACTTGGCAAATACATTCATTCTATTAAAATCTAGAAATCATTAGATTTTGGCATTGATTGGTTAAGAAATGGCCGAGTAATTAATGATTAATTAATCATTATGAATTTTCCAAATAAGGAAAACACAAAAATGCTTATATCTCGAAAACCGTGCTAGATAGAGCGATTTCGACGAAATTTTTGACCCGCAGGGTATTTCTCCAAAGTAGCCATGCCAATTTTCAAAAAAATTTTGTCTCGCCAAAAATGGCGGCCATTTTGAATTTTCGAATTTTTCGCAAAAATTGCAAAACATAAAAATGCTTATATCTCGAAAACCGTACTAGATAGAGTGATTTTGACGAAATTTTTGATCCGCCGGGTATCTCTGCAGAGTAGCCATGCCAATTTTCAAAAAAAATTTGTCTCGCCAAAAATGGCGGCCATTTTGAATTTTCGAATTTTTCGCAAAAATTGCAAAACATAAAAATGCTTATATCTCGAAAACCGTACTAGATAGAGTGATTTCGACGAAATTTTTGACCCGCCGGGTATCGCTGCAGAGTAGCCATGCCAATTTTCAAAAAAATTTTGTCTCGCCAAAAATGGCGGCCATTTTGAATTTTCGAATTTTTCGCAAAAATTGCAAAACATAAAAATGCTTATATCTCGAAAACCGTACTAGATAGAGTGATTTCGACGAAATTTTTGACCCGCCGGGTATCGCTGCAGAGTAGCCATGCCTATTTTCAAAAAAATTTTATCTTGCCAAAAATGGCGGCCATTTTGAATTTTCGAATTATTGTGAAAAAAGTGCAAAACACAAAAATGCTAATATCTCGAAAACCGTGCTACATAGAGCGATTTCGACGAAATTTTTGATCTTCAGGGTATCTCTGCAGAGCAGCTATCCCAAAGAGCTTTCACTCGGTGAAGTTTCAGACCCGTAGCTGATTATTCACCTACCCAAAATGAGTAAATGCTAATTATCTCTAAAACTATTACGGGTACCCAATTTTTATCAAATAACTCATTCATCTACTTTTGGGAGAGCTTTCACATGGTGAAGTTTCAGACCCGTAGATAATTACTCACCTACTCAAAATGAGTAAATGCTAATTATCTCTTAAAAGTATTGCAGATAGCCAATTTTTCTCAAATAACTCATTCACCTACTTTTGGGAGAGCTTTCACTCGGTGAAGTTTCAGACCTGTAGCTAATTACTCACCTACTCAAAATGAGTAAATGCGAATTATCTCTAAAAGTATTGCAGATAGCCAATTTTTCTCAAATAACTCATTCACCTACTTTTGGGAGAGCTTTCACTCCGTGAAGTTTCAGACCCATAGCTAATTATTCACCTACTCAAAATGAGTAAATGCTAATTATCTGTAAAAGTATTGCGGATACCCAATTTTTATCAAATAACTCATTCATCTACTTGCACATGGTGAAGTTTCAGACCCATAGCTAATTACTCACCTACTCAAAATGAGTAAATGCGAATTAATTCTAAAAGTATTGCAGATAGCCAATTTTTCTCAAATAACTCATTCACCTACTTTTGGGAGAGCTTTCACTTGGTGAAGTTTCAGACCCATAGCTAATTACTCACCTACTCAAAATGAGTAAATGCGAATTATCTCTAAAAGTATTGCAGATAGCCAATTTTTCTCAAATAACTCATTCACCTACTTTTGGGAGAGCTTTCACTCCGTGAAGTTTCAGACCCATAGCTAATTATTCACCTACTCAAAATGAGTAAATGCTAATTATCTGTAAAAGTATTGCGGATACCCAATTTTTATCAAATAACTCATTCATCTACTTGCACATGGTGAAGTTTCAGACCCATAGCTAATTACTCACCTACTCAAAATGAGTAAATGCGAATTAATTCTAAAAGTATTGCAGATAGCCAATTTTTCTCAAATAACTCATTCACCTACTTTTGGGAGAGCTTTCACTTGGTGAAGTTTCAGACCCATAGCTAATTACTCACCTACTCAAAATGAGTAAATGCGAATTATCTCTAAAAGTATTGCAGATAGCCAATTTTTCTCAAATAACTCATTCACCTACTTTTGGGAGAGCTTTCACTCCGTGAAGTTTCAGACCCATAGCTAATTATTCACCTACTCAAAATGAGTAAATGCTAATTATCTGTAAAAGTATTGCGGATACCCAATTTTTATCAAATAACTCATTCACCTACTTTTGGGAGAGCTTTCACTTGGTGAAGTTTCAGAACCGTAGGTAATTACTCACCTACTCAAAAGGAGTAAATGTGAATTATCTCTTAATAGTATTGCAGATAGCCAATTTTTCTCAAATAACTCATTCACCTACTTTTGGAAGAGCTTTCACACACAAAAATGAAAAATTGTGAATATCTCGGAAAAGCTATTTCTTCTCCTTTAATGCTCGGCGGGAGATACACACCGCGGGAGTGGTCTTGTCAAATATTTTTGTCTCCCCAAAAATGGTGGCCATTTTAAATTTTCGAAGTTTTTGCAAAACACAAAATGCTTATATCTCTAAAACTGTGCTAGATGGAGCGAACTCAACAAAATTTTTGACCTGCTGAGTATCTCTGCAGAGTAGCCATGCCAATTTTATATCTCTTAAACTGTGCTAGATGGAGCGAACTCAACAAAATTTTTTACCAGCTGAGTATCTCTGCAGAGTAGCCATGCCAATTTTCAAAATATTTTTGTCTCGCCAAATATAGCACACATTTTGAATTTTCGAATTTTTTGCAAAACACAAAAATGCTTGTATCTTGAAAACTGTGCTAGATAGAGCAGACTGCGCTGACTTTGGTTGCCACAACAGTATAAGGCTAGAAACGAAGCATTTTCTTAATACTTTAGCACTCACCTTTATATCCTTTTCGGGACGCTTTGTTTTTGCTATGCAAAAACATTATCTTTTTTTTTTGCGAGCGACCCTCATTAATTACTCGGCCATTTCTTAACCAATCAATGCCAAAATCTAATGATTTCCAGATTTTAATAGAATGAATGTATTTGCCAAGTTTCAGGTGAATTCATAAAATCCCTTTCAAGTTATCATCCGGACAAGCTTCCCCATCGAAAAAAGACATTTTTGGTCATGTGACCTCTCTAATTGTTTGAAATGTCACTGCAGCATATTCAAAAAAATTCCCCAAGGCTACTGCATAAACCTGCCAAATTTGAAAAGAATCCGCCTAACGGTTACAGAGTTATAAGGAAAACAAAATGCGGAGCCGGCGGAGGCTGAAGGTCTCCCATACACAAAGAAGCGTCCCTTGTGGGACGCTTAATTACATCTGAGAATTTCTTAACATGTTATTTTTGTATGCCCTGGAAATCAAAGCTTTAAGATGATGTTTAACCTTTGTATGAATTCAGTAAAGACCCCACCTGGGAGATTTTTTTCAACATTTTTCACTTATTTTGCCTTGAAAATTGGAAAGGGTAAGTCTGACTGATATTATTGTTATTACATGTAAACAGTTGGTATCAATGATAACCAATTCATGCTTTCATTGTGTTTTGTATGAAGGAGTGCAAAAGAAGATATGATTGTCACATTGAAGGCTTTGTGGTCCATTTTACTACTTTGCACCTCAAACTGGTCCCTTGTCACGTGTGAAGAAACACAAGAGAAATGGGGGACTGGACATGTGTTCAAGAATTTACAACAGGATCCAGGCACTTTGCCTGATTGGGATAACAATGGCTATGTCTTTTTCTGCCTTTGCATGGGTATTTAACCTATTTCAGAGTCATTCATCCTGATACAAATCACCTTATACATGTGGTGTAGTTTAAAATTTTGGTCACGTAATTTATCTATTTGGTTTGATATTGGTTAACTTAAACAATTATATTGTTAATAGCTAGATTGCAAGGTAACCATATCATTTTTGACAATATTTTTCCGTATTAAAATAATTAAATACAAGATTGCTTGCAGCATAATCTGCTAAAGGGACAGCTGGATCATTAGAATCGATTTATGTAGTTTAACATTTGTAAAGTAATAATGATATCTCTGGACAGCAGCACTAGATGTCTTTTACCTTATACTTGGTAAAATAGTCCGAATTAACACACCATGATTCTTGTGATAGTACTCATCAGTTAATAGTCTCTCCTTTATTAAATATTTAAAAGTGGATAATTACTGTACATTTAAATTATACAGTTCTGAGTAGATGCCTCAACTTAGCAATGTTTTCTATATCTCTCTTGGTAGGTTTTAAAATCAGATTAAATCAAGATTTTGACATTTTGATCTTTGTGTCAGTCACATGTGTCGTCATAGTTAAATTGTTGTATTTATGTATGAATTACAAGTGAAAATTCTAATGCTGTGCTTATTTATTTAGGTAGGTTTGGAAACCAGGTTGACCATTTGCTGGGAGGGATGGCATTTGCTAAGTCATTAAATCGCACCTTGGTGATTCCACCCTTTAGAACATATGTAAGTGAAGCACTTGCTTGTTATTATCTCCGGCCTGGAGATTATGAAATGATGCCTGTGTGCGTGCGTGCATTAGTTAGTCACGCAGATTTCTCCAAAACTACTACAGATACAGATTTTGTGTAAATTAATTGTCCCAATGAATTTTCACGCCCTTGAATTTTTTTTTGGTTTTATAGACTTAGGCCTAAAGATAAGTGAGTAATAGCAGTTTTAGCTACTTGGAGTAAAGGACTCATAACTCAAAAACTATTGCAGTTACAGCTTTTCCTTCAATATGTTGTTCAGCTACTTTGTCCTTAGCTATAAGATGGTACATAGTTTGGGGTCCATAAGTGAGTAATAGCTATTTTCTTATTTGTAGCAAAATAATGACAAAAGTAAATGTTGAATATCTTTAAAAGTATTAAAGTTAGGGAATTTTTTTTCAAATATTTTATTTATCTACTTTTTGATAAGCTATCACATAGTCTAGTTTCAGACCTGTTGCACATTGGATAGCTGAGTAATAGCTACTTTGAAATTCTACAGTTGAGTAAATCCATTGTAACTCCAAAACTATTGCAGTTAGTGTATTTTCGTAAAATATGTTGTTCAGCTACTTTGTCCTTAACTATAAGATGACATATAGTTTGGGCTTCTATTGCATGCCATAAGTGAGTAATAGCTATTTTCTTATTTGTAGCAAAATAATGACATAAGTAAATGTCAGATATCTTCAAAAGTATTAAAGTTAGGGAATTCTTTTCAAATATGTTGTTCATCTAGTTTTTGGTAAACATAGTAAAGTTTCAGACCAGTTGCACATTGGATAGCTGAGTAATAGCTACTTAGAAATTGTGACTGTTGAGAAATCCATTGTAACTCTATAACTATTGTAGTTAGAGTATTTTCCTAAAATATGTTCTTCAGCTACTTTGTCCTTAACTATAAGATGGCATATAGTTTGGGGTTCTATTGTATGCCATAAGTGAGTAATAGCTATTTCCGTATTTATAGCAAAATAACAACATAAGTAAATGTCAAATATTTTCAAAAGTATTAAAATTAGGGAATTCTTTTCAAATACCATGAATGACCTATTTAGCGTACAGTGCGCTAAGGAAAGTCTATTTTTATTCAATATTTGGTGGGAAAAAATTCCCCTTTTAGTGCATCCATCATGAAACACTTTCCTGGATGAAGTATAGGTCAATCCGGTAAGAATAACGGTGTTCCGACATTTAGTATCTACTAAAAATACCCACTTCCTGTAAATATGGCGGTAGATATAAACAAACTCGAAATCCATGGCAAAAATGTCAATTTATTAAGTAAAAATACTTACAATATATAAAAAAAATGTGGATATCTCCCACCAAAAGTGTGAAAATTTCAACACTTTATCACAATTTTCTCAGTGACTATTGCAGGGATTTCTCTCATATCTTGCATATATGTACTAGGCCAGAGGTAGATTCATTTGTGTGAGTATGAGACCTTGATCTGTCTTAGTTTTTTTTTAATAAATTTTTTTAATAATTTTAATGCATTAAAATTCATGAAATCATGCACTAAATCACTTATAACTTGAAAAGTGTTGCATTTAGAGCATTTTGTTAAAATATGTTATTCAGCTACTTTTTTCATAGCTACAACATGGTGAGTAACTTGGGTGTCTGTCTCAATAGCTAAGTGAGTAATAGCTACTTTTGGGCTTTTCAGTAACTACCATCTTGAGTAAAATCACTTGTAACTTGAAAACTATTGCATTTAGAGAATTTCGTACAAATATGTTATTCAGCTACTTTTGGGTCAGCTGTAACATAGTCAAATTTCAGACCTGTAGCTCATGGCATAGCTGAGTAATAGCTACTTTTAGGTTATCACTGTTGAGTAAATCACTGATAACTTGAAAACTATTGCATTTGGAGTATTTTGTTTCAATATGAAATTCACCTATTTTGGGGTCAGCTATAACATAGTAAAATTTCAGATCTGTAGCTCATGGCATAGCTGAGTAATAGCTACTTTGAGGTTATCACTGTTGAGTAAATCACTTTTTACTTGAAAACTATTGCATTTACATAAATTTGTGTAAATATGTTATTCAGCTACTTTTGGGTCAGCTATAACATAGTGAAATTACATACCTGTAGCTCATGGCACAACTGAGCAATAGCTATTTTCAGGTACTGTATGTTGAGTAAATCAGTTGTAACTTGAAAAATATTGCATTTGGAGTATTTTGTTAAAATATGTTGTTCATCTGCCACTGTGGCCTAGCAGGTAACACACTTGTCTAGGAACTCAGAGGACGTGGGTTCAAACCCAGGTACAGGCAGATACATAGTGGCTCAGATGACCACTTAAAATGGCGGTCCTCTGTCATTGGGTCCTATCCCCAGTGGCAGGCTAAAGAACCTCAAGGACGTTGATAAATGGTCATCCTTGAGCCTCTATCTTCAAGTTAGGGGAATGTCAGTTACTTGTTAGTTGGGGCTGTACCTGTGCAGTCGGATTGGTTAAGTAGCGCTTTGAGTCCTGTAGTATATGGAGATATTGCGCTGAGTATAAATACACAATACAATACAATACAATACCTGCTTTTGGGTCAGCTATAACATAGTGAAATTACAGACCTATAGCTCATGGCATAGCTGAGCAATAGCTATTTTCAGGTTCTCACTATTGAGTAAATCAGTTGTAACTTGAAAACTATTGCATTTACAGTATTTTGCTTAAATATGTTGTTCACCTACTTTTGGGTCAGCTATAATATAGTAAAAATTCAGACATGTAGCTCATTGCATAGCTGAGTAATAGCTACTTTGCTTATAACTCACTTATTATTGGTCCTAGAGGTTTGGGATGGTAAACAGACATATAGGAAATCATGGGCTGGGAATCTGTTGATGTGGTCCGATTTGACCTTGGACCTCTTCTTCAAGGTCAAACGAGGATAGCCAAACTTAAAAGTGCTTATAACTCGCTTATTATTGGTCTTAGAGGTTTGGGATGGTAAAACAACATATAGGAAATCATGGGCTGGATTCTTTTGGTGAGGTCAGATTTGACCTTGGACCCCTCCTTCAAGGTCAGTTGAGGATAGCCAAACTTAAAATTGCTTATAACTCGCTTGTTATTGGTCCTACAGGTTTGGAATGGTAAACCAACCTACAGGAAATCATGGGCTGGGAATCATTTGGTGTGGTCGGATTTGACCTTGGACCCCTCCTACAAGGTCAAACAAAGATAGCAAAACTTAAAAGTGCCTATAAATCGCTTATTATTGGTTCTAGAGGTTTGGGATGGTAAACCATCTTATAGGAAATCATGGGCTGGGAATCTTTTGGTGTGGTCAGATTTGACCTTTGGACCCCTCCTTCAAGGTCAAATAAGGACAGCCAAACTTAAAAGTGCTTGTAACTCGCTTATTATTGGCCCTAGAGGTTTGGGATGGTAAACCAACCTATAAGAAATCATGGGCTGGGAATGTTTTTGTGTGGTTGGATTTGGCCGTGGACCCCTTCTTCAAGGTCGTACGAGGATACTGCATTTGCAGTATTTCTTTAAATATGTTTTAACCTACTCTTTACACTTAAACAGTTACCTTGTTACTTTCCTTCATAATACCATTTGCAGGGCACAACTTTTTTGTCCTTTTCTTCTGTCAGGTTCAGAATTTCTTTTGAACATGCTGTTCAATTACCATTTACTGTACTTCTGTACAGCACTTTCCCTGATCATTATGCTTTCCTCTTATTATTACCTTCACAAATCAAAAACACTCAGTCAGCTGACACAGTGCCCGTTCACGGGCACTCTCCTCATGTTTTTGATAAGCTATCACATAGTAAAGTTTCAGACCTGTTGCACATTGGATAGCTGAGTAATAGCTACTTTGTAATTGTGACTGTTGAGTAAATCCATTATAACTCCAAAACTATTGCAGTTAGAGTATTTTCGTAAAATATGTTGCTCAGCTAATTTGTCCTTAACTATAAGATGACATATAGTTTGGGGTTCTATTGCATGCCATAAATGAGTAATAGCTATTTTCTTATTTGTTGCAAAATAATAATATCTATCTTTTTATTGATTTCGGAAACGGAGTGAGATAGAGTGATTTCGACGAAATTTTTGACCCGTCAGGTAATTGGAGACTGTACTGGCTACTTTTCCCAAAAATCATTTTCCCGCCACTTTTGGCGGCCATCTTGAATTTCTGCATAAAACACAAAAACGTGTTTATCTCGGAAACGGAGCGAGATAGAGTGATTTTGACAAAACTTTTGACCAACAGAGTACTAGTATCTGCAGAGTCTACTGGAAACTTTTCCCAAAAATTGTTTTCCCTCCACTTTTGGCGACCATCTTGAATTTCTGCGTAAAATGCAAAAACATGTTTATCTCAGAAACGGTGCAAGATAGAGCTATTTCGACAACATTTTTAACCCGCCGGGTGTACACAGAGTCAGCTGCAACTTTTTGTCAAAAAATGTTTTCCCACCAATTTTGTATTTTTGATGGCCAATTTTTATTGCGTTAATACATCCTATCCAATGGACAATATGCTAAACCGGTCGGCGCAGACCGGCCCGCCAAACATCAGAAAAAGACGTCCTGTGTTTCCACCGACTGGCCAGTCCTCACACTGCACTCGCCAGGTGGCGTGTCGTACTTCCTTCCTGTCTAGACAAGCTGACGTCATAGCATCTTTTTCGTTTTGCGCATGCACTGCTTGAACGAATATTTGGAAATAGTTTTAAAATTTTATTTTATGTGAGTTTGAAGAAGTGCTGGATTGTGGAACTTTGCGTATCACTTCCTCACATACTATAGATCATTTCTACAGTTAATTTAGTTCTTGGAACGTTTTGTGAGTTTTTAGAAGTGCGGCTTTTATACCTTACGGATCACTTCCTCACGTGTGTTTGTATTATCATGTCTTCTCCAAGTCAACGTAGGGGGGATGCGGCCACATGATGGCTGGCTTTGACCACCACTCTGTGTGTGCTAGGTGCCGTGACAAGAAGAAGGGCTCTGACCCTTGTATTAAGTCCCCACCAGAATCTTGCGGACATTGCGACCTTTTGACACCAGAACAAAGGACTCAGCTATCAACGCCCTCCTACAAACTAAAGAAGGAACGGAAAGAGGCCAAGTCTTCAACACCCATCAAAGATTCAGACACTCTCAGTCCCACCCTTGTGGACCCGGCACTTGTGTCGGTAGTAGGGGTAGTGGATGGCCAGGGTACCTCCGGTGCCTCTGGTTTGAGTGGGCCGGAAGAGAAGAGGAGGAAATCTGAGAAGAAATCTGATAAGAAGTCTACATCTTCCAAGTCGGTTAAGCCGGACAAGTCGGTTAGGTCACCCAGCCGACCTGCATCCTCATCTTCATCTACCGGACAGGGGAAGTCCACTGCCCCTTCTACCGACTCTAAATTATCAGATTTGGACAAAAAGTGATCGGACCGGTTCAACAGGCTGGAGGCCCTGCTTATGGCCAAGACGTTGGACCGACCTCAGGAACCAGTATTTGGAACTGTCAAGGTCACCCCTTCACATGCTCCACCAGCTGATTTGATCCGACCAGAACCCTTTATTCAACCGGCTACTCGTCCTCAACCAGCCGACACTGCCCTTGCCTCACCGGCCACCGACCCAGTTCCTCACGGGTCTACTACTACTTCAAAAGCCTCCTCATCAGGTCTACCAGAGCTGGCACAACCAAGGCAGAAACGTTCAGTCACGACCTTTGACACATCTAAGAAAGACGCCTCTCCCTCTAGTGATTCGGAATCGGACAGCCTGTCTTCCGACCATCCTCTTGTTGATATCTTTCCGGAGGAAGGAGAATTGTCAGACGATATGGAAGCAAATGCATCTGATCATGATCAGTCCCTCTCGGAGGAGCAATCCTACCGAGAAACTATGAGGGGGATTAGATCCTTCATGAACTGGTCTCATATTTCGGACATTGACTCTGCTGCTACAACTTCTGAGGACAATCCCTTCTCCGGCCCCAAGATGCACACTCCAGGGAAAGTCTCTGTTACTCTTCCGACAGATGAATGGCTCTGCAAGAAACTTTCAAAGCTCAATCTTACCCTTACTCAAGGATATCCCACACGAGCTTCTGAAGCAGGGGGCCTCTTGAGAGACCAATTCGTCCGCCCACCTAAATCACAGTCCAACAGAACATGGGTGCACAGTTAAAGGCAATACGAGTGGAATCCAAGGGCAAGGCATCGACCAAGGCTTCAGCTGCTGTTGACGAGCTTCAGTTTTTACTGGATTTCAACGCCAGTGTGTGTCAATCCATGGCAAAAGCAGTCGAACACCTCACTGAATTTGTGTTCGTCAACATGGCAAATGCAACCCTCCTGAGGCGAGATTCTTATCTGGCATATCTTAAAGCTGGTGTGAAGGCGGATACCCTCAACGCCCTCCGTACCTCACCTCTTCATCTGGATACTCTCTTTCCAGACTCTTGTGTAAAAAAGGCTGAGGAGGACATTACTGACTTTGATAGGAACAAATCTGGTTCTGTATATAAGGGTCGCCGCTACCACCCATATGAAAGGCAGGAACAAAGGTCGGACAGAAAACAAGACAGGCCGGCCTGGAAGACTTTGTCACGCACTCAACGCCGCAAGAACAAAGGGAAACAACAGTACTCCTCACGTCCTGCCAAGGGTCAGCAGCAGTATAAATGACAATCAATGTTTTTTGCAATTGAGACCACTGCTGCTGACCGGGAGCCCACAAGAGACTATGAACACTTTAAATGCAAAGTTGCCTGTTGTAAATTCTGCTCATACTGCGCCCGGGGCATTCGCAAAAGAAAGAAATAAGTCCCGGGGCAGCAGTTTGTTTTCCAGATCTAAGTTCATTAAAATCTGTGAAAGGTGTTTCTTGTGTCATTCCATTGTCTCATGTAAATATTGTAACAAATGCTCCCAATGTTGTCACAAATCTTCCTGTAGGGGCCAGACTCCAAATGTTTTGGGAAAAGTGGTCAGAGCTGGGGGCCGGTCCGAAAGTTGTTCAAATCCTGAGGGAGGGTTACACCCTTCCCTTCCGGACCAGGCCAAACTTGTCAAGAATCCCAACAGTTGTAAGCTGCTATGGCAATCCTCAAAGAAATCTCAAACTGTTAGAGGCATTACATCAGCTTACGGCAAAAAATGCTATAGAACGGGTACACAAACAGACCTCCCTAGGGTTTTTCAACCGACTATTCCTGGTTCCCAAACCCAACAACAAATGGAGGCCAATCCTAGATTTGAGCAATCTAAATCCCTTTCTCAAAACCGAGAAATTCAAGATGGAGACTCCGGAAACCATCAGAACCTCTCTCCAACAAGGAGAGTGGGTAACCTCCATAGACTTCAAGGATGCATATTTCCACATTCCCATACAGGATCAGTCAAGGAAATTTTTGAGATTTCACGCCCAGGGACAGACCTTTCAGTTCAAAGCTCTCCCTTTCGGACTATCCACAGCTCCCATGGAGTTCACTGTCATAGCAAAGGAGGTGAAACTTATGGCCACTCAGAAGGGTATAAGACTCCACCAATACCTAGACGACTGGTTGGTGAGAGCCACATCCCACCGGGCCTGTCTCCAACATACACAGGTCCTAGTACAACTGTGCAGACATTTAGATTGGCTGGTGAACATAGAAAAGTCGGAATTGGAACCCAAGCAAGTTTTCAACTTCGTAGGTTACCAATTCGACCTCCAGTCCGGTCGGGTCCGACCGACACCGGACAGGTGGCAAAGCCTACAGGAAAAGATACTAGAACTCATCTCCCGACCGGCTTGTTCAGTACGGGAACTGATGTCCTTAATAGGCCTGCTAACCGCGATAGAGAAACAAGTTCACCTAGGCAGACTACACATGAGGCCCATTCAGTGGCATCTCAAAAGAAATTGGAGAATACCGGAATCCCTACACAAACGGATTCCTCTGCCCAGATCTCTGCATCCTCACTTACAATGGTGGCTGCAAGAAGACAACGTTCTCACAGGCCAACCACTACACCCTCTACAGCATGCTCTGCAAATCTTTACAGACGCATCAAAAGAAGGGTGGGGCGCTCACTTAAACGAGTATATTGCCAGAGGAACCTGGTCCCTACCGGAAAGCAAATTGCACATAAATTACTTGGAGCTAAAAGTAGTCTTTCTGGCTCTAAAAGAGTTCCAAAAATTATGCATAGGCAAAATGGTGCTGGTTGCAACCGACAATACCACCGTAGTAGCCTATATCAACAAAGAAGGAGGCATGAGGTCGGGCCCACTTTGTGCCCTACTCTGGAGAATCTTGACCTGGTGCACCGGGAAGCAAGTGACTCTGAGGGCACGACACATTCCCGGCCACCTAAATGTAGTGGCAGACAAACTGTCCAGATTAGGTCAGACCATCCAAACCGAATGGTCCCTCCTGTCAGAAATCTTCCAAGCCCTATGCGACAGGTGGCATCAGCCTCAAATAGATCTATTTGCTACGAGGTTCAACAACAAGCTGCCCCTGTTCGTATCACCGGTCCCGGACCCCAGGGCCACTGCAGTGGATGCACTCAGTTTGTCATGGGAAGATCTGGATGCATACGCCTTCCCACCGACAGCCATATTGGGCAAAGTGGTGGAGAAGTTGCAAGACTCCCCGTACCAGAGGTTGATCATTATTGCCCCGGGGTGGCCCAACATGACATGATTTTGGGACCTAGTGGAAATGTCCAGCCAGATCCCATTGCTTCTGCCTCAGTTGCCAAACCTACTGACTCAGCCCTTCAATCAGACTCCTCACAGGAGTCTAACAAACCTAAATCTCCACGCATGGCTCCTAGAGCCACAGCTATCAAGGAGCAGGGTTTCTCTGAGGCAGTGGCAACAAGAATTGAAGCTCCTCAAAGAGGATCAACCAGATCCGTCTATGAGGCAAAGTGGGCCATTTTTACAAAGTGGTGCATCACAAATCAGGTGGACTTCAGGACACCTCCTGTAAAGTCAGTGGCTGATTTCCTCATGTACCTTTTTGAGGAAAGGAAATTACAGCCCAGCACCATTGTCAGCACCAGCAGGTCTGCCATTGCTGATAAATTGGGAAGCTCAACTCTCAACATCAGCAAAGATGAAAATCTCACCCGTCTCTTGGATAGCTTCCACAGAGACAGACCCAAGGGCAGAAGAGGTATTCCCTCCTGGAACCTATCTCTGGTTTTACACCAGTTAACAAAGGCTCCCTTTGAGCCAATTAAGGAGGCCTCCTTGAAGCACTTGACCTTCAAGACAGTTTTCCTCTTAGCCTTGGGATCAGGCAAACGCAGAAGTGAGATTCATGCTTGGCAGCATAAGAACATCAGACACCAGTCTGATTGGACTAAGATATCCCTGTACCCGTCTCCCAGCTTCCTCTCCAAAAATCAGCTGGCTAAAGAGGGTCCAGACAGTGTGGCCCCAGTGGTTATCCCAGCCCTGGCCCCAACTCTGGATAGGTCCCTCAAGTCTGACAGATCCCTCTGTTCGGTTAGAGCCTTGCGTTACTATTTGGACAGGACTTCAGACTTCAGGCAGAATAAGGAGTTGGTTTTTGTCTCCTTCAAAAAAGGCTTCGACAAGGACATCTCACCTGCCACTATCTCCTCTTGGATTAAACAAACTGTGATCCTATGTTATGAGCTCTCAGACCAGGAGGCCCACAAGTTACATCAGGTTAAAGCCCATGATGTCAGGGCCTTCGCTGCTTCAAAGGCCTTCCAGTCGGGAGTCTCTTTGGAACAAATATTATCAGCATGCCACTGGAAGTCACATAACACCTTCACCCAATTCTATTTGAAGGATGTGGCATGGGCTGATTCTGAGCTTTACCACCTGGGTCCTGTAGTGGCTGCTCAGCAGATCCACAAATAACCCAGGCCAGAGGGGAGATGGGTACATATGTATATAGTGTATATATAGTTAAGAAGCATCAAAAAAAAAAAAAAAATCAGACGTGCTTCCTTCGGGAGGTTTATTTCTTGGGACTGAACTCATCCCTCTCTTCCCCTACCTCAGAGCAGGTCTGTCAAAAAGGGGGGGCGAGGCGAGTCGGTTTGGACCGGTTAACCGGTTTCTGTTGACTGACCATAGCCTTAAGGGTCTTGATAATCTTAGATCGACCCAGGCTTAAGGTTGTTAGTTATTTTCTGAGTTCGTATAAGTCCCTAGTACCTTACCCGCCGACCAAGCGGTAGTTATTCAGCATATTGTCCATTGGATAGGATGTATTAACGCAATAAAATTGCAAATTTAATAAGTAAATTAAATTTTTATAAGTTAATACCCTATCCAATGGACACGCAAGACCCTCCCACCGACCCCGCTATCAGTTTACTAGGGGTCTAATAGGTTTAGACAACGAAAAAGATGCTATGACGTCAGCTTGTCTAGACAGGAAGGAAGTACGACACGCCACCTGGCGAGTGCAGTGTGAGGACCGGCCAGCCGGTGGAAACACAGGACGTCTTTTTCTGACGTTTGGCGGGCCGGTCTGTGCCGACCGGTTTAGCATATTGTCCATTGGATAGGGTATTAACTTATAAAAATTTAATTTACTTATTAAATTTGCAATTCTGTATATAAATGCAAAAACTTATTATCTTGGAAACAGTGCGAGAGTAATTTTTGTGATAATAAGTCATTCATCTACTTTTGCATAATCTGTCACATACTTAAGTTGCAGATCTATAGCTCTTTACATAGCTGAGTCATATCTACTAAAATGAGTAAATGTCTTTTATCTGTAAAAGTATTGCAAATACACAATTTCCTCTAAATAAGTCATTTACCTACTTTTGGGTGATCTACCACATAGTGAAGTTGCAGAACTGTAGCTCTTGGGATAGCTGAGTAATAGCTACTAAAATATGTAAATGTCTTTTATCTCTGAAAGTATTACAGATAGGCAATTTCTTCTGAATAAGTCATTCACCTACTTTTGGGTGATCTATCACATAATGAAGTTGCAGATCTATAGCTCTTTGTATACCACAGTCATAGCTACTAAAATGAGTAAATGTATTTTATCTCTAAAAGTATTGCAGGTAGGCAATTTCTTGTAAATAAGTCATTCACCTACTTTTGGCTGATCTATCACATAGTAGAGTTGCATGTAGCTCTTTGCATAGCTGAGTCATACCTGCTAAAATGAGTAAATGTCTAATCTCTAAAAGTGTTGCACATAGGCAATTTCTTCTAAATAAGTCATTCACCTACTTTTGGGTGATCTACCACATATTAAAGTTGCACAACTGTAGGTCTTTGCATAACTGAGTAATAGCTACTGAAATGAGTCAATACCTTTTATCTCTAAAAGTATTTCAGATAGGCAGTTTCTTCTAAATAAGTCTTTTATCTCTAAAAGTGTTAAAGATAGGCAATTTCTTCTGAATACCTCATTCACCTTTTGGGTGATCTACCACATAGTGAAGTTGCACATCCATAGCTTTTTGCATAGCTGAGTCATACCTGCTAAAATGAGTAAATGTCTTTTATCTGTAAAAGTATTGCAGATAGGCAATTTCTTCTGAATAAGTTATTCACCTACTTTGGGGTGATCTGCCACATAGTGACATTGCAGAACTGCAGCTCTTTGGATGGCAGAGTAATAACCACTAAAATGAATAAATGTTTTTTTTTATCTCTAAAAGTGTTACAGATAGGCAATTTCTTCTATAGAAGTCCTTCACCTACTTTTGGATGATCTACTACATAGTAAAGTTGCGGCACTGTAGCTCTTTGTATTTCACAGTAATAGCCACTAAAATGACTAAATGCCTTTTATCTTTAAAAGTATTGCAGTCAAACATTAAAGTGCCTCTTGCTTATTGTCACTTCTACATGTTCCTCCATCTCACAAGAAAATCTATATTCCACTATCTTTAGTACATCTAATTTATACGGCGGGAGATAATTGCATGCATCAGAATGCTTGTTCTTAATAATGATTGCTCTGTAATAGACTGCTCAATCAAAAGTTACATTGTTGAGGGTCAACATCTGTATGATTTTCTTACAAATATCCTTTATATTGATCTTATGTATACTAGTATTTTGATTTCATGAACTGCCAATGTAGAGGGCCTGTCCCAATATGACTTTTGCTGTTGAACTGATATAAGACCCTAACTTTGACCTTTAATAAACCAGTATGAGAATTATATAAATCTGATGAGATTGGATTAGGTGAGACTTTAAGGTACTATGCATATTCACTAAGGTGGTAATGAAAAACTAATGAAACTTGGATAATCAGTTTGGCAAGATTAAACTACAAAGTTTGGGATACATTTGGGAACATAAATTTGAGGTGTAATCAGCAATGTATGTAACTTCATCTACACTAAGGAAATTTGACCATGTATACTCAAGTCTTACACCACAAGTGATGGGAAATGCAGTTCACATTGATATGTTAATATTTATATGAAGAAATACTTTTTTCAGAATGAATGTGCCCAATGTATCAAGTGTAAACCTAGACAAAGAAGTTTTCTGCCTGTCCCTGATGTGGTTGACAGAAATACTTGTTCCAAATACATCTAATATGAACAGAAGATTTGAAGTTAGCTTATAATCAAATTCACATTTAATTTTTCAACCAATTAGTCACACACTAATGTCTTGGTGTGAACCAATCTACATTCTAGAGGTATAACCTGTGTAAACTAATTAATCAACCAAGTTACCCATGCTTTAATTCAGATACCAAATGTCTGAATATTTCCCAAAAACTATAGCCGAATATTCACAATTCCAAAATATCATAACCAAATATTTAAGCAATGATTTTAATAATTGGTTTTAGCTTTCATAATTTCAATAAATTTGTTGACTCTCAACCCAGTGGTTATAGGTTCAAATCCAGCAGATTACTATATGTTAAGTCTAAGTGCATTGGCAGCCTGTGCTGATGTGACACAGAAAGTGACCTAAAACCTTTGAACTTTTAAACCGAATGTATCCATATTCCAGAGAAATGTTCGTTTCACTGAGTGGTTTAAATTAGAGCCTGTCCAGAGGTTTCACAAAGCTGTGTTAGCTGAAGACTTCATGGAACACTATGCAGAAAGTCATTGGCCTGCTGGGGAACGACTTGGCTTTTGCTGGAAACCGTCAAAAGATATAGACCCAGACTGCAAAATGAAAGATGGTAAAGACTAGATGAAGAATTACAAAATTCATGAAAATCTGAAAAAAGTAGAAATGTGTTTGAAGTATATCCCAGAAGTCAAGGAAATAATAATAAAAAAAAAGTTTTCTCTGGCATAATACACACTTCTTACTCTAAAGATATTATTTTCTCTTAAAATAAATCATGCTAAATTATAAGAAAATGGTGAAAGGTTAAAGCTATTTTTCAAGACTTTACCTTGATTAAACAAGGATAATTCTAAGTCACTCCAATGTAACTTTTTTAAAAGTGATTTATTCTAAATTCTCTCACAAGCTATCCTTTACAATTTCACTGACAATTAGTTGGTGACATTAGATGGTATATTATCTTCAGTTTGGTAATTTTATTTATTCTAGCAACTTTCCTAACATAATTTAAGCATATTAAGAAGAGTATCTCCTTGCATTTTAAGCGGAGTAATGACTGCTTATTAGATGTTTTATGCAAAAAAAAAAAGAACTCAATGAGTCCATGTAAACTCTTGTGGAACACATAATTTGTTTTGACAGGGAATCCATTTGGCCCATTTTGGGATGGCTTAGGAGTAGATTTTGATGGCAGCCATGTATATAGAATAGCTTATCATGAAATACAAAAATGGCAAGAAGAGTAAGTATAAAATGTTATTAGTATATATTTAGACTAATATATAGGAAGTTCAAACTACTATATTAGAAAATTGATTAATCAGTTCATCTGACATTTTTGACTGTTCATGTTACCTTTCCCTTCAGCAGGTATAAAAATACAAAATTACAGTCTTGACATATTTTTTACATTAAGTCCAAATTTTTACAGACCACTTTGATAGATTTGTTATTGCCTGTATCGAGACCACTTCACTGAAAAACCATGACAACACTTCACAGCTGGCATCTCAGAAACAATCCCGAAATTTGAAGAAATTCTAAAACATTTATCCCATATTTTGGTTGATGTTAAACTTTCTAGAGTGACTTCTTTGAACAGAACCACCATTTATTGTTTTGTGAAGGACACTTCTACAAGTGTACTTGTTCGATATAGGAATAACCCCCAACCAAACCACGGTATACGCAGAATTTTTCCATGGTTTGAGGTTATAAGACCCTAACTTTGACCTTTAATAAACCAGTATGAGAATTATATAAATCTGATGAGATTGGATTAGGTGAGACTTTAAGGTACTATGCATATTCACTAAGGTGGTAATGAAAAACTAATGAAACTTGGATAATCAGTTTGGCAAGATTAAACTACAAAGTTTGGGATACATTTGGGAACATAAATTTGAGGTGTAATCAGCAATGTATGTAACTTCATCTACACTAAGGAAATTTGACCATGTATACTCAAGTCTTACACCACAAGTGATGGGAAATGCAGTTCACATTGATATGTTAATATTTATATGAAGAAATACTTTTTTCAGAATGAATGTGCCCAATGTATCAAGTGTAAACCTAGACAAAGAAGTTTTCTGCCTGTCCCTGATGTGGTTGACAGAAATACTTGTTCCAAATACATCTAATATGAACAGAAGATTTGAAGTTAGCTTATAATCAAATTCACATTTAATTTTTCAACCAATTAGTCACACACTAATGTCTTGGTGTGAACCAATCTACATTCTAGAGGTATAACCTGTGTAAACTAATTAATCAACCAAGTTACCCATGCTTTAATTCAGATACCAAATGTCTGAATATTTCCCAAAAACTATAGCCGAATATTCACAATTCCAAAATATCATAACCAAATATTTAAGCAATGATTTTAATAATTGGTTTTAGCTTTCATAATTTCAATAAATTTGTTGACTCTCAACCCAGTGGTTATAGGTTCAAATCCAGCAGATTACTATATGTTAAGTCTAAGTGCATTGGCAGCCTGTGCTGATGTGACACAGAAAGTGACCTAAAACCTTTGAACTTTTAAACCGAATGTATCCATATTCCAGAGAAATGTTCGTTTCACTGAGTGGTTTAAATTAGAGCCTGTCCAGAGGTTTCACAAAGCTGTGTTAGCTGAAGACTTCATGGAACACTATGCAGAAAGTCATTGGCCTGCTGGGGAACGACTTGGCTTTTGCTGGAAACCGTCAAAAGATATAGACCCAGACTGCAAAATGAAAGATGGTAAAGACTAGATGAAGAATTACAAAATTCATGAAAATCTGAAAAAAGTAGAAATGTGTTTGAAGTATATCCCAGAAGTCAAGGAAATAATAATAAAAAAAAAGTTTTCTCTGGCATAATACACACTTCTTACTCTAAAGATATTATTTTCTCTTAAAATAAATCATGCTAAATTATAAGAAAATGGTGAAAGGTTAAAGCTATTTTTCAAGACTTTACCTTGATTAAACAAGGATAATTCTAAGTCACTCCAATGTAACTTTTTTAAAAGTGATTTATTCTAAATTCTCTCACAAGCTATCCTTTACAATTTCACTGACAATTAGTTGGTGACATTAGATGGTATATTATCTTCAGTTTGGTAATTTTATTTATTCTAGCAACTTTCCTAACATAATTTAAGCATATTAAGAAGAGTATCTCCTTGCATTTTAAGCGGAGTAATGACTGCTTATTAGATGTTTTATGCAAAAAAAAAAAGAACTCAATGAGTCCATGTAAACTCTTGTGGAACACATAATTTGTTTTGACAGGGAATCCATTTGGCCCATTTTGGGATGGCTTAGGAGTAGATTTTGATGGCAGCCATGTATATAGAATAGCTTATCATGAAATACAAAAATGGCAAGAAGAGTAAGTATAAAATGTTATTAGTATATATTTAGACTAATATATAGGAAGTTCAAACTACTATATTAGAAAATTGATTAATCAGTTCATCTGACATTTTTGACTGTTCATGTTACCTTTCCCTTCAGCAGGTATAAAAATACAAAATTACAGTCTTGACATATTTTTTACATTAAGTCCAAATTTTTACAGACCACTTTGATAGATTTGTTATTGCCTGTATCGAGACCACTTCACTGAAAAACCATGACAACACTTCACAGCTGGCATCTCAGAAACAATCCCGAAATTTGAAGAAATTCTAAAACATTTATCCCATATTTTGGTTGATGTTAAACTTTCTAGAGTGACTTCTTTGAACAGAACCACCATTTATTGTTTTGTGAAGGACACTTCTACAAGTGTACTTGTTCGATATAGGAATAACCCCCAACCAAACCACGGTATACGCAGAATTTTTCCATGGTTTGAGGTTATAAACCCCGAAGGCGAAGCGTATACCATGGTTTTGGAGGGGGTTATTCCTATTCTAACATTACAAATTATTTTAAGATAAATAATTATTGCTAATTTTACTGTAAAACTTTTATTATTATGACAGCCATAATGAGCGATAATAGGGAGTGACAGGGTTATGTTGTATTTTACCAGTGAAGTATTTCGTCGTTTAGCCAATTAGAATCGAGGACACATCCGTGTCATGTTAGAATAGGGGATATGCTAGAACACAGCTTTGTTGATATCCTGGCATTGGAATGGTTTTGCATTGCTGGGATACTGAAACAGAAAATATCCTACTGTCACATCCCAACAGACAACCATACTTACCTTGTGTTCTCTGATTCACAAGACCATAGCTTCATTCTGGTTTTCTCTCCATTAATTGACCCGCATGTTTCTCCTGCAATGGACTGCTTTTTTATTAAACAATATTTTATTAATGCAATTAGGCCAAAATCAAAAAAGATTATTATAAAGCCTTCTCACAGGAAGAGATATATACAAAAGAAAATTAGAAAAAAGATGAAGATGATGATGATGATGAATATGATGATGGTGTGACTATGTGGCTACTGCGACACTATGAGAACCTTCCTGATTCCTTTAAAAATACTTGAACAGCTTCAAAAATCGTTCTGTTTTATTCAAAAGATAAATTGAGATCAGCAAATAGAAGCAGGTCGGTTGTTATCAGACCAAAGTGATGTAATTTATTATGTCCACCCTCCTGGGGGGTGGATATATTATTTTTGCTTTTTCCGCCGTCCGATGTCCGGCGTCCGATGTCCGGCGTCACACATGGTTTCCGCTCATTTAAAGGAAAAGTATTAGAGCTATTGTCACCAAATTTGGTATGCAGGCTTATTGGGTCAGTAGCTTGCTTGGGATTGCTTTTGGCTGTTGTACCTCTTTTGCTTACTGAGTAATACTTAAGTACAGCTATTTTCAGTACCCATTGGTTTCCGTGCATTTAAGCCAAAATAATTAAAGATATTTTACTACAATTTTGAATACAAGATTGTTATGTCCATAGCTCACTTGGTATTGCATTTGGGACTGATAGCTTTGTCAGTACATGAGTAATAGCCATTTAGGTACTTCATTGTGTATTTTCAGTACTACTTTTGAGTAATTTGCTAATATCTCAGAAACCGTAAGAGATAGAGCGATTACGACAGAATTTTTGGCGGCCATCTTAATTTTTTGCGAAAAATGAAAGAATCTTAATATCTCGGAAACCGTAAGAGATAGAGCGATTTCGACACAATTTTTGACTCACAGGGTAGTACAAGAGTAATCTGTACAAAATTGAAAATTTTGAATTTTCGCCACTTTTGGCGGCCATCTTGAATTTTTGCGAAAAACGAAAAAATCTTAATATCTCAGAAACCGTGCGAGATAGAGCGATTTTGTCGAAATTTTCGACCCACAGGGTATCTAAGGAATGGCGGCCATTTTGAATTTTCGAATTTTTGCCAAAAATGGCAAAACACAAATTTGCTTCTATCTCCTTAACCATGCGAGATAGAGCGATTTCGTCGAAATTTTCGAGCCACAGGGTATCTAAGGAATGTAATCTTTACAATTTTCAAAAAATTTTCCCCTCCCCAAAAATGGCAAAACACAAATTTCCTTCTATCTCCTTAACCGTGCGAGATAGAGCGATTTCGTCAAAATTTTCGACCCACAGGTATTTGAGCATTGTATTCTTGGCAATTTAAAAAAAAATTTCCCCTCCCCTAAAATGGCGGCCATTTTGAATTTTCAAATTCGTGCCAAAAATGGCAAAACACAAATTTGCTTCTATCTCCTTAACCATGCGAGATAGAGCGATTTCGTCGAAATTTTCGACCCACAGGGTATCTAAGAAATGTACTCTTTGCAATGTTCCAAAAATTTTCCCCTCCCCACATATGGCGGCCATTTTGAATTTTCGAATTTTTGCCCCAAATGGAAAAACACAAATGGCCTTAACCGTGCAAAATAGAGTTATTTCATTGAAATTTTCGACCCACAGGGTATCTAAGGAATGGCGGCCATTTTGAATTTTCGAATTTTTGCCAAAAATGGCAAAACACAAATTTGCTTCTATCTCCTTAACCATGCGAGATAGAGCGATTTCGTCGAAATTTTCGAGCCACAGGGTATCTAAGGAATGTAATCTTTACAATTTTCAAAAAATTTTCCCCTCCCCAAAAATGGCAAAACACAAATTTCCTTCTATCTCCTTAACCGTGCGAGATAGAGCGATTTCGTCAAAATTTTCGACCCACAGGTATTTGAGCATTGTATTCTTGGCAATTTAAAAAAAAATTTCCCCTCCCCTAAAATGGCGGCCATTTTGAATTTTCAAATTCGTGCCAAAAATGGCAAAACACAAATTTGCTTCTATCTCCTTAACCATGCGAGATAGAGCGATTTCGTCGAAATTTTCGACCCACAGGGTATCTAAGAAATGTACTCTTTGCAATGTTCCAAAAATTTTCCCCTCCCCACATATGGCGGCCATTTTGAATTTTCGAATTTTTGCCCAAAATGGAAAAACACAAATGGCCTTAACCGTGCAAAATAGAGTTATTTCATTGAAATTTTCGACCCATAGGGTATCTAAGAAATGTACTCTTGGCAACTTTAAAAAAATTTTCCTTTTCCCAAAAATGGCGGCCATTTTGAATTTTCAAATTTTTGCCAAAAATAGAAAAACAGGAATTTGCTTCTATCTTCTTAACCGTGCAAGATAGAGTGATTTTGTCAAAATTTTCAACCCAACCAATGCAAAAAGGCATGAAGCTGAAATAATTTACATCTACACTAATAAATATTTAAGCATCATTGATATATTTTACAAATGAAACAGGGTCTTGTAAGACTACTGTACAATTTGGGCAAGGTTCATGGGGTGGACATTACACATGATAATGTGTGTTCTTCTATGCTATCCTGTTTCTATTCGCATCTACTATCAACAGGGCATCCTATTTCTAGTTGAACATTGATTGCCTATGCTGATCATAAAACATACATTCCAAAAGGAAATGTGAATTGTCTTCAATTGAACTACCACAATCACAAGTTGAGTTTTCTATAACATGTAAATGTTTTACAAGATGATCTTTAAGAAAACTACAGGTCATTCGCATTTTTGAGTGTGTAACATTCCAATATCTATCGCCTAAAGAAAATATTTTTTGCCTTAATTTAAACTGTTTAACGTTTCCTGAAAATTTTCTTTTACGCAATAATGATTTGAAGGAAACTAATGTATTGCCTGCTTAAAAGAAATATCTAGTTCATTCCATAGTTTTATACCAACTGGAAAAAAGGAATTTTGATGACACTTTACTCTAAATGCTGGTGCTTGTATGTCACCTCTATTACGTAGTTGATAACTGGCTCTATTTCCAACCGAGGGGGGGATTAAAGATGTCAAATATTCTGGGGCATGGTTGTTAATAATTTGGAGTGCTTATTGTATTTCTTTTTGTTCTTGTTTTATTTTATATGGAAAATATTGGGAATATGCCTTGACATTTTCGTTGCCAAGTATGTGTAGATTATAGAACCACATATGGCTCAAATTTGAAAAACACAAATGAAAATGCTGACATTCTTCCCATGATAAATTAAGGGAAGCAATTGGAGTTTTAGGTGATGGGCTTGAAGGTGAAAGTTATTTATCAGTCTCAATTTAAATCATTAGTCATAAGTAGACTAATATATTATTTGGAGTACAAAATTCAGAAAAGAAGACTTCTTTTACTTAAAGATTGGCATTTTTCCTTCATTTGTTGGAAATTCTGTACAGATTTTTGATATTTGTGACCATAATAGGACTCAGAACTCCACAGATGCAAATTGGCATAAATTGTGATTATTTTGTCTTGCTAATAGAAGGTGCCACATTATGTGATGAATCTCAAATGTCAAAGGTCAAACACTGTTGAATAAATCAAATATAAAAGCAACCACTGATGTTATAACTTACATGTGAGAATTTAAGCTCAAAATAAATATTGGACTTTGTAGGGAATTTTCATTAGATTTAATAGTTATCTTGCCATCTGGAATTCCAAGTCAAGGTTTTCACCATATTAAAGGTATCCCCCAGACAAGTACCCAGTGCTGGCAATGCGAGGGGCTCCAGCACGCTTTCCTGTTCATTCAGATCACAGGGAGATCCAGAAGTACCTGGTTTTCTCAGACTTCATACAACACCAGGCTCAAGAGTATGTGGACTTACACTTCCCCGGCAAAACTTATGTGGGGATCCACTTGAGAAATGGTGCAGATTGGGTGAGATTCTGTTGTATTCATGACATCACATGCAGCATTTAACATAAGATTTGACATTTATATTATGCTTAAATACAAAGCTCTTTATAATTATTCCATTTTATTAATGTGCAATGGGTGTGTTATATCTATGCCAAAAGATATAAAAAGTATCATCATTGTTGATATATATAAACTATTGAAAGTGAATATGTGCCATTTCATTTCTACATGCATACAGATTTCTGATTTAATAAATCACTGTTGTTATTCACAATATGTTAGGAGGTGTTTGAAGTGAGGTTTGTAACCAGATTTTCAAGGTATAAGTTGTTCAAACCATGTAACACTCCATCAGACCAAACCCGCAAAAACATTCGAAGAAATTGCTTATATTTTGTTGCTGTTTTCAACCAAAGGCCACTCATTAAGAGTAAAGTACAGCTGTAAGTGTGCAAGTATAAGTATTATAACTTCCAGCAGCCTTGAATTCATTACATTTTATGGCCCCTTTTTAAAGTTTCAGTTTATTGCCTGCTTATAGTTAATATGTATTAATATGGTTTGCATTCCTGCATAAAGATTTGTACCAAAACTCTAGGAGAAGAATTTAAGAATGACTTGTATTTTTATTTTCAGTATAATGCTTGCTCTGGATTAGACAAGGTCCCAAAATACATGGCCTCACCACAGTGCCTGGAAAATACAGGGAAATATGTGACAAAGGACCTCTGCTTTCCAACTGACCATGAAGTCCTCAGGTAGTGTTTAGCATCATAATGCCCTTGTATGTTACAATCCTACCTGTTTACATGATGAATCAATTGCACTTGCATTGTGACATATCTTCCTGAAAGTAGTAAACCAATGTCAAAGAAGTGGTTAAATATGTCAAATATACTAGCAATTGTATTAAGGCAGAGATAGGTTACCCAGTTACCTGATGACAGTCCGAATGCCTTGAAAAACTGAATTCAAAGTAGCGAAGCGGATAACCCAAAAACTATTAAAATATAGTTTAAATCAGAAATCAACTTGCATAAACCTGAGTATTTTTTCGGAGTCGTCTACTTGGTAACAGTTTTTCCCACATAATTTTCCGTATTTTCACAGATATTTGATACTTTATCTTTGTAACATTTGTTTACATCATCTGCCATGTTTGCTTGACTGTTAACTTCTAGTTAGTTACAACTAAAATGTGATTACCCTTAATGGGATTGGTTCTTTCCAAATGGATACTCTGCCTCTACTTTTCTGATGAAGTTACAGCCTTTGATTGTACACACCAGAAGAATCTGGTGGATGCATTGGATTACACTTCATTACACCGTTACCACAATTTTTATTAAGTTTTTCTTGTTACCATTTTCTTCCAAATAGTTTTACACTTAAGCTGAGAATCCTTTAATACGCAATGGCGTATGCGTAAGCGTATGCGTATATCCCATGCGTCATACGTGTACGTTTTTTGTGGCTCCATTTACACGTAAATTTACATCCATTTTTTCCACTGCATATATAAATAAGGAAGTAAAATAAAGAGCTCATGCAGTTGAAAGTCTTCTGGTTATATAAAAATACCTGAATGTCTCAGCAAAAAATAATGTTATGAAGCGAAATTATAAATAACATTTAGAGTGATCACAGACATTTGTCTTTACAAAAAAAATTCAGCAGTAGAGAGAACAGCATGTACATTAATCAAATGTATGGAGGGATGATTATAAAAGCGAGAACCTCACACATGGACAAGTCAACTTTCACCTAACCTTACAAAGACTTCTCTGAGTGTACAAAAATATTTTAAAATCCAGAACATAACCAGTTATCATATGGCATATACTTTCATTGAATCTAATGGTGTTGCATTTTAGAAATAAGTATATTCTTTGTTGCTGGTCAACAAAATATAACTTCTACAAATGATCCATCTGACTAGTATCAGAAAAAAAAGTTATTTCCAAATTTTCTTTAACGTCTTCTAATAGGCTAATTTTTTTAGGAAAGGAATATATGTTTGCGTACACTTATACTACTTGAAGTTGTCAGTCTGACTGGTAGCTTTCTCTGAAAAATAACTGTGTACATGTTTAGCCCATCGGGGAAAAAAATCAAATTTGTTTTAAAATGCTTTGTTTTATACACCTTTTTACCATTTGTATATTAGCAAAGTAGTAAAATTTAAATGACAAATGCATGCGTATATGATCCGTATGCGTAAAAAATCGCTCAGAAAGGGATTGCATCCGTATTTTTGTTTACGCATACGCATCTGGATGTAAGTACACGGATATATGGAGTCATATAAACTTAAAACAGTGGGAGGGATTTTTTTTACGTATACGCATGTGTACACGGATACGCATACGTATCTGCCATTGCGTATAAAAGGACTCTCGGCTTTAGGCTCCTGAAATTTACAGGATATGTTCTTACAAAAGCTTGTATGGGAATACTAATGGCCTCAGTTTGGAAAACAGGATAATTTCCATGGCTGTTGCTATGAAAATAATCAACTTTTCTGTGCTAACAAATTGGCTGGTTCTTAGCTGCAGAAGCTGTATATTTTGGTTCAACTTAGGAGTGCCTATATCTCACTTAATATTACTCCTGGAAGTTTGAAAGTTGAAATCAATTGATAGGAAAGTGTGGGCTGTGAATCTTTTAATTTAGTGAGGTTTGACCTTTGGCCTTTCCTTAAAGGTCAAACAAGTGTAATGAACCTCAAAGGTGCTTCTAAGTCACTTTTTATTGGTCCTGGGTGTTTGGGGTACAAAAACAAACTATATAAAAACATGGGTTGCAAAGTATTTAAATTTGCTCAGGTTTGATCTTGGGCCCACTCCTTCATTGTCAAACTAGGGAAGCCAAATTTTAATATGATCATAACATGCTTATTATTCATTGTAGAGGTTTGGGATGTGAACAAACCTACAGCAAATCATGGTGTGTGAATCTTTCTATTTAGTCACATTTTAACTTGAAAATCTGTTGAAATAAATAAAGACGTTCTGATATTATTTTACAGATTAACCAAGTTAAAGGTATTAGAAACTCAAGCCAGTGTAGTGTTTGTGGCAACAGACAAGAGACCAATGATTGCACAGTTGGAGGAACACTTATCTCAACAAAATGTATGTATTACATTCAGAGGAATCCAGTAGACTTTGTCATAGAACAAAATGTATGTATTACATTCAGAGGAATCCAGTAGACTCTGTCATAGAACAAAATGTATGTATTACATTCAGAGGAATCCAGTAGACTCTGTCATAGAACAAAATGTATGTATTACATTCAGAGGAATCCAGTAGACTCTGTCATAGAACCACCATAAGGTCAATTATTGCACAGCACAAGGTGAACCAATTTTTAGGGGGCAGCCTCAGAAATTAGTGAAAGTTTGCTGTAAGCAAACAAAAGTGGTGCTGCACTGTGGTCTCCCCTTCAATATCTTTGCAACATCATTGACCCAAAAATATAACCTTATGTTGGAGTTAATTAGAATGTCCACATCATTCAGTGTACATTAACAAGGGCAAGAGGAAGAAGAGAGCGACAGTTGTAGATTTCACATTTCACACTTTTAAGAGTTTAAAGGCGTGATAACAATTGTAGAAAACTTTATGTGTTGAGAGTTTATCACCACATGCAATATAGTTGTTTTTTAACACCCCACACACTTGTTTTTGTTTGACAATAATGCAGGAAGATTGACATTTTGATCTATTTAAACTTAACTAATTGCAAAATATTATCTCTCATATAAAATTGAAGAGCTAGGACCAGTAGTAATCATTTTGAATACAAAATAATATGTTAACTTTTGGATATTTATGTTTGACATACTATCCTTTCATATATTAAAATGAATCTAAGGACTGGCCCATTTATACATAACCACATCAAACTTCTCGTTATCACAAAAACATGTTATAAAGTACGTTTTGAACTGATAAATAACTTCTCAAGATAGAAAACTAAGGCATGCTTATATGGTCCAGCGCCTTTCCTACACAGATGTCAGCTTTCTTTTCAAATACTAGTGTGAATTTATGTGACAGCGTTTGTGAAATATGGTCTTTCTTTTGTTGACTTAAAAAAGGTTACATGTCTAATGGGAAAAAGTAGTGTTATGAATTATGATGCTTGTGAAGATGTAAGCTTCAATAATTGAGGCAATTTAAGGAGAGAGAAAAGAACGGAATAAAACAGCACTTGTGCAAATGTTTTGCCAAGCCAATTTAGTTTAAACATATTTAATTAAAAATTAGACATCTTTTTTCAAATACAATTATATTAAGCTTCTCTTCAAAGGATTTAAGAAAGAGGAAAAACAATTCATGGAATTCTGCAAAAAGTTAAATGGTCAAAACTTGTTTATTATCCGCCATACATTGTCCTTGACCTAGATAGTGGGACATATATTTGCCCTTCACCATGGCAAGGGTAATATTCCTGTAAACAAAGGAATCCCTTATTTGATGAAAATATCCTCATGATTTGGATTAACTGTCTCTTCCCTTGATGGAGCTTTTTGTTATTGACCTATAGGTTATTAGGCTGTCTTTTCTTGGACAATCAGTGTGCAATAGAAAAGCTGTTTCACATCAATTTGGCACTTTATAAAATAGTTATTACTTAAAATTAAAATAAATTGGAAATAAAGTTATAAATTATTTGCATTAAGTTGAAATAAAAAAAATGTGGATTTCCTCTGGTGAATTTACCATGCTCTAGTGAAATGGTAAACATTTCATTCCTCATGTTTAAATTTAACAAGAAAATTCGAATTGCTACTGATCCAGCCAACTCCTACTTTTTAATGAATAGTATTCATATAGGTTTTAACAAACTTGCATTTTTTAGGTAGTTCATTGAAAGAAAATATAACATACTTGAAATTTGAATAAAAAATCAGTGAACAATTTCTTCATTATTCCTCTCGTGAGACTTTGTCTGGGTTTAAGTTGATAAACTGGTCATGTACTCATAATACAATCCTTGGGGCTTTAGAGGAAGTGGGTTTCTGCATTTGAGTTTGTTATGACCAATAATTATTGTGTCTTGTCTGAGTTAAAATTCCTAGGTGTAAAATTGACAGTGATGAATCTTGCTCTGAGTAATAACTACATATCTTTGTTCTTTTAATAAGACATATTATGTAAGAAACAAAAAGGCTTCTTATTCAAGGACATGAAGCAGTTTCAGTATGTGAAATTTCGTAATTAATGGTTTCATTTTGAGGGATAACTATTAAGTAGTTTGTCAGGTGTTTTTTTTTTCCTGTAAAAATACCCACTTTGGATAATTACACACATTCCATTTAGAGTCCATTATGCAATAATAGGTATAAGAGCACGTCTTTTGTGTTTAGTGTGGCAAAAACAGATCTTTTTGCACATAAATAGTATGTTTCCATGTTTCATTTATCTCCTTTACACAAAAGGAAAAAAAACCAGACAGAATTGATCAAAGATTATCATAGTATTTAAAACACATGCAGTATTAAAAGGGAAAAAATATTAAGATGTTTCTTCAAGAAATGAGGTATGATACTGTCAAAAAATCTAGACCACCCTGTTGGTATTTGGTGGATGGACGTTTCGGCCACGGACGGGGTGGGATATTGTAATGGAGTCCATTGTTTTGTTTATCTGTTTGTCTACACACGTAACTCTAGAACAGGCAATACATGGGATGGGGGTTATACTAGTATTTTACTCCTCAAGATGGTCCAGGTCTAGACTCGATTGTCAATCCAGAATTTTGTTTGTGATTTTTTTCGGCAAAATTGGCATGCGTAACTCCAATTTTTGGGATCGGGGTTGGTGTAGCAGGTATTTAAAAGACCATAATATGACTCAGTGATAGAGTATTGAGTGCTATTCTTGTGCTTGATTTGATGTTGAATATTTTGTTAATTGTACACAGTGGGAGATGGAGCATGTGGAGAAAACCCCTCAATTTAATAAAAAGCCCTCAATTTCCTACAACAGTATATAAGATATGTAAATGTATTCAATTTTCTAAAAAGCCCTCAATTTTCATGTGCAACATGTGTTACAATTATGTGTAACATGTAGATGAAACTAGACCTAGCGCATCGGAGAACCGATGCAAATTGTATCCACCGTAAAGACAATGCACCAAAACCTCTAGGACCAATAATAAGCGAGTTATAAGCACTTTTAAGTTTGGCTGTCCTCATTTGACCTTCAAGGAGGGGCCCAAGGTCAAATCCGACCACACCAGAAGATTCCCAGAACATGATTTCCTATATGTTGGTTTACTATCTCAAACATCTAGGACCAATAATAAGCGAGTTATAAGCACTTTTTAGTTTGGTTGTCCTCACACTTGACCTTGAAGGAGGGGCCCAAGGTCAAATCCGACCATGACAGAAGATTCCCCGCCCAAGATTTCCTGTATGTTGGTTTACCATCCCAAACCACTAGGATCAATAATAAGCGAGTTATAAGCACTTTTAAGTTTGGCTGTCCTCATTTGACCTTGAAGGAGGGGCCCAAGGTCAAATCCGACCACACCAGAAGATTCCCAGCCCATGATTTTCTATATGCTGGTTTACCATCCCAGACCTCTAGGACCAATAATAAGCGAGTTATAAGCACTTTTAAGTTTGGCTGTCCTTGTTTGACCTTGAAGAAGGGGCCCAAGATCAAATCCGACCATGACAGAACATTCCCCGCCCATGATTTCCTATATGTTGGTTTACCATCCCAAACCTCTAGACCAATAATAAGCGAGTTATAAGCACTTTTAAGTTTGGTTGTCCTCGTTGGACCTTGAATGAGGGGCCCAAGGTCAAATCCGACCACACCAGAAGAATCCCAGCCCATGATTTCCTATAGGTTGGTTTACCATCCCAAACCTCTAGGACCAATAATAAGCGAGTTATAGGCACTTTAACCTTTGGCTATCCTCGTTTCACCTTGAAGGAGGGGCCCAAGGTCAAATCCAACCACGCCAGAAGATTGCCAGCCCATGATTTCCTATAGGTTGGTTTACCATCCCAAACCTCTAGGACCAATAATAAGCGAGTTATAAGCACTTTTAGGTTTGGCTGTAATCATTTGACCTTGAAGGAGGGGCCCAAGGTCAAATCCGACCACACCAGAAGATTCCCAGCCCATGATTTCCTATAGGTTGGTTTACCATCCCAAACCTCTAGGACCAATAATAAGCGAGTTATAGGCACTTTAACCTTTGGCTATCGTCGTTTGACCTTGAAGGAGGGGCCCAAGGTCAAATCCGACCACACCAGAAGATTCCCAGTACATGATTTCCTATATGTTGGTTTACCATCCCAAACATCTAGGACCAATAATAAGAGAGTTATAAGCACTTTTAAGTTTGGCTGTCCTCATTTGACCTTGAAGGAGGGGCCCAAGGTCAAATCCGACCATGCCAGAAGATTCCCAGCCCATGATTTCCTATAGGTCGGTTTACCATCCCAAACCTCTAGGACCAATAATAAGCGAGTTATAGGCACTTTTACCTTTGGCTATCCTCCTTTGACCTTGAAGGAGGGGCCCAGGGTCAAATCCGACCACACCAGAAGATTCCCAGCCCATGATTTCCTATATGCTGGTTTACCATCCCAAACCTCTAGGACCAATAATAAGCGAGTTATAAGCACTTTTAAGTTTGGCTGTCCTCGTTTGGCCTTGAATGAGGGGCCCAAGGTCAAATCCGACCTCACCAGAAGATTCCCAGCCCATGATTTCCTATAGGTTGGTTTACCATCCCAAACCTCTAGGACCAATAATAAGGGAGATATAAGCACTTTTCATGACTGCAAAGAAACGCTTGTGGCAGCTATCTGGTTTTTCAAAATGAGGCCAAAAATATTCCCAGTCAAGATTTTATAATGAGGAACATATCCTGCGAATTTGAGATCTCTACCTATAATACCCTTTGCTCTAGAGGGCCACCGAAAGTCCTTGTTTAAAGTCGAAAAACGCCCGTGGTGGCCATCTTGTTTTTCAAAATGAGGCCAAAAATATTCCCAGGCAAGATTTTATGGCTATGAATATATCCTGCAAATTTGAGAAGGCTAGCTATAATATTTTTTTCGTTAGAGCGGTAAACGGTGAAATCTCTCTACACACTGCGTCGGCGGCGGTGGCGGCGGCGTAGGCGTAACAAAGTCAAATCCATAGTATCCACCGGATGCTATCCAGTGGATACAATTACATGTTATTAGAATTATTGATGTGAATTATATAAATAACTGTTAAAAGTGCTACAATTTGTGAAATATGTAAATGTAGTGTCACCATTGTTCGAATCATTAATATGAATTAAATAAAAATAGCCAGCCTCGGCAGGCAAGAACCCCAGCCCGCAGGTACAGCTAAATGGCCAGCAACATTGAGCTTTGGGGAAAATCTTTGGAACAACTTCTGTCGTAAGAAGTATAGAGAACCCACAAGATGTTCTACAAAAGATTCACAGACCATGATTTCTTACAAGAACTTTTCATATTTTGAAGCCAAAGAAACAATTATAAAGGAGATATAAGGCCTTTTTGATATGATGACCCTCCTATTTGCCATTAAAGAATGATATGGCGGCAATTTTGTTTCAAAAACAAGGACACAATTACTCTTAGGCAAGCTTTCCTATCCATTTGCATTTTGTGCAAATCTCAAGAAGCTAGCTGCAATATTTTAGGTTACAGAAAACATTAAAGATTTTAGAACAAATTTTAGGACCCGAAAATTTTTTAAATGTTGCCATGGCAACAGTTGCCACTGGATACCCCCCAAAACCTAATCAGCTGTAGATCCTCTTGGGGTAAACGCATCCTGAAAATTTGGTGAAAATCCATGCATGGGTTTAGGCTGTGGAACATCTACAAAGTTTAAGACCTGAAAATATTAAAAGTGTTGCCATGGCAACAGATATCACTGGATACCCTCCAAAACCTAATCAGCTCTAGATCCACTTGGGGTAAACATATCCTGAAAATTTGGTGAAAAACTGTGCAGAGGTATAGTCTGTGGAACCCCCACAAAGTTTAAGACCCGAAAATCTTAAAAGTGTTGTCATGGCAACAGTTGTTACTGGATACCCCCCAAAACCTAATCAGCTCTAAATCCTCTAGGGGTAAACATCCCCCGACAGTTTGGTGAAAATCCGTGAAGGGGTTTAGTCTGTGGAACTAATCTTACAAGTGTTGCCATGGCAACAGTTGTTACCGGATACCCCTCAAAGCCTAATCAGCTCTAGATCCTCTTTGGGTAAACATCCCCTGAAAATTTGGTGAAAATCCGTGTAGGGGTTTAGGCTGTGGAACACCCACAAGCTTTATGCCCGCCGCCGCCGCCCGGACGGTGCAGGGGACGACTATAACCCCAGCCTTTACTGAATGTTAATCTCAACTTATTTTAGGGCTTTTTATTAAATTGAGGGCTTTTCTCCACATGCCCCAAAAAGGGTGAGGGCTTTTCTCCACAGGCTGCAAAACTGGCTGAGGGGTTTTCTCCACAGGAGAAATTTGAGGGCTTTTCTCCTGAGGGCTTTTCTCCACAGAGCGATTCTGGTGAGGGCTTTTCTCCTGGATCCTATACAGTATATAGGGTATACTTAATCTAGCTTAATTACTTGAAATAATCTTGTCATAGGAATTGTATGGGTTAAATTTATGAAATGTAACATTGTTAAAGAACCTGTTCTTCATTTACAAGTAGAATGAGTTATTATACAACTTGTGAAAAGATTTTGAAAATGGTGAATTTAATATTTTGAAATTCTACATGAATATTCTTTTTGGTTAACTCTTCCTTAAAAATAATCATCATTTATTACATTATAGTTGCTTTAATGTTATTGCTTATATATGCCAGTAATTGAGCTACTTAAAAAGCAGATAATGAGAGCTCAATTTAATTTTTTTTTGACATTTAAAACTCAGGTTTTATAAATATCTCATTGTATTCTAATAGTAATGAATACTTCAACAGAAATGAGTTTGAAATTTTTCGTTTGTAAAATTTGAATAATAAATAGGTATATGTATAATGCAGCATTATTTTATTGAAATATTTATGAAAGTTTTGTCAATAAGGTCATTTACAATAATGGCATTCCATTGAATGACAGAGTTAGGTGTGAGAATTCTTCCCGATATTCCCTTCAAAGGTGTAACAATTGTCTAACACCTAAAGTTCATTATTTTAAATCTCTGTATAATTATGGAATTGAACCTGCTTAGAATGACGGATGTTAAAAGTTACAGTGTAGGTTGAATCCAAAATTCTTGTAGTTTTGACGCACTTTATGACATTGTTGTCAGTATTTTGCTGTCCTTAAGTCTGCTCTTAATCTAACTTTTTCCTAGTTTGCGTCTCCTTTGCTTAGGCTTCTTTGTTAGTTAAGTGTTATTTCACAGCTCACAGACGTATATTGGTTTATTGTGAAACTACAACTGAGAGCTCATTGTTAGTGGAGTGCACTAAAGCCCCATAAATAAGTGATTAAGTGCATTAAATGTCAGGGTTTTAATGTGCTGAAATTATTTTGCTAAATTACTTTCTAAGTATGCAGCAATTACATTTTTTTTGCACACAGTGGAATTTTGTTTTTCTTGTTCTGCTTTTGTTCTGCAAAATTATTGGAATTTTTGGGGTTGTAATTGTAGTGAATATAATAGGGCATAAACAAGTGTATTCTTTTGGAAGTTAATAAATAATTCCTTGTAAATCAGGCAAAAATAGTGTCCCATAACTGGTACACCATTTTAAGGTAGTGCTTAAATAGACAATAAAACTGGTAAATTATACCACCAAATAGCTGTTAATTAGAAAGTATGAAATGGAATGTAAAAAGAGAGAAAACATTATATGTTGAAGTATTTTACTTCTGAACCTTATTCTCCCTGATACTGTATTCTTGCAGTCATTAAATATCATCAAACATAGAATTAAGAGAGGCATTAATTTTAGCCAGGTATTATTTTGAATTTAAAAAGTTGATGATATAGAGTGGACTCTGCAGCTAGAACCTACGAATTTCCATAGGATTTACCGTACTTTTCTACTACACATGAAGTTGACTTAGTGATTCTTTCCACAGTATCAGTGCGTGATTACTGATGGCGAACACAGATTTCATTCCTTTCACTGATATTATTATTTTAAATATTTCCTTGTAGTCCTGTTCCACTATGGAGACCAACCTCCCAAATTGGGTTATGATCCTAACATTTGCCATTCAGAAGGCATTCAAAACCCAGTTGGAACATTCGTGGACCATTTACGACCATCTCGTGGTTGGGAGTTTTGAATTGGGAACCAATCGGAACATACAGAGGGTGTTCCCAATCATATTAACTGGTTCAGTATTATTGTAAACTGTTCCTGATGCATATCAGATCTTGCCTTCAGGAACCCATCACAAACCTATCTTAACATTCATAAAGCAATCTTTCCACCTTAAGCTCTCGGGAAAATGTAGGAAACCTATCGTTAAAAGACCCATGGATCATGAATGGTTTTATTTTTCCAATCGGGTGGCCATAATGGATCAACCCTATTACGATCACCAATCCCAGTTTGTGAAAAAACAGCTGAAATTGATGAATAGGCAGTAAGTAAAACATATAAATAAGATAAAGTCTGAGTTGGTGTTTTATCTCCTGTTTAACACTCAGGGTCATTTTGCAAAAAATTTAACAGCCGTGTGTGTATATTTCAGTGTACATTTGGTGTAAAAATGTTTCCTTTGTCCTAAGGACATTGGTGAAAGAATAAAACCTAAATACTTGTAAATATTATCAGTTTCATTTTATACTAATGTAGCTATACATAATTAACAGTGTGCAGTAAAAACCCTTGCAATATTAACTTGTTGGCTATGTATGTTTCCTGTTACACCTACAGTAAATAAATCTGAAATATAAAGAGAGAGAAAGAACCTCTTGACACATTTCACTTAACTTTAATTTCATTTAACTTTAGAACATACCAATATTGTTTTGTTATAAACACTTCCCTAGTGAACAAATGTATTGCTCCTTGGCATATTTTTTTTTAGTTTTTCAGAAACTGCAGTGTTTTTTTGTGTGTTATAGTTTGTCACCTCATTTAAAAGGTCATTACACCAAGTAGTGAAAAAATTGTTTGCAATTATTTCCCAACCTCAGCTAATAATTTCACAAATGTATATTCTCTTTTAAACTACAAGTTTATTTGATCATTCTGTGTGTGCAATTGCCTGTTAAATTGAAATTTAATATGTACTTACTACTTACAGAAAGTAAAATATGGTCACACGGCAACTTAAATAAAATCAAAATATGTGTATGAAGGAATTCAGTTTTAATTTAGAAAAATCCACACTCACTTTATGAGTACAATTTCACACCCTATCAAGTTGAAGTTGTTAAGTTGATAGAAAAATTAATTAAGATGAGTGTCATGTGGCAAAACAAGTTTACTCCCACGAAACACTGACACAGACATGCAATATGGCTTACCTTTCTTTAGGGGTGTATTTCCCTTTCAACCTAGTAGTATCCTATTGTGGGGTATCAGTGAAATAAAATATGTGAATACAAATTCAACTGACCTACATGATTTTAAAAATTTTCCTGAATGACTTGCATATTTTGTAAGAATTGCATTTTTGTGTCATTCTTACAGAGTAGTATGTCATTGCTATTATTACTGAATAAAAGGCATCGGGATGTAAAGTATTTACAGTTTTGTAGTTTTTATGTCATCAGGCTGTGTCGATGACATTGTGTGGACCAGAGAGAAATATAATATACAGTAAAACACCTATCAGTAGAACACTGTCATGTCCTTTTAGGACTCTTTCCATTAACATTAACGTCTTACCTGAAATTAATAGTTATGTGGACGTATTTTGGATCCTTTGCTAGTCGACAGGGTTCACTATTCATGTGTATTGTCAAATTTTATATTAGAATAGGAAAGATAAAATAAAAAAAACAGTAGACTAAGGAATCTAAAATTCGCCACCTCTAAAACCTTACTTAATTCTATGAAAAAGTGGAGGTTTGTCTTGAACTTGGTATTTTTCAGTAAAAAAAAAACGTAATTTACTATACATCTAATTTAATAAGTCTCATCTCAGTTCATTTATTTTTTTAGTATTTCCACGTGGCGAATTTCAGATATGAGGCGAATTTTAGATTTCTTATTCTATATGAAATTCATCAGAAGGGGCACCCTTTAAAGGATGACTTCAGCGTTTTTGACATACATATTTTTTAAATGTAAATTCAAGCTTTATATATTGTCAATATACTGACAAAGTTTTATGTGTCAAAGTTGCCTATATCTGCTGTAATTTGCATTTAAAAGTACAGAAGCACTGCCTTATTTGGGTAGTCACATGTTCCCTCCCGAAAATTGCCGAGTGCACATGAAGTAAATAAACATGTGTGGGTGACGTCATTTGTGTTCACTTGCCTTGGTTTTAGCTTAGAACTGTTCTGATATATACTGCTTTTTACGTTATATTATCTCTTATAAAATGGAGCATTTCAAGGACATAGTAAAAGTAACAATGTTCTAACTGTAGTTTGAGCCAATAAAACTTACAAAATGTGTGAGTTTATAGAACAAAAGATAAATATAACATGATCCACTGTGGGGGTGAACTGCGGACACTAATACTGAGAACAAGCACTGTTTATATTCTTTGCTGTGAACAGTGTTTATTTATAACACTCTCTTCTTGTTTATCAACTATAAGATGTGAAATGAGATGAGTTTCTGGTAAATGTTTCATGGTCAAAGAAAATACTGCAGTATCAAGTATTATCTGGGCCATCTAGCCTTTTTTTGTGTAGAAAGGTATATCAATTCAGAAAAGCTTCAGTTAACATTTGTTTCACTCTATAAAGTGCACACTTATTAACTTTGGAAATCTAAAATTTAGTTCATTTACGTGAATATTTAATTTTAGCATATTATTTAACTATTGAAATAACATATAAAGAAATAGTCCAGAAGGCAAATAAATATATTAGTTCCTGGTATTTACAAATATATAATCTCAAGCCTTCAACAGGGGTGTATTTTGTAACTGCTGAATTATACACTACCTCTTCTGCTTTGAACACTGTATAATAGGTCATATCACGACAGGTAGTTTACAGGCAGAGGAAACCAGTACATACATGGTGCTGTCCTTTAAACTGCCATCCATCAGTAAGAAACTACCATCTTTCCCATATAGGGTTCTGGGTTTGAACCGCCTACATCAAAGATGTAACTATATTATAATTAAGGTAATTCAACTCCAGACTATTACTATGTTCTGTTCCCCCCACCCTTCCAATTTTCCATCTATCAGATCAGAGAAATATTAATTCACAGTATTAGATTATTTTTGTGCATTTTAATGAGGTTTTTTGCAACACAAGTGCTGTCCACCAGTTCTGTCCAAAACAAGTGTGTCTAGAGGTTTCAATAAATGATCCAACATATAAACTATGTGACGAGAACAAAGAAAATGATCAGTCACAATAGTATGTAAATAGATGGTTATAATTTAGTTTTTACTTAAAGTGTAGAAGTTTTTACTTGAGGATTCAAAAGGACTTCTAAAATCACATGAAAATATTAACTTAACTCTTATTGGATATATTAACTTTTTTTAAAAAAAAATTGCTTAACTCTGGTTTTATTATTTGCTATAAACCTCCAGGCTTTCATCTCTGTGGTGGTGGATTTAAATATATGATATAATGGAATAAATGATGATCCCGTGTTGCAATGTGACCTTATAATTATGATAAAAGTGATACAAACACTCAGCTTGGAGCCAACTTTTAAATTTACATCTCTCTCCTTTTAGCAATTTTGCCTTGACCAAGGTTGTAAAATTGAATAACTGACTATTTTTGAACAGCCACATTATCTACATTTACTGGCCTCAGTATCTAGATATCAAAATTCAGCTGAGATCATGCACAGATGACCTCTATGTCTGAGATAAATGTGGATAAATTGAAGAGAAGAGAATAGTATGAGAGAAAAACATAGGTTATGTTTTGATCATTTTGAAAAATCAGAAAAAAATCTTTTCTAGTTTCCTTTTACTACTTATATAATTCTTAATTTTATCCTTCAATAACTATGTACAATTTACCATTTTAAACTGACAATTGCAAAAATAAATTGAGGAGACAAAAACAGATATACTGTATATATAGCACTGTTTTTATCCCTGCATACACAGCCCATGAACACATATGATGCAAACACACCACGTGACTGGTGAAAAGAGCCGAAGGAGGCAGTTGTAAATTTGAAATTTATCTCCTGTTATAAAAGCTTGTTTATGAAGTAAACAGACTACTTTGGGTACTAATAGTACCAGATACATGTTTTAAATAGGCAAGAGTATCATATCCTGCATTTAACTCAGAAGTGAAAAAAAACACTGAAGTCATCCTTTAAACATAAGAAAAGTCTTGTAAATTTAATCTAACAAAGTCAATGCTGAACCCAGCAAGTTCTGTCTACCAAGAGATTTAAGCTGACATGAGGATTTTCAAATTAAGTGGAAAGAGAACATAACTCAGTGTTTATAAATTACTGGTTATAACACTAGTGTCTCATGTATGAGGGCATGGGTTTGAGATCTTACTTTAAATTGGATGGCTAGCAGCTTGCTGATGTTCAGCGGTTGTCAGGACATAATCTAGACCAGCAGGACTTCTTTCTATCAGAATTGTTTGTTAAAACAATGAAAGTGGCAATACAATCAAAGTGTCTAACTTTTAGCTGCTGTAAAGGATTCAGAAGGTCTTTTGTTTGCATCCCAGTCACTTTAAGTCATTCTCTTAATCAACCCTCTTTAAGTAGGGGTATATATCAGGTCAAACTCCTAGCGAAGAGTATTTCCTGAATGAGCACAGGACTGGTATATTTCTGGTCCCATAAGATATGATTTGACAGGGTTCAGCTGTATCAGTTATTTTCTCAGTACTATGTATGTTTTGTTGTTGTTATCTCCTGTATTACATCAGTATGATCTTGCCTATACCATTATCTGTATGCATCAGTGAATCTATGTATTTACAGATTAGCGATACAATTCTCATTGCGTTTGCCAAGGTAACTGATTCGCTGCATAAGAACAACAAGTTTAATTTCTGCAAAAAATAAAATACAATAACATGTATTGATATTAGAGTAAGAATTCTAAAATTCGCCACATATCTGAAATTCGCCACAAGTGGAAATACTAATAAAATAAATGTATTTAGGTGAGATATGTTGACTGTATAGTAGATTAAGGCTTTTTGAAGTGAAATATACCAAGTTTAAGACAAAGCATCATTTTTTTATTAGAATTAACAAAGGTTTTAGAGGTGGCAAATTTTAGATTTCTGGCAAATTTTAGATTTCTTACTCTAATCATGTTCGGATGTATGTCATTCAGAATCATGTTTTACTTTCAGGTAAAGGTTTACCATGCTGATCCACACTTACCAGTGGTAGATCTGGCTATTCTCGTCAATTCAGACCACTTCATTGGCAACTGTGTCTCCTCCTTCACAGCTTTTGTAAAGAGGGCCAGAGATGTCACTGGAAAACCTTCCTCTTTCTTCAGTTTTAGCTGATATATCAGAAGTAAAGCCGAAGTTCTTGGTGTTGAAACTTTTATATATCTTCTGCTTTTGCCAGTGTATGGGTCCTTAAACACGGGTTGTTGGTGCTGGTCATGAATGTGAATTGTTTAAATATTCTTCTAATTTTCATGGTGAAATATTTCTGTCTCTCCACCAAAAGGGAGAGGCAAGAGTATTTTAATCCAGTTTGCTGGTCTGTCTGTCCATTCACATAACTCAAACACTATGCAATGGATCTGTGTTGTATTTGTGCACAGGGTGGTATCTAACTGTGGCTTATGGCCCTCCTCAAAACTGGTCTGGATCTGGTTCTAGAATGCAAGTGCAGATTTGTTTTTGTGTTTCGTCAACACTACCATGGATGAGGGTTTGCGCCTTCTCAGGCACTGCTATGGATAATGCAATTACTTCTTTTATATATATGAGCCGATTTCAAATAAGTGTTCACATGATCAGTTTACTGAGATAAAGATGTTTGATGCAAAACTACTTCATGCTTGTACTGAAAATATGAAATGTGGAATTTATATACAGGAAAATAGACAATGTATTTATGTGGTGATCAATTTTATTATTGCACCTGCAGCCCGAACATGTATTATGCAATAAAGATAAATTTATTTAGATGTTATAATCAAAGGATTTGGTGTCTTGTCTTTGTCTTGTGTTATTTTCTGCATTTACTTTGGAAATTTAGGTTAATTGTTTTTGTTATTTGGATAATTAAAGCATATTTACACACACAATTATATGTATTTTAAAACCATTTTTGAAGTACATTTTTAGAGTTATCTTTTGCAGTTGTAGTTAATTGTATCCACCGGATGCATCCAGTGGGTACTTTGGTTTAGCCTTTGCTAGGCTGCCGCCACCCCTATAGAGATTTTCGCCTTTAACACTCTCAGTAGAAAAGCTACAAAAAGATAGCTTCACCAAATTTGCTGGATATCTTCATTGGGAAGTAAGCTTTTTTGGGACTGAAATTAGCCTCATTCTGATAAACAAGATGGACGCCCTGGGCATTTCTTTGAAAATTATCTTCCTTTTTCTTCTGACTGGTTCTCGTAACTGGAAGGTTGAATCTCTTCATAGGTCCCGGGTATAACAGATATATGTGTCCTCTACAAGCTTTCAGACATTTGACCTTGAAGCTCTTCATTCAAGGTCATCCACATAGTGCCATAGTACCCAATATAGCGGAGTTTAAAAGTGCCTATATCTCTCTTATTATTGGTCCTAGATTTGGCATGTGAAGCCAACTTTTTGGAAATTATGGGATGGGAATCTTCTGATGTGGTGAGATTTGACCGTGGGCCCCTCCTTCAAGGTCAACCTAGGATAGCCAAACTTAAAAGTGCTTATAAGTCACTTATTCTTGGTCCTAGAGCTTTGCAATGTGAAACCAACCTATACTTTTTTTAATTTAGGCCGCCACTTGAATTTTTGCGGAAATGGAAATTGTCGTTTATCTAGTTGCTCCTAGAGGTTTGAGATGTGAAACCAATGTATTGGAAATCATGGACTATGAATCTTCTGTATACTTGCTTTACTGAGGAATTTTAAAGTTATGCACAATTTGCAAAAAACATTATCCATTTCCACAGACTCCATTTCACATCCCAAACCCCTGGGATAGTATGTATTGCAAAGTATATATTGGCTTTATTTTATGTATAAAGCAGCATAAATTATGTTTCATAAAAGAGAAAAGCCATAAAAGCAATCACTGTGATGTTATAATTGTGATCAAATATGGTATCATAATCAAATATCGTAATTATGGATCTGCCCAATAGTGATTGGCTTCATTTCAGTTATTAGCCTGTGGGCCAGACACAGGATTCAGAGAGGTACTAATCTTTGAATGCTGATTTTATTTAGGAGCAAATAATACTTATTTGTAGCAGTGCCAGATGTGTGCCTATTTACATCCATGTTGGGGTTTAGTTGCTTGTAACAGCTTAGATCATATCCAGACAGACTCTCAGCTAATCTCACATGTTGCCTTGAGCTAGGTTAAAACCCACAAAGGAGAGATCTAAGTGATTAAATTAAAACTTGTTAACCACTCAAGTGGGCAAGATAATAGAGACGTTAACATACTAGCCACTCACCTCTGAGATTGTGGGTTCAGTTTGCTGGCCTGAACTTTTGTGAGAGAGTTTGTAGTTGTGTGCTGGTGGCTACTGGGTTTTCAGTGCAGAATTTGGACCAACTACTGGGCTAGTATGCACTGATATCATCCTGTGAGTCATGCTTCAGTGCTTTTAAGTCACCACAGGAAAGGGCTAAATGAACTTCGTTTAAATATGAATGCAACATTTCTCATGAGATTTGTATATGAACCTCAGGCTAGACTATTCAAATTAACTTTTGAAGTGGTAATTACTTTTATATTACTTTTTAATTTTTTTGAGTGTAGATTCATATATCCACTTGTTTTGTTATAAATTCCACTGTCAAAACATATCGGAATGCATATGTTGATGTTGCTTACATATCATTAAGTTTTATGTATGATATCTATAAATTGAAAGAAAACAAGTCAAATAAAGTTGTCAGTCTAAATTACTCAAGTGTCTCTTTTCTGTGTACCAGTAGTTCACCAACCTTTGATAATTACATCCCTATATCTCCATATATGGTGAGATAATATTTAACTGATCTCTTTTTAAGATATCTGATCCCATAATAATATACCTTGGTCAGTCCTGTGTCTATTATCTATTTATTTGAGTGTCAGTTGTATAGATTGTTATCCAAGATATCCCACTCCATTACTTCTATTATTTTCTGTTACTTCGTTAAACTTATACTGGGGTTTGGTGCTGAAAATGATGAAATTGATCTAGTCTGTAATGTTGCAAGAGGACAGTGAGATTCTAACCATTATGCCCTATTTACCTGCAATTTTCTCTCCCTAGTTCTTGCTCCTTACACAAGCTGATAAAATCACTGAAATATTGGCCTGGTCTTGCAGTATGGAGATGCTGAATATTTTTGTTGTAGTTCACTTATTTGTGCATGAAAGTTGTGACATCTGAATCTGTCAGCCAAATGTTCCTTCACTTTTGTGTTGTATGTCAACATCTTTTGGCTTCTTTTCCGACCCTGGATGAGGAACTTTTCTAAAATCATGTGGATAGTAAATAGGTAGTGCTTAGACCGTGTCAGATTGTAGAAAAGACTAAAAATAAACAAACAAAATTACTTATTGTATGCACCGGATAGCATCCGGTGGATACTATGGATTTCGCTTCGTTATGTAGAGAGATTTCACTGTTACTGCTCTAACAAAAAAATATTATAGCTAGCCTTCTCAAATTTGCAGGATATATTCATAACCATAAAATCTTGCCTGGGAATAATTTTGGTCTTATTTTGAAAAACAAGATGGCTGCCACGGGCGTTTCTTTGTCAGTCATGAAAAGTGCTTATATCTCCCTTATTATTGGTCCTAGAGTTTTGGGATGGTAAACCAACCTATAGGAAATCATGGGCTGGGAATCTTTTGGTGTGGTCATATTTGAACTTGGACCTCTCCTTCAAGGTAAAATGAGGATAGCCAAACTTAAAAGTGATTATAACTCTCTTATTATTGGTCCTAGAGGTTTGGGATGGTAAACCAACCTATTGGAAATCATTGGCTGGGAATATTTTAGTGTGGTCGGATTTGACCTTAGACGCCTCCTTCAAAGTCAAACGAGGATATCCAAACCTAAAAGTGTTTATAACTTGCTTATTATTGGTCCTAGAGGTTTGCAAAGTGAAACCGACCTATAGGAAATCATGGGCTAGGAATCTTTTGATGTGCTCAGATTTGACCTTGGGCCCCTCCTTCAAGGTCAAACGAGGATACCCAAACTTAGAAGTGCTTATAGCTCACTTATTATTGGCCCTAGAGGTTTGTAATGTGAAACCAACCTATAGGAAATCATGGGTTAGGAATCTTTTGATGAGGTCAGATTTGACCTTGGGCCCCTCCTTTGAGGTCAAATGACAATAGCCAAACTTAAAAGTGCTGATAACTTGCTTATTGATCCTAGAGGTTTGCAATATGAAACCAACTTATAGGAGGTCATGGGCTGGGAATCTTCTGATGTTTTCAGATTTGACCTTGGGGCCCCTCATTCAAGGTCAAACGATGGTTCACTTGCTTTGGTGAGTTGTCATTTCGGTAGATACAAATTTGCATCAGTTCTTCTATGCATAGGTATAGTTAGTTTTTGAAATCGGAACTATTTTAGAGTTAAGTTACAGCTCTTGATCTTTCTTATTGTTCATACCTGATGACGTATGAAAAAGATGATTTTATGAAAATCACACATTATCACCCTGTCAAAATCTGTGGACAATATAAATGAAGAATGTGTGAGACATATGGGAGATTTAGTTAAGCTGTATTTTTAGATAATCAGATTTAAGAAAAGCAGGATTCTGCTCTACCATTAATTCTGGTGAATAAATTTTGTTTCAGGAAAGAAATATTCGACTTGCCAGGCCATGGATAGTGGGGGTGTTTTAAATACTGGTCATGAGGTTTCCTGCAAGATCAATGCAGTTGGTTTTTAACTTGATTTTATAATTGTCTTAAAAGGTCATTCTTCCTGAGCAATGTGATTTTCAGACACATCGCGTATTCTTGAAAAATATTGCATTACCTAAGGCCTTCGGTAAAACTACCAAATTATTCCCCATATTTTTGACAAGCCTTAATGTTCAAATGGTAAACTAAATGTGTAAATAACAAAGGATATGCCTGAGAGCTTTCACATTTTAAATACAATTATTTGGAGGAATTTGAATTTAAATCACCAATTATAAACACAGGAGTATACCAAAGACAATAATATGTCACTGCATAATGCTGAAAGAAAATTTTACATATTATAGTTTTACCTGAAGGAAATATGCATTTTGAAAAGTCTTTAGACTTAAGACAGTGAAAGTGAAGAGATTTTATGTTTATGAAATAACAGGAGTGAAGTGCTCATAAATAAGAAATTTTGGCAAAGATGTTGAAGTTCCAACAAAAGGTTTCTATTTCAATTAGAAGAGGTAATAATGTATATAACAAAAGAATAGTGTACCAACAAAACGTAAAGAATTTGTTGAAAAGATGAACTTATATTTCAAAGAGCAGAATGGAAAAGAATTTATCAATTGATGTGAATTTTAAATAATTATATTTTAGTGAACCTTTTATGAGTTCACTATCCCAATATAAACATTTTTTTCCATTTTAAATACAGTTGTCTTAGAACTATATACATTGTTACCCAGGTATTGCAATTTCCAAGTGCGATAAATTGCCTGGATACCTACATTGTAATATCAACAATAATTTTTATTTATTTTATTTATTTATTATAGTGACATGTATTTATAAAAATATACATAATCAAATATTTCTTACAATATACCCAGCTCTCTGTTGGGCTTATATGTCACTTAACACATTATGAAGAAACAAGTGTGAGTGGTTTAATCACACAAAAGTCAAAATTATAAGAGTACAACACAAATTTTAAACCTTAATTTACTTTTGATTTACTGTTATATGTAAATAATAAGATTTACTCAGCAATAACTATAATGTTCTACTACTGCATAAAAATTTTGATTTTTAATCCAGAGTAATATTTAAAACATCTTTTCTCTTATTCCAGCAATTTTTAGCATATTTAGCCAGGAAGTTTGTTTCATGCGTCATTAATTTGATGAGGACTGGAGGAGCAAAGATGCTATGGATACTATTAATGTGCAAGTGTAGCACTCTCTCTCTCTCTATATATATATGCATAGATATGTGTTTATTTTTTATTAAACATTAAAGGAACAAATACAATGGTATAACACACAAATACGGAAATAAACAGACACTCCAGAGAGATTAAAACATAGGTTAATAGGTTTGAGTGTCATGTAAATATTTTATCAACAAATACTGATCATAAAGTTATCTTTCATTCTAGCAAAGTCTAGTCCACTTCTAGCATCTATACTTCTACAAAACTTGTATATGTTAAAAAATAGTATCTTTATTGCATTTCTGACAATTGTAGGTATTGTTTTGTCAAAAGTATGTTGAGCATCTGCATTGGAGTACTTTTTTTGCAAGGTATACCTCCAAAAAATTCTATTACAGTAACATTGCTTTTAAAACATCTTTGCCAAGGTTCTCAGGTCTGTCCAAATGTTATAAGAATCGACGCAGTAATAAAAATGCTCAGTAGTGTCTATGTAGTCCACCACCATATCAGAACAGAGGGCTGGTCAAGTTCTGTACCAATAATTATTGAGTTTAGGGTCCAGGTGTTTGGTCCAATAGATTAATTAGATTTATTTTCCATTATGACTTTGACCTTGATGTTGTGACCTCAGTCTAAATTAGGAATAAGAAAAGTATTTTTTTCAACACTTTTTATTAATTTTCCAGGTTAATCAGTCCAGACACCAAAATATTTTAATACTTGGTTATTTGTAATGTGGTTTAATGACACGAAAAACTGGAGTATTGGACTTTTCATGCACCAGATTATGTTAAGTTACTTATGTACACACTTGTGTTCTAAAGCATAGAAGATTATCATCATCTAATGAATACCTCAGTCCAATTACCCAGACAGCAGTCTCAACATTAAAGGGTAAAGTAAATGAAAGATCAAGGGAAGAAGATCAGACAAATATGCTCAAAATTCTGTGCAATTTAAAGCCTTTGATCAAAAGTACAAGGAGTATCAGTTGTGTATACCACCTGTAATATTTCAGTTGAATTGCTTTGGGTCTCACCTGTTTTGACTTGTATCGTCAAAATGTCTTTCTTGACATTAAGAATGGGGTTTTAGACTATGCATACTAATATTTGTCTGAATCTCAACTGTTTTAGTAACTACATATCTGACACTAAGTTTACATTGGATATTAAAACTTTTGTCAAAATCACTAAACACACTGATAATTGTAGTTGCTATTTCTTTTAAGCTGACACGTAGCCACATGTATTACATGTTGTAAAGTGTTAATGCAACCTTAGTATAGCTCTGACATACCAGTCGACCTTTTGAATGTGGAATTTGCAAACAACAGACATATAGGCTGTGGTTTTTGAAAAGTTTAAAGCATTAAGTTGGTTGGATTAATATCATTTTACAGTAAGACAGACTTCTGAGCATTATAACTATTAACTAACCATTACACGAGATAATGCTGTTTAATAGACTGGTTCATTAATGGTGTTTCAATGTTTAGTTGCCTTTGAACGTCAACTATGACGCACACAAGTGTGAATTGTGTACAGGCGTTTCAATGTCTTGTGTATAACGTAAGTTAAGGTTTTAGGCTCCTTTCAGCTGCCACAATCATATCAATATAGCCCCTCAGTATTTCCCATTTTGTATTGATCCTGGTTGAATCACATGCCTACAGAGGTGAGCCAGGTAATTACATGTCAAACCTGTTAACTACTTAGCCACGGAGACCTATTCCATGTCTTATCAAACTGTGTGACAGTAACTAGAGGAAGTCCGACCTAATTTCAGGGAACATCAACAGAACTATGCCAGGACATTTTAAGTTGAATGTGAGAGACAGTTTTTGAGCTAATGTAATTTATCACAATATTTATTTGTCTTTAGAAAAATGTAGATTTCATATTAGGGTTTTTTTTTGAAAGGTTTCAATCAGGCTTTTCTAAATTTATCTATCAAACTTTGAAAACTGAAATTTGACCACAGTTTGATTCTGTATGTAGTGTAAGATTAACAAGGTGAAGAGAAAAACAAGACAGAAAACAAGAATTGGGGATGATTGACCTTAAATTAAGGTGAAAATAAAAGAAGAATAAAAATCAGAATGGTATGGAGAGCCTATTGGAACCTTAATGTATATAATTTGTGCCATGTTTGTGAGTGTTGGTCACTAGATGATGTAATCACCATGCACTTCTTTAGTTTTGATCTACTTTAGTCATTAATTTAATAGTTTAGTCGTGATCACCAGATGTGGTAATCAGATCATCTGGTGATCTTAAGAAAACAAGTGGTATTCACCACATTTGTTGCTGACAGCTTATTTTATTGCGTTAATACATCCTATCCAATGGACAATTGCTAATCCGGTCGGCGCAGACCGGCCCGCCAAACGCCAGAAAAAGACGTCCTGTGTTGCCACCGGCTGGCCGGTCCGTAGTACTGTGCACTCCCCAGATGGCGCCTCGTACTTCCTTCCTGTCTAGACAACCTGACGTCATAGCATCTTTTTCGTTTGGCGCGTGTACTGTGCAGACGTGTTTTCAACATCTCCAGAATTTTAAAAGATAATTGTGCTTTATGACGGATTTTAAACCTTATATGTGGAGAGTTTCTTTGTAAAGTGTTACCAGCTGGTCAAGCACGGATATACATTTAGAAATCTGCTGGAAACGCTCCCTAGTTGGCTCAATTTATTATTGATGATGGGGCAGTAATCGACGAGATATATGAAGGCAGCCATTTTGCTAGTTTCCTCCCATTCAACCTTTGTGTTGTTAGGGGCAGATCAACAATATTGAGGAATTATGGATATACTTCTAACAGGTATTTTTATCCGTGTCTTTTGTTTGAATTTTTCATCTATAACCTTCCAGCTACAATCACCATAGAAACGTCTCTACACGAGATCTTCAGTCTACGTAGTTTTGAATTATGTGAATGGAAGGAAATCCCCATCACAGATGCATTCTTCAGAGCGCACTGGTACCGACTTCTCTGCTGTAAAGCATCAGTCACACCAGCCCAGCTCGAGTATTTGATGTTTTTTAATCAGAAACAAGAGGTGAATTCTTCAGATTTCTTCAACCGACCTCTCAAGTTTTCTACATAGAAGGAACTTTTGTCACTCTCAGTCCCACCCTTATGGACCCGGCACGTGTGTCGGTAGTAAGGGCAGTGGATGGCCAGGAAACTGGTTTGAGTGTACAGCCGGCTGAGAAGAAGAACCGACTTCAGACCGGCCAGGAATTTCATCTACAGAGTGCACTGGTCCAAGCTTTTCTGCTTTTAAAGCATCAACCGACCGGCCAGCTAAAAGAACGCGACCTCTGACGTCATACCCAGTCAGCCAATCGCGTGTCTTCACGAAGCTGGTCACGTGTTTTCACCGACCAGTCACGAAGTTTATCACGTGATTCACCGAACAAGAAGGTCGGAAGTACATTCTTTGCACTCACGTCTACTGTGATTCCAGTTTTTTAGTTCCTGTAATCCACCTCCAACGTACTGGTACAGACTTCTCTGCTACAGACATCAGTCGACTAGTAAGCTTACGTTTACTGTGATATAAGGAAAGAACACCTCTAGTGAGGGCGTGTCCCCGAAGTTGGTCACATGATTTTCCGACCAGTTCACGAAGCTGATCGTCATCTCCAACCAGCCAATCACGTTGTCCCTCCGACCAGCAAGCTGGTCACGTGACACACCGACCAACATTTGTTTCTAAATATAGCTCACAAGGGCTTCCCCAGCAACTGTCAAAATCTACAAATAAGACGTGCGTTCAAAGATAGTTGAAAAATTTTGTTTCAACAACTGGTTACAGAGTGTACCGGCTACACAGCCTTGTACACTGGCTTCAACAACTGGTTACAGAGTGTACCGGCTGGTACTGGCTACACAGCCTTGTACACTTCAGCAACTAGCTACAGAGTGTACCGACTGGTACTGGCTACACAGCCTTGTACACTTGCTTCATTCTATGGGTTACAAGTCTACTAACAGGGTGTTGGCTACACAGTCCTTACTGTAGTGCTTCAACCCAACTGTCGAAATTCGTTGGTGACTCCAACCTGCCAGTTTTTGCCGGTTACAAGAATTACTGGTTACAGTAAAGTACCGGGTATGGAGTCCGGGTACCGGACTGAGTTGCCTAAGGTTAATTGGGTTACAGAGAATTCTTAAACTGGTCAGTGATCTTGATGATAGGACAGTTTCCCAAGCTACTGCCAGGCAACCTTCCATTATCACACCTCTCAACAACCTGTTATTGGTGCTGGACTTGACTGCAGAAATAATAATAATCAATTTTGTCATCAGGTCCGGCCAGGGGTACTGACATCTCGCATATTACAATTGCTCTGTAAATGCTGCACCTTGCAGGCTGCTGGCCCGGGGCAAAGAGTTTATTAATGTGAAAATAAGACCACAATAAAAACAGAGAGACTGTTAACCTGGATCATTGTCACCAGACCGGACCAGTGTCCGGAGGGACAGGAAATATTGTCAGAATACCAAATGCCCCAAATGTGGCACACAATCTGCCTATAAGGTCCAGACTAAGCCCTCTTTTTGGGAACTTAGGAAGCCTTGGGGACTGGACTTTAGGTAGTACAACTGTTGAAGGAGGGATACCTACGTCCATATACCTATACAAGAACAATCCAGGAAATGCCTGAGATTTCACATCCAAGGTCGGGCATACCAACTCAAGGCCCGGCCATTCGGGTTGTCCACAGCACCTTTTGAGTTCACTGTGATACCAGCAGGTGAAATTGATGGCCATACACAAGGATTTAAGAGGCCACCAGTACCTAGACGGCTGGTTGGTGAGAGCCAGATCCCACCAGGCTTGTCTCCAAAATACACAGGAACTAGTAAATAATGTGTCAGCAACTGGGTTGGCGAATGAACTTAGAGAAATCAGAGCTGGAGTCCAATCAAGACTTTGATTTTGTAGGCTACCAGTTTCGACTTCAGGTCTGATCGGTTCCGACCGACTGTGGACTGGGTACAGAACCCTCAAGAGACTGTTAAAACTGCTATCCCTACCGGCTTGCCCGGTCCGGGAATTCATGTCATTGATAGGTTACTAACATCTACAGAAAAGCATGTTAATCTAGGCAGACTTCATATGAGACCCATACAGGGCATCTCAAAAACAACTGGAGGGTACCAGAATCACTGGAAAAGGTGATCCAAGTCCCCAGGTCCCTGCACCCCCATTTACAATGGTGGCTGAAGGAAGACAATGCACTTACAGGCCAACCATTACACCCAATAAAACATGCTCTGCAAATATTTACAGACGCATCAATAGAAGGGTGGGGCACTCACTTAGATGAGCACTTGGCAGGAGCAACTTGGCCCCCTCCGGGAAGCAAGTTGTATATATATAAACTATCTAGAACTTTAAGCAGTTTTTTCTGACTTTAAAGAGTTCTAAGACCTTTGCTTAAACAAGATAGTACTTGTAGCAACTGACAACACCACAGTAGTGTCATACAAAAAGGAAGGAGGAATGAGGTCGGGCCCACTTTGTGCCCTACTATGGAGAATCTTGACCTGGGTACCAGGAAACAAGTGACTATAAGCACGACACATTCCAAGCCGGCCTAATGTGGTAGCAGACAAGCTGTCCAGGCTAGGCCAGACCATCCAAACAGTGGTTTCTCCTTCCAGAGGTCTTCCACTCTATGCAGTAGGTGGCACCGGCCCAAATAAACTTATTTGCCACGAGGTTCAACAACAAGTCGCCTCTGTTTTGTGTCACCGGTACCGGATCCCCTGGCCACAGCAGTGGATGTACTCAGTCGGCCATGGTAGGATCTAAAAGCATACACCTCACCATCAGCCATATTGGGCAAAGTGGTGAAGTTGCAAGACTCCCCATGTAAGAGAATCATTCTGATTGCTCCGGGGTGGCCCAACATGCCTTGGTTTTGGGATCTAGTGGCCATGTCCAGCCACATCCCGCTGAGCCTGCCCAATCTGTCCAGCCTGTTTACAGCCATTCGATCAGATCCCTCACAGAAATCTGACAAATCTTAATCTCCATGCAGGGCTCCTAGAGCCTCAGCAATCGAGGAGCAGGACTTGTCTGAGGCAGTGGCAGCAAGAATTGAGGCTCCTCAAAAGGGGGGTCAATCAGATCAGTCTATGAGGCAAATGGGCCTTTTTTACCAAGTGATGTATCATTCATCAGGTGGACTTCGGGCACCACCTGTAAAATCAGTTGTTTACTTCCTTAGGTACCTGTTTCAGGACAGGAAGTTACAGCCCAGTACCATTGATGGTTACAGGTCAGCCATTGCTGATGGTCTAGAAATTTGCCCATCAATTTTAGTAAGGATGAAAATCTCACTCGTCTCCTGGATAGCTTCCACTGAGACAGACCCAAAGGCCGGAGGGTAACCCCTTCCTGGAACCTCTCCCTGGTTTTTGCACCAGCTGACAAGGTTCATTTTGAACCAATTAAAGGCCTCCTTGAAGCATTTGACCTTCAAGTCAGTTTTCCTCTTGGGCCTGGGTTCGGGCAAGCGTAGAAGTGAGATACATGCTTGGCAAACAGCCCAACACCATTGATGGTTATAGGTCACTCTTTGTTGATAAACTGGAAATTCACCCTTTAACATCAGTAAGGACGAAAATCTCGCTCGTCTCCTGGATAGTTTCCTGAGAGACAGACCCAGAGGCAGGAGTGGCATACCCTCCTGGAACTTCTCACTGGCCGTGCACCAGCTGAGACTCCTTTTGATCCAATCAAGGAGGCCCCCTTGAAGCATTTGACCTTCAAGACGGTATTCCTCTTGGCCCTTGGGTCGGGCAAGTGCAAAGTGAGATTCATGCCTGGCAAACTGATATATTGGACACCAATCCGATTGGTCAAAGGTGTCCCTGTATCCATCACCCAGCTTTCTATCCTAGAATCAGCTGGCCATAGAGTGTCCAGTGTGGCCCCTGGGGTTATAACAGCCCTGGCCTCAACTCTGGATAGATCCCTCAAGTCTGACAGGTCCCTCTGTCCGGTCAGAGCATTATGCTACTATTTGGACAGGACCTCAGACATCGGGCAGAATAAGGAGGTGGCTTTTGTCTCCTTTAAGAAAGGTTTCAACAAAGACATCTCACCTGCCACTATCTCCTCTTGGATCAAGCAGACTGTGATCCTATGTTATGAGCTCTCTGACCAGGAGGCCCACATTTAACATCAGGTTAAAGCCCATGATGTCAGGGCCTTTGCTGCTTCTAAGACCTTCCAGTCGGGAGTCTCCTTAGAGCCAATCTTGTCAGCCTGCCACTGAAGTCACAATACCTTCACACAGTTCTATATGAAGGGCGGGGCTTGGGCTGATTCAGAGCTTTACCAATTGGGCTCGGTAGTGGCTGCTCAGCAGATCCACAAGTGGCCCGTAGATTGAGGAGATTTGTATATATGTATAAACAGTTTCTTCATGTACATAAGAATTAAGTGTGGCGTGCTTCCTTTGGGAGGTTTATTTGCATTCTGGGACTGAACTCATCCCTCTCTTCCCCTACCTCAGAGCAGGTCTGCAAAAAAGGGGGGGGCGACGGCGGTATAGCCCCGGGTAACCGGCTGCTGGCAACCGACCATGGCCTTGCAGGGTTTCCTGACCTTAAAGTCAACCCAGGCCTGGACCTATAGGTCTCCTGACGAAGTCAGCCTAGACCGTAGGTTAAAATTTGCTATTACTTGTGAGTTCACATAAGTCCCTAGTAACTTACCCGCCGACCAAGCGGTAGTTATTCAGCAATTGTCCATTGGATAGGATGTATTAACGCAATAAAATTGCAAATTTAATAGGTAAATTAAATTTTTATAAGTTAATACCCTATCCAATGGACACACAAGACCCTCCCACCGACCCCGCTATCAGCTTACTAGGGGTCTAAGAGGTTTAGACAATGAAAAAGATGCTATGACGTCAGGTTGTCTAGACAGGAAGGAAGTACGAGGCGCCATCTGGGGAGTGCACAGTACTACGGACCGGCCAGCCGGTGGCAACACAGGACGTCTTTTTCTGGCGTTTGGCGGGCCGGTCTGCGCCGACCGGATTAGCAATTGTCCATTGGATAGGGTATTAACTTATAAAAATTTAATTTACCTATTAAATTTGCAATTTTGTTGTGATCACCAGTTGAAAATGGTGATAACCAAATGATCTAGTGCCCACATCTTCATCGAGTGAGCACCTGATGATGTAACCACCAATTCATCTGGCATTCACCACTTATTTTGTTGTAACGACCAAGTTATCTCATTATTATGACATACTTTGGTGCTCACTACATTATGTGATGAGCACAAGATGATGTAAACAAATTTGCTACTGCAGACACACCCCACACAATCATCTGGATATCATGTCATCATAAATCATACTCACAAGATCTGGTGATAACTGGATGATAATGAAGTTGTGATGATGAAAAATAAATCTTGCTGACCAGATCTTCTTGTGATCATGACTTTGCACACGTCAAAATATAATGTTAGAAAAAAAAATTACAATATTCTAATAGGAGCTCCTTTGAATCAGAGGTGACTGACATTAAATTTAATAATTATGTATTCTATCAGTACTACAGGCTTTTAAATTGTTACTTCAATAGATCTCTTTAGTGAATTGGTCATACGATTACAGTGACCTTCAATGATCAGAGCAAAGAAATGGAGTAGTTTGTGAATGTAAACAGTCACTTACTAGGTCAGAGCAAATAAACAAAGCATACTTCTGGATAACTACAGAATCTAATATGCCTTTGTCCATTCAGAAAAAAAATCCTATACAAGTGGAATGTGTGTGCGTGTGTGTTGTCATAAATGCTCTCCACGTAATGAAATTAACCATTTATGACATTTGTCATCCCATTGAAGAAGTGTGTTTGTTTTGTAAACTAAAACTGATCCATAATCATCTGTTTAAATAGACAAATACTTTACAAAAACAGAGACCACCTGGATTGATATGTTCTTGGGCATTCTTGAGAGCAAGAAATATCAAAATGTGTGAAAGTACGTGAAATTTGCTACTGCAGACACACCCCTTAAAATAAGCAAATGAGATAAACAAAATTTACATAAATTCTGTAATAAATGAAGTAAAAAAAAGAGACTACACAAATTTCATAAGAATGTTACTAAAGTAAACATAGAGTGTGTATTTTCTGCCCAATCTGAAATATTTCACTCATACAAAACCGAGAATTGAGTCTCTAGATATGTATTTGGAAATCCAGAATAACTACATCGTACACTTTAAAATATGTTCTATTTGTCTGGAACCTCTTATTGCACCTTCTCTTGAAGATCAGTCTTGCACTAATATGCTTGTGAATATAAGAAGGTTAATCGAACTTCAAATTAAAAGTAACTTGGGGGACCAAAAAGTAATAAATATCAACATAAATTCCAGATTTGTTTTTGTGATAAAAAAAGCAAATCCGCAAATTGTGAACAAAAGAAAATTATATTTTATTGCCTATCTACATAGTTAATCTGTGAACTCTAGTAATTTTCTGCTCTTTAAGTTTAACTCAACTTAAGGATTCTCTCAGTACAACCTTATAAATTGTGATTATTGATCCCCCAAACACTACTATATAATCCATTACCTTTTATTACCTTTTAGTGAGATTCAGTCAGGCGTAGAATTCCAGAAATGAACTTAGATTTTACTCACTGTGTTAGTCTTAACCCCAGCAATTCAGGTTGAAATTTAAGACGTAAATACCTCAAAGGAATTAGGGAGAATCATTTGGTCTATAGAACATGATCGCTTCTGTAATCGACAATTTGTTACTAAAAGACAGAGAGGCCTATTGGAAAATCCATTCATAGCTGAAGAGCAAATATGCCAAAATGATGTAAACAAAACTGTTTCACCCTGCGGAGAAAATATTTTTAGGACTGACTTTGACAATGTATGACATGTTAATTGCATGTTTATGTACTTCGGTGTATTTAGTTGTGTTGATTTGATCATTATTCCGCACCAGTGTTGTATGTGGGATATATAAATATGACTTGCATCTGAATGCAACTTTTCCTGTTTATTTTACATATATATGTATAACTTTAATACAACATACATACCCATACATCTTGGTTGGGTAACTTTTTCCAAAAAAAAACAGTTATTAGAAAATCTGTACTCTATATAGAATAAAATTCATCATAACATGATGAAATACTGGAGCATCACAGTTATTCAACTCTGTTCTCTATTCTATTTTATGAACTCATTTCCACACCCTCCCAAAAGTTGATATTTTGAATTGTCTCACACTAAAGTTCCTGTTCTATTTTATGAACAATCTATTTTCTGAACAATATTCTACTAACTCAATGGGCAGAAAATAGAAATTGTACTGTGTATTGAATTCTGTCATGTGTTGCAAAATTTTAAAAAAAAAACCAGACCTGTAAAACATGCCTATTTAAATGAAGTATTTGTCAATAAAAATCAGCTACGGGAATTTGTTTATTGTGTAGACCTTAAATGAGAATATAATGATTAAAACTACTGTATATTTGTCCATATATTTTCTTTCCATATTAAACTTATCTATGTAGTGCCCCCTTCTAACTAGTGCCTGCCATTTTTATTGGTTTTTTGACAACTCAGTGGTGGTTAACGAAAAAAAAAATTTTTAAATGTTCAACTTTTTAATATATAATCTAAATGTTATCAGAGCAATAAGTATTAGCATATAAATCAAACCTCTGGTTAAAATGTCCAGAGCTCTTTATTTCTGGTCTGAATTTGGAAATTTTTTCACCATTTTCTTCAGTTGAAAGAGGCTGTGTATGTAATAAGTACTTTTATAGCACTTAATCTCCATGTGAGAATATTGCATCAGATCACTTTGGTGTGTACATGCATTTAAAGTGGAGATTAAGCTAGACGTCATTTTTTTATACAGATATCTTTCAAGTTATCTGTAGAAATGCTTAAAGATTTGAGGTGATTTCTGAAAGAAATATCTTGAAACATCACAAAGTTAAAGAGATTTACAGATATATATACATATTCACTAAAATTTTGATTCTTAAAATTACTCTTATTCTAAGAATTTCTAAAATTAATTGAAATTTCTAAGAAAACGAGTTTTTAATCCCTCAGAATGTATTCGCTTCTGATGAAACTAATGACAAATTGGATCCCATAATTGTGTAGAAAAAGATATTATTTGTAGAAGCATTATGATAAAGTACACGTAATGGCAAGTTTGAAAAAACTTCTTATTCTTAGAAATTTATTCTTATGCTAAGAATTTTTCTCGGAAAAAACCTATAAGAACAAGAGTATTCTCAAAAAGTAAGACTGTCAATAAATATGAATCCAGCTTGCATGGATTTCCTGCTATTTAACTACTTGGTGATTCAAATTCACCAACTTAAGGCCTGTACAGACTGACGCGGATACAAGCTGATCCAGTCTGATACACATTGGAAGTGATATGACATACCCTGTCTATATGCATGAGCCATGCTACAAGCCAATACAAAAACATTGTACACTGAGAATTCTCCCAGTTTCTGTTGGATCAGTGGGTATCTTCAGTACACACCATAGACCTCCATTTCAAAGTTTATTTTTTGTCCAATTTAGAGATGGCTGACTTTTGAGAGTATCAGATCAGATCAGTGACATGTGCATGGGCCTTGACTCAATGGTGTGTTCCAAATCTGACAAAAAGTAAAGAAAGACTATGGATTATTTTCAGATAATACTTGCAGAATTAAAAAATGGCCAAACTATTTATTAAAATCTCAGCACATTATTATGTTGTATAGAAAGTATAGAATGACTACTTTTTCGCCAGGACTGAGCAATAGCAGTAATCACATGTTTTTTTCTTCAAAAGCCAGATTATTCTATTGTTCTTGATTTGTAGTATCTATGATCAAAATATCTACACAATGAAAACATAAAAATAAAAGGTCTCCTTTGTCAGTTACATGATTTCTTTTCACAAAGAAACTTTATTAATATGTAAGAATGGTAAATATTGGCTGAGAGCTTTTCCAATGCTATGAAATATCACTTGTAAGTTGAAGTGGAACAGTATGATTCTACTCTAGATAATGCCTTTGTTCAAGTGCAGATAAAAGTGTTTTATTCCCCAAGCAGTTATGTAAATCTTCAGTTATGTATCATGGAAGTCATAGTTGTGGTCAGAACTATTAAAGCTCCCATTTGTATATATGCATTGTTTGTCTATAGCTGGAACTGCCCCCAGCCAAATCTCATGTAAAGGCAGGAAATATTTGCTCTACTGGATTAAAGGGAGTGTGTTTAGTACTTTTGAAGCCATTTATTAATGCTGCAGCTTTTAGTTAATTTCCTTCCTTTACAAATAGTATTTACCACATTTGTCCAGACTGTGGTTAAGGGAGGTTACAGGTAATTGTATACAACCACCAGAATACCACCAGGGTTAAGATGGACACAGAACTAGTGTTACTTATAGAGTGTCAATAATTAATATTTGTTATCCACAACACTCCATTTTTGACCAGAATTTTTGACATCAGGACCATTGCATGTTTTTTTTAAATATTCACTGGTCCCTCTTACTATGATGAAGACATTGTAACTTAAAATTGAGGTTTTATGTTTCACTAGACTAAGTGCCCCTTACTTTGGATATATCTCTAATTATAACTTTTATAGCATTTTAATATCTATAAACTGCAGAGTCTAAGGTGCAACAAATCCAGCAGTTCAAGTCCAAAAAGGTGGGATATCCAGTGACATGGAAGATTCAGCAACTGCAGAAACACCATTAAAGATGAGAAACTAAGCTCAAGAACTAGTTTTTTAATTCTTGTGTTGTATATCATAGTTGTGGGTAGTTCCATATTTACTCGTGTTTTTCACATTTATTTTGGTGAGTATTGGCGTATTTTATATATTATTTAAGAAAAGCTTTGGATAATCAAAGTAAAAATAACCTTTGTGGTTCCTATTTTTAAATGCCTCCACTTGATGGGAAATGAGTGTAATCCAGTCTAACCCAGTATATCTGTTTGTTGTCTCTCATAACAAAATATTAAATATGCATCATTGGGGTCCTTTTCCTATTATATTTTGACAGTAACAATATTTCAGAAAATTCAGTAAATAAAACAAGCTTTTCAGTTGGCTATTTCTGGTGTTTCTGTTATGAATTCAGAATTGAGTCAGGTGATAGTCACCTTCTTAAGCAGCTGGACAGGGTGTTATAAGAGTGGAGGAAAGCTTCGCATACTCATTAGTCATGATTTTGCATGGTAAACTATATGGGGCATCAGCAAACAAGTATCAGTTATTCCCATTCAACCACAGGTTCCAGATTCAAACCCACAATTTCAGTGGTAGACATTGGACATATTGCCACTGCACTAACAAGCCTTCTCAGCATTCTCCTTGAATACTTCTTCTCTTAGATATCATGACAACAAAAATACAGACAGTTTTTCAATCCCACCTCTTAAAACAAACTTTTCCAGCAGACCTTGTTGTTTCTTTGCATGAATGTCTTGGAGGGGACATCTCAAAAGTACAGAAAATGAGCAGGATCTTCTCCTGGTATGTGATTCCTCGTTATAAAGTTATTTTATTTGTGCAATCTGTCATACAAATTAAGGGTATGGTAATGTAATTTACTGCGACTCTTAATTTGGAATCTTATCAGAAGCATACTTTTCTGGAAAATAGGGTCCCTTGGGTTGTTTTGGAGAACCAGCTATGAGGCAGTTGAAGAGAACTAGTTCTGGACCAGTCTGACCAGTTCCTTTGGAGGAGCAGTGATGTTTTTCATATAGTAATTTCTTCACACCCATATGCGTGAGGACAGACTAGAAAAAAAAAAAACAATTATTTAAATTAAAATGACTTGAACAGAATTTTCCAGTTTTAAGTTGTATTAAACAGGGTTTCTTATTGTCTAAATAGAGTATATGTATTCTCTCATCTACAAAATATTGAATATGAATAGATGTATTATTTAGAGTATCAGAAAATATATTGAAGAATGTATATATGACTCTGCAAAGTAATATGCCTTTTACATTGAATCCAATTGGCAACATTATCGCCATTAAAAATTAAGCAGCTAGAAGCAACTGTGTTGAGACTTTGGAACAGATAAGATAATAATATTAATAAGGAAGTATTTATAATGCACCAGGTTGATGTAGACATCCTCCAAGGCAGCAATGTCCAAAAAGACATATTCTACTTACCACAGAGTCTGTCTCCATGTTAACATACAGTAGGGAAGAAGGCTGTGGAAAAGAAACACACTAGATTGATTATGCAACTCTTCAACTGTAGTGGCAAATCTAGTGGCACCAGCCTGGGTTATAATATTGCTTGAGGAAGTTTTAAGTGCGAGCTCTGGTGAGGCACAATGCTTCCAGGGATCACTATGTTCTTTTTTTTCTTTTTTTTTGGGGGGGGGGGGTGGGGGGGGGGTGGATCTCCGGACTTTCATGAATTGGCATAGCGTGATGAGTATCTGTTCACTGAGGTTAAGCGGCAATGGGCTATAATAGTACTTAAGGATGGGTGATCGCTTTGGTGCACTACTCATGTCTGTGATGGCTTTGCGCTCACACTAGGAGACCGAAACCCTTTCGGCCTTGGTTTCATTCAGTAGGAGGAGCTACAGCAAAATTGCACATCCCCATGCACTTATTGGATCTTTGGTTGAGCAAATAGACTGTTATTCCATGTGAGGCCAATGGGTTTGATGAGAGACAACAGTCATGCAGATTGGTTAAGATTGATTACTTTGCGAGAATGTTATATTCAAGCAGTAATTACAGGATCAAATTTAATGGGAAGGGAATGGCTTCCACTGTCATATTAATACTATAATCATACACATCCACAGTAACTTTATCAGCGACTGCATTTTACAAGAAATAAGAAAAATTGGGAAGGTTGATGTAAAATAATTACAGCTTGGTATGAAAATGTGATGGGACTGAATGAAATGGCAAAATATAGTCATAAAAGCACAGAACTATCATAGTGCTGGGATTATGGATTCTATCAGTATTTCCATATCATTGATGGTTCTGAGTTTTCAACATTGTCATTACTAGTGTCAATTTCGACATCACTCTAAGTGGGATTTTGCAAGAAAGTTCTTAAATTTACAAACTACTTAACAGGAACGAACAGTACAGCCAGCTTGCATTATTTAGTTTAAGATAAAATTTGATGTTTTGAAGTTTTATTGCAATTTGTTATGAAACTTCTGACTACTTTTTATTATATTACAAAACACATTGCTAAATTAAGTTGTAAAGAAAATGTACATTAAGAAATGGTATATCAATATTGATCAATATGGAAATCCAAATGGATGTTTCATATCAATGTTGAAATTTTAAATTTAATACCAATAGTAGTTTTTAAACATAACTCCCCTCTTCCTCTTTAATTTTCTTTTTCAAAGATATGCAAAATTTAATTTTTCGGTTAAGACTTAAATGTTATATTACAACAAATATATATACAGAAAATCCAGATTTAGGAGGGCAAAATATGAAATTATTAGGTTGATTCAAAGCCAAGGAATTCAGATGAAATATTATCCTCAAAATAATACTTAAAAACCATTAAAACCAGAATTACCTGGCATTGTCTTTTAGTAATCGATGACATGGAAAAAAATGTATACTAACAGAACATTTAAATACATATTGTTATTAATAAATGTCTCTTTTGTGAACTCAAATATTGATACTTTGACTTAGCGGTACAAGAACCTATTTGTTACTTTCATTGATTGAGGTAGCAGTTTGTTCCCGCTGGGCCTTGTTTAAATTCTTTGAGTCAGGGGTTTATCCCTGTTCATTTCTATTCAATCCACTTTTTTACTGTTTTTTCACAAATATGTGTGAAATAAGCCCAAGTGGTATTTTTCAGTGTTATTGATGATGTCTTCTTACTTAGGGTTAGATGTGTAAACACATACATATTTTTAAGAAAAAAAGATAGCAATTTGAAATATGTCATGGTGTAATTAATGTTAACCTCTTTAAGAAACATAATGTTAAGCAGCCGTTGCTGATGCCCAATCACAAACACCCTATACTCGGTCTTTCACCGGATTTAGTTGAAGCGTTTCTTTGTAACTGATGCTACCTGAAACAGAATGATGTGTAGCAAAGAAAAAAAAATCAGGTGACAAATAGACAATAATTAAATAAAATTACAACTATTAATTGATATTACATGTTAGAATAAAGACATTTAAGCTGGACATAGTTTGGTATGCAAATATTTGGTATGATTATACTAAGCATATACATGTAGGTTCATCAAAATATTAATTTGGTCATACTGAGTACATATGTCACTTGTCAAAATATTCATGTGATTATACTAAGGACGTAGCTTCTTTACAAAAATTTTCAAATGGTCATACTGATGACATATTTCCCCTATCAGAGTATTCATATGGTTATAATGAGGACAAAGATATTTTATCAAAATATTCATATGGTCAAACAGAGGCAATAGATCCTTTATTAAAATATTCAAGTTGTCCTATTCTGTATTGTCAAAATATTCATATGGTCATACTAAGGACATAGATCTTTTATCAAAATATTCATATGGTCATACTGAGGAAATATGCCCTGTGTCTAAATATTCATATGGTCATACTGAGGAGATTAAAAAAAATCATACTGAGAAGATAGGTAATATGTTAGAATATTCATATGGTCACCCTAAGAACATGGGGATTGGGTCCTTTATCAATCAAAATTTCCACTTGGTCATAATAAAGATTTGGGTCCTTTATCAGCCTTTAATATCTGGTGTATGAAAACACTAGTATTGGTCATCTGCATTGAATGTTAGTGATTAGATGTCTATGGTTGGCATTAAGGAAACATAATCTTAGTGTCATATAGTTCACTGAAGTCCGAAATGTGATGTATTAAATATCTTAAGTGTTTTTTACAATTTAAAAGGACAAAATATCGTTTAACTCTGGTGGATCTGGAGAGCGGTCAAAAACACTAGTCTTCTTAGTTAAAACACAATAATTGTTAGGGTCATATACATTTCCATAGAATTTTGAGCCAAACCTAATGGCATATAAATTTATTTAGTTTATCAAGTTAATTAATTCAGGTGAAACTACTAATTTATCAGAGTATCATTCAAGTATTGATTACAATTCATGGGCATTAATGAGTAATTGATATTTCTAAGATGCGTGAAATCATTGTTAAATAAACTAATTGATAAAGTGTCTCAAAGAAAGACAAGTTTAAAGGGATGATACTGAAAGTCAATTTTATAGATAGTTTACAGCTTTGAACGGTTGCACTGATTAAATGCTTACTATTGGTTTTTCATCCTGAAAGAATTTTAGCAGAGCATGAATGGAACTAAACATAATCCAGTTTCATATAGTCTACTTTCAACAGATTTGATCCAGATCCATTTGGAACCTACCCAAAAGGAAGATATTAAATTCCTGTTTTTCCATTGATAACTTGCAAAATAGAAGATTCAATGATATTTTTTTTATCTTTTTATTAGATATATTGACCTATTGTCTGTTTCACTTTATACTCAGTATTTCACGTGTATTTGTAAATATACAACTAGTTTCTCTAAATTTGTAACTCATGTGAAGGAAGAAATAAGTTTTGGTTCTTTGTATCTCAAGATTATTCCTATGATGATTTCAATATCTGGAACAGATAGCTTACTTTATTCTTAAGAATAAAATGTTAGGCACATGTCATAGAAAACTTATCACATAAAAAATTATCAATGTACAGACAAGGCACACAAAAGTTAAATAAAAACTGTGTGTTGACAGCTAAATATTATGTAGACAAACTAGTTAATTATCTTCTGCAACAAGTAAACCTTTGTTGTACTTTTTTCAATCAATGTTTATGTGTTGTCACAAAAAAGCTCGTCAAAACTGATACAATCTATTTGATATCTAATGTATATTATTGGCCTTAATATGTCTCTAAATTATTTTATTTACTGTAGATTAGATTGTTTATGAAAGACCACAGAACTCTTTGTAAATGTATTATATACTCTAAATTTTGGTACAAAGCTGTTGTTTTTTAGGTCATGTGAATCTTTTTGTATGCTTCTCGGTAAACCAAGATTCATTGCAAACAAACTCTGTGTATGTCCAGTGTAACCCCCTTCAAGTATATGTATGATTCCCTCTTTAGATATAAATATCAGGCTTTTCCATTGATATATACCCTCTTACTTGGAATTCCAGGTTAAATAGAAGTATTGTATGTAAAAAAATTACACACAAAATTTTATTGTCGCTTTTTATCTCCTGCCTGTGGCCGAACTCCGTGGTCGAGAGATTATATTATGTCTCCGGACGTGCGTGCGTCCGTGAGTCCGTCCGTCCATCCGTTCATCATGTTTTTACATAAACCTTAATATCTCATTCATTTATACAGATATTTTCACCAAATTTGCAGGAAATGTTTATGGCTATGAAAATCTGTTTGTGCAAAACTTTAGCCTCATTTTGAAAAACAAAATGGCTGCCATAGCTAATTGTTTGAAAATCATAAAGGTGTTCTAAAGCTTGAAATATTCCAGCTAGTTTCATCAAATTTGCACAAAGCTATATGCTGAGAAAAGCTAGCCTAATAGTAATTTTGGCCTAGTTCAAAAAACAAAATGGCCGCCATATCACGTTTAATGTCAAATGGGGTTATCCTATTAAAAAGGCCTTATATTTCCCCTAAAATTGCTCCTACATGTTCGGAATGTGAAAACAACTTGTAGGAAGTCATGGCCTGGGAACCTTTCCAGGTGTTGAATTTGACCTTTGACCCCTGTTTCAAGGTTAAATGGGGTCATCACACTAAAACATCCTTATTTCTCCCTTTTTATTGATGCTATGGCTTTAGAATGTAAAGATAGACCATGAAAAGTCCTGGCCTGCAATTATTTCAAAATTATTAAGATGCTCTAAAACTTGAAATATCGCAGCTAGGTTAATCAAATTTGCAGAATAGATATAAGGCTAGGAAAGTTAGCCTTATGGTAATTTGGCCTAGTTTTGAAAACAAAATGGCCGTCATATCACATGTTTAATGTTAAATGGGATTATCCTATTAAAAAGGCCTTATATCTCCCTTATCATTGCTACTATTGGTTCCAAATGTGAAAACAACTTAAAGGAAGTCAAGACTCTTTTCCAAGTGGTGACTTTTGCCTTTGACCCCATTTTCAATGTCAAGTGGGGTTATCATATTACGAAGGCCTTATATTTCCTTTAGTTCTCCATTATTACTGATTCTAAGGCAGGAGATAACTGCTGCAGCGGTGGCCTTGTTTTATTTAACACTCAGGGTACAATCTTAAAGTATGATATCCAAAACATAAATTCATTGACACCAAAACAAATGTTGCACAAATAATATAAATTGGCTTTTTGGTAAAAAGGCTGGGACCGTCATTAAAATTTGGTAACTAAAACATAAATGCTCTGCAATTCCAACACAATTTACAAAAATAATTTGAATTAGCTTTTTTATGGAAATTATAGTTAACTGGCCTGTAAAGTGTTACTTAATTTTGTTCTAAATATCCCGTCTTTTTGAAATTCTGTCCTGAGGCCTTTCATTAATTGTCAAAGAATTTTAATTTGCAAGTCTTACCGTAAATTTCATAATATTCTAATTCTAATAGTACTTTTATAGCGCTTAATCTCTATCTAATGATAGACTCTAAGACGCAGAAAGCCAAAATCAGAGATCGTAATCGTTAAATCAGGGACATTGCAGGGGTCGACACCACGGAGAGACAAAATGAAAAACTAGGGATAATCTAGGGTGGGTAAGCTTTTTCAAAGAGGTAAGTTTTCAACTTTTTTCTGAATGAGGAGAGAGATTTAGCTGAGCGTACATCATCAGGAAGATCATTCCAAATCCTTAGGGCATCGTATGCAAAGCTAAGGCCAAAATGCTTTTTAGACTTATATATTGAAGCACAATGAGGGACCTCAAGCAGCACACCATCAGATTGACTTCTGCGTGTTCTATACACACTATGCCTGGGTTTAAGGAAAGGTTCAAAGTATTTTGGATGGCCACTATGTAGAAACTTGTACACCAACAGGGCTGTCTTGAAGACAGAGCGATGCAAGACAGGCAGCCAATGAAGACTCTTTCTTACAGGAGTGATATGTGAGTATTTGGTGGTATTAGCCACAATTCTTGCAAGACTGTTCTGAACACATTGGAGCCTCCGAATGTCTAGAGCAGAGAGACCTCTGAACAAGGAATTACAGTAGTCAAGACTAATATGCCACAAGCATGTATTTATTTTCAAGTACCTGTTGACCAGGCACTTTTTAAATAAGGCGTTCAGTTCAAATGTATAAACATAGTGATTTCAAGTGCAAACAAGATGTACAGAGTGAAGCATTTATCAGACCTAGGCGTGAATTTAAACAGAGGCAACATTTGAAAAGTTTACAGTGTGTTATAACAACACCTCGGTGTGAATTAACCTCATTTCTTTTGGAATAGGTCTTGCAAAGGCAGAAAAAAATAAAAACACCTGGTGTATTCAAACTTGCTTTCAATAGAATACCCTAGTGCATCTCTGCACACATAAGGAATGTTTTTACTTAACATAAGAAGAGATGGCTGTGTATTTAATCTTTTTTCTAAGATTAATGTTTTGTTTTAGAGGTTAGTCTATCCTTATTTTATCCAGGACCTCTTTAAGTGGTAGAGCTTTTTGTATCAGGACATTTTCTTTAATAATGTGACTGATGATATTATTTTTGGTAGTTTGTTATCAAGTCACTTTGATACCAGATATTCCTAGTCTATGGTTCAATTTAAAAGTTTTCTCTGAAATATATATAATAGACATAAATTATACACGGTCAATAAACAACCTTGAAAATATGCATCTCAAAAGACAGACATCACAAATAGGAGGAAAAACCTCTGGAAAAAATTCTATAGAGTCACTCTTTGTAAGACTTTTCCTTGACAGGCTATTGTGTAGTGTGTTTTATATTCAGTGTTATTCCTTTCATTGATAAAAACCAATTTGTTAAGGTGAATGAACATTTTCTTTTCACAGTTTCAAGATTGCCTATTAAATGAATAGAAGTCTTCCAAGCAACTGTTACATTAAATAGCTATGGAAAATAATTGAAATTTTTTATATAAATAGCATTTTTAACACTTCTACAAGTGGCTCTTGGGAACTGGGTCATCTCTTTGTATATAACTATCTATTTTTAATGTTTTGGTTGTGAATATATCCTTTCTAGATGGAGAAGGTCCTCTTCAGCCTAGTGGTTAGTGAGTTTGGCATCTAATCACAGGCTGTCACCTAGAGCTAACCAATATGTACGGTAGTCTAATACACAGTCAACACCTAGTTTCCACCAGAATTTGATTTCCAGCAGGAATCAAGCTATCCACGTTTTACCCATCTGTTCACATTTAAATACACTGAGACAGTGATTTATATGGCTTTCACGTATGCATATACTACAGGTTGGATCTTCTGAAAAAATAAAACTAAAAGATGGGTCTTGGCCCAACTTAGATCCCATTAAATTTTGAAAGTCATCTGGATCACCGTCTGGATACAAAAAAAAAAATAATCCAAATATTCCCATTTAATTTAGTATTACCTGCCTTGGTGGAGGTGTACACTCTCGAAGTGTTCTTTTTCTTAGGATATAACATTGATTCCTGCATCACAAATCCCTGTGTCATGCATCGATTGATTTGTGATTTAACAAACTCCAGATCATAGCTAGAATTGACATGTTTGGCTTGATTATCTTCACAGACATCTCAATGGACAAGCGAGGGCCACGGTGGTGCAGTGGTAACACACTCACCTCCCACCTCTGAGGTTGGAGGTTCAAACCCCGGACCTTATGTGGGAAAGTTGGTAGTTGCTTACCGATGGTTAGTGTTTACAGTACAGAACCTTGACCAAATGTATGTACTGGTTTCCTCTCGCAACTAAACTATCCATCGTGATATGACCTGTATAGTGTTGAAAGCGGCGTAAAACCCCAAATAAATCAAATCAGTAGACAAGAGGTAAACAGGTTGCCATTAATCACTGGGATCTCACCTCTTTGGTTATGGGTTTGCGTTCAGCTCATGGCAATGTGGAGGCTTCTTTGATGAGCTTAGCTGGTGAAAGGCATGTAAATCCAACTGGGGATTTTTCTGGTTTTGTATCACGTGAAGAACAGTTTTCAAATGAGTTATGCCCATTCTGTTCTGTTTGTGGCTATTCCAGTTAAATGTCAAACCCATGTGTTTTAACCAATGGTTCCTGTCTCTTTTCACTGTCTTGCTCCAGATCTGCTTTGTTTGTCTCTATGTCTGTCTGTATTTGTGTCAACTCAAACAGCAATCAGTGGATCTTTCTCTTTTATGTGGTTTAGGGCCTGACCAAAGGAAAAAGTGAGTAACTTTTGTGAAAAATCCAGATCATATCCCGGATACAAAAAAAAAAAAAAAATCCCAAATTTTTTGAAAGAGTGTTTCAAGTGTGCTAAGGGGTGCTTTTAAGTTGTTTGTTATCTCTTACATTCAATCCAACTTTAAACATTCACTGGCTTTATAAACCTAACCATACATTTGCTTGAAAATATGTAGATCTCTACACACAACTTGGTTGATTTCTGAGATCCCTTTGCAATAACTTTGTGAAGCAATCGTTTCCACATAATTTTAAGTTACTAACAGTGTATTGTATGTTAATGTTGCACATTGATGGTCATTCTCGAAATTTCATCTTTGTCTTGGGTTTTCCATTTGGAGTTTATAGACTTACTTTATCCTCACAAAAAACGATCAAAAAGAATATTTGTAAAACTATTTCAGTGCAAGAGATAATCACATGTGTCCCCCACAATTGTTAATATAGGCTTTCAATGTGTTTACATCTCTGGATACTCTTCTATTGTAACACATTGAATTGATTTGTAGAATTCATATAGCACTAAATTAAGTGAACAGCCCGTTAAGCGTTGATTATTCAAGAAGGAATAGTCTAGGAGATCAACACCAAAAACAGAATCCACAAGTTAGGGGCAATAGTGATTATTATGGGGATGTCTAGCTTGAAAATATATGTGATGTAATGAGGTGACTGACATCCTACAATTTGAATGCAGTTTATATTCTGAATTTAGAGTCTGATTTGAGCCCACCTGTCACACTTCTTTCTTACAGTGGTATGACAGAACCCTTTTCTTGGAATGTAGTGTGATATCCATCCATAAATATAGCTGTAGGTCTTTAAACATAATAGATTTTGATTTTAAAAATTCCAAAATAGTTTTAAAATGTACAAGAGTACTCGGAGAGTACAAACTCCTGCTAAGGCATGTAATAATCAGTAAATTGGAAAGTTTTTTTGTTTTTTTTTTGTATCCAGATGGTAATCTAGATGGCTCTCAAAATTTAGTGGGATTAAACTTGGGACTATCTTCTGATTTATTTTTCATGAAAATCCAACCAGCAGTATTTGTGTAATCCTGCTCTTAAACAAACAGACACAAAAAGGATCGTGAAAATAATACCATTGGTTCCAGCTGGGGTCCCATTTTATCATTTACTTGTATATTTTACTTTTGGGCTTTATCATAGCTCTGTTGTCGTTGTTTCAACTACCTAGGGATACTTTTAATCACATTACATGTATGTACATCCACTTTTCTAATGGGATGTCAAAACTTAAGTAGCCTAGTGGGTAGAACAATCGCACCAATCCTGAGGTCTTGGTTTCGATTCTGGACCCACCCTAAATTGTGATGGTTTAAAAATACAGTATCTTGTGTGTTTATAAATATTTTATTTTTACATTTTCCAAACTTTTGCCACAGTATGTGAATCTTCTCACTTTTGGACATATACACATTAAATCTAGTAATCTACAATATCTTGTGTGTTTATAAATATTTTATTTTTACATTTTCCCATTTTTTTGGACACAGTATGTGAATTACGTTATTTTGGACAAAGTCACATAAAAATTGTTTAAAAGAAGTCAAACTCGCAGTATGGCATAAGTGGCCTACAATGGTCTAAAAATTCTCGAATTCAGTAACAATTACCCACAATTCAGAGGAAATTATAGGGGTTTTCGTCAGTGGAAAATTTTATATATCTGGCCTGTTTTATATTGCTCACTACAATCATTAACAAGCTTGTGACACTGTAAAAATGGGTGGGGTGCCATAAACTTTTTGCCATCTTAATAAATCGTATGTACGGTAAATTAGCTGATTACAATAGTAAAAGAATGCTTATGTATATAAATCCTTAACTGTGCATTCTAGAGAAACTTGAGGCTTTTAAAGTGTAATTTAGCAAACCATCAATACAATCATACTTGAAATGAAACACTGCACACGACACAAGTGTAAAAATACACTGGTAATTTCATCCTTTGTTGTGATCCATTTTTCACACAAACCACATATCAAGAAAAAAAATCATTGTATATTATTGCAAATAAACTGGTGTCTTTGTTACTTTAGATTAAGTGTGTGACAAAGCTATAGATTTGTAAATTAATTAAAAACATTGGACATTTGCAAACTTGGCTGGGAGGACTGAAGAAAGAATTATAATAATTTTAATATTTTGCTTTGTTAAAAATACTATTTCTTTTATTAGAAACATGGCAAGATATATTTACTTGACATCACTTTGACTTGAATGAATTTAATCAGTACACTTTAGCAAATAAATTAATAAATTAAATACAAAACCGTGGCAAGATCACCGTTTACTTTAAACTTTTACAGAAATCATACAGATCAATTTTCAACTCAAAGTTGATAGAGAAAGTTTTCCTAAAATGTCGGAACTAATTCTTGCAGAAAATATAGTGAAATTCTGTGTTGCAGAATTCCTTTAAAGTTCAAATAAAGCCCTGATTCTTGAAGAGCCTTTTCTTTTCAAGTTTATCATTATCTGAATTATCTGGTTCAGTAGAAATATTTTCTATGTCCACGGTGAAGATCAAAGTTCATCTGTAATGTCAATTGTCTCCTTACATTGAAGTTTTTAGCTTTGCTCTTAACATCTATAAAGATTTTGTGACAGCTTGGTATGTATGTGGGGTATTGTTTGTGTTACATGAGATTATGAAGGATGGACTATACAGTGCACAAGTCTTTTCAAAGTCAAAGTTGGGGTTTAACGTCCCGTTCAACAGCCAGGGTCATATTGGGACAGGTCCTCAGCATTGCCACTTGTGGGACTCGAACCCACAGAGGTGACAGCCTATGATTAGATGCCAAACTTGCTAACCACTAGGCCACCGAGGACCTCACAAGTCTTTTCAAGGTTATGATATGCAAACCCATAATTAAGATAATTCCTCGATGCGTGTCAAACCAGTTGATTTTAAGAGCTTCTCTGCACCTTCTATATTTCTCAGTAAAACTCAAAAAGATATGTGACAGGACAATGCGTCATACCAGATTTCTTGTTTCTTTAAAATTTATGCCGTAATAACCATCAGCTTCCATATGGGAAATGAGAAACCAATTGCATTGTTTATTGCAGAGGGGGTAATATTTCTGTTAAATTGAGTTGCACACTGACATAGGTCTGATGCTGAGGTGCCATATTTTTGTAATATCCGTGCAATCATTAAAACCTTAATACTTCATTGCAATATAAGATGTTGATTCTGTGCATATACATATGTGCTTTTTTAGTCAAACAGAAATTCATTATACTTTGTCACTTTCGTTGTCAAAGAGTTCTGAAAAGATGATCATTAAGAGATCTATTTACAAGTCTATCTCAAGTAGGTGTACACATATAAACATTACTATGAAATATAGTCTCCTCAACTTTTGTACATTTTTGGAGGGAAAAACCACACAAGTCTTAAACATTTTTTTTTCCTTTTGCAAACAAATTGCCCATTAGAAAGAACTGAACATGTGACTTTCAGAAAAACCATTTATGTCTCAATGTAACAAGTTTTTATCCTGATTTACACATATGAAAACCCTGTTATAACATGGGAGCATGACACCTCATAAACATTATTGAAAAATCTATTTTACAAAATAAGTGGAGATTTGGTAATGACAATTATAGACTTGGTTTGCAAACACTAATTTGAAAATTAGCTAAACCTGAAAAAAGCATTTTTTTTCTTTAAAGGCAAAACCTATTAAGAGATTTTGTATTACTTTTACCATATTGTTTTGGTCACAGTTTAATATAAAATTATAAGTGTTTCACTGCTTTTACACCTTAAGATAATAAATGAGTCTATTGTGTCTAAAAAATAACTTTAACAGAGCCTAATTATACATGTGAACCACTAATTTTCATGTAAAAAATACCTACAAATACTGACACAGTTATTTTGGTTTTCAAATTTCTGAATCCGTACATTCCCATCCACTAGAGGTAGCATCACTGTGAATTCTTACAGGATTTGTATATGCATATAGACTACGTCTTGCCACATTCAGAGGTAACTGCATTTCTGTATGATGGACACACCTCTTGCTGACTGCTCTGTTTCCTGCAGATTTACTTCGTTTTTGCTGCCTCTTCAGTACTGCTGACCTATCAGCCAAATCAACTGACCCTGGCCGTAGTCTGTTATTTTTGCCATACAAATGGGAAGAGGCCATACTAGTGCCACTGGTAGAGGTGACAGAATACAATGAGACACTGTCTATTGCCACACAATGTCCACACCTCTCACAGTTGAGAATGGGCCTCTTCGATGAAGCGGAACTATATGCTGAAGCCGTTGTTGAATCTGAAAGGACACCACTGGCAGAATGCTGCCGATTATGAGCACCATGATGGTGATGAGGTTTCTTAGTTTTATGCTGCTTAAGGCTCTGTAATAACTCTTCATTACTACTGGCTGGTTTGGCTTCTTTCTGCTTTTCACTACTGGTACCAAGCTTTATTGGAATAATTTGTTTTGGTCCACTAGGTGTCAGTTTGTTTTGGTCTTTTATTGATGATGCACTTATACCTGAAAAATATCCCTGATCCAGTGTACCTCTTGGAGAATCTAAGACTTCAATTGTATCCTGATCAGCTATTGAGGTTTGTCTACTGTGAGGACCTTTGGAATTAGTAGAACTCCGTGGAGATTCTTTAACTTGACTGTCTCTGTCTTGCATAGAGGCTCCTTCAGGAGTTTCCCTGATTTGGAGGTCATAGTCATCCCATTCTAATATCCCACTGTTTTGAGTGTCTGAATAGTGACCACTTCTTGCTGGAGACCTTTCGTTCAAAGTTCTGGCATCAAGTGTCAACATTTTTGTTTTGGCTGCTGGAGCAACACCATTTCCAACTATAAGTTCAGATGACCTGTCAGAATTACAGTCATGTGATTGCAACATATCAAAAAACTGTGGATTTGGATTGGATGTCACCTGTAACCATGGCTTTGAACTACTGCTACCTGAGATTTGAGAGTCACAATGATCCAAACGACAATCTGCACATTGATGTTGACAAATTCTATGATCCATGCTTTGACTATGCTTTCCCTTTGCCTTGTGAAAGCAGTTGTAATAAATTAAAGCAAATATCAATGCAAGGGCATAGCCACCAGCAACTGCAACACCGAAGGGAATATGGTATTCAGATTTTTTCTCATAAAGAATCCAGAGTGTCAGGAGTGCCACACTCTCTAAACAACAGATGATGTAGAAAAACACGAACCCATATTTGGCTTTACGCGAGGTAATATTGAGATGTGTAAAGACATAAATATAAGACTTTAACAACAAGTGAGCAAGAGATTTGAGGTTTTTATCTTTATCAGAGATCTGAAGGACGCGGTCTACTATAAGGACTAATAACATTGTTAACCAGTGAAATCCAATCACCAGAAACACCCAATAACCATGAGCCACGGCAAAAAGTCCCACAGTGAGGATTCTGGAAAACAGTTCACCAATCCTCCATATTAGCTTAATCAGTATCGCAGTCCATGGAGGAATTAATCCAATGACGCAGCAATACTCCTGGTACTTTTGATATGTGGCAAGGATCCAGGCTATGGAAAAGATTGAGGTAGATGCTGATGTCACTAGGTACCACTTGACCTTTGGGTCGAAGCCATCCAGTTGAGCAAGAATTAAATACACCTGAATAACAAACACTGGCAAACTACTGAAGAAAGTGTGGAGGGTACGAAGAAGGAAGATTTCCCATATTTCTTTACTGGTAAGAGATATCCGGTGGCTTAGAAAAAGTCTGCCATACCTCCATGGAAGAGCAAGCTGGAAGATGTGGAGAAAGACCACTGGAACTTCCCAAGCACATGTCCGTTTGCTGTGTGTGGTCTGCTTGTGGTAAGAGACCAATTGGACGGCTATACATGGTACAATGATGAGGCACAATAAGAGTGCAAACCAGACCAGTTGTTCCTCTATCCACAAATAGTAAGCTAAGGCGCAATTCAGGCTGATTTCTGTAAAGTATGTGAACACTGAGATGATCAGAAACACACCATAACTTACTTCCTTACCAATATTTCCCATAGTATATATTGTTGATTCTGTTTGGTTTAGTCCAATAATACTTGTCACCTTTAAGAGATGTCGCTCACTAATTTTCTTTAATCTCAGTTCAGTTACATCAATGGTTCCTGAAAATCTTGTTTTGGAGCCACTGTAATTGTAAACTCTTTGGCGTTGTCCGATTCCTGGTTTGGTATTTTTTTTAAAAAGTATCAGCTTCTTTCAGTGTGTCAATATACACCTTCCTTCAAGGAGAAAGGTGAGCTAGTTCTTTCTCTTTTCGTGTGTACACATTTTAATGTGTGTAGAAATGTTGAAAATTCACCCATATTTTAATGCACATGTGACGTTTTAATACCACCCTCTTTGCTATAGAGAATACATCGGGTCATCAGTGACACAAATATATGTATATCAGAGGAAAGTGGTTTTATTTCCAGTTCTTAAGGCATTCCTTCGCAGTTGGATATCTTAGTGGACATAAAGTGCCACTGAATGTGTCGAAGTGTTTTCAGAAAATACCAAGACATTCAACGAATGCTTTCAAATCATAAAGTTTTAAAACACAGCACAGACTTGAGTATGTTTTCACAACCTTGCTTCTTCCACTTGATAATTTTACACTATTTTAGTTCAGTTTTGGTCAAACAGAATATATCAGTTCCAGTATCTAAATTCAATGTGAATATATATTGATAGAAATTCGGCAGTTTGAAATACTAAAGAAATCCAAGTAGGCATCACACACAAATAGTATCCAGTAACAGTTTTCAATGCTTAATTATTAACAGTTTAACCACATTCATTAAGGTATTCATAACTATCATATTTTTACATTGTTATTCAGTATTAATATATAGACACCCAGTGATTACCCCGAATAGTCGAGCTCCTCTAAAATATGTCCCATGTACATGTATTAGCATGACAAATTCAGGCATAATCTGTAGTCATATATTCCCGGTGTACGATTATATAAAGACACACATAGTAATATAAAAGCTACAACTCTCTTTGATCCACCAGTGTTTTTTTGCCCCCTCTGGCTATTGTAGGACTCTCTTGCACATTCCAAACCACTGCCCTGATCTCGCATAGTCTCTGTTCACATGATTATGTTCGGGGTTAATGGCCCGTCATTTTGCCAGCTCGATAAACTATGTACAGTAAAGAAAAAAAAAGGTTTGAGTTCCTTTGCACAGCTTAAACGTATTGTGTAAGTCCATATTTCACGGGAAGAAATTCAAGCATAAAATTAACACATACCACGAATAGTTCCTTAGTATAACTTAGTCCCAAAACACATGTACCTGTGTCAATAAAATCCCAATTTTGCGGGAGCAAGGATTTTTCCTTCCAGCTTTATCTAAATATGTATATATCCAAAGTTTCACCAACTTCACTATTTATTCACACTTGTATGTGTATATCAGCACACAAGCATACTGCCCTTGTTAATGCAACTTTTCAGAAAAAGACTCTTCTTACAAACACAATGAATTTGTAAGGCTAATTTGTCCCTGTTTCTCGTGTGTGTATACAGAACACACGATTAAATGTTGAGGACTTTTTTCCCTTCACATTTCCATACTTGGATTGTCAACAAAGATGGCCAAAATGAGTCCCTTTTGATTGGGTAGCCTCACACGACCTTGTAAATAGGAGGGCTTCATTTTACACACGTAAGATTTTTTAAGAGGGACAACATAAAAGTGGCATTCCTAGTTGAGCACTTCCTAAACTTTTCTATTCAAATAAATATTCATACATCAGTGTTGAATTCCTTTATTTATATGGTTGGTATATTCCCCCACTCCATATGGAATGTTTTAGAATTAACTATTTGTTCTCAACAACAATAACTGCTGGGAAGAATAGCTACTTATAGTTCATCTGCTCTTCTTGTCAATTTGAGATACTCAATTACTATCGGATGTCTTAAAAATGTGTCTAAAATGGGAATTTCTTTCTTTTGATGTTTACAATTGTAACACCTTTATACTAAAGCCTTTTCTTTGAATTTGTTCAAGAGGGTTATCCCTTCATGGTTTGGTAGTTTTTATAGAGCCCCTATAATTTAAAATATCACACATTTATGTAATGTGTAGTCTGCTCTGAGGCTACTTCTGACGTAGAATTAAAAGAAGTTAAGAGTCCTTTGGGGAGATCTAACAAGAAAATGTCTCCGTGTTTTAGCATCTTCAACGAATTACTATGTTTTCACTGGGATTTCATCCCCAATATCTTCTCATTATTTTATATACAAGAATAAGCACCAATCAGACCAGTATATCCATTATTAATAGTATTATTATTTGTCTGAAAAGCTGAATAATGGAGAATACTCATCCCAACAAAGGTTTCCCTGGTGTTGGGCTAAATGGGGAAATTCGAAGGGTTTTTTGGGGGGCTGCTTTTGACAGGAGTATATAACAGAATTCTTCCAAGATCCAGACAGTAATGAGACAAAAATACCAAACGTATATTTACCAACGAGTGTTGTTTGCTTGATTATAATGTGAAAAACTTCATATTTCATACAGACAAATTATTAAGAGAATTGCATTAGTTTGAGCTTTACAAAATGGATCCTGTACCACACTTGGACAAGTCCTGAAACAGTTATTCCGATGGGTTCAATATAGTTATCAAGTAGCCCTGCCATAACTAAAACAACGTAACATATTACATATGTTTGTTGGAGGTTAAGCCATTTGCAAGGCTACATGACTTAGTGAGCTCAAAATAACTCAACCCTTTGTAAGTTTATTAACATCTAATTATATCTGACAAATTTGTGAGGTATTTTTAAGATGGCTAAGGTTGATGCCTCTTTTCTAATAGCCAACCGTCTTATGAATCAGTGCAAGATGAAACACAAATAAGATTTGAGCCTTAAGTTATTTCATAATGAAGTAGTTTTCACAATAGATAATGTCTCCCTTAAAATATTTTAGCAACTGCATTTTCAGTTCTGTTTTAGAAAGGTAAGACGTGAACCCAATTTAAGGAAAGTAACAATGTCTTCTATATAACACACTCTTGTGAAGAGAAAAATGTATATGTGTGCGTCCTTTGGCCAATTCAAATTCAACTACCATTCAGTTCTTAGAGCATTTTTTTTTCAAAGACTTTGTCAAAGTGAACAAATCTACATCTGTTTCTAAATATATGTGTTACACACAGTCCATTAGATATGAAAACAAACCAAATGATGCTATAATTGCACAGATGACATGTTATTTTATTTTATCATCAGTAATTTACTTTCTTATTGTTGGGTTCTTATCAATGGTGGCGTTTGTTTTGCCCCAAAAAGGGGGAATTAAAAACCTATTTCAGAAAAAAAGGTCACTGAACGTGTGTTTATAACATAATTTCCTATTGGACAACCAGTTTCAATTGCTTGTAGGAGAGTTAAATGAATATACTTGCATTTGTAGCAATCCATGGAATTGGTTTGTGAATGATGGCTTGTAATAATCATTCAGGGAAATGTATTTTCCCACTGTGTGAGAAAGTTGAAAGCTGGGGTTTTATATAAATGGGATACGTGTGTGTGTAAAGGAATTTCTGTTTTTGTCACATAAAACAAGGTTATTATGCCCATCAAGGGACCTTGTATCGACAAGCAAGGCATTGTTAGTTGCCCATTAAATTATCTGTCACAAATTTGAAATTAATTCAAATATATTGGAATGTTTTGTGATGGCCCTGACGCGGTAATGATTCCAATAAATTATAGTCCTGTTGATGAAATGTGAATGGTAGTCATGGAATGAAACGTTTAACCTATGTCAGGCGTATTTAAGATTTATATAAATGTTTTTTTACCGATTTTTACATGTATTTCTAAAGATATATCCAGAACACTTACTTTGTACTTTATACGTTAGTTTGTTAGGCACAGAAGCAATAATTATTTAACTGATTTTTAAAAGCTGGATTTAGGATTGCTTTTTACCCAAGGGAATGTCAGTATATTCTATTCCAGTAGTCACTGACTTAACAAGGCTACGTGTTTAATAAAATGGTTAATAAATTGCAAATAACTGATAAATGAAAATTATCTATGGTATTTTGTCCTCGAGAGAAATGAAGGGATTCTGTTTATAAAAAAGCATTGAAAGCAAATTACTAACACGATGTTTTTTATGAAAAATTATTACATCTAGTAATTGAAAACATATTACGCCCTTATCTTTGATATAAAAGTGAACACAAGTTTGCTACAGAGCGTGATTCACTAATTATAAACTTTATAAACCCATGCAACATATGCAGATGTAGTGAATACATAGATACAAATTGGTTGAGCTTGACTATGTTGTGAGTGGAAGAAAAGTATGGACAGTGGCTTTTTATCTGCAAACTGAATTGAAGGGACTTCAGTAACCTTGTGGTGAGAATAAGCTTTGTTATTATGGCTTCAAATGCAGCTTATATGCCTGTGTTTACAATTCAGTGAGGTTCTATCCTTATATGGCAGTTTAAAAGCATTTTAAAAATCACAACATTGCAAAAACGTAGGTGTTGGGATCCAAAAACCAACAATTGTCTTGTGGGAAGTCTAAAAATATTGTGACTAAAGTCCCTGTCCCACCTGCGTGATTTTTAATCATGATCAGTAATGACTTTGAAGTCTTCGTCATCCATGGTCTGATTCGCTCTGAAGTCCTTAAAGCCCAAGTTTCATCTCCAGCGTGGGCTGTCAGTCTACCAATCTCATCAAATTTAACTGTTTGAAAATTTCGTGGTCAGTCATCTCTCTGATTTCTGTCCATTAGTAGTGTCTCCCCATTCTTCGGTAAACCTGTGAAGCCTTTAGCATAGCTATAGTGATGTCATCATTTGTCTTTGTATCAGTCATCATAATTCATAGGACAATGCGGGTGACGAGTATATAAAAATATATATATTCATGAGAGGTAGCATAGCCATGGAATAATCTTCATAGACTGCCAGTGATCTTATCAGACCTTTCCTCTGTCACCGGTGTGGTAGTTTTACAACCATGGTAGATCTTCATACAAGTACCTTCATCAATCTTCCTGTTTCTGTTGTGTAATCGTACCAAGCTTGGCAGTAAGAATGTGACACAGTGCTGACAGATCCTCAGGACAGCACACATGGCCTCGCTTCCCAAACCCAATTTCTGCAATTGACAGTGACTTGCTATTCTTGGCTAGTCTTTGTCTATCGCCGGTATTGCCACGGTATAGTCTTGACAGTGGTACGTGGCAAGTAACATCAAATTTAACCAAACCCACCACACACTGTGCAATATGCCGCCATGGTAAAAAGATGATACTGATGTAACTTCTCAATGTCAACTTGAGTCACTTATCATAGTATTTATCTTCAAAGGGTGGCTTGTTTCATTATTTTTTTCTGAATACATTGTGGCATTCCGCGTAATCTGTACAAAAGTTACATAACCCATTCAGCATTTACTCCCCAGAGCATATTGTTCACAAAAAGGGGGAAAAGGGATGTTAAGAAGTCTTCTGATTCACTGGTATTAATTTTTTTTTAGATTCTCCAAGGGCATTGAAAATTACCCTGGGGAATACCAATCTAAAATATATTTAAAATATATTTCTCAATTGTTTGTCTGTTTCTTACTGGGCTTATAATCTTATATTTTCACACTTTCTTGCATATATAGTGAGAGGCCCCTGTGGCGCAGTGATCAGTAAGTTTGTCATTTTATACTTTTCAAACTCTCACATGTGAGGTCGCGGATTCGAATAGAAGTCATATGGCAACATGTGAGATGCACTTGAGAGAACTATGTGTCCTTGTTCTTTATCACCAGACAGTTAGTTGTTGGTGCACTGATAAGTCTTCTGGCTCTGGTTATACTACATTATTTTTTGATACATGAAAACAAGGAGAAAGGGAAATAATGTCCACATATAAGTTCAGTAGAATATATTGTCGTGTAAGTCTACGTCGGGAGTTTATGTCCCTTTTTAAAAGTTATAGGGAGTCATATTGGGAAAGACTGGTCTGCATTTGTCACGTATGGCATGATTTAGACTTAAATGATTACAGAGTATGAGACTAAAGTGATCATTTGCAGAATTTTACAACCAACACGTCAGTGAGGTCATGTCGTATGAGAAATTATTGCATACCTTAAATTAAATGTGTACAAATTTGCAGATATTACACATATTTTCAATAATTATAAGTTATCACTGATCTGATATGAAATAAATGGCCAGTCCCTAAAATTGCTGAGTTTAGGTTCAATGATGTGGTATACTTAATAAATTATTATTACTATTTTTTGTTTGATATGCAATCTCTGATTATAATGTCAACAATATCACGTTAAATAACTTAGAATAGCGCTATTTAACCAATCTGACTGCACAGATACAGCCCCAACTCAGAAGTAACTGACATTCCCCTAACTGGAAGACAGAGGCGCAAGGATGACCATTTATCAACATCCTTGAGGTTCTTTAGCCTGTCACTAGGGATAGGACCTAATGACAGAGGACCGCCATTTTAAGTGGTCATCTGAGCCACTATGTATCTGCCTGTAGCTGGGTTTGAACCCACATCCTCTTAGTTCCTAGGCAAGTGTGTTACCCGCTAGGCCACAGTGGCAGATAACATTTGTGTATATCGTGTTAATATTTGTATAGAAATCACTGTTACTACATTGTCAGTATTCATTTTAAAAACATCTCACAAATATACATCACAACATACTGCCTAAAAAATCAAACGATTAATTGATAGATTGATTGATTGGTTTGGGTTAAATGTCAGGTCATAAGGTGGAGTAAATTAGTCCATTAGTTTGTGAGAGTTTCTGTACCTTAATCCGTCGAGCATTTGATTGGTAAGTAAATAGTAACTCCCCTACTTCGAATCTAAATCAGAACCAAACCTTCAACCTCACGGTATGAGGCATGGACTCGCAAAAGCATGTGTTTCTAGTTTACTGCTGATTTGTCCTGAGTATGTATATTTCCTGGGCTGTAGACACTACGGTTTCTGAGAGATGGTTTTCAATTGAAACAGGGATGAAATTTATTTTGGTCTACATGAGCCAGCAGCAAAGCAATCAGAAACATGAGTAGTTACTAGAATGGTGCACAATTCATGAAAGTCTGGAGTAAAAAAAGGTGATCACTTGAAGTAACAAGTCCTGGAGAGAGCTCGTGCTTAAAATATCTTACAAATAGAATTTATTTATTATAGTGACATGCAAATACATTTAACAATAATCAAATAAGACAGTAAACAATTTGCCCAGCCCCAATGGATTTATATGTCACTTTTGTAAGTAATACTTCATAATAGTGGTTGCTATAAGAATTATAAATGGACAATATTTTACAGTCTTTGACATACTAAAAGAACAAAATACAGATAATAATATCTAATTATTTGCAAGAGTTTAACAATATACCTACTAGTAAAGGAAAACACAATATATAACTAAGCATGTTTTTCTCAACAAAAGAGTGCATAAATCAATATTAATATAACCTAAAATTTAATCACTTGGCAGTAACATTTTGTCTAATCTTCCATGAATCACAAATAAAACTTACAAGTTCCTTATCATTTGACTTCAGAATAATACTAAGTTTATCTTCAGACAATTTTCGAAAATTTGGAAAATGTTTCTCAATTATGTTATACAAATTATGTCTTGGGATCTCATATGCACTGCATTTACATAAAAAATGGATCTCATTTTCAATGTCACCTGTGTTACAAATTAAACAAGTTCTTTCTTCAACATTTAATTTTCTGAAGCTTTCAGTATTTGGATCTTTTTTCAATTGATATCTTCCTGTTTCAATTACAAGAGAATGGGCTTCCGTCCTTGGCAATTACATAAGTTGGAACACAAAATTATGTTTAGGTTTGTTAAGTTGAAATATGCATAGGTTTATTCGTAGTAGAATTGCACTGACACAACACACATTTTTCTGAGCGTACTACACACAAAAATATAATTAATCTTTCTAGAGTATTTCTTGATAGGCGATGATACAATTTCTGCTTGAAATCAGTGCCCTGAATTAGTTCACAACGAATCAAGATACAGCTAAGAAATCATTGTCATATCGGCAGAACTGATCGATTAGAACTGATTCCATTAATTAAATTTGTGGCAAATTTCGAAGCGAAGCAGTATTGTTATAAAACTGTTTTAATCCCAGAATTACCCCCACACAATGAAAAAATTGAACATAAAAAGTAGCCCAATAGATCAATATTGTACACATTTATTAAAATCCCTTGAGGTCATCCCAAAGGCAAATGCATTTGTCAGCCACACACGAGACTGGTGTAATCTGCTTGTTATTCATGTCTACTTTGAACAGGAAACCCCACATTCTCTTCAAATGATTTGGGGTTTAATTATTTTGAATATATTTGACTTTTAAATGAATGTAGAAATGTTACATAATATATTTTGTTTCACGATCATGCATAAATCTTCCTGACTTTGCACTTCAAACAAAGGAGAATCATCATTTGAGGGTGATCTTACGTCACATGTATATTCATACTTTCCCCTAGGTTATCACCAAATGTAATAACCTGGGGTGATAAAATTCTATGCCCCGCAAATCTTAATTCTCCTGACTTTATGGGGCCTGGTATTTTTGCTATTTTCTTTGTAAGAGGATTCATTCAAAAGAGCATGTAAGAGGATTTCTTTACTTCTTTACTTGGTTGCGATATTTGTTTCATAATTAAGTCGAAATGGTTAAAATGTATACATATAAGTAAAAACCTATAAGAAAATATTGCAGAAATAAAAATATATGAACCTTTAAAATATATCAAAAAGTTTCTTTGGGTTGAAAGTTGTATAATAATGTCCTGTATTTTCGTCTATTTGCACATCATTTAGTAGGTGTGAGGGAAAAAAGGAGCACAGGAAAAAGGGGCACGTAGTTTTTGGAAAAGGGGTAAAAGGGGATCAGTTTTTAAAAATAAAATGTGAATATAAATCAGATTTATTTAAGGAGCATCTAAAGGCCTGATGTGTGAACATAAATACAATGTGCATGTTTACAAATTACTAATATGACTAGAAATTTACTTTACTACATGTTAAAATGTAGTGTGTTTTAAACCTACTTTAAATGGATTCAATTTTAAATTGCAATACAGAGGAGATTATAAAATTGCTTAAATTGCTTAGATTGTTAGATTGTTTGGTAGGTCTACTAGATTGTAAAATTCAATCCAGAGTAGCTACATAGAATTCCTTAGATTGTTTGATGGGATCTCAGTGTTAATTTGTATTCATGTTCATGCGTCAGTTCAAATTTATTGTTTTATTTACTTAAATGTTTCTTTGGTAAAAGTTGATTTGTATTTGTTATAGTCCTACAGACTTACATGTTTGCTGTATAAAAGTGAAAAAGTTGATTTGTATCAATGATGTTTGTTTCATAATGAACAAAACTTATTGTGCCCTTTTTCTCTTTTTCCAAAACCTGTGTGCCCCTTTTTTCCTGTGACCCCTTTTCTTGTGCCCCTTTTTCTGTGTCCTTTTTTCCTGTGCCCCTTTTTTCCTGGATTCCATTTAGTATTAAAACAATGGCCAACCATGTGGCAATTTTAACCGATTATGTTCTAAGAATCCCTTCAAAACTTTGAACATATAATATCCATCACACTTTTCACAAAAAGTTCCCCTATGTTTCCACTTTGTGACGTGACAATAAAACATTGTTATTACCTCAGCAAAGAGATTATGTTTTTGGGTGTGTTTCTTTCTTTGTTTCTTTATATCCGAGATTGCTCCAAAAGTAATGAACAAATCTTCATAAAATGAGGGTTATACCTTGCCAAAAGAAGAAGTGATTAAATTTTGAGAAAGATCTGGATCACATTCTGGATACCAAAAAAATCCCGCATTTTCTTAAATGTCCCGTTGTGGAGGCCTTCACTCTAATGGTGCTTTCTAGTTACCTTCTGTAGGAGGTTATGTTTTGGATCTCCAGAAGTAAGGAATGGATCTTTATAAAATTTCATTTTCGGGTTGGGACTGAAGGGATTAAAATTTTAGAAAACATCCAAATCATATTCTTTATACAAAGAAATCCCAAAATGTTCAAAGATTCCATTTTAAATGTATTTTCAATCACTTTGGGTTGACATTACTCCAACAGTAATAAGCAGATCTTCATAGAATAGAATAGAATAGAATAGAAACATTTATATAGCGCAAAATTGATGCAACATCCTCTAATGCGCTTGAAATCAAAAAGGGAAAGTCGAGGGACGTTCGAGGTCATGATCCAAGGTTAGCGCCTGCCAGGGAGATGTACTATGGTGGAGGATATGCTAATCTAAACAAGTAGGTCTTTAGCTGGCTACGGAAACCTGTTATTGTTTGTTGTGATCGTACTGATTGTGGGAGTCTGTTCCATTCTATGGGGGAAGCCACTACAAAACCTCTCCTACCGATGGCCTTTTTGTGAGAGGCTGAGGAAAGAGAAAGACGATTTTCACGTGTTAGACAACTGGTTTTGATCAAGGATGATAGGTATATGGGTTGAGAGAAATTTATAGCCTTGAAAGTAATTAGATTGTACTTAAACAATATACGGTAAGTGATAGGAAGCCAGTGTAGTTTTTGAAGAAAAGGAGTGACATGGCTAGTTCTATCAAGTCTAAAAACAATTCTACAAAGGGCATTTTGTATCTTTTGGAGTTTAGCAACATTGTACTTACTGATGCCATAAAGTAGGGAATTGCAGTAGTCAAGTCGACTACTGATCATTGAGTTTGCAAGCAAGGCTGCAGTTTCCACACTGAGGAATTTACGAATACGTCTTAGGTCCTTAAGGTGGTAGTAGCAGGCTCGACACATATTAGTTATGTGGTTGGAAAAGGTGTTTCCAGAGTCAAAAATTACACCCAGGTTCTTGACTGTATCAGTAGGGGAAATAGAATTTCCGAGAAGTTGAGTAGGGAATTTATTAATGAGGGACTCTCTGGCTTGTCTATCACCTATTATAATAAATTCAGTTTTCTCGGGATTGAGTTTCAATTTCACGCCAGCCATCCAGTTTTGGATACATGTGAGACACTCTGTAAGCTCAGCGAAACTGGAATCAAAATTCCTATTGTCCAATGCTAGATATATTTGGGTGTCATCAGCATATAGATGGTGGGTGACATTGAAATTGGAAATGATATTACTGAGAGGGGTTGTGTAAAGGGTAAAAAGGAGGGGGCCCAGGACAGAACCCTGAGGCACACCATACGGAAGTGAGAACACATCTGAAAAGCTATTTCCTAATTTAACCTTCTGTTTCCGGTTTGAGAGATAGGATCTGATCCACCTCAACACAGTGCCATCAACCCCAAACCAATCTCTTAGGGAATTAAAAAGAATGTCATGGTCGATAGTGTCGAATGCCGCTGAGAGGTCTAGCAGTGTGAGTGCAACAGCCTTACCAGAGTCCAACGAAGCAGCAATGTCATTCTGGATTTTCAACAGCGCTGTTTCTGTGGAATGGAGTCTCCTGTAAGCGGATTGGTTGACATTGGAGAGCCCCTCGCTATCGATATAATTATTTAACTGTTTGGCAACTACTTTTTCGATCAGTTTGGATAAGAAACTAAGGTTGGATACCGGTCTATAGTTTTTTAGGAGATTTCTGTCTAAGTTTGGTTTCTTGAGAAGAGGGGTGACATATGCTGTTTTGAAACAGTTTGGGAAACTCCCTTCTTTGAGTGAATAGTTTATAATATTGGTGATTGGAGTGACCAAAATGTCCGCACACTCTTTGACTAGTGCGGTAGGGATTGGGTCCAGGTCGGATGATTTGGTGTTGGATGACCTTAGGATTTTGAGGATGTCATCCTCAGATACAGGCGCAAAAGAGGTCAGGGCACTGCTATTACTCTTCGGTATTGTGAGGGAAACAGGCACTGATGAATCATGAATATTTTTATGTGGGTAATGGCCTTGCCAAAACAAGAAGTGATTACATTTTTGGAAAATTTGGATCATGTTCTACAGAAATCCCGAATTTTCAAATTTGGATCATATTCTACAGAAATCCCGAATTTTCAGAGACATCCCCTGATGGAGGTCTTTGCTCTACAAGTACTTTCTAAATTAGTATGTGATCATTCGTTTAACAATTGTAACTGATTTTCACTATATAGAGATCAATAAAGTTCTAAAATAATGTGTTTTAACACTTTTTTTTATTGCGTAAAATACCCTTACCTTATCCTCACTAGAGCAAACACTACGACCAAACGAGAATATTTAAAAAGAAATATTCTTGTCGGTACCAGTATGAACACGCATGACCGCGCATGCGTCCTCATCGAAAACCCCTTTAAGCCTCACTTCAATTTTGGTCGTCAGGGAGCAAACATCGTTTGTTTACTTTGCTGTATTCGTTTGGAAAATTCGAAGAGATGGCTGAAAGCCAGATTAAAACGAAAGGACAGAGGATTGCTTCGGGTTGTCGCCATTTTACTGCTGAATGGGACTCCCATCATTTTTGCTGGGCTTGTAGAGACAAAAAGAAGGGAGATGATGTATGTGTCACCTCGAAAGAGGAGGATTGCTACATTTGTCTTCAGTTTTCGTCAGAACAGAAGAAAACGTTGAAGGCTAAGAAGGCTTATCAATTAAAGAAGGCAAAAGAGGTTTCTAAAGACCTGGAAGATTCCTTGTTAGGTTTTGATGATCCTCCCTCTTCAACTCCAGCTACGAATGCTTCCTCTGCTTCAACTGAGAAGTCTTCTTCTGTAGATCCCCTACAATTAATTCTACAGAGATTGGACAGTATGCAGGGTCGTCTAGTGGCTCTGGAGAAGGGTAGTACCTCTGTCTCCTCTAGTGAGGTGAATATGGCAGAGGCAACCCCTGTTTCTGAAGATACATACAGAGCGAAGAAAACGCCATTGAATACCTTTGCTGTGATGGATGAGGAAGAATTTCCAGAGGATTCCAGTGAACATAGATCTGCTAAAAGAGCACGTTCTTTGTCTCCTCAACATTCAGAAAAACAGTCTTCAGTGAGAGAGGAAGAGGTGGAAGATGATCCTTCCTACAGACAATTACTTGCTTCTGTAAGGAATATTTTGGATCTACCAACGCCAGAGGAGTTTGCTGAAGCCCCATCTAAGATCTTTGGTTCTAAGGACAGAAAGAAAAAGCATTCTGTTCTTCCAATGGTTTTGCCTCCAGTGGAGGAGATCAACAACAGATGGTCTGAGCTTGAGAAGAAGGTTGCTGGAAACCCTTCTGACAATGGGGAAAGACTTTTGTCACCTCCATATAATTCAGATTCGTTTCTACCTTACACTAGACCTCTGATGAAATTCTACCGAACAACTTCCTCAGAATTTTCAACCTCTGCACCTAAATGCCAAGATTCTTTCAGAAGTATTTGTTCCAAGTCCTCTTCTGCCCCATCTACGATCTCAGTGCCTACTAAACAGTTCACTACTATGGAGTCTGTTAAGAGAGAGCATGTGCAAGTATTGGGTTTTGTCAGCCTCTTCATCAGGACTATTGAAAAGTGTGCTACTAATATGGAGGAACTTATGCAGGCTGCTTTGGGTTCAGCAGATGAGGCAATGGTGAAAGATTTGGAAGAATTGTTAGCTTATATTCGCATCCAGTTAGCTACAATCACCTCAACAGAACGTGCTCTGGAGACAGTGACAGAGGCATCTATGACTATGGCTTGCAATATGGAGTTAGCTCGTAGAGATACCATCCTCAAGTTTTCTGCCCCGCATCTTCATGAACACGACAGGAATCGTCTTCGCAGATCTGGGTTCAAGTCAGTGGACTTGTTTTCACCTTCTGTTCTCAATAGTGTTGAGAATAAATATGAGAGAGACAGGTCACCTAAGAGGCAAAAACTGGATAATAGATCTGGATTTTCATCAAGGAAAAATTCCTCTTTTCAACAAAACTCTGCTCAAAATAGTGCAAGAAGTTCTTTTCGTGGCCAAACAGACTTCAAAAATCAACAAAGATCATCACAGCCCACCAGAGGGGGTCGTGGTGGCAGAAGGAAATGACTATCCAGTGGACTTAGCTCCTGGAGGCCGTTTGCAGTGTTATTATCAGGTATGGGAGAAAAAAGAATGCCATCCCAGAGTTGCACTCATTTTAAAGCACGGGTACAAGATCGTACTAGTAAAGCCAATCGAATTGTCGCGTTTTCCCACAATTCAGAGCGGTTACGCACATCCACAAAAACAAAAGTTTCTGGTGGATTGTGTCCAGGAAATGCTTCAAAAGAAAGCGATTATTCAGGTAAAAATGAGTGCAAGCCTGGGATTTTACAGCAGGTTATTTCTAGTGCCAAAGCCAGGGAAAAAATGGAGGCCAGTGATAGATCTCAGTGTTGTAAATATGCATCTATCGGTTCCCACATTCAAGATGGAGACTGCCGAAATTATTCGAAACTCCATTTGCAAAGGGGAGTGGGTTGTATCAGTAGATCTAACAGACGCATACTTCCACATTCCTATCCATCAAAAATCTCAAAACCTGCTTCGATTTCACGTGGGAGGACGTTCGTTTCAGTTCAGAGCCCTACCTTTCGGTATTGCAACGGCTCCACTCGAATTCACCCGCATTGCCAGAGAGGTAAAGCTTATGCTTCAAAACATGGGTATACGCATCCACCAGTACCTGGACGACTGGTTATTGCGAGCTCCAACACAGCAGATTTGCATGGAGCAGTCAAGACAACTGGTCCAGTTCGTACAAGAGCTAGGTTGGGTGATCAACTTCAAAAAATCAGAGTTAACACCAACTCAAAAATTCGACTTCCTGGGGTACAGGTTCGACTTGACAAAGGGCGAGGTCTTACCCACAGAAAAAAAATGGCTAATTTTGACAGCTGCCATAGAAGGTCTAAACAACAGTCAAACAACAACTCCCAGGATCCTGATGTCTTTCATAGGCATTCTGGCATCTCTGGAGAAGACAGTCCCAATGGGCAGATTGCACATGAGGCCCTTCCAATGGTATCTCAAAACTCATTGGAAGTATCCCCAATCATTGGACAAAAGGATACCATGTTCAGAAATTTTGAAAAAACATCTGGTATGGTGGAAAAATCCTAAAAATGTACTGACAGGTTGTCCTCTTCATGTAGAAGAACACAATCTCCTGTTATTTACAGATGCTTCGACCAAAGGTTGGGGTGCTCATTTGGGAGACCTGACAATCAGTGGACTGTGGTCGGACACAGAAGCAAATTTGCATATAAACATTCTAGAGATGAAGGCAGTGTTCTTGGCAATAAGGTCTTTCCAGTCCCATCTTTTGAATCAAAGGGTCTTGGTGGCCTCAGACAATGCGACAGTAGTAGCTTACCTCAACAAACAGGGGGGGACCCACTCACTGGAGATGTGTCTCATGGTTTGGCGTCTGATGGCTTTTTGCAACCCCAGGGCAATTTTGCTAAGGGCTCGTCATATCCAAGGGTGTCTCAATGTAATAGCAGACAGTCTGTCTCGCAGGGACAAGATTATTCAGACAGAATGGTCCCTTCATCCCAAGATTTTTCAGGGAATTTGCCAAATTTGGCACAGACCAATGGTAGATTTGTTTGCGACCAAGATGAACAACAAATTACCTCTGTATGTGTCTCCTGTCCCAGATCCAAATGCAATGGCGGTAGATGCATTGAACATCTCGTGGCAGGCACTAGACGGTTATGTTTACTGTCCAGTTGCTCTCATACCCAAAGTAGTTCAAAAGATGAGAACTTATGCATGCCGAATGATTGTAGTAGCCCCAGGGTGGCCAGGGATGAGCTGGTTTTGGGATCTGATAGAACTGTCCACAAAAGCTCCACTACTTCTTCCCCATTGGGAAACTCTGCTCAGGCAACCGTTCAGCCACAGGTTCCATCAAAATCTTCAGTACTTGAATCTACATGTTTGGCACCTGGATTCAAGGCAGAATCACCTCAAAAATTCTCTAAGTCAGTGGCAGAGAGAGTTAAGGCACCTCAGAGATTTTCATCAAGAAGGGTCTATGAATCAAGGTGGGCCATTTTTGAGTCATGGTGCAAACAGAGCCAGGTGGAGTTCAAAAAACCTACTCTTTCCTCAATAGCTGATTTTTTGACCTATTTGTTCAATGAAAAGGGTTTGAAACCAACTACTATTGCAGGCTATAGAACAGCAATTGCGGATCATCTTGGCCCTGCAGGGATTGCGATCAGTAACAGTTTTGAGCTCAACAGATTGATTGCAAGTTTTCATAGGGATAGGCCAGTGAAGGATAGGAATATACCTTCTTGGGATTTATCTTTAGTGCTTTTGGCTTTAACTAAAGCTCCTTTTGAGCCACTCAAGGATGCTCCTTTGAAAATTTTGACTTTCAAGACAGTCTTTTTAATGACGTTGGCCTCAGGTAGAAGGAGAGGTGAAGTTCATGCTTGGACATTCAGGTCTTTGAAACATAAGACTGGCTGGAAGGAGGTAACGGTGTCTCCTTCATCAGTTTTTCTGGCTAAGAATCAGTTGGCTTCAGATGGTCCAAGTATTGTCCAACCAGTGGTCATTCCTGCTCTTAAACCATCTTTAGATCAATCCTTAACTGAGGATATGACCTTGTGCCCAGTGAGATCTTTAAGATATTATATTGACAAAACTAAAGATCTGAGGGAAGGGAAGCACCTTTTGTTTATTTCCTTCAAAAGTGGTTTTTCGGGGGATATACAAAGATCTACCATATCTTCATGGATTAATCAGACAGTTATGCTTGCATATCAGGGTTCTGACCTTGAAGCCCAGAGTTTGTCCAGGGTCAAGGCTCATGACGTACGATCAATGGCGGCTTCCTTGGTTTTCAAAGGGGGAGTCTCTCTTGACCAAATTCTAGGGGCATGTTTTTGGAAATCACATACCACCTTTACAAACTTTTATTTGAAGGATGTGGCTTGGAGGTCAAAGGGAAGTTCAGAATATTCCTTGGGTTCTGTGGTTTCTGCTCAACACATAGTAAAGTTATAGTAGGTACGATGATAATACATTTTCACATTTTTCATGTATCTACTTTATAATGATTTGTCTAATGCATGGTTACGGCTCGTGTGATTATATGCTGTTTTTTATATATTTACAGGTCATCCAGGAAGATGTTTGTAAATAACAAGTTTTGTTCCAGTTGTTGTGTTGAAACTATCACTTTTTAAGCAAGACAGAAAACAGCCTTTGACATGTGCAAAAACACAAACTGAATATAGGACCAAGGCACCATTCAAAGGGGGCCAGGTTAGTGCTTACAATTATAACATAAATACAGTGTTATGTTGTTGAGTGTTTTGTGCTTAAAATAGTCTAGTACTTTATCCTCACAAGAGTGCTTGATATTTGTACTTTGGCTTAATGTTTGATTATACCTACTTTTTGGGGTCAAAAATATTGAAAATCCCACCACCAGTAAAGCACTAGTGAGGATAAGGTAAGGGTATTTTACGCAATAAAATGTAAAAATTTTATTGTAATTTAACTTTTTGTAAGTTAAATACTTACCTTATCCTCACTAGATTCGGATGCCCACCCATCCAACCCCACATTTTCAAGATTTTTGGTTATTCAATAAATTGCATTGATTCCAAAATTAAAGTGAGGCTTAAAGGGGTTTTCGATGAGGACGCATGCGCGGTCATGCGTGTTCATACTGGTACTGACAAGAATATTTCTTTTTAAATATTCTCGTTTGGTCGTAGTGTTTGCTCCCGCCAAGGCGAAAGCACTAGTGAGGACAAGTAAGTATTTAACTTACAAAAAGTTAAATTACAATAAAATTTTTACAATTTCTTTTTAATATTAAAAAAAAAGATTATAAAATTTTTTAAAATCCCACAAAAACATATCATTTTTTTAACCTTTGTTGGTTAATATTCACCAAAACACTTTTACGAAACGATAGTATAAAGTTTCATTTGAGATGGTGTGGTTATTGGGGGAAAGACAATCAAAAACATAATATATACAACAAAATGTTCAAAATGAGGGAAAAAAATCTCGTGAGAGAATGACCTTAAATAGCACGATATTCCAAATACAAGATTATAAATTTCTTTTTTAATTTTGGAGGTTATGCATAAGGTATTTAAATTCCTACTTATCAATTGTCTGAACCTGAAGTTTTGTAGTTCTGTTTGTAGTTATTAAAATAAGTAATTCGAAGTATGGAACACATTGAAGGTGTGAAGTTCCAAAACACAAGCACAGTTTTACAAGACAACAATTTCTTTCAGAAATCATAATGTCTGTGGCCCATCGTACACAGAGAAAAAAAACTGACTTTATAATCTTACTGGTATGCATGTAACAATATGTATACTGGTATATAACAAACCAATTAATATATCTTACTTCACAATAAGTGTATTACATATAACGTTATATCAAAAATTATAATAACAACTGCACCAACAGCAAATACCCATTGTTGTATTGGTTGGTTTTACGGTAGAAGTTCCCTGGTTGTCTCTATGGACAAGTGCATTGTGACAGCAGCTTCCCGTTAGATATGATAGCACATTATATGGGTACATTATTCATTCATAATGTACCACATAATGTCTCGATGTATGGTTTGAATGTATTATAGAATATATTAAAAATTGACCAAAAAACAATACATCTGCATATTTTGTGTATTGTTGATAAAGAGATAATTTAAAGATTCAGAAAAAGTATGGACCAACCTAATGTGGCCAACTGGCATAATGTCCCCATGTCTAAGGAAGACGTTATGACAGTCATGATTTACCCCCAGGATGACATTATGATCCCAGGAAGACATTATCCCCCCTTGAGGAGTGGCAAACCATTTTTCTGATTTCAAAGTTGTATGAACCAATTTAACAACATTAAAAATATCCAGATCATCATGTAGGAAGGGCCACTAGTTTCTGAAAGGTCTGTTGATTATATGGGAGATTTAAATATATTTGTGGTAAAGAAGCTCTTTATGTTACAGTATACTACAAGTATTGAACACAATAACCTTCACATACTCGCATCAGTGTACACATTGATTTTCAAACCTATACAATCAACAAATGTTCATGTGAAATCAAAGGCAAATAAAATGGTATCTATAAATTTGCAGCTTTATCTCCTCCCAAAACATCACAGTTTATAAAGTCCCATGCTAACATACGCCACACAGAAATATTTTAACATCTGTACGCATTTTAAGAGAAGCTGTTTATTTCAATGGAAATTGAGAAAAAAAATCAGAAGCTACATACATTTTTGAATATGTAACACTCAACCGTGGCTTGCTGTAGGTGCAAAGGTCACAGTTGGAACTTTACGTCACTTTTAACAACTGAGGTCAAATCAGTGCAGGACCTGAGTGCATCTTCCAGTGAGCTGGATATGATGTTATGGGGTTGAATGTGGCCTCAAGGGATAACACAAGATACTTCTCCACCCCATCCAATTACTCTTGTAGTATAACACATGCAATGTGTCCAAATCCAGATGCTCCAAGTATTCAGTCATAGTTTGTGATTTTTGCAAAACAGAACTATAAACTGATAACAGATTTTTCCCCAAATGAGAGACAGATAAAGTAATATGTGTATTATATTGAGGTGGGGATATTATCCAGCATAATAATAAAGGTATGAATTACATATTATTAGGACTATTAATTCCAAAAAATATATTAGCAAATACGGTAGATATGTTGTTGAATTCAAAGTCCAAAATTAGGGCCACCGACTGATAAATTATTCTACCTCAGACATTTCTCTGAAGTAGATACATTAGACATTTGAACTTAGAATTGACTCTTGTTTTGTATCTATTATTAACATTATTATCGTCTTAGAATCCGCGAAGTTAGAGATTAAGCACATGGATATAATACCTGAATATATAGTAATTGTCAACACAGGTAATATTATTTTTTTCCTAACCCTAGGTCAGGTTAAATGTGGATAACTGAAATTGGATATTTGAAAGTGGTACATCAATCTGTCAGACTATGGAGGTATGACCCCATTATAAAATGTCAACATTGCTGCTCAAAAAAAAAAAAAAAAAAATCTGCGATTCTTTTAGTGTATGCAATACACCAACTCCATAAACTTATGTACTAATTAACACATGCATAGAAGCGATGATCAATTTATGTATCTAATTTTGGTGAATGTTTAACTTTGACCCAAATATCACAAACAGTATTTTACACGTTTCTAATGTTAAGGGCTCAAATAAAAGGTGTGTTATCATTATACCAACTGTTATTCCCTTAGTATTTATACATATTGAAAATAATATTACTTTATACAGAGGTTTACATTATTTCGTACATTCCTCACAATCTACATACAAGCGCAAAATATTTAACTGGTTGGTTCTTGTTTGTGGTTTGATGCATTCCGTGTTTTAGTAGTATCCGGTTGTTGCAATAGGTGTATTTCACAACCATAATCTGTGCAATCCAAATTCAGATTTGGATTCTTTGGATTATCTGGATTCGTGAAATGCAATTTTCCCAAAACAAGAAGCCAAAGTGAAAAACTATGATAAACCACTCTAAATATCATAATTTTTTTTAATACCATAATAATTACCAAAACATAATAATTACCAAAACATTGTTTGTTATATCCAATGAATCTGAATCCACAAATCCACCTCCAGAGGTAGATCAACGGATTTATAATGCTGATTATCATTTTGGTCACATCACAAGGGGAATCCATTAATCCGATGAATCCAAATTCAATGGATTATGTCAGTGAAATACGCCTGATAAGTGTAAAAAGATTGTATTTGGGTAGGATGCGTTCGACACAGCATGGCCAGACATTTCAAAATGTGACTGATTTTAATTGTTTAAAAAACCTCTCATAGGCTCTTACATACTAAACTAAATGTACACACCAAGGGGGACATAATTGTGACATGGAAAGGCTCATTTTCAAATGTGCGCTACCTACACGTGAGGTCCACTTACAGGGCAATAAAGACAAGATTGTGAAGCAAAATTTCAATTTGTGGAGATGTCACTACACAGAACAATGTGACCGGGGCATAATAGAGTCACGTATTTTAGGGAACACCTGACACATACCATTCAGCTTATGGAACCATGTGACGTCATGTGACCTTAAAAAGAGAGGGGGTGGCAGAAAAACCCAATTTTTTACTTTAATATTTAGAAAAGTTGACAAACAAATTGATGACACAAACAAAACAGTGTGACAAACATTGATCTATTGTCACTATAAGATTGCCAGTATCACATTGACCACTGAACAGACTTTCACAGCATGTGGCTATGAAAAATGTCAGGCCACCCTTAAATCTGAACCCCCCCTCCCCTCAAAACAAGCATGGTAACCCCAATTAACCCCATGACATATGGTACTCGCACCCACTGTGTGGTTAAAAATGTCCAAGTTTTCATCTCACACTCAGAAATATTTATATTTTAACCTTCTATATAACTCATACTTTAAAAATAGCATTCAGAGAGCACAAACCACTGTCAAGGTCCAACACCTCGAATAATGCTTATGATTGTAATGATAAAAAAATGATTTAATAAATTCCTGGATGAATACGGTAATTCACCACCAAAATTGAATTATCTGGTCTTCGTGTCATTGTCAATATTTTATCAAAATTTATCCATAACGTTTGGAGTTATTTGGCAAACAAAGAAATGCATTTCACCAAAAGCATATCCTGCTTGACGGAGGTAATATTTTGAAAGATTTCTTCTCAGATTCAAAGCCATAGCCTCAAAGTTCAAAAGTTTTGTTATCAAACTAATAATATACTTTTATAAAAGTTAATCTCTTTCCAAGTGAATTCCAAAATACAGTAAACATAACCATAGTTCAAAATTCATTAAGTCATTAGATTAAAACACAAAACAAGAGATATTGAAAAACTATATCGACACTCTGAAAATTTGGCCAAAGTTTAGGCATAACATGACTTAGTATCTTGTAGTAACGACTTTCTATCTTGTGGGAACGACTTAGTATCTTGTGGTAACGACTTTCTATCTTGTGGTAACGACTTGCTAACTTGTGGGAACGACTTAGTATCTTGTGGTAACAACTTTCTAACTTGTGGGAACGACTTTCTATCTTGTGGTAACGACTTCCTATCTTGTGGGAATGACTTCGTATCTTGTGGTAACAAGATAAAAAAATGCAAGGAAAACAGTTCTATGTCCCTTCTAGGGCTCCGTACATAACATACTTTATAAAACTTGGCATTTTTAATTCTCTACGCAAATTATGTTTTAACTATACTAAGATTGATATAAACCGAAAACATAATGAAGATTGATTTAATATTTGAAAGAAAATCAATCATTTAAAATTGTTATAAATTTACTTCAACAAATAATTACTTTGGTAATTTCCATTTCATCTTTATCTTGTGCGACAAGATTTATATGAAGACCAATCTATCTTGCCAGTTGTGGCAAACATCTGTGTTATGTGAAAATCAAAGGGGCAAATCAGCCTTTTCTCGCCAGTTCATATATTACAAGGTATGTCTGTAATTCATCTCAATGAAAACTCTATCATTTCACGTGTTAAATTACACCATGCCTTTTTGACAAATTTATTTATTAAGTGATCTTGTAACTTGCGGGAAAAACTGCTTGCAAAAAGAAGAGCAACAACCGGAATTGTTGTTAAATTGAAAGGATAAATAAAAACTTGGCGGGAAATTGAAAAGTACCCTTGAATAATTTTACAAGTGAAAGAAAAAAAATGCACCTCTTTCTTTACCAAAAGAATTTACATTGGTGTGGAACATATCTCTGAAAGTGTATTAACACCATTTTTTTTGTCGTTTGTTTTTACATTTTACATAATTAAATAATTTTGTTGTAGTAGGATGTGTTTAAAATAATTATCTGTTATACATTGTACAGTATATAGTCTAGCCAATGTGTTGAAAGCGCCGTTAAACTTAAATAAATCCCAAATGCAATGAATAGTGAAATGTGTAGTGTATAATCATGTACCCAGCCTACAGTGAGATGGTTTAGTTATCCAAGTATTTACACATAAAATAACTTATTTATTTGCAAATATGAAGGTAATCAAGGTCACACCATGACGATGCACCCCTACAACTCCCAACCAATGTCTCTACCAAGTATCAACTTTCTACACTTTACAGATATAGACCAAACAGGATTTTAAAGGTCAAGGTCACTACGGCAGGGTAAAAGGTGAAATATAGGTCGTCCTATGAGGTTGCACATCTAAACCCCTAAGCAATGTCCCTATTAAGTATCAATACACATCCTACACCTCACGATTTCTGAGATACAGCTCAGACAAGCTTATTCCAGCTTACCCCTGAATGCTCACCCTGATGCTTGCCCATCCCTCCAGAAATCATGGGCGAACACAACAATACCCGCACAGCCTTTAAAGACTGTCAGGTAAAAAGTACATTTTGTGCACTTTTTAAATAGCATACACCACATAAAGTACCCTCTTGCTCCCCATCTGTGATATTGTGAAGACATGTTTAGAAATAATATGATTTTTTTTGGAGATGTCTGCATTTCTGAATGATCTTATTTGTAATTTTCCAACTTAGTGACCAGATATACCACTGACTGAGGTTCAAAAATATTCAAACATTTTGATCTGCTTGTTTTTACATCAGCATAAAAATTCATCCGAGATGTTTGACCTGTGGTAGCGATACAATCCAACATGTAAGAACTTTGATAATCTCTGTTTTTATTATGGCAAAATCATAAAGAAATACACATGATTTCCCATGGTGTGATTTATTTAGAGTTTAAACCCTTGCTTACATGGATTCCACAAACTACGTCATAACTACATTGGAGATTGAAAACCCAGAGAAATGAGAATCATGTATCAGACGACATCACACAAAACTATTGTTTAATTAATATTCTGTTGCTTTGATAATTCTTTTATCTAAACTAGCTGAAAAGACTAATACAACAGTCACACTACAGACGGCGTTGCCTACGTTTGTGTAATTACTGATACACTTCTAGCTTTGGCCACCACTTCCCTTAACAACAAACGGACGGACATCACCTAACTACAGTGATCTTCACATAATCTATCAGCCTTGTGGTTGTGCATCAGGAACTTCAGTATATCCAATCACTTATATCTATTTTATATGTGTTTGAATTGGTTTTATAATAAACAATGGCAATATTAAACTTAATTAGTGGTAATGAAGCAAAATAATATTTGGTACAGAGAAAAACATATTTTAAATTCTTGAAACCAGTGTACATTTCTCATAATCGGCCAATATTATTAAATCCTCCTATGATTATATTTAACAAAAAGGGTTGGGTCATACTATGAAAGTGTGCACCATATTACATGAGTATAAACTTATATTATTACCTTTTACTCCTATTATTGCCAAGTGTAACTACCAATGCTACTAATCCAAAATGGTGACCGATACCGGACCATTTATTGTAGAGTAAAGCAGTCCGGCGGCCAGACAAATACACTCCTATCTGTGAAAATGAGAAACTCTAGCAGGGACTATGGTGGTGCAGTGATAACACACTAGCCTCCCACGTCTGAGATCAGAGTTCGAATCCTGTACTGACCTCATGTGGGAAAGCTGGTAGTTGCTTGTCGTTGCAGTTTACAGTACAGAACCTTGACCAGCTGTATGTACTGGTTTCTTCTGCTCTTCCAACTAACAATTACAATATAACCAATAAGATACTAGGTGTGAAGTAAAACACTAAATAAATAAGTAAAATTGAGAAACTCTAGCTTTCCCGGCTTCACCTGTCAACACACGGAAGTTTGGAAATTTTCAAAATTTCCGCCTCTACGATTTTCAGGATTTGGTTTACGTATAAACCTATAATTCACATAAACATCCCTGTTTGGTTATTGTCTATCATATATTATTTTATTTAAATAAAGCAGAAGGCCCACATCTAATTAACCTGATGATTGGCTAGGGGTTTCCGACTGACAAACAGACTTTTGCATTTTTTAATATGTGTGTGACCATTGTAATCTCAAATTAATGGTGAATGGACACGATATAAAAAGTAAGGGAAAAAAATCACCAAATCTACTTTTGAAGAGCAAAATTTTATGGTTCTGTAAATTCAGAAGACTATATTGGCTAAGTAATTTTGTTAGTGTTACAGAATCCAGCCATGGGGACTTTAGAACCTCAAAGTATATTCATTTGTTGGGTGGTCTGATGTTTGATGTTTCAATTGTCAGAATCATTAAAAATCCCTTTGAAAAAAAATAATTAAACAGAACAATAACTTGATTCTTTGCATACTGACTCAATAATAATTAAGTATTGGATCGTTGATTTAAAATGAAACACTGCTACTGGAATAGGGCTGAATTTTCAAATGTGACATTCAAGGAGAAATAAAATGACATTGGTGTGACATTACACACTGTTATAAACAATACCACTTTTAACCTGGTCTCAAACACCTTTTTATATCAATAACAAAAGTCCTTGTGCATACATGTAGCATACTTCAATGGAAGCATAAAAAAGCAATTCAAGAAAATATCAAGTAGAAAAAGACACATGGGGCTAATTCTGTTTGAATGCAATATGAAACAAAATTCAATTAAGGTTTTAAATCCCTCTAGGGAAATTAGATTTATACCTATTATATACTGAAAAACTGTAAGGTTTTACCTTTTATAATTAAAGATAAATATCACTGTTATATCTGAAATGCCACAAATGCTAAATATATGAGTTCAGTAGATGGGACTGGGTTCCTTTATGACTTTATTCAAAGCTGTCACCATGTTTTGATATTTTGCAGTGTGAAATTGGAAGCTATTTCTCAAGTACATACTTGGTCTCTGGTGTTTCTTAGTTTTGTCTGATTCTATCATATCAGATAAAACCAGTGACTTGGATCTAACATATTTGTGTGCAGACTAAGTAAATACATTTAGTGATAAAAGGGGACTTAGGGCCAAAGGTTACACACCCTTTTAAATGGTAAAACGGGAGTTAGGGAGCACTACAGTTCTATGCATTACTGGTTCTAATGCTATAAGGGCAATCTATGTGGACTAAACTTGATAATCGGAAAAGAACTTGTTCATTTCCAGAAAAAAATACAGTGTAACTAAATTAAGTGAGCTTTTCACGTCTTTATAAACAATTAGCATCATACTGGCATAGGGCATTAGTATATTTCCCACATATTTTTTTGGTGGATTGGAACCCACCATCACCAGGATGAAAGGCAAGTGAAGGTTTTCAAACTTACAGTCAGATCCCAGAACACTGTAACTAAAGCTTATAGAATATGTTGATCTCTTGTTCTTCATTTTTTATGTTTCAGATTGTCCTTTGATAAGACTATTTTGAAACTGTATTTTTTGTTGACATTCCATTGTTAAAGATAAATAGTTATTTATCTTACCACAAGGGTAGTAGAAGACATTTAACTAGTTTGCCCTATTGTAAACTATAATAATTATGAATAATTGGTTTGGTTGTATAGAAGTGCTCCGGGGGACACTTATTTGCAACTGAATTGTATCCTTTTCCATAAATAAATGAAAAGGGTTTGTTGTGTTTACTATTTATTCATTCAACAGAATATGTTTTGTATTAAAACACCACATTGACACTCTATTGACACGTAACCATCAATTATTAATACTTTGTGTTACTTAACCTGACGAAAGAGATGATAAGTACAGAAGACAATATAGACAGATTAATAAACAGTAACTTCAATATAACTTATGAGCATTTTATTTGTTAAAAAGGCATACTTATTTTAGAAATGACACTGCATGTAAAACAATATCAAATGTGAAAATATACAATAACAAGCAACTTTTAGTTTTAACCATAACTAAGACATAGATATTATGTTATCATTGATACATGTCAATACTTGTTACAGTGCCTGGAATCCATGTTGTTATTAATACTGAACTTTAGACACCTAGTTTAGATCTATATCCAGTTAACATATTGCTAAAATACTAACGAATTGTCCCTACCACAATGTGAATACCATATTTGAGACAACACTAAATGGTTCATTTTACAAATTGATGTATGTTGTATACAGGAAATGGCAAAAAAGATGTTTTTGCATGAAATACATTTGCCAGGAGAATGTTTTTATACCTTCACATTTTAGTATTAATAAGCTGTTATTTTTTTTGGTTAATCCACTTACAGCAAATAAATATAGATTGGTAATTAAATAGTTATCTGTATAATGGGGGAACAAATACCAATAGTTTCTGAAGCTATTGCTTCTTCAATAATGACAAAGATAACAGACAACTTTCTGGAAATATACACACTAGACAAACTGTAACATGTATTTTCTTCTTAATACTGATTAGTTAAATGGCAGTAAAACGTCATATACAAAGACTCGTGAAACACAAGGATGAATGTGCATCTCTCAAAGTAACATCCAACCATTTCCTGATATAATAAATAATCTGGCACAGAATTTCATAATTTATCTCAAATTTGAAAGCTAATTAACATTGTACTTAATATTTTCTGTTGAATTAGATGACATAATCACACCAATTTGTATGAAATATTATTGAAAATTTACTGATGCAAAATTGGTGATGCAAAATTAAACTGTGCCAAACTACCCACCATGCAGCCACGCCAACAAATACTCGAAACAATAAAGAATAGTATTCCAACTTTTCTTTGTCCTTTAATATATACGTTATCGTAATCACAAAGCACTTTGAATTTTATTATCTCTCACAAGACTATGTCAAATGACCATGTGTATTATAAGGCCACAAGGCCTTTGGTCTTTCACTGGCAGAACTTGTACCTCCAGCACAGCAGAGTTCGAGTAACTTGTGTCTCTTTTTCTGTGACTTGCCTTTTCTCTGAGTTGATGCCCATGGTAAAGGAGAACCAAACCTGTGGTGATTATACATAGTCTTCCTCAAATAATCCCTTTCCTGGTCTCTCAGCTTAATGGACTGTGTCCTTGTTTTCTTGTGACTACATCCCAAACCATCCAATCTTCTCAGTCTGCACTGAGAACAGTTTACCAGTCCATGCTGGCAGCAGCCTGGTGGTGTAGCTTCCCTGGGATGACAAGTGTTAATGTGTTCTACAGTATTCACTGCGGTGGTGTCTAACCACTTGGCTACTTGATCCCAGGGATTAACCCTTTCAGCTGGTAGGTTTTTGAGGTTCTCTATGGTAATCTTTCTGGCAGGTGGCCAGCTCATGGTGAAATCTTCGTCTGAATCTATCAAATCCATTGTATCCGTAGTGTAAGATGTTGTGGATGAGGTAGATATGGATGACTCTGAATATGCATGATCTGGTCCATATCCTGGACCATATCTTGTTTGGGGACGTCTGCCACGATATTCCTGATACACTGTTGTCTGGTCTGAGCTGGTGGTTTCAGATGTAGATGTGCAATAGCTAATTCTTCTCTTGCATGATCTTGAGTGTCTTGAATGGAATTTGCTTACATTTCTGATGACACGTCCTTGAACTTTGTGTCCGAAGTCATTCAGGTACTGCTGTGTGTTACCCTGCTGATCTTGGTGTTTACTAACTGTCCTATGCTCTGGGATTAACCGGTAATTCCCCATGGACACTGTATCCATCTCTTGGGGTCTTACGTAATAAACTGGATCTAGGTCTAGCTCCAGAAATTCCACTGAGGTAGATGTATTATCACTGACTGTCCCAACAGTGTTAGAGGATGTTGTGGGTGTAATATTAGAGCTGCACTGACTTGGGTCCACTGATATCCCTGAAGTGTTATAGCCACCACTGCTGATTGACAGCTCACCAACCCCCAGGCTCCCACTGCAACCATAGTCGTGTGGATTGATCTGAGCACAACAGACGCTGACCTGTGAAAAGTCACCAACAGCAGGTGCCCCCTGTGACGTCATTGTGGGGTGCACATGCACTTTAATAGGTTGATGCTCATCATGAATGGGAGGTGTTGTTAGGACAGCATCTTGTTGACATGTCTGAGGTCTTTGATCACGCCCTGCTATTGCAGTATTCATGTAATTAGTAATGCCGACAATTGGATGGGCGGTGCCATTGTCTGTGTGATCTCTAATTTGGTGGGAGGGGCTTGGCTCCTCTTTTAGCCTTGATCTGTGGAAACTTGTGACTGTGTTGCATATGTTAAATACCATGCAGCTTCTGTGAATGGATTTCAATTTGCAGCTATGCCAGTGGATGATTTCCAATATCAAAATAAGATCGCCTAATGTCAGGAGAGAAAGTGTCACTATTAAAAACACCTCTTTGTCCATGTTCAGTGAACCTGCTGTGAAAAACCAAATTAAAAAGAATGTAACACTCTCAATGAAGAAAAATACCCTCAAGTATATAGTTTCAGCCCGTAAGTTCTCTTTGTAAGCTCTCACCAAATCAAAAAGGTGGAATGTATTGTACACAAGATCCTTCAAGCCTGTGCCTATTATTTGTTTGGACGAGGCCCTGATTATATACAGACCAACACTTGAGAAGCTCACATGCAGAAAGAGAATTAAAAGTATCCATAATTTGGCCACTATGGTTATTGTAAATATGGCAAGACATCTGCTAACAAGTGTGAAGAGTTTTGACATGCACAGCAGTGAAAAGCTTACTGTGGTATTACAGTTCCATTCAGAGTAGTAATCCTTAACCTGACAGGTAGTCTGGTGACTGTTCAAGTGGTGCTGAGTCCTCCAGTCAACCTCGTGGAATACATATGCCAAGGTCAAGGACACCACAGTCACACATAGGGCCGCCAATAGCATTCCTGACATCTTAGTTTCATTTTGCCACAGAAACCCCACTCCAGTCAGATACACAGTACTCTGTGTGGTGCTCTGAAGAATCCTTAACATGGTTAACTCCCTTCTATCTTCTTTTTCTCTGGTGAAGATTAATTTGAAATACCTCCATACCAGACCCTGTTGCAAGATATGCATCACTATGCAGATGACACGTCCATTTCGCCTGCCTTCAGAAAACACCATGTTCCTGTAGACTAATACAGCTGAGACTGTATTTGTTGCCACTAGGCTTATCACAACGAATGCTATGGTCACCCTGGCTGCTAGATCACTGAAGAAGTAATCCAGTAACACATCCAGTTGCAATGCTGTCTCTAGGAGATGTATCCCCAACTGAAAACTCGCTTGCACAATATCCATATTTGGCACCTTAGAGTGGTAGATTGGGGCAATGTTATGACGGATAATTATTTGGCCATTCTAATTGTTATCACTTTTTCAGCTCCTAGTATTTTACAGATGTATAGAGAATGTTTCAACCAGTTTATCCACATGTACTATTTAAATTGTGTGACCACAAGTGTTGACATCCTTCTACAGAATTCAACTGAATTTGTATCACAGTATCAGTTAATTTAACACAAAACAGCCCACTGTGTTTTTGTTACGGATATATCTGTGTCATTCTCCACCCTTTTTAACGTACATACCACATGTCATTAATATTATATCCTATGTTATGGGAAAGTCTTCTTTTTGTCAGATGTTTCTGCAGCATCTTGCCAGTTTATTGACAGCTAGTGGTAATACACTATTTCTATTATGAGTAAACATATCAACTTACACCATTTGTGAAATCAAATTGATAATACAACCTCATTCATTCCTTTTTAAAGTATGTCTCCCATTCTATTCTCCTGTAAGACATTTTTAATTAATCCCAGGACCTTAGAATTTAATAATTATTTTAATCCATTCACCATTTCTATGACGGGGAGTCATTAATGGAACTTAAACATGCATTGCCTTTTTATGTGATGTAAATTAAATAAAAATGCCACATATATTTCTTTCAATAGGGACAAAAAAACATCAATTCAATCCATTCATTTATGGCTAACTTGTGATATATATATATATATATTTCATAGCCAAAAGAAATTAATTCTGATGCATAAAGTTTTATATTGAGGTTAAATTCATAAAATCTTTGCACATATCCCTTTTCGCATGTCTGTATCCTGAGAATTTATAATTGTTTGCTCTGTCGGAGGATGTATATTGCCTTTCCTCACTTTATTTAACTCCATTTTTATCTACTCTCCCGTAAAAGATTTATCAACATAATAAAACAACCTGTATTATCTGGTTTATATAAAGTGCTGTAAAAAATGTGGATGTTTTTTCAATCTAATGCATTTTACGACGTGAAACAATTGATAATAAAAACCCTAAAAACTCGGATTTTTTTCATGAGATTATTTGTACTTACATAAACCGCCCCCTATAAGAAAATAGTGAAAATATGAGGTGTTTATTTAAGAGCTTTTTAATTGGATCCATATACGTTTGTCAACAAACTAGCTCATTGAAGATTGCCCCCTTGGGGTAAGTTTAGTTTGACTGACATAAGAAGTGAAATAACTTACATTTCCTCAATTTGAGTAATCCGAAAAAATAGTCTCTATGATCAAATAAAGGCAGGCCACTTTATTGAAAGAACTACATTTGAATGAAGGCTGATTTCTCTGTATTAATGAAATCCTTCAGGGTCCTTCTTATTCAACCATGTACATATATGCCTGGGGCAACTTGAATTCCAAAATTCACTTCTTAAGTTTTTGATCCAGGCGTGACGTCAGTATCACGTGACTCTGAACACTCCTTTTACTTCCGTTGTGACGATAAAATATCTGTAAATAAATAAAACAACATGCTTTCAAACATATTTATAATCCGTAAGGTTAAACTATCCAAAAGGAAAATGTATTTTATTTTTATGTTATTGGTCCAACAAAAACCTTATTTAAAGTGTTTTTTTCTCTCGTTCTTTTTACTTTAAAACAAAAGGATGATTGATATAACATGAAGGTAAATAAATACATTATGATTTTTATCATATTTTTAAAATAATTTTTTCAGAAGGATTTCTTCATTAATTTGTGAAGTGATTTAAAAAGAAACTTAAATCAGGAGATTTTTCAAATAATATTAGCCAGAAAAACATTTTGTGATTCAGGAGTCTTAAAGTCATCCTTCAGTTTTATGCATTGCAACATATTTAAAAAAATAAAAATACATGAAACTTGAACCAACTTATAAAACGTCACAAAACGTTATAGTTTAACCGAACTGGTGGACAGTTAGGATTTTTTCTACAGATGAAATATTATCAGGATCAACACATCTTAGGGCGGGTGTAACAAGACAAGTTTACAAAATTTGTATGATAATCTTTATTCTTTCAAGTATATGTCTATATAAAGTGTGTCTTATGGTACGGTTTCAAACGTCTGTAATTTGAAATGTATAAACAGTTGTCAAAGAAGGCTGTGTACCAATAAGCCTGTTTTATTCAATGTATAAAATGTTTAAGCATTCTTTTAAATCACAATCAGTATTATGATATTATAAATTTACTACATAATAAATGCAGTAGCTTCCATTTTAAATTTTGTTTTGTTTTAAAATGTTGTCTATAATGTTTTATTTTCCATATTCAATTTTTTTTCAAATGTTTGGGGACCAAGAAAGTGTAATTTGACAAAACAAACAGATCTAAGTGACTGATATCTGTAAGTCAAACATTCAAACCTTGTATTGTTTCTATGTTTTGTTCCCTGTAACTATTTACAACAATATACAGTAACATCTAATAAATTTGCCACACTTTTGAAATTGGCAATCATGGAAACTCCACAATCTTATTTTTGAATGAGCAAACTTGTGGGCTAAACAATTCTCTTGTTTGCCAATTTAGTTAGTCAAGGCATCATGATCAACTTTAACATTATCTAGCTTAATGCCTGTTTATAAAGGAAAAGAATTTCTAAAAGTTCTGTTATATTAATATGAAGGCTTGTCTACATTGATTTGCTATTATTTTCTCACTTAATGGATTGATATCAAAATTAATAGGAGTTGTCCATAATTCTGTTATGACCATATATGGTAGGGAGGCAGTTGGCCACTAATGTACAGGAACCTGCTGCTGAATTTCTGCGCCTGATGTTTACTTGTTACTTCACCTAAATGGAATGTCCCAAATGGCGAATTTTACATACTGTCGCACATTTCCACATACGTTGCAGACATTATGTGTAACTGTTTTGTTTCCACAACATCCAAAGGTTACTGTATTCTTTTGACTACTTGTGTTTGACCTAAATGTCGGGGAATAAAGACCGGGCAATATGCTTAATTATCTGGTGTCACTCTGGACACATTTTACCGATTTTTCATAGATCTCCTGGAATTATGAAAAATATCAACATATAATGTATATTACTAGCCAGGTACTTTTACAGAGCATCTACTACTTTTACTGCACAAAATTCATTGCAGAAAAGGTGGCGTAATCTAAAGTTTGAAAAATAAGAACAATGTTTTTATATTAAGACCATTCAGATGGAATCACCTGAGTAATTTAAGCAATCTGGGGTCATCTTCTGTATTCGGATGGCATTTCAGTGTGACATAAATCAGTATACCACGTGATCCTACCACATTGCAAGATCACTTGTAAGTGATCTAAGTGATCGTGAAATCACCCCATCCGAATAGTCCTAGTTACTGGTATCCCTTTCTGTACATATACTTTTATGGCTTTTTTATTTTATTTTATTTTATTATTTTTTTTTTTTTGGAGGGGGGGGGGGGGGGTATTGACCCAGTTTGCTTTCTAAATAAAGAAAATTGGTGGATAATAAATGTAGATTAACCCTTGTTGAACATAACGTTAAATTGTATCATTGACAAAGACAGGGAAATAACATTCAAAGTGCTTTGTTTTGCTTGTAATATAATTTAAATATATATATATATAATTTTATCGTTAGACTTTGTTGAATCCGTTAGTAACGCTAAATTCAAATATCCATGTGAAGAATTTCTGACAAGTCTACAGATTTGTGAATGTTATTGTGATGAGTGCTGGGACAAGGTAAGTCAGTGATTTTATCTTCAAATACATGAAAAAATTAATGTTTTAAATAAGAGTGTAGACCTCCACAGAGGATCAACACCTTCAATACTTCTGATCAGTGCAATAGTAAAAAAAATGTGTTTAAAATTTTTGAATCCAAAAGATAATCGGATCACTTTAAAAATCTAATCACTGTTGACATTTCCGGAAAATTTCATAAAAATCTCTCTATACCTTTCCCAGTTATTTGGCAAAGACAAACAAACCTACTCCGCCAATTACATAACCTCCTCATTGGACGTAATAAAGGCCAATACACACCAGCAATGATCTGATAAAAAGTTATAACCCATGGATCTTGTCTATTTGTACCAATGATACAATGATACATTTGGAAAAATTTTCAACACTTATCCAGATGATAAGGTATGGGCAATATATAGCATACACACCCACATAAAATGATTACAACTTTTTAAGCGCAAGCCTCGATAAAGCTCACGCTTCTAGAGATCACGTTTTTTTCTTGCCCATACATATGTCCTTTTGTCTCCGGATTTTGATTGCATTGACAACGCCTGTGTATTCTGAATTTCCCTCTCTTGCTCTTCAATTGCTAAAAGGACATATGTCCTTTTGCCTTTTCCCCATACATATGTCCTTCTTCCATTAGACTTTCGCACAGTGTGATGACTATTTGTCTGCTCACTGAAGTTAAGCGGCAATGGGCTATGTAAGTACTTGGATGGGTGATCGTCTCAGTTTGGGACCAGCTGTGGGATGTATCTAACTAATTTCTTTCTGTCACTAGACTTTCGTAAATTCTAGTGCACTACTCGTGTCTCTGATGGCTTTGCACTCGCACTAGGGGACCAAAACACCTTTTGGCCTTTTAAAATTTTTTTTTAATCTATTTGAATTTTTCTCACCTTTACTTCACTTTGAGGATGGCAAGTACAAATGTATCTGAATGTATCAGAATGAATTGGTTTGGTGCACACATACCTTTAGTATTCAACATAAATATTGAACAAGGCTTCGGTCTACTAGTGAGTCACAAAGCCATCAGAGACAAGAGTAGTGCACTGAAGCAGTCACCCATCCCAGAACTAATGTAGCCCATTGCTGCTTAACTTCAGTGAACAGACAGATACTCATCACACTACACCACAATTCATGAAAGTCCTGAGAGAGAAAAAAAGTAATTTCTAGAAGTGTGAGCCTTGCTAGAGCTTGCGCTTAAAAAAATGAACTGTGAAAACTGACCTGTTCTCATGGGATATCTTTTTGTTCACAAAGTGAAGAACAAATTACATATGTTAAAAGTCAACCACCATTTATCACTTGTATTTAGATTATGTACATATTTCTGCTATAAATTTACAAAGGAGTGAAATATTGTGCAATCCAGTATTGTATTATCCAAAATGTACCACAAACCTCAACAGTTAATCACGTTAGCTCTTACGCTCATTAGATGGAATCCAACTTATGACAACGTGTGTTTTACTGGGAACTTTTTTTTCCTGTTATGACCTTTGCAATCAAAATGTGTCATAGAACCCCCAACTATGACCTTGGAGAGTGCATATTTACTATTAACTTATTGTAATTGTAAGTAGTATTTCAACAATTTTCAAAGAAGTTACATTCAACAAACATCCTCCACCCTCCCAATAAAACATTTTATCATTATGTATTGTTGGTTGTTTTACATCTGTTACCTTAGTTATAAAAGAAACTGCCTATCAAGCATGCAGAAGTTGTGAAATATGATCTAAAGACTTACAGAAAGACAAATCACTCACATGCAATTTATATGGCTAACAATAATCTATACGTTGTAAGGAAACATAACCAGTTATTAATCTAAATTATAATACTATCCACTTTGGTAACACGTGTCAGATTGTGTACGGGTTATTTATAACCCAATACTTTGACAATACACATTAATACCCATCACTACCGCCTATTCTGTATTATTATTAATATTAAAAGAACCTGTCAGAGATAAATGTTTAAATTAAAGGAATAGATATTTTAAAACTAAATATTACATGTTACTTTCTTTTTGAGGTAAAATTATATACTATCCAGGAGATTTGTCTATTTTTTAAAGTCGCAAATGACATAAATAACTTCTTGTGAGTAACTTGTTATTGATAAAATCCACAAAACACAAATACATTTAAGTATGACGTCATACAAACAAAATGTCCTTGGTTTGTTGAGAGAAAGTATTTGGAATCCTTGTTAATCTCTTCACAATATCAGCATATTTTTCTATTGTCAGGCTTGTTTTTATTGAGTTTATTCCACTTTTTGACAAAGTAATTTCCTTGTAGGACAAAGAATCTACCCCTTCATCAAAGCACACCTTATGCCCTATTTAAGCTTGCCTATTCAAACAGCACGGAGTACGGAGATTAGAGAGCATCCTTATGTTAGTATAGTAAAGGAACGTTATTTCCTCGGGAGTTTTCACAATTTCAAAAGGAAAAGTGGAGTGGGGGTTGTATTACCATAAGACTATTAATTAATGTATCTCATAACTACATAAACACTCCACCATAAGAACTGACGTAACAGATGATATATATCTAAATAATACAATTTCTTATTGTTTTGATACAACTGATCTACATGAAAACAACGGAAGTTTAAAAATCACCACTCACACAATGCAGTTCGTGATCTCGCTTTTGTAAAAACAACCCGAGGGTTGTTAATTATATACAATACGTCAGGGATAATATTCTGGCGGTATTACAGAAGACAGTGTATGAATAGAAGCATTTGAATTGTCCACTTTGTTACTCTTGAACTTTATACAGTAAGACGTGTGCAATTCACCACAGCATATGAAATTGGACACTAATTAGCAACTCTCCCCTTACTCACTTATCTATTGCACACAATGTTAGAAATAGAAATGCAAAATGGCAATAAACATGTATACTCACAGGTGAGATTTTACCCTTTTCAACAATATACAGATATTCAATTCAACCCAGTTGTTGGAACCAAACTTGAGATCTCAAGAATCTTGGGATTGGCGCTAGCTCAACGTAGGATCCTAAGCTGGGCTGTCAACCTCACGATCGGGTAACAAATATTGATATGGCAGATACAGGGCTCGGCATCTTAATATGGGTAATGTACTAGTGTTTTAAATAAAAGCTTACAGCCATTATTAAGGTTTGAAAGATAAATCCATTGAAGAAGTTCATAGTATGTTCTTTTAGTTACATTTTTCTTTTGTATTTATGTACAGCAAATGAGCAAATTTAACAAAATGTGTATTATACATTTAACTTCCCATTTAAAACATTTACAAGCTATGGTGAACTTAGGATCCTAAATTCAGCTGACACCAATATTAAAGTTGGTGAAATAGATTGGCTCCAACATAATCATCACATCATTTAGCACATCAATCCTGGAGAATAGTAATTATTTCATTAAGATGAAAGAGTCTATGCGAGAATCGTGCTTCTAGATATCACCTTTTTTCATTTTTATTTATTTTTTGTATCCAGACTTTCGTGAATTGTGGCATAGCGGGATGAGTATCTGTCTGCTCACCAAAGGTAAGCAGCAATGGGCTATGTTAGTACTGGGATGGGTGACAGCCTCAGTGCACTACTCATATCTCTGATGGCTTTGCGGCTTGGGCAAGTAGAAAGAAACCCCTTTTGGCCTTCTTCTTTACATAAATTTCTGTTGATTAAACCTAATACTTTAATTTTTAATACTTCAATAACATATTGATTTGTGTGTTATAATGATGCAGTGTAGTTAAGTGGATTTTAACAGAACTGTGCTACTACTTTCAAACAAATAGATAAATTTACGGAAAATTCTACAGCACATAAGTGACCTAAACTACAAAAATAACACATTATGCCAGAATATTCATCGATTTAAAAAACTAGACAGCACTCATAGAGCACTGAACTCCACTAGGGCGCATTTCCCAATTTTCAGGATTTTTTGTGTGTGTCTGGAATGTGACCTAGATCTTTCCTAATATGTAACCACTTCTTTCTTTGGCCGGGCCCTACCCAAATAAAACATCCACTCATTATTATCAACCAGAAAGTCAAAGTAATTGAAAAGTCAATAAAAATGGGACCTTTGAACGTTTTTTTTCTCTTTTGAATCCAGAATATGATCCGGATCTTCCCCAAAATTTGACCACTTCTTCATTCGGTCAGGTCCATCAGTGCATGACTTTTTAAGTTATCATATCACAGATAAACAGACCAATGTACAGAAAAACATAACCTCCTAGTTGAGTTAATAAGGAGAGTTTCCTCTGTGGCAAATCTCGCCTGCCTTACTCCCTACATTTACTGTCAATAAAATTCATTCAAAAGGGAAAAATAACTTAATAATTATATTTGTGCAATAGCTTGTATTGTACACACCGTATATCCTTCATCTTCTACAAAGGAGGCATTATATGGACACAAATGTTGCATGTATATACTGTCTCTATCTCTTATTTATGAATCAATCCCTTTTTATAAAGAATCCTCGGTTGTTATAGGTTTTTTTAGCATTCACAAAATTTGTTAGATATGACATAGATAGGCCAAAACCCCCCAAAGGACAAGAGCCTCACTTTTAGAGGGAATACAATAGCAGTTAGTTCAAATAAGTCCTTGAAGGACCCATTTTACATTCAAATTGTATAGAATCTTACTGTCAAAACTCCCTCAAAGAGGAACCATCACACCATTGTATAAACTCGTATCTGCAGAAGTTAATCTGAACCTTTTAGAAACTCTTTTTTATTTTCTAGCACTTTCACTGAAAACTTATTCACATACTAGTCACTGGATGAAAGTAAGAATGTGCCATTTGTTTGTCATTTTATATAATATGAAATATACCTGGCGCTCATAAGAGTCTTGTTGGTTATTGTGTAGGGTTTTTCGGTCGGGTTTTTCACACTCAGTTGCTGTTTTTACAGTGACATATCTAAGATAATGTACTAACTGTCAACAGGAAAGTGATAGTTTGTACCTTGTATATATTTACTTGTATAATACCCTCAGTGATTTGTATGTAGCCTTGAGATTGCTCTAAAATGATATTTCTGCTCTTATTCATTTATTTGTTATGTATGTATTCTCTAGTTGTATAAAAATTTAAAGTTATATGAAAAATGTAAAAGAACTAGGAAAATATAGTTGGAAATAACTTGCATGAAAGTTGAAAAAGAGCTTTTAACAAGTTCTAACCCACTTGCCTTACAGTGGTGAAGAAAAAGCTACTAACCGTCAAGCAACAAAAATACCCCCTTCTTTGTTGAATGTAAAATCCACCAGTATCCAATGCATACCAATATAAAATATCATTTGGCCATTGTCAATGAGATTGGGAATATAAACAGTTGTCTGTCATTTAAAATGGCCAAGATCTAAATCCCATGTAATTAATTATAAACACATTTACCAGTTTGTTCTTTATGTTCCCTGATTTGACCTCATCACATGGTCAGAGCTGGACTTCAAGTCATCTTAGTGTACAGAGCCATATTAGAACAGACAATCAGTATGCTGTCGTGAGTTGGATACAAATCCACTATCACAGAGGTAAAGATCCATTCATCATTTGAAAAACAAGTTGATTATCACTGGGTCACTTAGAAAATGGTTACGGTTGGCCATTCCGTTTGTCTGTTCATATGATTGAAGGTACGATTACTTCAGAATGTATTTGACCAACTTTGATAAAATTTGTGGAAAATGGTTGTATGGCTTGCAGATAAAGGAATGATATTGCATATGCTTGAGAAATATGTAGAATGTCTGATAATTTGTACGCTTTGTTATGCTTACCTAAAAAGATTTTGCAGTTAAAATAAATGAAGATTCAAGATGATATGTAGTTAATAAAGATGGTGCATGCTATAAAATGTATAATACAATGGCATATTTGATTATTGGTAACGTATATTCACAAATACATTAATTTAAAGATTTTTCACATTCATATCTCAATATATTTCAGCTAGCTCGAAAAAGTTACATGCAAATGTATATAATTATTTCTTAAATTTTCCCAATTATAATATTAAATCAGATGAATATACACAATGTATAACTTTATTCCAACGCTATCTCATTCACCCCAAACCACTTTAAAGGAACATTATTTGATTCATAAATATTCTTGCGTATGTTTTTCTAAGGACAGAAAATTGGTTTTAATTTTCTAGCAGTATATTCTTGCAGTGATTGACATATGAACTAATACCATGTTACATTTATTATTGTCAGCAAAATATTTAGTTGAGAGATGTCTGCAAAGAATGAAATGACTCTCTCTATTGCATACACATATAATAACCCCGTGTCATTGTATATAACCTACAAAACAAAGTAATCCATTGTTAAAAACTATCCCAGTAAACACGCCTTAGAAAGGCTAGTATACCAATTACGTCAGGAATTCTTCCGCTCTGAAAGAGGCCTTTGATAATTTTGAGACTTTAGGACTATCACCTAATACACCCAACAATGTAATGGCATTTAAATTAATTCAGATATCTTCCTTTAATATAAACAGGCTTATTTATTATGTTGTTACCACAAACAAACACTTGTTTTCTGCAAAATTAGTTGACTTAAGATGGCTATCAATGATAAGCATAATAATTACAGACCCTATCAAATAGGGGATTTCATGTGGCAATTGTGTACATGAATTTGCACATTACATTTACCCTATGAATGGATGTAAAAACGGAAATTGAGTGCAGTCCCTCAAATAAGCTAGAATCATAAAGCTGGTAAAGACATGCATAGCCTACCTCAAGACTCCCAATTTATTTTTAATTAGGGAACCCTTTCAGTTTGCAAAATAAAGATTTAGTTCATATAATGTACCCTTACATGTATTAGCACGTTTGATGGGCTTATATTTTCTACTAGTGTACGAGTGCTTTATGAATCCTAAATATTTGTGTGCACATTTACGAAAAAGTATGACATAAATTTCAGCCTTAAGTAAGGCCAAGTTATACACCAAAACCAAAATTACATTAAAGTTATACTAACTTCTCATATCTCTGATCTAGTGTTTCCCAAGTAATTCTGATACTGTTTAACAGGAAGGACAAGATCCTGAAGGACAATTGACCCCCATCGACAAACATGCCCATATTTTTTTTAATTCAAGCACTGAGTTAGTAGCTTTAACATGACATAATTTCCAACTCAAAACATAGTTCCAACTCTTTGGGTATGTCCACCCCCCTTCAAATTAACTCCGGGGTTGTGTCCTAGTAGTCATATTTTCCGGGGTTTTGTCCCCAGTGTTTTGTCCTCTGGGGTTTTGTCCATTTACCTATGTAACCTTCTAAATCATGCATAAAGTCGAGAAACATCACTATTTTTGTCCAAAAATGAAAACAATGTTTAAAGTTGATGACTAAGGCTACGGATCCGAGATAGACTTTCCTCAAGTCATTTTGTCTTAGGTATTATATGACTGAATGACTTTCTTCCAGAATTTGGTGCTTGTATTTCACTATAGAGTTAGATCGCCACCCATCAGAAGGATTCATAATGATTCCATGTATGTCTGATTTGGTACAATAAGAAATACAAAGACTTGGAGCAATTCTAGGTCAGAGAGTAAGCTGAAAAAAAAACACGAGACAGTGCGATATTTTAAAGTTATGTTTCTAACCTGGATACAACAGGACATCTTGCACCATAACAGTGGAAAGGGGGCACTCAGTTATATAAAGCCTGCTTCAAATATACCAGAAACTACCTTTTAGATCAAAGGGTTAATTTGTGGATAATTTCACACTCTCCAGTCCTGTAATGTGGTATATTACATGTCAGTGTAATAAAGTGGACTTCAGTAAAACCGCATAGTCCTCTGAAGTCTTGAAACAACAAATCAATTGGTAATAATCTGTATCTTTTCCTTTATTGCTATTCATTCAAAATGCATAACTCTATTGTATGACTCTAGAGCTGTTTCACATTTTTCTGCCAAATATAGGCATTTTTATCAGTTTCTAAATGAATTTTTTATCGCAGACTCCATGAAAACAAACATATTTGGCTGTATCAGTGTCATATATTGAAAATTCTTTCTGCAAGAGATATTCCATTGATGTATCTCTATTTAATGGATTCTAATTAATGGATGTACATTTACCACTTAAAGAATTCATGAAAGCTAGTGTAAAGAAGCATTATTTTAAAATGAAAAAAATACCTCATCATTTGAACTATAAATATTCATCAGTTGTTTTCTGTTGTAAAGAGTCCACCATTTTAGTTTAATTAAGACCTGTGACTTTAAGTACATATTATAAGGTTAGATCTTGAAGCTGGCAAGCCATAGACTATTATGTGGTGGGTAAATATTTCCTTAACCTCCTTGTTATCTGACTAAAAAGCACTCTACTAATCTTGACAGACATAATATTTAATTAATTAACAATCCATGTAACGTTTCTAGTTAGGAATTCTCAACTAAAACCCTCCTCCTAACAATCAAATGCCAAGTTACAATTTTAAGCTGGACTCCCAAACTTGATATTTTTCATCTGCTTTACTACAAGTATTGAATACTACAGGTTTTAACACGTTAAAAAGTTTTAAATAAATCTATATGTAATGTACGATACATGAAAACATATAGCATCTAATTTATCCTTAAAGTAGCAGACATAAAAGCTAAATTATTCAAGAGTTTTAGTTGGAATCTTAATGTTTTCTGTTTATCTTCCATTTCCTCTCCAGAATGAAACACAATAGAAAAGCTATTGGGCTTAATGATGTTGACATATGCACACACTGGACTGTATAATGAGGAGAGATACAAGCTATTTGTCTGATCAGATGTATTCCAATTAGTCACAAAATGATACACTTCAACACACAAAGTATATTATCAAGTCTTAAAAGTAATACCAGAATTACAATGCTCTGGTAATTCGGAGTTTTATGGAATATACGAGATTGGGGGTGATCTGTAAACAAATTGCCATTGAATTTTTCCATATATTTTATAAGTTTGTATCAATGGAAATTATCGCAGTTTTAACTTGTAAGATATATGATATATAAGTTGTGTAGGTATGAAGACACATCCCCACTTACTGCACATTTAAGTGTGAACAGGATGTAACATTATTTATGCACCTAACTTTGATTATTAGTATTTTTTCTAAGTCCCTTTTTTCTGTGGCCATTTTTCCGCGCACCGCCATAAAGTTAATCTTATGTTAACCTCCACAAAGAAGGTTATGTTTTGGGGTGCATTCGTTTGTTTGTTTGCAATTAATACAAAGATAATTAATGGATTTTTAAATTCTATGTGAGTAGGTCCTAGTCAAGTGAAAAAGTAATTGGATTTTTGGAAAGTTGCGGATCATAAGCTGGTTACAAAAAGTAGCAAAAGTCTTTTTTTTTTTTTGGAAACACCCCGTTGAATGTCTGTGCTCTGCAAGTTCTTTCTACTTTTATGATAATTTTGTGCAGAAAGTAAAATAAAAAAATTATATTTTACAAACAACCACTGTGTCATACGTATGAAATAAAACAAGTTCTATCTCTCTCTTTGTTTTACCAATAAGACAAATATGTACACAAAATAAATTATGCAGAAAAATGCACCATCACTATTATTGTTACTGTTTTTACTCCAAACAGTAATATGCATATCAATGGTTAATTCACTTAATGCTACAGCAAAGCAGTGGAGAACTGCTTTCACAGACCTGTCAAGATAACAAAAGATAATATTCCCATGACCACTGAATGAATAAAACAGAACCCTTTGCCTCACACTGTAACAAGAGAATGGGGATGTTGGACATGGATTCAGTCAATATTTAGAACTAATTAATATACCTTTACCACCAATATATTCTATTTATCCACCAGGGAATAAAGGAGTGTAAATAGATTTTACATATGGAAATTACTGCTTTGCTTTGCAAACTGTCGCAAAAATAATAGAAGCAGTAAACCCTCATCCACAGGTATTTCTGACAAAAAAAAACTCACAAAATGAATCTCGCCACAGATCCATCTTTGGTAAAGTTATTTGAAATTTAAAAAGAGATTTCCACTTTTACCATCATAATGTCTTCTCATTCTTTCCCTTTTAACTGGTTGGTACTTAATGAACCTGCTACACACCTTCTTTGTCTTTTGTATGTAGTCTTCAGTGCTGTAACTATTTGTATAAGTACATAATTGTGAAAAATGAATAAAAAATTAGGAGACTTGATCCGGATCCAAGTCATTTTTAGCAGGCCCAAGTCAAAAGGTTAGATCCCCAACTTGTGTGGAAATATGGTCCAGATTTAATGCATGGTTTTCGAGTTAGGTGCCCAGATAGTAAGACAAACCTGATTTGAATGCCCCCAGCCACCAATAATAAACAAAAATTTAGCATCAACCAATCAGGATCACTTACACTAAAATAGAGTTGTATCAGCTGTGTGTTGACGGATTACGTACCAACTTGGGGTGCTGATTTAGTGTCCAAATTACATCTGAAGTCTATTTAGAAATTGTACATGTGTCAATGCATAATTTAAGCAGTCCAAATCTACCTGGTTACTTATAAAAAGTACAACCCCGGATTTTGTGCTTAAGTTATGTCAGATTACGGAGGGGAATACTAATTCCCAAATCTCAGCTACATATTGCTTACATGGAAGCATACATTACTTTGCATTTTCAGTATTAGCATTTACACTAGAAGATTCCATAAGCTTCCTCTCATTCATTATGGCATCAGTATAGCCTTGCCACAGGCGTTTATACGTATAATATAGACACAACTGTTTGATTACATTATAAGTATTTTTCACAATGCTCTCATACATATACTTAGCCTAGCTTGCTGAGGAGAACGTCCCCCAGACTAGAAAGGCCTCTGATACAGTGTGCATTATGGCAAAAAAAATATTTCACGTTTGCGTTATGGTTAAGACAGCCTGGAAGGCCAGGCTAGCATTAGTATTGCTTTTTTCCCATGGTAAGACTTGGGCCTGTAAGGTCTTAGACAAGTCTTATGCTTTACTTATGTACACAAATATAGCCAAATAAAGCCTAAAATTTGGCTACGATCCTTCTCGAATACGGCCCCAGAGACGCATTCATTGAAAATGATATATTTTATTTATTTATTTGGGGTTTTATGTTGCTTTCAACACTGCACAGGTCATATCACGATGGGTAGTTGGAAGGGCAGAGGAAACCAGTATAGTTCGCTAGGGTTGTGTACTGTAAACTGCTGACCAACGGCAAGCAACTACCAGCTTTCCCACTTAAGGCCATCACGGGGATTGAACCTTGGCCTCAGAGGTGGGAGGCGAGAGTGTTACCACTTTACCACCGTGGCCCCTTGAAAATGATATAAATATGAACACTATCCTACAATGACGTACATTATTTTATTTTTCAATGGATCTCACATCTTTTGTGCAAATAATGGACTTAAGTTCTCATTTGACATGTAACTCGCAATACGGATTAAACATTCCTTTTCAACAGCAAAGATCCAGTTAGGACAAATTCAAAGGCTCAAACCCACAAACACAGAAGTGAGAGTTGACTATCAAAAAAAAAAAAAAAACCATTGCCCAATTCAACTGTGCTTATTCTTAGTTTGTGGATAGTGGGAAATTCTTTTCTGAATTATATATGTAAAAAGGTTATGTTCAGATGTATAACAGGGGGCTCGGTGGTGTAGCAGTTAGAGTGCTGGCCTTCAACCTCTGAGGTCGCCAGTTCGAATCTCGGCCCGGGGGCTTCGTGTTGGAAAGTTGGTAGTTACTTGCCAATGCCCGGTGGTTTACAGTGAAGAATCTTGACCAACTAGTATGCTCTGGTTACTCCACCCATAAAGTACCCATCACAATATGACCCTGGCTGTTTAATATGTATAACAATGTGTAAAGAAGCATATAAGTTAATCTAAGAAGAAATGTCATCACCTTATATATATATATTAAGGTATACTATAATCTGCAAAATAATATAAATATCTCAATAAAAATTATGTTTGGCCATTGTTTTGGTTGAGAAAAACACTTCTTTTTGAAATATGAAAAATACTCTAATTTACAACAATTACACGAATAAGAAATAGTATCTACTATCTACCTACCAAGTTGTCAATGATACTTGAATAACATTTCTTATCCATTATAGTATCATACAGATCCTTGAAATCACAGATCACACTTCAATAAAAATATTACAAAGTGGAATAGCAAAATACACTGTTAACTGTATCCTTTTAAACTGTTTATTATTTTCATTTCCACACTATAATGTCTCATCAAAAATTCCCACCATTACACACGTGACTTAACATTCAAGCAAATCCTCGCCCGGGTTCTTTTGTGACAATATGTATTTTAATCAGTAAATCAAACATCACAATGCTTAGATTTTAATATCACGTGTGACCTCCCTTAATACAATAACATAAACACTGTCTCCCAATGTGTTTTATACACATATCGTGCAGGTTTCTCATGCAAACTGAACTGGTGTTCCTATTAGTAATGCCAATTTGTCAGTCACACAAACTCTATTTATAAGAACCCCTCTCCAACCGATATTCCCCTCTGAGGGACATAGGTTAATCTTTTTACTTTAAGTTTTTGCTTAAAGTCAATTTGTGTCAAAAAGGGGTAGTTGATCATTTGGTCCAAAATAGTAATAATAATTTGCATATTTTAATTAAAGTAGATATTATTAAAATAAGCACGAGTAGATACAGTAACACGTATTTAACAGTATTATGGAAAATGTAACAGAATATACCTATGATTATACTTAATTCTAACAAACTGACCCAATGTATTGTAACAAGGCCAGATGTTATGACCCTCAAAATCCACTTGAAATCTGTTACTCAAATCTAATTAACACATGACCTATTTTGAAATAACACATACAATAACGTTTACTTATTATATGGTGACACTTTGTATAAAAGTTATATGTTCTAAATTTGTGTGAGATTGAACAGTTGTATTTAAAGATTCATGTCAACACATTTTAAAAGTACCAGCATTTTATAACAAAAGAACAAATGGAATGAAACTGTTGTGAAAATGTTTCATAGATAAAATTTATTACATTTTTATGTTTTCAAATGGAATCTACCTACAAAAATGTGCTACAAAAGTAAAGTTTCCTTTGTTACCTTTATTTGAAACAGGTGTACAGTTTGTTGTGTGTATCCAGTTGTTTAACTCTGCCATAAGCTACATATTATGTGGGGTTAATTGGCACAATTAACCCTTGACATCGCAAATCATGCTATATCTCGTGACAAAACTAAACCTCATTAAGCTATGATTATTGAACAAGAGAATAAATTCTGAAAAAAAACTTTCTCAATAACATTTACATGTTCAAATAGTATATATACTGCATTCTTCACATCTTAATGAATATAGCCGGAATGTTAACAGCAAAGGTAGGAAATTGAAAAGCTGTAATTCTAGGCCTTAACATGTTTACATTGCAACCGACCACAAACAGGGTTACATATTTAACACATCAATACTTCTGAGGATTCACTCATTAGAGCATTAAAGAGAACAATATTTTAACAGACGTCAGGTACCATATATAGAAGCCCACACAGGACACCACGACCCAGTTTTATGAAATATCTCAAGCCTGGGGCTCTATTCACGAAAGGTTTTGGCCAGATCTTAGACTTAAGTTAGATACATTTGTATGCAAGCCTAAAATTTGGCTAAGATTTTTCCTCAATACAGCCCCACATCTCAGGCTCAAGTGTGAGACTAGACTTGCTCCAAGTCTTTGTATTCCTTACTCCACCAAATCTGACATACATGGAATCATTATGAACCCATCATGATCGGTGGGGAAATTACTGAGGAATGAAATACGAATACTTTTGTCAGCCCCACATTCTGACCAAAAAGTCATTCAGTCCTCATATAATACCTAAGAGAAAAGGACTTGAGGAAAGTCTAATGTGAGTCTCTTGGTTTAAATAATTGACGCTACTTGGGTGAGCCCTCAGACTCACCCTCATGTGATTTCACAAAGAGACTCAATTTGAGTTTCTGACTGACTCGTGAGACCAACTTTGAGTCTATCAAGGAGGGTTCATAAGTTTTGAGCCCAGAGTATCAAGAGGGCCATTTATGTTTATAATTGCAAATCATGTATATATTTCAAAGTAAAACAAACTAAATTGAACATAATTGTTCAGACCTTTTGCTCAGACCAGTCTTAGTTTAGTCAGCCTTTGCACGGGCATATCTTATGTAAAAGTCAGTACACTCAAGTATACCATTTTGTTAGTAGTAGGAACATTGATGAGATATACAATAGCCCCATCCCCTAACAAATGTTGCATATAACCACAACTTTCTGAAACATCAGGGCATACCAAATAATAAAACCCTAGGTTCTCCCTTCCTTTGTGAAATGGATTTGAGCCCCAAAAATGAGATTTGAGCCAGTGGCCCAGTCAGATTCTAGACTGAGTCTGAGACCTTTTGTGAAATTGGTCTCAGATCTTCAAAATGTTCTGCTGTTGGTTTGCAAGTGATTTGACTTCTTTTTCCAGAAAGCTACCAAACCTAGTATTTTCCCATAATGATTTTTGGGGATAAGTTATGATTTAGTGATAAAAGACTTGAATATTCAATATTGACAAGATAGCTTAGAAAAAAAATGATCATCAAACCTTTGACACAAATGGGCTTCCATACTATCTAAGGATTGGAAATGGATCATGTTTCACTGGAACAATGGATAGCTTTCACCAATGTATTTTTTGTCAAATCATGGACTTTTGTCAGGTGTTCCTCTCTCCCATAGCGATAATATAGTATACTTAAAGTGGACCAGTGTGATCTATATGCATTGCATACTAGTATTTAATCAACAACATAACACCAAATTGTGAAGATAGGTATCGAATTTAAATCCCAAATTAACATCAACGGTAACATTGTATGTGTTAATTATACTTTGCACTATTTGGTGACGCCATATTTGATACCATGGAACTTTTATTTGACTATAATTGTATCATAGCTGCATCTTATTAACATGAAACCAAAAACTACAATGAAAATTTATCATAACTCTGTTTGTCAACTATGGTTGTTCAATATATTTAATGTAGTTTTGTTAAAAATCTATAGTTTTCTTGTAAAAATCATGCTAACATATTTAGAATATTTAAGCCTGTGAAACATTGTATTGAACATTTTTTCTTACTGATCAATTTAGCTCATGTAGACTCGTTCTGAACATTAATAAATAATAAAAATTTTCTTGAGACAGGCACTTGTCCTGATGGATACTTTAAATGAATCCTGTATTGAAGTTACTGTGTTCTAGTGCTTCTTGTAATGACACTTGTGTTCTATGGAACATGATTGCAAGGTGGCAGGAGCGGCAATTCCCTCAATACCTGCAAATGATAACCAGAATGTGTGGCCCTACATCTGTGAAAATATGATTGTGGAACTAGACAGAACTTTGAAGTTATAGCATAAAATTTCTAAAATATACCAAACAATGTTGTTCATTTCCCTAATGGTAAAAAGTACTTATACACTGTAGTAGCTATGACCCTGGGCAAACAAAAAAAAATCAAGTGTGTTAATTTTACACCGAAATATTAAACCCTCAGAGAAATAGTAAGGAATTTTGTAAATTATCAAGACCTATGTTTCACATTTGCTATACTAATATATAGCTATTGGTAATATATTTACTCAAAATATAACATATACGTCATAACTGTTATAACTTATTTATTGCAAAGTACAAATATTAAGTAAGACTGTTCATGTGTTCAATGGCCCATAGACGCTACGGTTCCTGTGATATAGTTTCCTTTGGAAACAAAGGTAAAATTAAGGAATTTATGTCCTGTTCAACAACCAGGTCCTCAACATTGTCAAATACATTGTGGTAACAGCTGTGATTGGATGTCAAACTTGCTAACGCACTACTCCACTGAGTCCTTTGGAAACAATTCCTTGTGAAAGATTACCAACACAGCCACATTTGTGACATTCACAACGATAGTTTAGAACAGTTTAAAGTACACATAGTTCATTTTGGTAGTCATCTGAAAGAGCATTTTTACATTGTACATTTTATAAATTTATGTGACACAGTGGCAGCCTTAGAGACAGGACACTGTTTCAGAAAATGTGAATGGGTGAATAAAGCAGCATAAAAAGTTTTCCTCCGTTGGGTCTCTAGGGTATTTTAACAATATTATCAGACAGAAATGAGCAAATGCCAGACAAGGTAAACAACAAACTATTTCTAAATGGTAACTCAATCGTATAGAGACTTGTGCACTTTACTTATTCAAATATAAGAATTCATCAATCATCAGCTCATTATTCCATCTAATAATGACCCATTGTTGTAATGTCTCTATATATACATTGGGCATTTATTCCCAAGGGGGTCTGTAATCTAAACATGTGGAAATTAAACTCATTTCAACTGATTCCAAAGACCTGCCTGTTTTGTGTATCTTGAGTGTTTCATTCTTTTTGGTAAATCTGAGCATTCTAACCGAAACGTTATAGTCAAAGACCTAAATGTAACTCTGTTTTTATCAACCAAAAATCTATATTTTCATGAAATAAATTACCATCATAATTTGTTTTCTTTTCTTCAACAGAACTTACAAAAACACTTTTCAATCATGTTAAGTTATATCCAGGTCAGACCATTCCCTGCTGGCCTCATGACTGGCTACATGCCAGCACAAAGTATTTAACTTATCTGGCTCATTCGTTGTCCAGTGTCTTTCATGTTTTGGCAGTATCTGTTTGCTGCTAGCAGTCAGGATCCATATTTACATAGGAAGCATACTACACAAAATGGATAGCCTTTTTCAGATGTAACAAAATTTTTACATGCTAAACTAATATACCCACTTCTGCATTATACTATGAACTATGGAGCCCAGGAAGGGACATAGAACTGTTTTCCTGTCATTTTTTTAATCTCATTACCACAAGATAGTAAGTCATTACCACAAGTTAGTAATTCGTTCCCACAAGTTAGCAAGTCATTGCCACAAGTTAGCAAATCGTTCTCACAACATAGCAAGTCGTTCCCACAAGTTACTAAGTCATTCCCACAAGATAGCATGTCGTTCCTACAAGTTGAAAAGTCATCCCCACAAGATAGCAAGTCGTTTCCACAAGTTGAAAAGTCATTCCCACAAGATAGAAAGTCATTACCACAAGATACTAAGTCGTTCCCACAAGTGAGCAAGTTGTTACCACAAGATAACAAGCCATTACCACCTTATATGAAGTCATTCCCACCAGTTTTACTAGGTCATACTTTAATGCCAATGTACAGGCAATTACTTTGTCTATGATACCTAACTTATATAGAAGTCACTACAATACAATGTGCCTGTAGGCTTTTTGTCACCTTCAGAGTCCGCATGTTTCCTATTATTTTACATGTCCAACTTTTATACCATCATGGTTATTGTTTTAGCAATTATAATGGTTATTCTTCTTAGTTACCTATTTAGTGACCTTCAGAGGTTACCTATGTATTATTACAGGTATATTGCATTAATGTCTTTTAGAGGTGCCTGTTTTATGGCACCTTCCTTCGCCTTTCTAAGATATTTTAGCAAGTTACTTTGGATTGAGTACTTTTTGGCACAGCATACCTTGCAGGATCTCCATCAGATTCTCATATAAGCTGTACCTTGACACAGCAAAACTTGTGCTTGCTGTGCTGCAATTTGCATAGTCTTTTCATACTGTAAATTGCATAGTCTTATCATTCTCAACCCTTTCTTTATATACATTACACTATAACTTACATTTTCTTTCTTCATAGACCTTTATTTTCTTACAAAAAATTTGTCATTTTTACCCTTGTCTTAACCCCCTGTCTAAAGTTCTAAATTCTACTAGTATGGGTATGGGCAATGTAAAGGTTTATACTAATTGGGTTACAGTGTCTGCATGTGGCACCTTCGGGAGAACCACACCATCATGTGCTCATGTATATTGTAAATAATTTTTCTGTTTTTTTTTTCTTTATCTTGTAACAATCTTAAATGAATTTATGTATTATTAACTAGTTCCTGTAATAATTGCTAATACTGCTAAGCTGTTAGTGGTCACTGTTATAACTATTATGTATAATAAATATTGTTAACCTCTATTTGCATATTATTGGTCCCTGAGAATGAGTAAATAAGTGGTGGGAAAGTTATTAGATGGTGGGAACGAGTTACTATAATTGGTGGGAATGAGATAGTAAATGGTGGGAACAAGTTAGTAATTGGTGGGAACGACTTAATAAGTGGGGGGAATGAGTTAGTAAGTGGTGGGAACAACTTGATAAGTGGTGGGTATGAAATAAAACAAGGATTTGCTATCTTGTGGTAACCACTTAGTATCTCGTTCCCACAAGTTAGTATCTCATTCCCACGACTTAACATCCCATTCCCACGACTTAGTATCTCATTACCACTGCTTAATATCTTATTACCACAACTTTCTACCTTATGGGAATGACATGCTATCTTGTAGTAATGGCTTTCTATCTTGTGGTAACAACTTTCTAACTTGTGGGAATGACTTAGTATTTTGTGGGAACGACTTAGCATCTTGTGGGAATGACTTTCTACCGTGTGGGAACAACTTACTATCTTGTGGGAATGACTTACTTCTTGTGGAATTGACTTGCTAACTTGTGGTAACAACTTACTATCTTGTGGTAACGAGATAGAAAATGACAGGAAAACAGTTCTACATCGCTTGCTGTGTGAGCGTAAGATACATTTAATATGGTTGTAAATCTGATAAGAATCGGGAAAGGCTTACAACAATTTCACACAGTTTTCATTTCTCTTAAACTGTTCCTGATAGGTTTACGAGTGCTGTACTCATAAACCTATGAGGAAGTTCTGTATTTTCTGGACAAAATCTCTGTACTAAGACTCAGTTCTCAATTCCTGAAAAATGACAATCGGGAGCAAGGTTTACGATATATCGCAGAAATGGAACAGGCATCTAAGGAAAGATGGGATCACTTAGCCATAACAGGAGCAGCTACTTACAGTCTCTGCTCGGGTGGATTTCACATGTCATTAAGCAAACTCATAACACATTCTTAAAATAACCTTTACTCATCTTAATGACCAGTATGGGTTCCTCAACTATTCCTTCGTATTTGAGAGAGGTAATTCTCGAATTCTGCACATGAAAGGAATTACTCATGAATATCACATGATTACAAAAAATATGACACAAATGTCTTCCCAAATTGTTTTACCCCAGATTTTCTGAACAACTCCCAAACATAACGAACGCATCACGAATAAATTTGGAACAACCTGTAAACTTAAAAATTAAAAAAAAATGTCTAACAAATCCATTTAAAATTCTGTTTCAATCATCATGTTTTTCCTTCTAAATTGGCAGAATGAATATATATACTATAATAATAGGAAACTATTTTAAGTAGGTGTGTGTGTCAAAGGTTAAAGTTAAGGTTTTACATTCTATCCAACAGCCAAAAGTTTGGGTGAAACGTTTGGCACAGTGACAACTTCTGGATATTTGGAATAGCAATCAATTAAAATGAGATAGCTTATAATGCTCATAACAACCTCATAATGAAATAAGTCTGTGGCCATCTCCATCCAAAGACATAGTGGTAGATCAATGTGGCTGTAATTCTAATTGTGTTCTGACTTTTATAGCGCTTAATCTCTGCCAAATGTGGAGTCTAAGGGACAACAAGTTTACAAGCATGACTAAAAATTACATATCCAGGAACATTGAAAGAGTCAGCAACCATGGAGACACCAAGACAGAACAGAAACAAGGGTGAATAACTCTTGGTGAACAAGTAAGGGTCAGGTTTTGATGCTGAGTGCATCACAAGCAAAGCTAATGGTTGAAATATTTCTTTGATCAGTCAAAAATTGGATGCAACATGCAAACACTTTTGGTTAGGCCTACTTTGCCTGGTTCTCTGGGAATGAAGATGTAATGAAGATAAGTACGATCCAAAGTATACGATCCAAAGTATGCATATTTAGAACAAGGCCACTGCCGCAGCGGTTATCTCCCGCCTTAGAATCAGTAATAATGCAGAACTAAAGGAGTTAGTAGAAAGGGTCAAAGGTAAAAGTCAGCAATTGGAAAAGAGTCTCAGGCCTTGACTTCCTTTAAGTTGTTTTCACATTTGGAACCCCTATAGTAGCAATGATAAAGGAGATATAGGGCCTTTTTAATAGGATAATCCTATTTAACAATTAACATGTGACATGACGACCATTTTGTTTTCAAAACTAGACTAAACTAGAAAAGTCTACTGTCAAGTATTGAAAAGTCGCCAGTAGACTCTGCAGATACCCTGATAAATGTATTTTTGTGTTTAACACAGAAATTCAAGATAGCTGCCAAAACTGGCGGGGAACTTTTTTTTGTGAAATAATGCTCTGTTTCTGAGATAAATGTGTTTTTGCATTTAACGCAGAAATTTAAGATGGCCACCAAAAGTGGCGGTAAAATGATTTTTGCAAAAAGTCGCCAATACACTCCTCAAATATTTTGTCGAAATCGCTCTTTCTCACTCTGTTTCCGAGATAAATGTGTTTTTGCGTTTAACGCAGAAAAATCAAGATGGCCACCAAAAGTGGCGGGAAAATGATTTTTGCAATAAGTCGCCTGTAGACTCTGAAAATACCATGTGGGTCAAAAATTTTGTCGAAATTGCTCTATCTCGCTCCGTTTCTGAGAGAAATGCATTTTTGCATTTTCAGCGTTAAGAAAAATCGTGATGTTTAGTTAATCATTAATAAGTCGGTCATTTTGTATTGGATCACTTCCAAAAGTGAATGATTTCCAGACATCAATATAGCGAACCTACTTGAAAACTTTCATATGAATATCTGAAACGCTTTTTAAGTTATCATCTGGACAAGCTCACCCTTTTAAAAAACAAGTTTTTGGTCATGTGACTTCTCTGATTGGTTGAAATGTCATGACACCATATCCAGAAATTTTTCCCAGGGCTACTGCATACACCTACCAAATATGAAGAGAATCTGCCCTATGGCTGCAAAGCTATTACGTAAAGAAAATGCGGTTCCAGTAGATCCAGCGGATCCGGTGAATCCGGCAGATCCGGCGGAGTCACTTCTCCCATATACAAACAAGCATCTCTCGCAGGACGCTGAGGGATGCTTAATTACTATCAGGCTAACTTTCCTAGCCATATATCTTTTGCACAAATTTTATGAACCTAGCTGCAAGTTTTAGAGCATCTTTATGATTTTTAAATAATTGACTATGGCGACCATTTTGTTTTTCAAAATAAGGCCAAAATTTTTCTCAGGCAAAGCATTTGAAGGCCAGGACTTTTGATGGTCTTTCTTTATATTCTGAAGCCATAGCACCAATAATAAGGGAGAAATAAGGACATTTTAGTGTGATGACCCCATTTAACCTTGAAGCAGGGGTCAAAGGTGAAATTCAACACCTGGGAAAGATTCCCAGGCCATGACTTCCTACAAGTTGTTTTCACATTTCGAACCTCTAGGGGCAATATTGGGGGAGATATAAGGCCTATTAGGGGAGATATAAGGCCTTTTTTAATAGGATAACCCCATTTGACATTAAACATGTAATATGGCAGCCATTTTGTTTTTTGAACTAGGCCAAAATTACTATCAGGCTAGCTTTTTCTAGCGATATAGCTTTTGTTCAAATATGGCGAAACTAGCTGGAATATTTCAAGATTTAGAGCACCTTTATGATTTTGTAACAATTATCTATGGTGGCCATTTTGTTTTTCATAATGAAGCTAAAGTTTTTCAAAGAAAGGTTTTCATAGTCATACACATTCTCTGCAAATTTGGTGAAGATATCTTTATAAATGAATGAAATATTAAGGTTTCTGCAAAAATGTGATGAATGGACGGACGGATGGACACACGGACGGACGGAAGGCATTTTATAATCTCTCAACCATGGCCTTCGGCTGCAGGCAGGAGATAATGACTCATGTGGAGGCATTTGTTCACACATCATTAGTCAAAAGACCTCTGAAGATAGTGTTGTATTATTCTAACCAGCTGATCCAAATGATATAACTAAAAGGTACATTTCTATCATATGATATATTATTTCAGAAACTAACATTCCCTGTAAATAGGGTTGCCTTTCATTCTTCTCAGAAATGATAGTTATCAGTCCTTCAATGTAGAACCATCATATCAGGAGTCAACATGGATAAACAACCGACCATACCCATGAAGGGCAAAACATCCACTTTATCATTTGGGGCTTTCATGCTTACTATGATTGAATTTCTTTATAGATCTGACTTGTTTCCTTCTTAGAAAACATCACCTAGAAACACTAATTCATTCACATTTAGCTGTATGGATGGTATTTTTCTTGATGACTCTAAGAACCTGTTTTAGTAATTGATCGAATAAAGTCTTTTATTTCAGCTGCCATTGCAACCTCTTTCAATGAAGTATCAACTCCCAGAATATCGCCAAATATGCCATGAATTGTTTTGTGGCAGACTTCTGGTTCTGAGCTAATTCAATATGGCAAATAACCAAATGTGGTCAACTAAGAGCTTTGTTCATGTAATCACATTTACCAGAATCCTGTTCGGGCATCAATCTTAGAGTACACCTTGATGCAGCTCTAACAATTTTTACTGGATTTCTTCCTGCACAGGAAGATCAAAATGTTCCTGCATGCTTTGTTGCAACATTTTGAGCATGGTGATCCAGGCACATGCATAGTTTGCCATTTCTTTGCAATGTCAAAAACCATGAACCCAGACTTTGGCTGGCTAATATTTGCATTTCCCTGATGCTTTATAAATTTTATAATTCTTTCTTGAATATGACTCACTTTTTAGAAATGTAACACTGGAAAAGGACGTACAACTGGTTGAATTGATGGGTCCGTCTTGACACAATATTCACAAGGAAGACACACAGGTCACTTAAGCTTAGTGTTACAGCACCCAGTCTTCATTACTCTTGTGATTGCCCTTTTCCATTTCAGGGACATATGGGCAACATTCTGAATTAGCATCAATAATTTCACAATAGAGCTTCACAAGATGTAACTGTTTCCACACATCAAAGCCAGGTAAACTTTGTTGTGTGCCTTTTGCAAGAAACAAAACAGCCTTGCAACTCTCGTAGGATATGGTAAGGGTTCATTACCAATGGTGACCAAACTTATTAGATTAGATCAGATTAGATAGTTCTTTATTTCAGACATAAAGTAGTCCATAGGAAACATGTACATATACAGTTTATATAGGTTAGGAAACATTAGTTATTTAAATTTTAATAAAATTCAGTTTGTTATACTATTATGATCTCTTCTTACATATATATTATTGGACCATATTGAGAGAAGCTTTGACTTTTTCCAGTGAATACGGTTTAAATATATGCTCACAAATGCATTATCACTGGTACACAGTCTGCACAAAAGCCTGTAACTGACAGTTCTCACACACTCAGGAAAGCTTTTCACATTATGGTGTACAAACATCTCAGAAGCACTGCAAGATCTAGGGTATTTCAACAAGAAACAAAAGCTATTATTATAAGATACCATCAACTTCTTATACACAGATTGAGTATAGTTTGTTCATGGGCATAGTGTATGCATATTATACATGTAAGATCTAAATAGCATACATTTCATATCATCAGTGCAATACATAAAGTTACGGCACAACATATTACCTCTAGCATAGTTAAGTCTAATCTGTCGCATGATGTCTTTATCATCTGACAAAGTACTTGTAATATAATGGCCAAGATATTTATAAATATCAACAGTTAGTAATTTTTTACTATTTAAATACATATCAGGGAACAATGTTTTGCATTTCAGATCAGCTTTAGTACAGATAGTCATGCACACTGTTTTGGAGTCATTAAAAGAAATGTTGAGTTCGTTACCAACAGTAGAACAGCTGGTTATCAATTGTTGTAGTCCTTTTGCAGAAGGGCTGATTAAGACTATATCATCTGCATAAAGTAAATGATTAATGTAGCCCTGATTTAATAAACAACCAATGGAACATTTATTTAGCTCAGTACTTAACTTGTTAACATACATATTACAAAGATATGGTGACAGAACACCTCCTTGCCTCACTCCATTATGTGCTGGAAAGCGGTCAGAGCACATATTGTTCGATTTAACTCATAGCTGTTGGTGACTCAGCCAAAAATCTAGGATTCTAAGGATATATGGTGGAATATCATATTCCTGTAGTATATTAAGAAGTTTTCCATGATTTATTCTGTCAAATGCCTTTGAGGCATCCATAAAACACAGGAAGGAGGTTGTATCATTCCTTTTAAAGTACTGCAGGATTTCCTTCAGTAAGAAAATACATGTTTCAGTAGAATGACACCTTTTAAAACCAACCTGGTTGTCTGTAATAACAACATATCTTTCAATTCTATCTAGAATTATTCTTTCCAGTATTTTGGAACATACAGAAGAAATACCAGTTGAGCGATAGTTATTCTTGTCGGCAAGGGTTCCAGCTTTATTTTTTATTATAGGCACTAACACACTATCTATCATTTCAGAAGGAATAAAACCATGAGTAAATATTGAAGTAAAAAGTAAAGCTAGCATATGGCATCTACTGCAGTAACTGAATATACCTTACATAAAGTATCTATTTCAGCTACACCATAATACTCTATCATTGTCATAAGCCCTTACTTCTGTCAAGCATTCAACTGCATCCACACTTAGTCATATGTTACTAAATTACACTTTCTGTTGCACTTTGGTTGCAGTAGCTTTACCTTCCCCCTTTGACATTGAACTTTTTTCCCTGCCTGATTTCAAGTGGGAAGCTAGCAGTTGTTTTCTACTGGCCGCTGGTTTTCAGCACAGAATATTGACCAATTGTATGTGCTGGTTTCTTACGACTGTGACATAACCAATACAACGGCATTAAGCTGAACATAGTGCACCATATATAGAAATCTACAAAAATTTTGGTGCAACAAAATTTTGTTGTTTTTTTCATGCACTTCAGGAGTCGTTTGGCAGAAGATTAGGACTTAATCAAAAGACATTACAATTATAGTCTTTCATGGCACCTATATAGTCTCCAGCTGTGTTAAAATTTTGTTTGCAAATGACCAGGTTTCCGTATCATTTTGGTAAAATGTAACTGCCTAATGAAAGTATCACTACTTAATTGAAACATATGACGATTGCAGAGATAAAGCATTACAACCTCCTAGAAAAATGGTAAAACATAACAGTTACTGGAACTCAATCTGTCACTATCCAGTTTTGTGCAAAATCGTTTTCTTTGATAATTTTGGTGATTGTAGCATCTCCGAAAAGAATTTTTAAATTACTGTGTCTACAGAATTAATGGCACATATATAGGCATAAATTCAAATGTGCAAGCCATGTTTTATATGAAGTGGTTGGGTATACTGGATTTATCATGTGGGTTTAATCAATCAGCTGATCTTAATCTACACCAGAAGGATTAATGGTTTGTCCAACTTTCACAAAGGTTTACAACAATACTGTGAAGTTTCAGGTTTTAAATATTTCTGCGCAGTGTCATGTGTTTAGTCAGCCCCATAAGACTGCAGAGGTCCATATGGGTGACTTTGTTTTTGCCAGATATTGAAGTAACGGTCACATCTGAGGGCCAAGATAACAGGGACACAGTAGAATGTTAAGTCAGGTGACAGTGCAGAATAAGCCTGATGATGCTGTTTGGATCAAGTAAGTTGACATTGAAGGTTCAATTTCATCAACTGAAGATCAAAGGTTACAAAATTACTTGATGAGTACAATGATGTAGTCAGCAAAGAAGATAGTGATCTAGGTTGCTGTACCATTGGGAAGCACTGTATTATCACTGAGGACAACTTTATCACTAAAAATCAACAAAATACAATGTTACATACTATTTTGTTATGTTGTGGAGTTTGAGTGTTAAAAATCGATCATATAAGGACAATTGGACTGTACATGGATCCCAAACATTAATATTTACTGTTTTTGACTCATAAACTCTCATTATCTTTATGAAATGCAATGAATAAAACATAAAATATAATTTAAATGGGGATTTAATTCTGTTTCCTAGAAGCAAAGAATTTTTTAATATTTTATATTACATCCATTGCTCAGGCATTCCTAGACCATTTCATTGTTTTAGCTTAGTTTTTTTAAGATATGTGTACATTCATGGTTGTTGTTTTCTTTTGAACTCCCCTATTCACTGGCAGTGAGTGTGCGACTTTGAAATAATTCTAGTTCCGAATTCCACTCCCGAGGTTTATAAAGTACCCTCTGAGTGACCTCTTTGAAAACTCTGTGGAATTTCAAGCATATGTCATGGCTCAACCATCCAATACAGCCGAAATGTAATTGTGAACAATTCTTACTAAATATTGCCTGAAAACTTACAATAAAACAATATATCAGATCACGAGATATATAAAATTATAATATTCTCAAAATATCGCCCATTTATGCAGCCGATGTAGTGGCTTTCTACCAGTGAACGCCCGCCTTATATTTCTTTGTTAGAGGTCAAGGACAAATGCTTCTATATATCTACAAAATGGGCGTTCACTGGTATTTCCGTTTTGCGGTTAAAACGGCCGATACTGCCTTGCTATCCACGATGGACGGGTTTTCGATATGACAACGTAAACGGACAACGCTGAATATCACAACCAATGCAAGCAAAATTATCAGACATATAACAACAAAATTATATCCTCAAAGTCGCTGGTTCAATGTAACTGCATATTCATTCAAAAATATTGTAAAAACTGTCATCCAAAAACGAGGGCGACAGTTTATGCTTTAAATGATCGAAAACGTGAATATATCGAAAACCCGTACATTGGCTATACCAATTATCGGCGGGTACCAATTATCGCCAACAGAAAATAAAACGTTCATATTTCACTAATGGACACATAGTTTGAAAGCATTTGTTGTGTATTTGCTCCATTTACTTTGGAAATACGTTTACCTTATTTGCTAGACTTGGGATGCTACTTTTGGTGACATTCTATCTATTTGAATTCTGTCTGGCGATAATTGGTACCCGGCGATAATTGGTAGCAAGGCAGTAATAGAGATGAAATGTTAAAATATAGTGGCATTCTACCAGTAAACGCCCATGCTGAAGTTAATATATTGAATTTGAATTAGATTGACGGCTTTATATTTTATTCTTCTACCACCAGATTGTCAAATGATACAGGGGGGGACAGCGATTCGCCAATTTCTATTGTACCTCATATAAAACTAACATCTGTGTTGATACTGAAGGAGCCTTACTGCTTCTAGGCATAAGTTGGCCGCAGTCATAAGTTGGCCGCCATTAATTTAATTGGGCCAAACAGAAAAATAAGTCTTTGTACAGTGTTTAAAACAAATAAAAAGCATAAATGTAATAATAATGGACCATTTACGATTGCAATCGGCTTTTAAATTTGTAGCAATTTCAAGATTTGGTGATGGCAGCCAACTTATGACCGCGGCCAACTTATGTCTAGAAGCAGTATAGTATAGAAAAGTGTGCAACATGTCTTGATACTTTTCTAAGATTTTAGAACTGACAGCATGCAGGATTATAAAGATGAATAAAAAAACTTTATATGTCAGTGAGAAATATGCTAACAAACTGCATCTGACTGATGCAAAGAGCTGTATGTTGTCTTAAACTGTGTCTGGGGTCAATATAAATACTATTTATGACTTCATTAAGTGCTAGAATACAATGAGAAGAATTGATCTTTAGTTTTAATTATTGTTTGCAAAGTGTTTAAACAGTCTTTGTAACTTTTTTGGGAACAGTATAAAATAGTCGGCGAAATGCTGTCCACTTTCCAACAGCCCTAATCTTATTCCCATGGGACAAGTTCTATGGTTGTATTTGTACTTATCACAAAATATATTTTATAATGCTGCTATCATTTTACAGTTTGAGGAACCTCTTTTCTTTCTGATAACTTTTATAAAACCACACTGCATATTTGTTCTCTAGAAACAGCATTTTGCTGTTTTTATGGGCGAATCTCTGTCCCCCCCTGTATACACTACAATTATTATCTGGGATACATTTTGTTTAATTTGTTTCAACACTTTATATTTTACACGTATATTTTAACCTTTCATCTCTATATTATCAGCCGTTTTTATCGCAAACCAGAAATACCAGTGAACGCCCAGTTTGTAGATATACTGCCTTGCTACCAATTATCGCCAGCTACCAATTATTGCCACCAGAAAATAAAACGTTCATATTTCAGTAATGGTCATATATTTTGAAAGCTTTTTGTTGTGTATTTGTTCCATTCAATTTGGAAATAGTTTTACCTTATTTGCTAGACTTGGGATGCTACTTTGGTGAAATTATATCTATTTGAATTCTGTGTGGCGATAATTGGTACCCGGCGTTAATTGGTAGCAAGGCAGTATAGAATAATTTGTCCTAGACCTCTAACAAAGAAATAGAACGCGGGCGTTCACTAGTAGGCGGGCGTTCACTGGTAGAAAGCCACTAAAGCTTTGATACAAATGTAACAAAATATATCTCGGTTATTAATTGTAGTGTATATTATTTGATAATCTTGTGGTAGAAGAATAAAATATAAAGCTGTAAAACTACAGTAAGTTAAATTCAAAATATTAACTACAGCATGGGCGTTTACTGGTAGGACGCCACTTTAAATTTAAAATATTAACTACAGCATGGGCGTTTACTGATAGGACGCCACTACGTGTTTTCAATATATTCACGTTTTTGATCATTTAAGCTATAAGCCCACAGTCTCATTTTTGGGTGATGTTTTCTTATAATTTTTGAGAATGAATATGCAATTACACTGAATCAGAGATTTTGTGGATATAATTTTCCATTTTGGTTGCATTCATTTTGATACTCCTCATTGTCCATTTAGGTTGTCATATCGAAAACATGTGCATCGAGGATACACAAACAGGAATGCTACTGTAGTGACAATATACCAGTTAACACCCGCACGGTGGTTAATATTTCTAAATTAAATTCTGTAAATAAACAAACTTGGATCATATATTTATTGAATCAAACTAACAAATTATATTAATTTCTTATTAATTTTGAAAAATGGAGTCCCAATCATTTTTTTCTGAGTCCAGTGTTTGTATTAGGGTTATGAAAGGTCGGGTACCTTGTACCTTATGGCTCATCAAAAAAGGGGTATCACTGTATGAAAATTGGGTGCAAGTAATCATTTTTCTCCTGTAATTTGGATACATTTAAATATATAGAAGCACTATCCAATTTCCTTTATACTGATAAATAATATGCATCTGTCCATAAATAAATTTTAAAAATATTTTAAAAAGCTGAACCCCAGTCAACAAACTTCATTTTAATGCAATTAGATTGAAATTTATTTTGTATAATTATTTTATTTAAGCTATAAATATGGCATTGATACTGTTTGAAAGACAAAAATTTGTAGTTTTTCTTGCTTTTTGTTTGACAAAAATTCATTGGGTAGTTCCAGAGATATAGTTTTTTTGTTGCATCCCCTGTAAATATTTTCGAATGTTACAACTTTTATTTTCCGGTCAACTTTCCAGTGTTAAATATCAAGAGTTTCGGAGATTTAGTAAAATAGTTTGTCTCCCACGAAATTCACCATTCTGGTTTGTTGTTTCAACTGTTTCCGTGCAGAAATCAGGCTTTCTTTCGATATATAACATTTTGAGTAGATTTGCTAGTGTACGAAATATCTCGCTTTACAATGGTGGACGTAAACAACTTGCCAGGAAATCGCTCGAAACCATTTAATTTTAAAATATAAAGCGTATCTTCAGTGTTATATATATTGCTTGCACATATACGCTTCCTGCCAACCGAAATTCGCTTCTAAAGCAGAAATATTTTCTTCATAAAAATCGCGTCCAAATGGACGCACTGACAACCGAAATTTGCGTCCAAATCTGAAATACCGCGTGTTTAACATACTCAGACGGCATAATTGCGAACCCTGGTGAAGTTTCACAAGGTTTTTTTAAAACTTGGTGGCATTCTACCAGTAAACGCCCATGCTGAAATTAATATATTGAATTTAAGTTATATAAACAGCTTTATATTTTATTCTTCTACCACCAGATTGTCAAATGATATATAGCCAATGTACGAGTTTTCGATACATTCATGTTTTCGATCACTTAAACTATAAACTCACAGTCTCATTTTTAAATGACATTTTTGTAATATTTTAGAATGAACATGCAGTCACATTGAATCCGAGACTTTGTGGATTTGATTTTGTTATTTTAATTCTGATCATTTTGGTTGTGTATGTTAGGATACTCCTCATTCTCCATTTACATTGTCATATCGGAAACCCGTCCATCGAGGACAAACAATAATTGAGATTTTTTTGTTACATTTGTTTCAAAGCTTCATATTTTAATAACAAAGAAATATAATGTGGGCATTCACTGAAGAATGCCAATATATATTTTGACAAGGAATCTCTATATCGGCCATTTTTACCACAAATTATAAAGACTGGAAGTGCTCGGACTACACATAACAGTGCAGCGAGTGTGCATATTTTTGCATTTATCTGAAGCAATAAATGGACAATCGCCAATAATAGAGACCCAAACAATACAGACAAAATTATATATTTACAATAATATATATGGATTAATAATAGAAACCGGTCTTTATAATAGCAATAAAGTCCTCCGATTCGTTCTTAATGACCTCTATAAAAGGACGGTACTTCCAGCGGATAATGGACGAGTGCAGAGCGCCTTTTATTTCTTTGTTAGAGGTCAAGTACAAATGGTACTATTTGCAAACAAAATGGGTGTTCACTGGTACTTCTGGTGTAGAAATAAAGTTTGAGGGGGAGTACTTCATGACCCTTTATAAAAGGAAGGTTCTTTCATCAGATAATGGACAAGTGCTTAAATAACTTAAAAAAGCACTTCATGTATTTGTATGAAATTCAGCAAGTAAGCTTGTATAGATGCCTGGAAATCATTAACTTTTGGAAGTGATCCTATACAAAATGGCTGACTTGTTAACAATTAATTGAAGGTTATGATATGCTTAATGATTAAAATGAAAAATCCTTAATATCTTAGAAACAGTGCAAGATAGAGATATCAGTCAAATTTCTGATTCAGGGAATAAATACAAAGTCATCTGCCCCTTTTCCCAAAAAATCATTTCATGACAACATTTTAAAATATCTTTACAAGTTTTAATCTAGAAATAACTGTTTGTTCAGCATCATATTACAATAAAACATTAAAAAATTAAAATGTTCAACCCTTCTGCATCTCAACTAAGGTAAACAAGCTATATGTATCAGTTTATCAAGTTATAACTGTCTTGCACATTATATTAATGCTGCTCACATACATAAAGTTGAATTTTGTGTGCATGTGTGTGCAATATCAGTGTGTTATCTTAATGATTATGTATTTTGGATTATCATGCATTAGAGCTGAAAGAGAAGACAAAAATCATGGTCGAATATCTGCATCCCAGAATTCGGAAATTTTCGTATATTCGTTTGGTGTGTTTTAGCTCTGTCCATTTATTTTGCCGAAATACCCAAATGCGGTTGTTGGTACAACCGCATGAAAGTTGTCATAAAAACATAAGTAAACGATGTATATTTTTCTTAATTTTAATGATTTATTATGTTATTTGACAAAAATCATAGTTAATTATGCTATATTGCGTTTTGATGCCTCATTTCTGTACATATACCGAATATTTGTTTGCTCATGATCAAAGTCGAATGCGGAAAATGCAGATCGGAGAACGAATAATGCGAATATCCCTTTCAGCTCTATCATGCATTGATACATTGTAATTCTGTGCACATGGTATTGACATCCATAAATATTATCAGAATTTTGACCTTGTATAAACATACATAGCAATAAACCTGATGTACTGAAATTCTGATTTTGTTGCCTTTTCATGTCCGCTGACTTGTCAGACATTATGTAATCACTCTGGGGTGTGGCCGTCCGTGTGAACGACTTCACCAAAACTACAAGGCCCAGAGACATGCTGTTTTTATGTCAGCTGACTTGTCGGTCATCAGCTGACATTATGGCATCACTCTGCGGCGTTTGCATGAATAACTTCTTCTCGAAAACTACAAGACCCAGAGACATGCTGTCATTTTTAAAAGATACCTTAAATATCGAGGATGATAAAGAGTTCAAGTCATGCAGATCTGTTTGTTCGTCTGTTCTCCAGAGCCATTATAAGTGAAGTGAGGTAAGCCCACCCAAAGTATGAAAATTTCAACACTTTATCACAATTTTCTGATTCACTGTCACAGGGATTTTTGTTCTTATCTTGCATATATGTACTAGGCCACTAGTAGACTCCCTTATGTGAGTATCAGGCCTGGATCATTCCTTATTTATTTTTTATGAATTTTAAAAATAATTTTTAATGCATTAAATTTCATAAAATCATGCACAAAATCACTTACAACTTGAAAAGTGTTGCATTAAAAGCAATTTGTTAAAATATGTTATTCAGCTACTTTTTCCATAGTTACAACATGGTGAGTAACTTGGGAATCTATTTCAGTAGCTGAGCGAGTAATAGCTACTTTTTACCCCACAGCCCTTAAGGGCTGTTGGGGTATTGTTTTCACCCATGGTGTCTGGATGGGCGGACGGCGAGAAAAAGTTTGTCCGGGCTGTATCTCAGAAACCGTAAGGTGTAGGAAGTTGATACTTGATAGGGCCATTGGTTAGGAGGTGTATGTGTGCAACGTCATGGTCTGACCTTGATTTGACCTTGCCGTACTGACCTTGACTTTGAAAATTTTAAGGGCTGTTGGGGTATTGTTTTCACTCATGGTGTCTGGATGGGCGGACGGCGAGAAAAAGTTTGTCTGGGCTGTATCTCAGAAACCGTAAGGTGTAGGAAGTTGATACTTGGTAGGGACATTGGTTAGGAGGTGTATGTGTGCAACGTCATGGTCTGACCTTGATTTGACCTTGCCGTACTGACCTTGACTTTGAAAATCTTGTCCAGGCTATATCTCGGAAACCGTAAGGTGTAGGAAGTTGATACTTGGTAGGGACATTGGTTAGGGGGTGTAGTTGTGCAACGTCATGGTATGACCTTGATTTGACCTTGCCGTAGTGACCTTGACCTATAAAATCGTGTCCGGGCTATATCTCGGAAACTGTAAGTCGTAGGAAGTTGATACTTGGTAGGGACATTTGTTAGGGGGTGTAGGTGTTCAACGTCATAGCATGACCTTGATTTGCCCTTTGACCTTGCCGTAGTGACCTTGACTTATAAAATCTTGTCCGGGCTATATCTCGGAAACCGTAAGGTGTAAATACTTGGTAGGAACATTTGTTAGGGGGTGTAGGTGTGCAATGTCATGGTCTGACCTTGATTTGACCTTGTCGTAGTGACCCTTGACCTATAAAATCTTGTCCGGGCTATATCTCGGAAACTGTAAGGTGTAGGAAGTTGATACTTGGTAGGGACATTGGTTAGTGGGTGTAGGTGTGCAACGTCATAGCATGACCTTGATTTGACCTTTGACCTTGCCCTAGTGACCTTGACCTATGAAATCTTGTCCGGGGTATATCTCAGAAAACGTAAGGAGTAGGAGGTTGATACTGAGTAGGGACATGGCTAGGGTGTGTAGATGTAAAACGTCTTGGTGCGACTTTGATTTGACCTTTGACCTTGCTGTAGTGGCCTTGACCTATAAAATCTTGTCCAGGCTATATCTAAGAAACAGTGAGGTGTAGGAAGTTGATACTTGGTAGGGATATTGCTCAGGGGGTGTAGGTGTGCAGCGTCATGGTCTGATCTTGATTTGACCTTTGACCTTGCCGTAGTGACCTTGACCTATAAAATATTGTCCGGGCTTTATCTCGGAAACTGTTAGGTGCAGGAAGTTGATATTTGGTAGAGACATTGGCTAGGGGCTGTAGGTGTGCAGCATCATGGTGTGACCTTGATTTGACCTTGCCATAGTGACCTTGACCTATAAAATCGTCAGGGCTGTATCTCGGAAACCGTAAGGTGTAGGAAGTTGATACTTGGTAGGGACATTGGTTATTGGCTATAGGTGTGTATTATCATGGTGTGACCTTAATTTGACCTTTTACCTTGCCGTAGTGACCTTGACTTTTAAAATCTTGTTGCACCTTTGGGTCTGTCTTTTGATGCAGATTAAGCAAAAGTCATATTAGAATTTATTAAGAATTTTACTTTCATAACTTCCCATTGTAAGAGATAGAATTTTCATCAAGTGAGCCGCAGATTTTACTCCAACACCACACATAAGCATTCATTAAATGTATTACCACTTCTGTATGCATGGTAATATTCAAACCATCTAAACCATAATTCGGAAATGCAGATGTATATAAAGAGTGTTGAATTTTAGTTTACTGATTAATGCTGTCATCTTGTCATTGAATTATCTTGTTTTAATACTTCATCTTTATACGCATTATCTTTCTTTTAAACATTATTTCTCCATTTAAACATTGTTTGGACCTTTATATAACTGACAGTGCTCTGAAAGTATCCTGAAGTTTGTACTGGTACAGTACTTCTATATCTCATGGGGGGCCACGGTGGCAGAGTGGTAACACTCTCGCCTCCCACCTCTGCGGCCGGGGTTCGATCCCCGTCATGGCCGTAAGTGGGAAAGCTGGTAGTTGCTTGCCGTTGGTCGGCAGTTTACAGTACAGAACCCTAGCGAACTATATGTACTGGTTTCCTCTGCCCTTCCAACTACCCGTCGTGATATGACCTGTACAGTGTTGAAAGCGACGTAAAACCCCAAATAAACAAATCTATATCTCATGGTGTTGAAAATATTTCCCAAAGCTGTGGGGTACGGGCATCTCTGATGCTATTTTTAAATATATTCACCTGCTTATGGGTGAGCTATAACATGGTAAAAATTTGTAGATCTGTAGCTCATTGCATAACTAAGCAATAGTACTTTCAGGTTTTCACTGTTGAGTAAATCAATTGTAACTTGAAAGTTAAAACATTTAAAGAATTTTCTTTAAATAAATTATTCACCTACTTTTGGGTCAGCTATAACATAGTAAAATCGCAGACCTGTGGCTCATTGCATAGCTGAGTAAAAGTACCTTGAAATTCTCACTGTTGATTAAATCAGTTGTAACTTGAAAACTGTTGGATTTAGAGTATTTTCTTTAACTATGTTATTCACTTACTTTTGGCTCAGCTATAGCATAGTGAAATTGCAGACTTGTAGCTCAATGGATAGCTGACCAATGCCTACTTTGAGGTAATCACTGTTGAGTAAATCAGTTAGACCTTTAAAAAAATATTATGTTTAGAGTATTTTGTTTAATATAGTATTAACCTACTTTTGGATCAGCTGGTTTTAGGACGCACCACAGAGAACGCATCCCTTTTTATGTCAGCTGACTTGTCAGTCAGCTGACATTATGTCGTCACTCTGCGGCGTGGGCGTACGCGTACGTGTGAACAACTTCTTCTCCAAAACTAGAAGTCCTAGAGACATGCTGTTTTTTTTAAAAGATACCTTATCTATCAAGGATGAAAAATTGTTCAAGGCATGCAAATCTGTTTGTTCGTCTGTTTGCTAGAGACGTTACAAGGGAGTTACCCCCACCAAAAGTGTGAAAATTTCAACACTTGATCACAATTTTCTCAGTGACTATTTCAGGGATTTCTCTCATATCTTGCATATATGTACTAGGCCAGAGGTAGATTCTCTTGTGTGAGTATGAGACCTGGATCTGTCTTAGTTTTTTTTAAATAAATTTTTTAATAATTTTTAATGCATTAAAATTCATGAAATCATGCACTAAATCACTTATAACTTGAAAAGTGTTGCCTTTAGAGAATTTTGTTAAAATATGTTATTCAGCTACTTTTTTCATAGCTACAACATGGTGAGTAACTTGGGTGTCTGTCTCAATAGCTAAGTGAGTAATAGCTACTTTTGGGCTTTTCAGTAACTACTATCTTGAGTAAAATCACTTGTAACTTGAAAACTATTGCATTTAGAGAATTTCTTATAAATATGTTATTCAGCTACTTTTGGGTCAGCTATAACATATTATAAAGACCGGAAATGCGCAGACAACGAAAACCCCTGCAGTGCGCACGTTGTTTTCGTGAAATTATACAAGTATAATTGTACTCTGGCCATTCCGTTAAGCGATTATCTACCCTGCACTGGGAAACGTGGCATAAAAAACACACAATTATTGAATCAGATTTCTTTCTTTTTAAACTTAACAGTTTGTGTAAAAGAAATTAAAAGCATATTGAATGTATTACAGTTAAAGTGTTCAAATAGTAAAATAAAGTTTGAGAGATTTAGTGATTCTCGTTTGTGTGTCACCATGAATGTTTACAAGGTGGAACAGCCAAAACAATGAACCGGCAAAAATAAGGCAACACAAAAAAGGGGTTATATAGCCATATTTAGAACAGTTATGATATAAAAATGCTAAATGCGGTCTTTATAATAGAAATAAAGTCCTCAGTTTTGTGATTTATAACCCCAGATAATTCACAAATTTCCGGCGAATAACAGACTCGCGCTGCGCGCTCGTCCGTTATTCGCCGGAAATTTGTGAATTATCTGGGGTTATAAATCACAAAACTGAGGACTTTATTTCTACAGTAAAATTTCAAGCCTGTAGCTCATGGCATAGCTGAGTAATAGCTACTTTTAGGTTATCACTGTTGAGTAAATCACGTATAACTTGAAAGTATTGCATTTAGAGTATTTTGTTTCAATAAGTTATTCACCTATTTTGGGGTCAGCTATAACATAGTAAAATTTCAGACCTGTAGCTCATGGCATAGCTGAGTAATAGCTACTTTGAGGTTATCACTGTTGAGTAAATCACTTATAACTTGAAAACTATTGCATTTACAGAAATTTGTGTAAATATGTTATTCAGCTACTTTTGGGTCAGCTATAACATAGTGAAATTACAGACCTGTAGCTCATGGCACAACTGAGCAATAGCTATTTTCAGGTACTTTATGTTGAGTAAATCAGTTGTAACTTGAAAAATATTGCATTTGGAGTATTTTGTTAAAATATGTTGTTCACCTACTTTTGGGTCAGCTATAACATAGTGAAATTACAGACCTATAGCTCATGGCATAGCTGAGTAATAGCTATTTACAGGCTCTCACTACTGAGTAAATCAGTTGTAACTTGAAAACTATTGCATTTACAGTATTTTGCTTAAATATGTTGTTCACCTACTTTTGGGTCAGCTATAACATAGTAAAATTTCAGACATGTAGCTCATGGCATAGCTGAGTAATAGCTACTTTGAGGTTATCACTGTTGAGTAAATCACTTATAACTTGAAAACTATTGCATTTAGAGTATTTTGTTTCAATAAGTTATTCACCTATTTTGGGGTCAGCTATAACATAGTAAAATTTCAGACCTGTAGCTCATGGCATAGCTGAGTAATAGCTACTTTGAGGTTATCACTGTTGAGTTAATCACTTATAACTTGAAAACAATTGCATTTACAGAAATTTGTGTAGATACGTTATTCAGCTACTTTTGGGTCAGCTATAACATAGTGAAATTACAGACCTGTAGCTCATGGCACAACTGAGCAATAGCTATTTTCAGGTACTGTATGTTGAGTAAATCAGTTGTAACTTGAAAAATATTGCATTTGGAGTATTTTGTTAAAATATGTTGTTCACCTACTTTTGGGTCAGCTATAACATAGTGAAATTACAGACCTATAGCTCATGGCATAGCTGAGTAATAGCTACTTTTAGGTTATCACTGTTGAGTAAATCACTTATAACTTGAAAAGTATTGCATTTAGAGTATTTTGTTTCAATACGTTATTCAGCTACTTTTGGGTCAGCTATAACATAGTGAAATTACAGACCTGTAGCACATGGTAGAACTGAGCAATAGCTATTTTCAGGTACTGACTGTTGAGTAAATCAATTGTAACTTAAAAAATATTGCATTTACAGTATTTTGCTTAAATATGTTGTTCACCTACTTTTGGGTCAGCTATAACATAGTAAATTTCTGACATGTAGCTCATGGCATAGCTGAGTAATAGCTACTTTTAGGTTATCACTGTTGAGTAAATCACTTATAACTTGAAAACTATTGCATTTAGAGTATTTTGTTTCTATATGTTATTCACCTATTTTGGGGTCAGCTATAACATAGTAAAATTTCAGACCTGTAGCTCATGGCATAGCTGAGTAATAGCTACTTTGAGGTTATTACTGTTGAGTAAATCACTTATAACTTGAAAACTATTGCATTTACAGAAATTTGTGAAAATACGTTATTCAGCTACTTTTGGGTCAGCTATAACATAGTGAAATTACAGAGTTGTAGCTCATGGCACAATTGAGCAATAGCTATATTCAGGTACTGTATGTTGAGTAAATCAGTTGTAACTTGAAAAATATTGCATTTGGAGTATTTTGTTAAAATATGTTGTTCACCTACTTTTTTTGTCAGCTATAACATAATGAAATTACAGACATATAGCTCATGGCATAGCTGAGTAATAGCTACTTTTAGGTTATCACTGTTGAGTAAATCACTTATAACTTGAAAACTATTGCACTTACAGTATTTTGTTTCAATATGTTATTCACCTATTTTGGGGTCAGCTATAACACAGTAAAATTTCAGACCTGTAGCTCATGGCATAGCTGAGTAATAGCTACTTTGAGGTTATCACTGTTGAGTAAATCATTTATAATTTGAAAACTATTGCATTTACAGAAATTTGTGTAAATATGTTATTCAGCTACTTTTGGGTCAGCTATAACATAGTGAAATTACAGACCTGTAGCTCATGGCACAACTGAGCAATAGCTATTTTCAGGTACTGACTGTTGAGTAAATCAATTGTAACTTGAAAAATATTGCATTTGGAGTATTTTGTTAAAATCAGTTGTAACTTGAAAAATATTACATTTAGAGTATTTTGTTTAAATATGTTATTCACATAATTTTTGGTCAGTTATATCATAGTGAAATTGCAGACCTCTATGTCATGCTATAGCTGAGCAATAGCTACTTTCAGGTTCTCACTATTGAGTAAATCATTGTATCCACTGGATAGCCGCAGTGTGTAGAGAGATTTCACCATTACCGCTCTAATAAAAAAAATATTATAGCTAGCCTTCTCAAGTTTGCAGAATATATTAATAACCATAAAATGTTGCCTGGGAATATTGTTGAAAAACAAGATGGACGTTTATTCGACTTTAAGCAAGGACTTTTGTTGGCCCTCTAGAGGAAAGGGTATTATAGGTAGAGATCTCAAATTTGCAGGATATGTTCCTCATTATAAAATCTTGACTGGAATATTTTTGGCCTCATTTTGAAAAACAAGATGGCCGCCACAGGTGCTTCTTTGTCAGTCATGAAAAGTGTTTATATCTCCCTTATTATTGGTCCTAGAGGTTTGGGATGGTAAACCATCCTATAGGAAATCATGGGCTGGGAATCTTTTGGTGTGGTCAGATTTGACCTTTGACCCCTCCTTCAAGGTCAAATGAGGATAGCCAAACTTAAAAGTGCTTATAACTCACTTATTATTGGTCCTAGAGGTTTGGGATGGTAAACAGACATATAGGAAATCATGGGCTGGGAATCTGTTGATGTGGTCCGATTTCACCTTGGACCCCTCCTTCAAGGTCAGTTGAGGATAGCCAAACTTAAAATTGCTTATAACTCGCTTGTTATTGGTCCTACAGGTTTGGGATGGTAAACCAACCTACAGGAAATCATGGGCTGGGAATCATTTGGTGTGGTCAGATTTGACCTTGGACCCCTCCTTCAAGGTCAAACAAAGATAGCCAAACTTAAAAGTGCCTATAAATCGCTTATCATTGGTTCTAGAGGTTTGGGATGGTAAACCATCCTATAGGAAATCATGGGCTGGGAATCTTTTGGTGTGGTCAGATTTGACCTTTGAACCCCTCCTTCAAGGTCAAATAAGGACAGCCAAACTTAAAAGTGCTTATAACTCGCTTATTATTGGTCCTAGAGGTTTGGGATGGTAAACCAACCTATAGGAAATCATGGGCTGGGAATGTTTTTGTGTGGTTGGATTTGACCGTGGACCCCTTCTTCAAGGTTGTACGAGGATACTGCATTTGCAGTATTTCTTTAAATATGTTTTAACCTACTCTTTACACTTAAACAGTTACCTTGTTACTTTCCTTCATAATACCATTTGCAGGGCAAAACTTTTCTGTCAGGTTCAGAATTTCTTTTGAACATGCTGTTCAATTACCATTTACTGTACTTCTGTACAGCACTTTCCTTGATAATTATGCTTTCCTCTCATTATTACCTTCACAAATCAAAAACACTCAGTCAGCTGACAGAGTGCCCGTTCACGGGCACTCTCCTCTTGTTTAAGAAGAGTTATAAATAAATAACATCTTACGTCCAATATACAGTACATTTGTGATTTTATGCTGTAGTTTTTAGTTTTATTTTGTTATTTACCCGGTGTAGAGTTCATTTCGTTCTTATATAACTCTTATTGTGACTGTACAATATTTAGGGTATTATCGCCCACCTAGCCGGGAATTACCTTTAACTGTTTTTGCATCTGTTCATGCCTATTGTCTATTCTTGCTAACTGTATGTATATTTAATTTGGTTTATCACTTTCACTGATGTTTTTTACTGCCTTGTTGTTTCTTTTGTCAGATTCTCCTGTATTTCAGTATTAAAATACTCTGTTGGTTTGTGCTTGGTTTGAGTTTCTTAAGGTTGGCTTTAGTGTGGGTTGCTAGGGTGCCCGTGAGTCGCCCACAGGACAAAGTTTCAAGGGTTAGTCCTTAAGGCCATAAAGGTTTAGGCCACCCACAGGTGATTTTTTATCCTAGGGTATTTATCACTTAACCAACACAACTAAGATGTATGCCATGCGCATTTTACTTTTCTGCACATGTTGATGGCTGCTACTCATCTCAGGAGTGTCTCACATAATTTTATTGGAAGTGGATTCCTCATTCCATCCATGTTAAGGATTGCTAAAAATTACTCCTTTAGCTCCACCTGCCATGTTTTCCCCCCACTGTAAAACAGATTGGGCTTATGCTATTGATTCTTATGTGCGGTGATGTTGCCATGAATCCTGGACCGGTTATGCTTGGCTTAGTAAATGCAAGGTCAATCCGGAATAAGGGGCCTCTCCTCGCTGCCACAATAGCATCTCACACCTTTGATTTCCTCTGTCTCACTGAAACACATATTCGTACTACTAATTCGGATAGTTTTCTTCGTTCACTCACCCCGGATGGGTTCTCTTTGATACATAGGCCACGTTCATCAGGTATTGGTGGTGGTGTTGGTTTCTTCATTCGTGATTCATACAAATATCGCAAGGGGATACCACTAATTTTCGCTCCTTTGAAAATATGGTCGTATCAGTCTCAGTTTCGTACTGAACTTTGCTCCTAGACTCTATCTACCGCCCTCCTGGGCCATGTTCTTCCATTTTTTTAGATGAATTTATGTCCTTTGTTTGTTTTCTGTCTTCTGTTGATTGCAATTACTTCATATGTTGTGATTTCAGTATACACGTAGATGTACCTTTTACTGATAGTCACAAATTGAAAGCCCTTTTAGAATCATGTAATCTAAGACAGTCAGTTAACAATACCACTCACTTGCACGGTCATATCCTTGATCTCATTCTTTCCCCCAGTGATCAAGATATGTGTGTACATGTTGACATCTGCGAATTTATATCTGATCATGCAGTCATTCAGTGTGCTATCGACGGTCCTTCCTCCTGCTACCTGTCAAACAAGAATTTCCTATAGGAGGTACCATCGTATCACTATGTCCGACTTTCGGTCTGACCTTAAAGAAATGCCTTTTGTGAAATGTCCAGCAAATTCTGTCTCACAGCTCTATGATCAGTGTGTACAAGATTTGAGTTGTATCCTTGATAGGCATGCTCCTCTTGTGTCCAGTTTGAAGACGAAACAGCGTGCTGACTGGTTGTCAGAGAACTATCGCCTTGCTAAGTCACTCAGACGTCAATTTGAATGAGCTTGGCGTAAAGATAAAAGTCAATACAACAGGAGTTGTGTTTGACGTCAAATTGCCTGGTGTAATCGTCTTGCAAACAGGAAACTAATCTCGGACAATAGCCATGGTTCGAAGAAACTATGGCGGGAGTTACATAAAGTCCTACATAGATCCCATAGCACTACTCTGCCCACTTGTGAATCCTCAAAGTCATTGGCTGATCGTTTTGTTACTTTTTTCTCAAATAAAATCAAGAAAATTTGCCCTTTGATCCTCCTAAACTAACAGTCTTTACTCAAGTCACTCAAGATGAAATCGTAAAAATAATCAGTAAATCACCCACCAAATCATGCCTGTTGGACCCATTGCCCACATTCCTTATTAAGGAATGCATTGACATCCTCCTACCATCTATAACCAAATTGATCAATTTTTCACTCAGTGAGGGACTGGTTCCAGATGGTTTCAAAAAAGCTGTTGTCACTCCACTTATTAAGAAGGCCTCTCTTCCTGTTGAAGATTTGAAAAAGTATCACTAAACTGGTGGAACGTGTAGTTGCTAAACAGCTGGTTGATCACATTCATTGACATGACTTGGATAACTCATACCAGTCAGCATATAAGCCAGGTCACTCAACTGAGACGGCTCTACTTTCCATCAAAAATGATATTCATTTGTCACTATCTCGGGGTGAAGCTACTGCCTTGGTACTTCTGGATCTCTCGGCTGCCTTCGATACGATTGATCATTCCACTCTCCTCGGCTGTCTTCTGGATTGGTTCGGTGTTGGTGGCTCAGCTCTCAAATGGTTCTCTTCTTATTTGACAGAACGCTATCAGTCTGTAAAGATTGGTTCTACTTTGTCTAATTTACAAAAACTCAATCCTGATAAAACTGAGTTCATACTTCTTGGCTCCAAGAAACAGAGAGAAAGGTTAAATGCATGTTTTCTAATTGATATCCTGGGCAATCCCCTTCACCCTATCGAGTCTGTTAGGAACCTGGGTGTGTGGTTCAACTCTAATTTTTCTTTCTCTAAACACGTCCAGAATGTTTGTAAAGGCTGCTTTAGTCAACTGAGGGATTTTAGAAATATTAGGCAGTTCTTGACTCAGGATGCAGCTGTGTCGGTTACCAGTGCTTTTGTTAGTAGTCAGTTGGACTACTGTAACTCACTTTTCAGGAGTCTTTCGAAAGTCAATCTTCATAGATTACAGTCTATCCAAAATAGTGCTGCTAGAATTGTTACAAATTCATGTAAATACACTCGGTTAACTTCGGTACTCAGGAAACTCCATTAGTTCCTATTCAGTTTCGCTCAGAGTTCAAACTGACTAACCTGGTGTACAAGTTTATTCATACTGGTTTCCCTAAATATTTTGCTCCACATCTATCCACATACCACACTACTTACAATACTAGACAAAGTCAGAGTGTTGCCAATTTCCTAAATGTACCAAAATTTCAACCTAGAATTCACAAGTCCACTAAGCAGTTTGGCTTCAGTTTTGCCTTTGATGCTCCCACTGTTTGGAATTCACTTCCTGAAGACATCCGTGCATCACCCACTATTGCCTCTTTTAGAAAGAAGCTCAAAACCTATCTCTACGCAAAGGCATATCCTCCTTAGCTCATTTTCTCTTATGGCTTCTCTGTGGTGCCGACCTGTTTTGTCCCTGGACTTTGAATTTTGCATATTGCTATTGTTTTGTTGCGCCTTAGAGTCCACTAGTCAGTGGAGATTAAGCGCTATAAAAGTCAAATTAGAATTAGAATTATAACATAGTAAAATTGCAGATCTGTAGCTCATTGCATAGTTGAGCAAAAACTACTTTGAGGTTGAGTAAATCCGTTGTAACTCGAAAAAACTATTGTATTTAGAGAATTTTGGTTAAATATGCTTTTCACCTACTTTTTACATCTTAACAGTTAACTTTGTACTTTACTTCTGAATACCATTTGCAGGGCATAACTTTTGTGTCCTTTTCTTCTTTCACTTCTACTCTGAAACTTAAAACACACAGTCAGGTCACACAGAGCCCGTTCATGGATACTGATTGCTTGTTTTACATAGAGGATTTTGATTTTGTCATAATATAAGATTAATGAAATAATAGTAAAATATGCAATGTATGAGAACAGGGAAACAATAGTCATCAAAGTTGATAACACTTTATAATAAAATCAAATAGATATTTGGACACAAAATGGTTGGTCTTTATGATATTTTATTGAATTTTTTAGTCTGAGTGGTGGAATCACTACTAAGAGCAGAGTACAAGACCTCACCAAAGGAAAAAGACCCATGGAGTTTACAGAGCATAGTTTACCAATTGTCTGGTCCCCCATTGGGCATTACTATACCTTTACAACACACAGAAAATATTGCAGGGAGTTTGAGCTTGACTGGGCGAGATGTGTCAGCCGTGCAGGGTATCATCGAGCAGTGGAACTGGGAGAATGCTCAAAGTATTATGAAGACTACAGAGAATGCTTTACCCAAGGAAAAGTAGTAAGCAAAAATTTTATTAAGCGTCCCTTGAAAAGGGGACGCTTATTGTTTTCACCCCCAGTTGGCAGACAGCCACCAATGCATTATCATCTCGCTTGAATAACTCCCTTGATATTAGGCCTATCAAAATGAGATTTGGCAGTTATCTTCTATAGGCGTGGGAAAATTTTATGATAGGAAAAAATTTGACCTGTGTCAAGGTCGCATTATCAAAAACAATTTTTACCCCACAGCCCTTAAAGGGCTGTCGGGGTATTGTTTTCACCCATGGTGTCTGGCGGTGGGAAAAAGTTTGTCCGGGCTGTATCTCAGAAACCGTAAGGTGTAGGAAGTTGATACTTGGTAGGGACATTGGTTAGGGGATGTAGGTGTGCAACATCATGGTGTTACCTTGATTTGACCTTGCCGCAGTGACCTTGAGTTTGAAAATCTTTTCTGGGCTATATCTTGGAAACCGTAAGGTGTAGGAAGTTGATACTTGGCAGGGACATTGGTTGGGGGTTGTAGGTGTGCAATGTCATGGTGTGACCTTGATTTGACCTTTGACCTTGCCGTAGTGACCTTGACCTATAAAATCTTTTCCAGGCCATATCTCAGAAACTGTAAGGTGCAGGAAGTTGATACTTGTTTGGGACATTGGTTAGGGGTTGTAGGTGTGCAACGTCATGGTGTGTCCTTTAATTGGCCTCTGACCTTGCTGTAGTCACCTTGACCTATAAAATTTTGCCTGGGCTTTATCTTGGAAACTGTAAGGTGTAGGAAGTTGATACTTGGGAGGGATATTTATTAGGGGTTGTAGGTGTGCAACCCATAGTGTGACCTTAATTTGACCTTTGACCCTGTCAGAGTGACCATGAGTTTTAAAATCTTGCCTGGGCTATTTCTTGGATTCCATAAGGTGTAGAAGGTTGACACTTGGTAAGGACATTGGTTAGGGGGTGTATGTAAAAGTATGTGTGTGTATGATGATATGACCTCTTTGCTCTGCCAGGGTGTGTTCATCTGCCAGATATGAGACATCTTGTGATAAAGATATATGGATTGCTGCAACTGATTATTATATGCACTTTTACATAATTATGCTATTTCCATTGACAGCTATTCCCCAATTAATAAATATTAAAGCTTCATATTTTTAGTTGAATGATTAATGCTGTCATCTTGCTATTGAATTGTCTTGTTTTTGTACTTTATCTTTACATACATTTTCTTTCTCTTAGATGTTATTTTCTCTACTTAAACATTATTTGGACCTTTATATTACTGACACTGCTGTGAGAGTACCCTGATTTTTGTACTGTTTTACTACTTCTGTATGTCATAGTGTTGAAAACTATTTCCCCAGGCTGTGGGGTATGGCATGTCTGATGTTATTTTTCCCCTTAATGAACAAATACTGGTGTATTCATTGTCATTTATCATATATCTAAGCGTAACTGTTGTGATAGTCCATCCATATGAATTATTTACCACTTTTATCTTGTCTAGGCCAAAGACATTAAAATTTAGGTGGAACCTGAACTTGACACAATATAAAGTCTGATGCTTACAAGTGTCTGTGTGTTGTGTTTTAGATTAACAGGTATACAGCTATACAAAGAGAAAGAAAGAAACAAAAGTTAGAACCACTCAAGAATCCACCCAACGACATCATAAATTTGACCTTTGATACCGTGAATTAAAACATGCCATTGAAAGAGTTTTGCTGATGTACAAGCAAACTGATGACTTCTTGATAAAACAGTTCTTGGAATTGTTGACAGTGCTTAATAAAGTTTTAAGACCACCTGGTTTCTGAAGTCAGTGTGTTATCACACTTTGGTAAATATTTCAAGTGAAGAGGATTTAATTAATTTTTGTGTGTTAGAAAAATAATTGTTATCGTGTCAATAACTTAATAAAACAAAACTTGTTTGATTCAATTCATTTTGTGTGTCAAATGTGATATCTTGGCAGATGAAAGTTTGAAAGTTTAATCTTATTTAGTTCTCATGCTGTGAGTCTGTGACACAGCCAGATGTGCACATCAACCCAAGGAACTGCGCATGTATCCTCGGTGGAAGACATTCAGCAATTTTAAGAGGTCACTGTTTGGTATTTTCAAAACTTATCTAAATATTTTGGATGAGGCTACTTCATTTGTAGCTTTTTCCGTGTTCCTATTGAATATCTTTTTTTTTCACATAAGTTTGAGTGACATAAACAGTCAAATAGAACTATTACAACAGGATACAAGGCTAGCATGTGCTTAAACTACTTTTTATATATTTCCATAACAGCCCAAGCTCTGTAGTGGCTGACATACCCCTAGCTAAAGAATGCAATCTCACTGATTCAGGGTCCCTGAGGTTGTCTACCCTGACACTTGGGATAGGGCCCAACGGCAGAGGACCAAAATTTTAAATGGTCATCCTAGCCACTATATATACATGCCTGTCAATGGAAATGAATCTAGGTCCTCCGTGATCCTAGGCAAGTGTATTACCCACTAGGCCACAGTGGCAGATAAGTAACCAACTGGAAGTACTAAGGAAGCAAACATAGCGCATGATGTAAACAAACTTATCAAAATTACAATGGTAAAAAGCTGTCAAAATAAGTAAAATTAGGTGAAAAACTAAAACTAGGTAGACAAATCTGGTTGAATATTAGTTTTCACTTATGTTATTTTATGCATAATCAATACATATTGTTAAGTAGTTTTAGGGGTACTCCTTTCATTAGTTTGGATTTCATTTTTCCAACAAAGACGGCCTGTTCCTAGTACCTGGGGACCCTGTCATAGCCCCACCATAGATATACACTATATATCTTGAAAAACATACGGTATTTCAAGAGTACTACTGTTTGCTTTATTGCACCAAAGTCCATCCAAAAATAAATGAGAAAAAACTTGTTTTTTTTTGAGTAATAGTCATCACCTGTGCTGTACAGGCGGCACCGGGCATAAAAAGAATGTGGGTGTTCCACAGCCTAAACCCATGACCAATTTGACTAAATTTTCATTGTGTTAATACATCTTACCTAGTGGACAAATTCATTAGCCTGGCACGCAACCGGGGGAAAAAAACATCCTGAGGTGGGAGATTATTTTTCATTTTAACCCTAAAGAAGTTTCAGTTTTTAGAGGTGTGGGGTAGGATTTCCTGGTGGGGGGTAGAATTTACTAGGAAATTCTCCATCCCCTGGGGGGAGGGAGGGAGGATTTACTTTTACTCCTGGACCGGTGGTGTAGTATCTATTCACTAGCTTCCTTATTGCACGTGTGCACACATGCATACTTCCACTTTTTGTTTGGTGCAAAAGTGTTGTTTTTCTACAGGAAAGTTTTTCTGAAATGTTGTGTGTTCTGTAATGTATTACCACTTTATTTTTATGTCAGCTGACTTGTCAGTCAGCTGGCATTATGTCATCACTCTGCGGCGTGGGCGTACGCGTACGCGTCCGCGTGAACAACTTCTTCTCCAAAACTACAAGGCCTAGAGACATGCTGTTTTTTTTAAAAGATACCTTATCTATCGAGGATGAAAAATTGTTCAAGGCATGCAAATCTGTCTGTTCGTCTGTTTGCTAGAGACATTACAAGGGGGGTACCCCCACCAAAAGTGTGAAAATTTCAACTTTTTATCACAATTTTCTCAGTGACTATTGCAGGGATTTCTCTCATATCTTGCATATGTGTACTAGGCCAGAGGTAGATTCTCTTGTGTGAGTATGAGACCTGGATCTGTCTTACTTTTTTTTTAATAAATTTTTTTAATAATTTTTAATGCATTAAAATTCATGAAATCATGCACTAAATCACTTATAACTTCAAAAGTGTTGCATTTACAGCATTTTGTGAAAATATGTTGTTCAGCTACTTTTTTCATAGCTACAATATGGTGAGTAAGTTGGGTGTCTGTCTCAATAGCTAAGTGAGTAATAGCTACTTTTGGGCTTTTCAGTAACTTCCATTATGAGTAAAATCACTTGTAACTTAGAAACTATTGCATTTAGAGAATTTCGTATAAATATGTTATTCAGCTACTTTTGGGCCAGCTATAACATAGTGAAATTTCAGACCTGTAGCTCATGGCATAGCTGAGTAATAGCTACTTTTAGGTTATCACTGTTGAGTAAATCGCTTATAACTTGAAAACTATTGCATTTAGAGAATTTCGTATAAATATGTTATTCAGCTACTTTTGGGTCAGCTATAACATAGTAAAATTTCAGTCCTGTAGCTCATGGCATAGCTGAGTAATAGCTACTTTTAGGTTATCACTGTTGAGTAAATCACTTATAACTTGAAAAGTGTTGCATTTAGAGCATTTTGTTAAAATATGTTATTCAGCTACTTTTTTCATAGCTACAATATGGTGAGTAAGTTGGGTGTCTGTCTCAATAGCTAAGTGAGTAATAGCTACTTTTGGGCTTTTCAGTAACTTCCATCATGAGTAAAATCACTTGTAACTTAAAAACTATTGCATTCAGAGAATTTCGTATAAATATGTTATTCAGCTACTTTTGGGCCAGCTATAACATAGTAAAATTTCAGACCTGTAGCTCATGGCATAGCTGAGTAATAGCTACTTTTAGGTTATCACTGTTGAGTAAATCACTTATAACTTGAAAACTATTGCATTTAGAGTATTTTGTTTCGATATGTTATTCACCTATTTTGGGGTCAGCTATAACATAGTGAAGTTTCAGACCTGTGGCTCATTTCATAGCTGAGTAATAGCTACTTTGAAGTTCTCACTGTTGAGTAAATCAGTTATAATTGGAAAACTATTGCATTTACAGAAATTTGTGCAAATATGTTATTCAGCTACTTTTGGGTCAGCTATAACATAGTGAAATTATAGACCTATAGCTCATGGCACAACTGAGCAATAGCTATTCTCAGGTACTGACTGTTGAGTAAATCAGCTATAACTTGAAAAATATTGCATTTGGAGTATTTTGTTAAAATATATTGTTCACCTACTTTTGGGTCAGCTATAACATAGTGAAATTACAGACCTATAGCTCATGGCATAGCTGAGTAATAGCTACTTTTAGGTTATCACTGTTGAGTAAATCGCTTATAACTTGAAAACTATTGCATTTAGAGAATTTCGCATAAATATGTTATTCAGCTACTTTTGGGTCAGCTATAACATAGTAAAATTTCAGACCTGTAGCTCATGGCATAGCTGAGTAATAGCTACTTTTAGGTTATCACTGTTGAGTAAATCACTTATAACTTGAAAAGTGTTGCATTTAGAGCATTTTGTTAAAATATGTTATTCAGCTACTTTTTTCATAGCTACAATATGGTGAGTAAGTTGGGTGTCTGTCTCAATAGCTAAGTGAGTAATAGCTACTTTTGGGCTTTTCAGTAACTTCCATCATGAGTAAAATCACTTGTAACTTAAAAACTATTGCATTTAGAGAATTTCGTATAAATATGTTATTCAGCTACTTTTGGGCCAGCTATAACATAGTAAAATTTCAGACCTGTAGCTCATGGCATAGCTGAGTAATAGCTACTTTTAGGTTATCACTGTTGAGTAAATCACTTATAACTTGAAAACTATTGCATTTAGAGTATTTTGTTTCAATATATTATTCACCTATTTTGGGGTCAGCTATAACATAGTGAAGTTTCAGACCTGTGGCTCATTTCATAGCTGAGTAATAGCTACTTTGAAGTTCTCACTGTTGAGTAAATCAGTTATAATTGGAAAACTATTGCATTTACAGAAATTTGTGCAAATATGTTATTCAGCTACTTTTGGGTCAGCTATAACATAGTGAAATTATAGACCTATAGCTCATGGCACAACTGAGCAATAGCTATTCTCAGGTACTGACTGTTGAATAAATCAGCTATAACTTGAAAAATATTGCATTTGGAGTATTTTGTTAAAATATATTGTTCACCTACTTTTGGGTCAGTTATAACATAGTGAAATTACAGACCTATAGCTCATGGCATAGCTGAGTAATAGCTACTTTTAGGTTATCACTGTTGAGTAAATCGCTTATAACTTGAAAACTATTGCATTTAGAGAATTTCGTATAAATATGTTATTCAGCTACTTTTGGGCCAGCTATAACATAGTAAAATTTCAGACCTGTAGCTCATGGCATAGCTGAGTAATAGCTACTTTTAGGTTATCACTGTTGAGTAAATCACTTATAACTTGAAAACTATTGCATTTAGAGTATTTTGTTAAAATATATTGTTCACCTACTTTTGGGTCAGCTATAACATAGTGAAATTACAGACCTATAGCTCATGGCATAGCTGAGTAATAGCTACTTTTAGGTTATCACTGTTGAGTAAATCGCTTATAACTTGAAAACTATTGCATTTAGAGAATTTCGTATAAATATGTTATTCAGCTACTTTTGGGTCAGCTATAACATAGTAAAATTTCAGACCTGTAGCTCATGGCATAGCTGAGTAATAGCTACTTTTAGGTTATCACTGTTGAGTAAATCACTTATAACTTATAACTTGAAAAGTGTTGCATTTAGAGCATTTTGTTAAAATATGTTATTTAGCTACTTTTTTCATAGCTACAATATGGTGAGTAAGTTGGGTGTCTGTCTCAATAGCTAAGTGAGTAATAGCTACTTTTGGGCTTTTCAGTAACTTCCATTATGAGTAAAATCACTTGTAACTTAAAAACTATTGCATTTAGAGAATTTCGTATAAATATGTTATTCAGCTACTTTTGGGCCAGCTATAACATAGTAAAATATCAGACCTGTAGCTCATGGCATAGCTGAGTAATAGCTACTTTTAGGTTATCACTGTTGAGTAAATCACTTATAACTTGAAAACTATTGCATTTAGAGTATTTTGTTTCAATATGTTATTCACCTATTTTGGGGTCAGCTATAACATAGTGAAGTTTCAGACCTGTGGCTCATTTCATAGCTGAGTAATAGCTACTTTGAAGTTCTCACTGTTGAGTAAATCAGTTATAATTGGAAAACTATTGCATTTACAGAAATTTGTGCAAATATGTTATTCAGCTACTTTTGGGTCAGCTATAACATAGTGAAATTATAGACCTATAGCTCATGGCACAACTGAGCAATAGCTATTCTCAGGTACTGACTGTTGAGTAAATCAGCTATAACTTGAAAAATATTGCATTTGGAGTATTTTGTTAAAATATATTGTTCACCTACTTTTGGGTCAGCTATAACATAGTGAAATTACAGACCTATAGCTCATGGCATAGCTGAGTAATAGCTACTTTTAGGTTATCACTGTTGAGTAAATCGCTTATAACTTGAAAACTATTGCATTTAGAGAATTTCGCATAAATATGTTATTCAGCTACTTTTGGGTCAACTATAACATAGTAAAATTTCAGACCTGTAGCTCATGGCATAGCTGAGTAATAGCTACTTTTAGGTTATCACTGTTGAGTAAATCACTTATAACTTGAAAAGTGTTGCATTTAGAGCATTTTGTTAAAATATGTTATTTAGCTACTTTTTTCATAGCTACAATATGGTGAGTAAGTTGGGTGTCTGTCTCAATAGCTAAGTGAGTAATAGCTACTTTTGGGCTTTTCAGTAACTTCCATCATGAGTAAAATCACTTGTAACTTAAAAACTATTGCATTTAGAGAATTTCGTATAAATATGTTATTCAGCTACTTTTGGGCCAGCTATAACATAGTAAAATATCAGACCTGTAGCTCATGGCATAGCTGAGTAATAGCTACTTTTAGGTTATCACTGTTGAGTAAATCACTTATAACTTGAAAACTATTGCATTTAGAGTATTTTGTTTCAATATGTTATTCACCTATTTTGGGGTCAGCTATAACATAGTGAAGTTTCAGACCTGTGGCTCATTTCATAGCTGAGTAATAGCTACTTTGAAGTTCTCACTGTTGAGTAAATCAGTTATAATTGGAAAACTATTGCATTTACAGAAATTTGTGCAAATATGTTATTCAGCTACTTTTGGGTCAGCTATAACATAGTGAAATTATAGACCTATAGCTCATGGCACAACTGAGCAATAGCTATTCTCAGGTACTGACTGTTGAGTAAATCAGCTATAACTTGAAAAATATTGCATTTGGAGTATTTTGTTAAAATATATTGTTCACCTACTTTTGGGTCAGCTATAACATAGTGAAATTACAGACCTATAGCTCATGGCATAGCTGAGCAATAGCTATTTTCAGGTTCTCACTATTGAGTAAATCAGTTGTAGCTTGAAAACTATTGCATTTACAGTAGTTTGCTTAAATATGTTGTTCACCTACTTTTGGGTTAGCTATAACATAGTAAAATTTCAGACATGTAGCTCATTGCATAGCTAAGTAATAGTTCCTTTGAGGTTCTCACTGTTGAGTAAATCAGTTGTAACTTGAAAACTATTACATTTAGAGTAATTTGTTAAATATGTTATTCACAGAATTTTTGGTCAGCTATAACATAGTGAAATTGCAGACCTCTATGTCATGGCATAGCTGAGCAATAGCTACTTTCAGGTTCTCACTGTTGAGTAAATCATTGTATCCACCGGATAGCCGCAGTGTGTAGAGAGAGATTTCACCGTTACTGCTCTGATGAAAAAAAATATTATAGCTAGCTTTCTTAAGTTTGCAGTATATATTAATAACCATAAAATGTTGTCTGGGAATATTTTTGGCCTCATTTTGAGAAACAAGATGGCCGCCACAGGTGTTTTTTGTCAGTCATGAAAAGTGCTTATATCTCCCTTATTATTGATCCTAGAGGTTTGGGATGATAAACCAACCTGTAGGAAATCATGGGGTGGGAATCTTTTGGTGTGGTCAGATTTGACCTTCAATGACCCCTCCTTCAAGGTCAAACAAGGATAGCCAAACTTAAAAGTGCTTATAACTCGTTTATTATTGGTCCCAGAGGTTTGGGATGGTAAACAGACAGGAAATCATGGGCTGTGAATCTGTTGATATGGTCCGATTTGACCTTGGAACCCTCCTTCAAGGTCAAATGAGGATAGCGAAAATTGAAAGTGCCTACAACTCGCTTATTATTGGTGACAGAGATTTGGGATGGTAAACCATCCCATAGGAAATCATTGGCTCGGAATCTTTTGGTATGGTCAGATTTGACCTTTGGACCCCTCCTTCAAGGTCAAATGAGGACAGCCAAGCTTAAAAGTGCTTATAACTCATTTATAATTGGTCCTAGAGGTTTGGAATGGTAAACCATAGGAAATCATGGGCTGGGAATGTATTTGTGTGGTTAGATTTGACCTTGGACCCCTTCTTCAAGGTCGAACGAGGATATTGCGTTTGTAGTATTTCTTTAAATATGTTTTAACCTATTTTTTACACTTAAACAATTACCTTGTTATTTTCCTTCATAATACCATTTACAGGGCACAACTTTTTTATCCTTTTCTTCTGTCAGCTTCGGAATTTCTTTCGAACTTGCTGTTCAGTTACCATTTACTGTATTTCTGTACAGCCCTTTTCCTGATAATTATTCTGTCCTCTAATCACCTTCACAAATCAAAAACACTCAGTCAGCTGACACAGTGCCCGTTCATGGCATCCCCTGGCCAGTGAGGTGGGAGCTGTGACCATATTATGGCTGGATTTATTATTATTATGTCCACCCCCCTGGGGGGTGGATATATTATTTTTGCTTTTTTCGCCGTCCGATGTCCGATGTCCGGCGTCCGGCGTCCGGCGTCCGATGTCCGGCGTCACGCATGGTTTCCGCTCATTTAAAGGAAAAGTATTAGAGCTATTGTCACCAAATTTGGTATGCAGGCTTATTGGGTCAGTAGCTTGCTTGGGATTGCTTTTGGCTGTTGTACCTCTTTTGCTTACTGAGTAATACTTAAGTACAGCTATTTTCAGTACCCATTGGTTTCCGTGCATTTAAGCCAAAATAATTAAAGATATTTTACTACAATTTTGAATACAAGATTGTTATGTCCATAGCTCGCTTGGTATTGCATTTGGGACTGATAGCTTTGTCAGTACATGAGTAATAGCCATTTAGGTACTTCATTGTGTATTTTCAGTACTACTTTTGAGTAATTTGCTAATATCTCAGAAACCGTGTGAGATAGAGCGATTTCGTCGAAATTTTCGACCCACAGGGTATTTAAGGAATGTAATATTTGCAATTTTCAAAAAATTTTCCCCTCCCCAAAAATGGCGGCCATTTTGAATTTTCGAATTTTTGCCAAAAATGGCAAAACACAAATTTGCTTCTATCTCCTTAACCGTGCGAGATAGAGCGATTTCGTCGAAATTTTCGACCCACAGGGTATCTAAGGAATGCAATCTTTGCAATTTTCAAAAAAATTTTCCCCTCCCCAAAAATGGCGGCCATTTTGAATTTTCGAATTTTTGCCAAAAATGGCAAAACACCAATCTGCTTCTATCTCCTTAACCGTGCGAGATAGAGCGATTTCGTCAAAATTTTCGACCCACAGGGTATCTGAGCATTGTACTCTTGGTAATTTTAAAAAAATTTTCCCCTCCCCAAAAATGGCGGCCATTTTGAATTTTCGAATTTTTGCCAAAAATGGCAAAACACAAATTTGCTTCTATCTCCTTAACCGTGCCAGATAGAGCGATTTCGTCAAAATTTTCGACCCACAGGGTATCTGAGCATTGTGCTCTTGGTAATTTTTACAAAATTTTCCCCTCCCCAAAAATGGCGGCCATTTTGAATTTTCGAATTTTTGCCAAAAATGACAAAACACTAATTTGCTTCTATCTCCTTAACCGTGCGAGATAGAGCGATTTCGTCGAAATTTTCGACCCACAGGGTATCTGAGCATTGTGCTCTTGGTAATTTTCCAAAAATTTTCCCCTCCCCAAAAATGGCGGCCATTTTGAATTTTCGAATTTTTGCCAAAAATGGCAAAACACTAATTTGCTTCTATCTCCTTAACCGTGCGAGATAGAGCGATTTCGTCGAAATTTTCGACCCACAGGGTATCTAAGGAATGCAATCTTTGCAATTTTCCAAAAATTTTCCCCTCCCCAAAAATGGCGGCCATTTTGAATTTTCGAATTTTTGCCAAAAATGGCAAAACACAAATTTCCTTCTATCTCCTTAACCGTGCCAGATAGAGCGATTTCGTCAAAATTTTCGACCCACAGGGTATCTGAGCATTGTACTCTTGGTAATTTAAAAAAAATTTTCCCCTCCCCAAAAATGGCGGCCATTTTGAATTTTTGAATTTTTGCCAAAAATGGCAAAACACAAATTTGCTTCTATCTCCTTAACCGTGCCAGATAGAGCGATTTCGTCAAAATTTTCGACCCACAGGGTATCTAAGGAATGCAATCTTTGCAATTTTCCAAAAATTTTCCCCTCCCCAAAAATGGCGGCCATTTTGAATTTTCGAATTTTTGCCAAAAATGGCAAAACACAAATTTCCTCCTATCTCCTTAACCGTGCCAGATAGAGCGATTTCGTCAAAATTTTCGACCCACAGGGTATCTGAGCATTGTACTCTTTGCAATTTTCCAAAAATTTTCCCCTCCCCAAAAATGGCGGCCATTTTGAATTTTCGAATTTTTGCCAAAAATGGCAAAACACTAATTTGCTTCTATCTCCTTAACCGTGCGAGATAGAGCGATTTCGTCGAAATTTTCGACCCACAGGGTATCTAAGGAATGCAATCTTTGCAATTTTCAAAAAAATTTTCCCCTCCCCAAAAATGGCGGCCATTTTGAATTTTCGAATTTTTGCCAAAAATGGCAAAACACCAATCTGCTTCTATCTCCTTAACCGTGCGAGATAGAGCGATTTCGTCAAAATTTTCGACCCACAGGGTATCTGAGCATTGTACTCTTGGTAATTTTAAAAAAATTTTCCCCTCCCCAAAAATGGCGGCCATTTTGAATTTTCGAATTTTTGCCAAAAATGGCAAAACACAAATTTGCTTCTATCTCCTTAACCGTGCCAGATAGAGCGATTTCGTCAAAATTTTCGACCCACAGGGTATCTGAGCATTGTGCTCTTGGTAATTTTTACAAAATTTTCCCCTCCCCAAAAATGGCGGCCATTTTGAATTTTCGAATTTTTGCCAAAAATGACAAAACACTAATTTGCTTCTATCTCCTTAACCGTGCGAGATAGAGCGATTTCGTCGAAATTTTCGACCCACAGGGTATCTGAGCATTGTGCTCTTGGTAATTTTCCAAAAATTTTCCCCTCCCCAAAAATGGCGGCCATTTTGAATTTTCGAATTTTTGCCAAAAATGGCAAAACACTAATTTGCTTCTATCTCCTTAACCGTGCGAGATAGAGCGATTTCGTCGAAATTTTCGACCCACAGGGTATCTAAGGAATGCAATCTTTGCAATTTTCCAAAAATTTTCCCCTCCCCAAAAATGGCGGCCATTTTGAATTTTCGAATTTTTGCCAAAAATGGCAAAACACAAATTTCCTTCTATCTCCTTAACCGTGCCAGATAGAGCGATTTCGTCAAAATTTTCGACCCACAGGGTATCTGAGCATTGTACTCTTGGTAATTTAAAAAAAATTTTCCCCTCCCCAAAAATGGCGGCCATTTTGAATTTTTGAATTTTTGCCAAAAATGGCAAAACACAAATTTGCTTCTATCTCCTTAACCGTGCCAGATAGAGCGATTTCGTCAAAATTTTCGACCCACAGGGTATCTAAGGAATGCAATCTTTGCAATTTTCCAAAAATTTTCCCCTCCCCAAAAATGGCGGCCATTTTGAATTTTCGAATTTTTGCCAAAAATGGCAAAACACAAATTTCCTCCTATCTCCTTAACCGTGCCAGATAGAGCGATTTCGTCAAAATTTTCGACCCACAGGGTATCTGAGCATTGTACTCTTTGCAATTTTCCAAAAATTTTCCCCTCCCCAAAAATGGCGGCCATTTTGAATTTTCGAATTTTTGCCAAAAATGGCAAAACACTAATTTGCTTCTATCTCCTTAACCGTGCGAGATAGAGCGATTTCGTCGAAATTTTCGACCCACAGGGTAACTAAGGAATGCAATCTTTGCAATTTTCCAAAAATTTTCCCCTCCCCAAAAAATGGCGGCCATTTTGAATTTTCGAATTTTTGCCAAAAATGGCAAAACACAAATTTCCTTCTATCTCCTTAACCGTGCGAGATAGAGCGATTTCGTCAAAATTTTCGACCCACAGGGTATGTGAGCATTGTACTCTTGGCAATTTTTTAATTTATCTAAGGAATGCAATCTTTGCAATTTTCCAAAAATTTTCCCCTCCCCAAAAATGGCGGCCATTTTGAATTTTCGAATTTTTGCCAAAAATGGCAAAACACCAATCTGCTTCTATCTCCTTAACCGTGCGAGATAGAGCGATTTCGTCAAAATTTTCGACCCACAGGGCATCTGAGCATTGTACTCTTGGTAATTTTTAAAAAATTTTCCCCTCCCCAAAAATGGCGGCCATTTTGAATTTTCGAATTTTTGCCAAAAATGGCAAAACACAAATTTCCTCCTATCTCCTTAACCGTGCCAGATAGAGCGATTTCGTCAAAATTTTCGACCCACAGGGTATCTGAGCATTGTGCTCTTGGTAATTTTTACAAAATTTTCCCCTCCCCAAAAATGGCGGCCATTTTGAATTTTCGAATTTTTGCCAAAAATGACAAAACACTAATTTGCTTCTATCTCCTTAACCGTGCGAGATAGAGCGATTTCGTCGAAATTTTCGACCCACAGGGTATCTAAGCATTGTGCTCTTGGTAATTTTCCAAAAATTTTCCCCTCCCCAAAAATGGCGGCCATTTTGAATTTTCGAATTTTTGCCAAAAATGGCAAAACACTAATTTGCTTCTATCTCCTTAACCGTGCGAGATAGAGCGATTTCGTCGAAATTTTCGACCCACAGGGTATCTAAGGAATGCAATCTTTGCAATTTTCCAAAAATTTTCCCCTCCCCAAAAATGGCGGCCATTTTGAATTTTCGAATTTTTGCCAAAAATGGCAAAACACAAATTTCCTTCTATCTCCTTAACCGTGCCAGATAGAGCGATTTCGTCAAAATTTTCGACCCACAGGGTATCTGAGCATTGTACTCTTGGTAATTTAAAAAAAATTTTCCCCTCCCCAAAAATGGCGGCCATTTTGAATTTTTGAATTTTTGCCAAAAATGGCAAAACACAAATTTGCTTCTATCTCCTTAACCGTGCCAGATAGAGCGATTTCGTCAAAATTTTCGACCCACAGGGTATCTAAGGAATGCAATCTTTGCAATTTTCCAAAAATTTTCCCCTCCCCAAAAATGGCGGCCATTTTGAATTTTCGAATTTTTGCCAAAAATGGCAAAACACAAATTTCCTCCTATCTCCTTAACCGTGCCAGATAGAGCGATTTCGTCAAAATTTTCGACCCACAGGGTATCTGAGCATTGTACTCTTTGCAATTTTCCAAAAATTTTCCCCTCCCCAAATATGGCGGCCATTTTGAATTTTCGAATTTTTGCCAAAAATGGCAAAACACTAATTTGCTTCTATCTCCTTAACCGTGCGAGATAGAGTGATTTCGTCGAAATTTTCGACCCACAGGGTATCTAAGGAATGCAATCTTTGCAATTTTCCAAAAATTTTCCCCTCCCCAAAAATGGCGGCCATTTTGAATTTTCGAATTTTTGCCAAAAATGGCAAAACACCAATCTGCTTCTATCTCCTTAACCGTGCGAGATAGAGCGATTTTGTCAAAATTTTCGACCCACAGGGCATCTGAGCATTGTACTCTTGGTAATTTTTAAAAAATTTTCCCCTCCCCAAAAATGGCGGCCATTTTGAATTTTCGAATTTTTGCCAAAAATGGCAAAACACAAATTTCCTCCTATCTCCTTAACCGTGCCAGATAGAGCGATTTCGTCAAAATTTTCGACCCACAGGGTATCTGAGCATTGTGCTCTTGGTAATTTTTACAAAATTTTCCCCTCCCCAAAAATGGCGGCCATTTTGAATTTTCGAATTTTTGCCAAAAATGACAAAACACTAATTTGCTTCTATCTCCTTAACCGTGCGAGATAGAGCGATTTCGTCGAAATTTTCGACCCACAGGGTATCTAAGCATTGTGCTCTTGGTAATTTTCCAAAAATTTTCCCCTCCCCAAAAATGGCGGCCATTTTGAATTTTCGAATTTTTGCCAAAAATGGCAAAACACTAATTTGCTTCTATCTCCTTAACCGTGCGAGATAGAGCGATTTCGTCGAAATTTTCGACCCACAGGGTATCTAAGGAATGCAATCTTTGCAATTTTCCAAAAATTTTCCCCTCCCCAAAAATGGCGGCCATTTTGAATTTTCGAATTTTTGCCAAAAATGGCAAAACACAAATTTGCTTCTATCTCCTTAACCGTGCCAGATAGAGCGATTTCGTCAAAATTTTCGACTCACAGGGTATCTGAGCATTGTACTCTTGGTAATTTAAAAAAAATTTTCCCCTCCCCAAAAATGGCGGCCATTTTGAATTTTTGAATTTTTGCCAAAAATGGCAAAACACAAATTTGCTTCTATCTCCTTAACCGTGCCAGATAGAGCGATTTCGTCAAAATTTTCGACCCACAGGGTATCTAAGGAATGCAATCTTTGCAATTTTCCAAAAATTTTCCCCTCCCCAAAAATGGCGGCCATTTTGAATTTTCGAATTTTTGCCAAAAATGGCAAAACACAAATTTCCTTCTATCTCCTTAACCGTGCCAGATAGAGCGATTTCGTCAAAATTTTCGACCCACAGGGTATCTGAGCATTGTACTCTTGGTAATTTAAAAAAAATTTTCCCCTCCCCAAAAATGGCGGCCATTTTGAATTTTTGAATTTTTGCCAAAAATGGCAAAACACAAATTTGCTTCTATCTCCTTAACCGTGCCAGATAGAGCGATTTCGTCAAAATTTTCGACCCACAGGGTATCTAAGGAATGCAATCTTTGCAATTTTCCAAAAATTTTCCCCTCCCCAAAAATGGCGGCCATTTTGAATTTTCGAATTTTTGCCAAAAATGGCAAAACACAAATTTCCTCCTATCTCCTTAACCGTGCCAGATAGAGCGATTTCGTCAAAATTTTCGACCCACAGGGTATCTGAGCATTGTACTCTTTGCAATTTTCCAAAAATTTTCCCCTCCCCAAAAATGGCGGCCATTTTGAATTTTCGAATTTTTGCCAAAAATGGCAAAACACTAATTTGCTTCTATCTCCTTAACCGTGCGAGATAGAGCGATTTCGTCGAAATTTTCGACCCACAGGGTAACTAAGGAATGCAATCTTTGCAATTTTCCAAAAATTTTCCCCTCCCAAAAAAATGGCGGCCATTTTGAATTTTCGAATTTTTGCCAAAAATGGCAAAACACAAATTTCCTTCTATCTCCTTAACCGTGCGAGATAGAGCGATTTCGTCAAAATTTTCGACCCACAGGGTATGTGAGCATTGTACTCTTGGCAATTTTTTAATTTATCTAAGGAATGCAATCTTTGCAATTTTCCAAAAATTTTCCCCTCCCCAAAAATGGCGGCCATTTTGAATTTTCGAATTTTTGCCAAAAATGGCAAAACACCAATCTGCTTCTATCTCCTTAACCGTGCGAGATAGAGCGATTTCGTCAAAATTTTCGACCCACAGGGCATCTGAGCATTGTACTCTTGGTAATTTTTAAAAAATTTTCCCCTCCCCAAAAATGGCGGCCATTTTGAATTTTCGAATTTTTGCCAAAAATGGCAAAACACAAATTTCCTCCTATCTCCTTAACCGTGCCAGATAGAGCGATTTCGTCAAAATTTTCGACCCACAGGGTATCTGAGCATTGTGCTCTTGGTAATTTTTACAAAATTTTCCCCTCCCCAAAAATGGCGGCCATTTTGAATTTTCGAATTTTTGCCAAAAATGACAAAACACTAATTTGCTTCTATCTCCTTAACCGTGCGAGATAGAGCGATTTCGTCGAAATTTTCGACCCACAGGGTATCTAAGCATTGTGCTCTTGGTAATTTTCCAAAAATTTTCCCCTCCCCAAAAATGGCGGCCATTTTGAATTTTCGAATTTTTGCCAAAAATGGCAAAACACTAATTTGCTTCTATCTCCTTAACCGTGCGAGATAGAGCGATTTCGTCGAAATTTTCGACCCACAGGGTATCTAAGGAATGCAATCTTTGCAATTTTCCAAAAATTTTCCCCTCCCCAAAAATGGCGGCCATTTTGAATTTTCGAATTTTTGCCAAAAATGGCAAAACACAAATTTCCTTCTATCTCCTTAACCGTGCCAGATAGAGCGATTTCGTCAAAATTTTCGACCCACAGGGTATCTGAGCATTGTACTCTTGGTAATTTAAAAAAAATTTTCCCCTCCCCAAAAATGGCGGCCATTTTGAATTTTTGAATTTTTGCCAAAAATGGCAAAACACAAATTTGCTTCTATCTCCTTAACCGTGCCAGATAGAGCGATTTCGTCAAAATTTTCGACCCACAGGGTATCTAAGGAATGCAATCTTTGCAATTTTCCAAAAATTTTCCCCTCCCCAAAAATGGCGGCCATTTTGAATTTTCGAATTTTTGCCAAAAATGGCAAAACACAAATTTCCTCCTATCTCCTTAACCGTGCCAGATAGAGCGATTTCGTCAAAATTTTCGACCCACAGGGTATCTGAGCATTGTACTCTTTGCAATTTTCCAAAAATTTTCCCCTCCCCAAAAATGGCGGCCATTTTGAATTTTCGAATTTTTGCCAAAAATGGCAAAACACTAATTTGCTTCTATCTCCTTAACCGTGCGAGATAGAGCGATTTCGTCGAAATTTTCGACCCACAGGGTAACTAAGGAATGCAATCTTTGCAATTTTCCAAAAATTTTCCCCTCCCCAAAAAATGGCGGCCATTTTGAATTTTCGAATTTTTGCCAAAAATGGCAAAACACAAATTTCCTTCTATCTCCTTAACCGTGCGAGATAGAGCGATTTCGTCAAAATTTTCGACCCACAGGGTATGTGAGCATTGTACTCTTGGCAATTTTTTAAAAAATTTCCCCTCCCCAAATATGGCGGCCATTTTGAATTTTCGAATTTTTGCCAAAAATGGCAAAACACTAATTTGCTTCTATCTCCTTAACCGTGCGAGATAGAGTGATTTCGTCGAAATTTTCGACCCACAGGGTATCTAAGGAATGCAATCTTTGCAATTTTCCAAAAATTTTCCCCTCCCCAAAAATGGCGGCCATTTTGAATTTTCGAATTTTTGCCAAAAATGGCAAAACACCAATCTGCTTCTATCTCCTTAACCGTGCGAGATAGAGCGATTTCGTCAAAATTTTCGACCCACAGGGCATCTGAGCATTGTACTCTTGGTAATTTTTAAAAAATTTTCCCCTCCCCAAAAATGGCGGCCATTTTGAATTTTCGAATTTTTGCCAAAAATGGCAAAACACAAATTTCCTCCTATCTCCTTAACCGTGCCAGATAGAGCGATTTCGTCAAAATTTTCGACCCACAGGGTATCTGAGCATTGTGCTCTTGGTAATTTTTACAAAATTTTCCCCTCCCCAAAAATGGCGGCCATTTTGAATTTTCGAATTTTTGCCAAAAATGACAAAACACTAATTTGCTTCTATCTCCTTAACCGTGCGAGATAGAGCGATTTCGTCGAAATTTTCGACCCACAGGGTATCTAAGCATTGTGCTCTTGGTAATTTTCCAAAAATTTTCCCCTCCCCAAAAATGGCGGCCATTTTGAATTTTCGAATTTTTGCCAAAAATGGCAAAACACTAATTTGCTTCTATCTCCTTAACCGTGCGAGATAGAGCGATTTCGTCGAAATTTTCGACCCACAGGGTATCTAAGGAATGCAATCTTTGCAATTTTCCAAAAATTTTCCCCTCCCCAAAAATGGCGGCCATTTTGAATTTTCGAATTTTTGCCAAAAATGGCAAAACACAAATTTGCTTCTATCTCCTTAACCGTGCCAGATAGAGCGATTTCGTCAAAATTTTCGACTCACAGGGTATCTGAGCATTGTACTCTTGGTAATTTAAAAAAAATTTTCCCCTCCCCAAAAATGGCGGCCATTTTGAATTTTTGAATTTTTGCCAAAAATGGCAAAACACAAATTTGCTTCTATCTCCTTAACCGTGCCAGATAGAGCGATTTCGTCAAAATTTTCGACCCACAGGGTATCTAAGGAATGCAATCTTTGCAATTTTCCAAAAATTTTCCCCTCCCCAAAAATGGCGGCCATTTTGAATTTTCGAATTTTTGCCAAAAATGGCAAAACACAAATTTGCTTCTATCTCCTTAACCGTGCGAGATAGAGCGATTTCGTCGAAATTTTCGACCCACCGGGTATTTAAGGAATGCAATCTTTGCAATTTTCCAAAAAATTTTCCCCTCCCCAAAAATGGCAGCCATTTTGAATTTTCGAATTTTTGCCAAAAATGGCAAAACACAAATTTGCTTCTATCTCCTTAACCGTGCGAGATAGAGCGATTTCGTCGAAATTTTCGACCCACAGGGTATCGAAGAAATGCAATCTTTGCAATTTTCCGAAAAATTTTCCCCTCCCCAAAAATGGCGGCCATTTTGAATTTTCGAATTTTTGCCAAAAATGGCAAAACACAAATTTGCTTCTATCTCCTTAACCGTGCGAGATAGATCGATTTCATCAAAATTTTCGACCCACAGGTATTTCAGCATTGTATTCTTGGCAATTTAAAAAAAAATTTCCCGTCCCCTAAAATGGCGGCCATTTTGAATTTTCAAATTTTTGTCAAAAATGGCAAAACACAAATTTGCTTCTATCTCCTTAACCATGCGAGATAGAGCGATTTCGTCGAAATTTTCAACCCACAGGGTATCTAAGGAATGTAATCTTTGCAATTTTCAAAAAATTTTCCCCTCCCCAAAAATGGCAGCCATTTTGAATTTTCGAATTTTTGCCCAAAATGGAAAAACACAAACTGGCCTTAACCGTGCAAAATAGAGTTATTTCGTTGAAATTTTCGACCCATAGGGTATCTAAAAAATGTACTCTTGGCAATTTTCAAAAAAATTTCCTTTTCCCAAAAATGGCGGCCATTTTGAATTTTCAAATTTTTGCCAAAAATAGAAAAACAGGAATTTGCTTCTATCTTCTTAACCGTGCCAGATAGAGTGATTTCGTCAAAATTTTCAACCCAACCAATGCAAAAAGGCATGAAGCTGAAATAATTTACATCTACACTAACAAATATTTAAGCATCATTGATATATTTTACAAATGAAACAGGGTCTTGTAAGACTACTGTACAATTTGGGCAAAAGGTTCATGGGTGGACATTACACATGATAATGTGTGTTCTTCTATGCTATCCTGTTTCTATTCGCATCTACTATCAACAGGGCGGCCGATTTCTAGTTATTAATTATTATTTGGTCGCCTGCAGGCGAGGAGTCACATGGTTTCTCCAGACAGTCCTGTCTTCCATCACTGTACACAGCTCTGTTGTAAGATTTCCCGCATCCTTCCTTAACACCTCTACAAAGTCCACTTTAGGCCTTTCTCTTCTCAGATTTTGGTTGGGCTGCCAGAGAAATAGGTCACTAGCAGCTAGTTCAGGATGTCGGTGGCAGTGACCAGCAAGTTTCATTCTTGAGTTCTTCATTCTATCTCGCACGGTTAAGGAGATAGAAGCAAATTTGTGTTTTGCCATTTTTGGCAAAAATTCGAAAATTCAAAATGGCCGCATTTGTCCTGCGTTCCCACCATTTGACATAAGTGACTTTCCTGAGCATCTTTGTGTAAGTTCCATTCAACATACATTCTATCTTTTGGAGTTACTGCCCAACTTTCCTAATTTTTATGTCTTTATCAGTGCTGTCAACCCGTGCTCCCAGTTATTTGAAATCCTCTACTTTTTTCTAATTCAGTACCATCATTTGTTTTTAGAGCAGACCCCTCTGTATCTATGTTGTATGTTATGTATTTGGTTTTCTTGGCATTGAGAGCAAGGCCAACTTTTTGGCACTCCCTCTGAACTCTTGACAGTATGCTTTGTGCTTGCTCTATATTGTCCGATAACAGTGCAATGTCAAAAAACATAAAAAATTTTGACTTGTAACCTGAAAACTATTGCATATAGAGAATTAAGCGTCCCGCAAGGGACGCTTGTTTGTGTATGGGAGAGCTTCCGGCTCCGCCGGCTCCGCTGGCTCCGCCGGCTCCGGCGGCTCCGCCGGCTCCGCATTTTGTTTTCATTATAACTCTGTAACCGTTAGGCGGATTCTTTTCAAATTTGGCAGGTTTAGGCAGTAGCCTTGGGGAATTTTTTTGAATATGCTGCAGTGACATTTCAACCAATCAGAGAGGTCACATGACCAAAAATGTCTTTTTTCGATGGGGAAGCTTGTCCGGATGATAACTTGAAAGGAATTTTATCAATTCACCTGAAACTTGGCAAATACATTCATTCTATTAAAATCTGGAAATCATTAGATTTTGGCATTGATTGGTCAAGAAATGGCCGAGTAATTAATGATTAATTAATCATTACGAATTTTCCAAATAAGGAAAACACAAAAATGCTTATATCTCGAAAACCGTGCTAGATAGAGCGATTTCGACGAAATTTTTGACCCACAGGGTATCTCTGCGGAGTAGTTTTCCCAATTTTCAAAAAAATTTTGTCTCGCCCAAAATGGCGGCCATTTTGAATTTTCGAAATTTTCGCAAAAATTGCAAAGCACAAAAATGCTTATATCTCAAAAACCGTGCTAGATAGAGCAATTTCGACAAAATTTTTGACCCACAGGATATCTCTGCGGAGTACTTTTCCCAATTTTCAAAAAAATTTTGTCTCGCTAAAAATGGCGGCCATTTTGAATTTTCGAAATTTTCGCAAAAATTGCAAAACACAAAAATGCTTATATCTCGAAAACCGTGCTAGATAGAGCGATTTCGACGAAATTTTTGACCCGCAGGGTATCTCTGCAGAGTAGTTATCCCAATTTTGAAAAAAAAAATTTCTCGCCAAAAATGGCGGCCATTTTGAATTTTCGAATTTTTCGCAAAAATTGCAAAACATAAAAATGGTTATATCTCGAAAACCCTGCTAGATAGAGCGATTTCGACGAAATTTTTGACCCACAGGGTATATTTGCAGAGTAGCCATGCCAATTGTCAAAAAAATTTTGTCTCGCCAAAAATGGCGGCCATTTTGAATTTTCGAATTTTTCGCAAAAATTGCAAAACATAAAAATGCTTATATCTCAAAAACCCTGCTAGATAGAGCGATTTCGACGAAATTTTTGACCCGCAGGGTATCTCTGCAGAGTAGCCATGCCAATTTTCAAACAAAAAATTTCTCGCAAAAAATGGCGGCCATTTTGAATTTTCGAATTTTTCGCAAAATTGCAAAACACAAAAATGCTTATATCTCGAAAACCGTGCTAGATAGAGCGATTTCGACGAAATTTTTGACCCACTGGGTATCTCTGCAGAGTAGCCATGCCAATTTTCAAAAAAAATTTATCTTGCCAAAAATGGCGGCCATTTTGAATTTTCGAATTTTTGCGCAAAAATTGCAAAACACAAAAATGCTAATATTTCGAAAACCGTGCTACATAGAGCGATTTCGACGAAATTTTTTATCTTCAGGGTATCTCTGCAGAGCAGCTATCCCAAAGAGCTTTCACTTGGTGAAGTTTCAGACCCATAGCTAATTGCTCACCTACTCAAAAAGAGTAAATGCGAATTACCTCTAAAAGTATTGCAGATGGCCAATTTTTCTCAAATAACTCATTCACCTACTTTTGGAAGAGCTTTCACATGGTGAAGTTTCAGACCCATAGCCAATTACTCACCTACTCAAAATGAGTAAATGCGAATTATCTCTAAAAGTATTGCAGATAGCCAATTTTTCTCAAATAACTCATTCACCTACTTTTGGGAGAGCTTTCACATGGTGAAGTTTCAGACCCATAGCTAATTATTTACCTACTCAAAATGAGTAAATGCTAATTATCTGTAAAAGTATTGCGGATACCCAATTTTTATCAAATAACTCATTCATCTACTTGTGGGAGAGCTTTCACATGGTGAAGTTTCAGACCCATAGCTAATTACTCACCTACTCAAAATGAGTAAATGCGAATTATCTCTAAAAGTATTGCAGATAGCCAATTTTTCTCAAATAACTCATTCACCTACTTTTGGGAGAGCTTTCACTTGGTGAAGTTTCAGACCCATAGCTAATTACTCACCTACTCAAAATGAGTAAATGCAAATTATCTCTAAAAGTATTGCAGATAGCCAATTTTTCTCAAATAACTCATTCACCTACTTTTGGGAGAGCTTTCACTTGGTGAAGTTTCAGACCCATAGCTAATTACTCACCTACTCAAAATGAGTAAATGCGAATTATCTCTAAAAGTATTGCAGATAGCCAATTTTTCTCAAATTAATCATTCACCTACTTTTGGGAGAGCTTTCACTTGGTGAAGTTTCAGACCCATAGCTAATTACTCACCTACTCAAAATGAGTAAATGCAAATTATCTCTAAAAGTAGTGCAGATAGCCAATTTTTCTCAAATAACTCATTCACCTACTTTTGGGAGAGCTTTCACTTGGTGAAGTTTCAGACCCATAGCTAATTACTCACCTACTCAAAATGATTAAATGTGAATTATCTCTAAAAGTATTGCAGATAGCCAATTTTTCTCAAATAACTCATTCACCTACTTTTGGGAGAGCTTTCACTTGGTGAAGTTTCAGACCCATAGCTAATTACTCACCTACTCAAAATGAGTAAATGCGAATTATCTCTAAAAGTATTGCAGATAGCCAATTTTTGTCAAATTAATCATTCACCTACTTTTGGGAGAGCTTTCACTTGGTGAAGTTTCAGACCCATAGCTAATTACTCACCTACTCAAAATGAGTAAATGCGAATTATCTCTAAAAGTATTGCAGATAGCCAATTTTTCTCAAATAACTTATTCACCTACTTTTGGGAGAGCTTTCACTTGGTGAAGTTTCAGACCCATAGCTAATTACTCACCTACTCAAAATGAGTAAATGCGAATTATCTCTAAAAGTATTGCAGATAGCCAATTTTTCTCAAATTAATCATTCACCTACTTTTGGGAGAGCTTTCACTTGGTGAAGTTTCAGACCCATAGCTAATTACTCGTCTACTCAAAATGAGTAAATGCGAATTATCTCTAAAAGTATTGCAGATAGCCAATTTTTCTCAAATAACTCATTCACCTACTTTTGGGAGAGCTTTCACTTGGTGAAGTTTCAGACCCATAGCTAATTACTCACCTACTCAAAATGAGTAAATGCAAATTATCTGTAAAAGTATTGCAGATAGCCAATTTTTCTCAAATAACTCATTCACCTACTTTTGGGAGAGCTTTCACTTGGTGAAGTTTCAGACCCATAGCTAATTACTCACCTACTCAAAATGAGTAAATGCGAATTATCTCTAAAAGTATTGCAGATAGCCAATTTTTCTCAAATAACTCATTCACCTACTTTTGGGAGAGCTTTCACTTGGTGAAGTTTCAGACCCATAGCTAATTACTCACCTACTCAAAATGAGTAAATGCGAATTATCTCTAAAAGTATTGCAGATAGCCAATTTTTGTCAAATTAATCATTCACCTACTTTTGGGAGAGCTTTCACTTGGTGAAGTTTCAGACCCATAGCTAATTACTCACCTACTCAAAATGAGTAAATGCGAATTATCTCTAAAAGTATTGCAGATAGCCAATTTTTCTCAAATAACTCATTCACCTACTTTTGGGAGAGCTTTCACTCTGTGAAGTTTCAGACCCATAGCTAATTACTCACCTACTCAAAATGAGTAAATGCGAATTATCTCTAAAAGTATTGCAGATAGCCAATTTTTCTCAAATAACTTATTCACCTACTTTTGGGAGAGCTTTCACTTGGTGAAGTTTCAGACCCATAGCTAATTACTCACCTACTCAAAATGAGTAAATGCGAATTATCTCTAAAAGTATTGCAGATAGCCAATTTTTCTCAAATTAATCATTCACCTACTTTTGGGAGAGCTTTCACTTGGTGAAGTTTCAGACCCATAGCTAATTACTCGTCTACTCAAAATGAGTAAATGCGAATTATCTCTAAAAGTATTGCAGATAGCCAATTTTTCTCAAATAACTCATTCACCTAGTTTTGGGAGAGCTTTCACTTGGTGAAGTTTCAGACCCATAGCTAATTACTCACCTACTCAAAATGAGTAAATGCGAATTATCTCTAAAAGTATTGCAGATAGCCAATTTTTCTCAAATAACTCATTCACCTACTTTTGGGAGAGCTTTCACTTGGTGAAGTTTCAGACCCATAGCTAATTACTCACCTACTCAAAATGAGTAAATGCGAATTATCTCTAAAAGTATTGCAGATAGCCAATTTTTCTCAAATAACTCATTCACCTACTTTTGGGAGAGCTTTCACTTGGTGAAGTTTCAGACCCATAGCTAATTACTCACCTACTCAAAATGAGTAAATGCGAATTATCTCTAAAAGTATTGCAGATAGCCAATTTTTGTCAAATTAATCATTCACCTACTTTTGGGAGAGCTTTCACTTGGTGAAGTTTCAGACCCATAGCTAATTACTCACCTACTCAAAATGAGTAAATGCGAATTATCTCTAAAAGTATTGCAGATAGGCAATTTTTCTCCAATAACTCATTCACCTACTTTTGGGAGAGCTTTCACTTGGTGAAGTTTCAGACCCATAGCTAATTACTCACCTACTCAAAATGAGTAAATGCGAATTATCTCTAAAAGTATTGCAGATAGCCAATTTTTCTCAAATAACTCATTCACCTACTTTTGGGAGAGCTTTCACTTGGTGAAGTTTCAGACCCAAAGCTAATTACTCACCTACTCAAAATGAGTAAATGCGAATTATCTGTAAAAGTATTGCAGATAGCCAGTTTTTCTCAAATTAATCATTCACCTACTTTTGGGAGAGCTTTCACTTGGTGAAGTTTCAGACCCATAGCTAATTACTCACCTACTCAAAATGAGTAAATGTGAATTATCTGTAAAAGTATTGCAGATAGCCAATTTTTCTCAAATAACTCATTCACCTACTTTTGGGAGAGCTTTCACTTGGTGAAGTTTCAGACCCATAGCTAATTACTCACCTACTCAAAATGAGTAAATGCGAATTATCTCTAAAAGTATTGCAGATAGCCAATTTTTGTCAAATTAATCATTCACCTACTTTTGGGAGAGCTTTCACTTGGTGAAGTTTCAGACCCATAGCTAATTACTCACCTACTCAAAATGAGTAAATGCGAATTATCTCTAAAAGTATTGCAGATAGCCAATTTTTCTCAAATAACTTATTCACCTACTTTTGGGAGAGCTTTCACTTGGTGAAGTTTCAGACCCATAGCTAATTACTCACCTACTCAAAATGAGTAAATGCGAATTATCTCTAAAAGTATTGCAGATAGCCAATTTTTCTCAAATTAATCATTCACCTACTTTTGGGAGAGCTTTCACTTGGTGAAGTTTCAGACCCATAGCTAATTACTCGTCTACTCAAAATGAGTAAATGCGAATTATCTCTAAAAGTATTGCAGATAGCCAATTTTTCTCAAATAACTCATTCACCTACTTTTGGGAGAGCTTTCACTTGGTGAAGTTTCAGACCCATAGCTAATTACTCACCTACTCAAAATGAGTAAATGCAAATTATCTGTAAAAGTATTGCAGATAGCCAATTTTTCTCAAATAACTCATTCACCTACTTTTGGGAGAGCTTTCACTTGGTGAAGTTTCAGACCCATAGCTAATTACTCACCTACTCAAAATGAGTAAATGCGAATTATCTCTAAAAGTATTGCAGATAGCCAATTTTTCTCAAATAACTCATTCACCTACTTTTGGGAGAGCTTTCACTTGGTGAAGTTTCAGACCCATAGCTAATTACTCACCTACTCAAAATGAGTAAATGCGAATTATCTCTAAAAGTATTGCAGATAGCCAATTTTTGTCAAATTAATCATTCACCTACTTTTGGGAGAGCTTTCACTTGGTGAAGTTTCAGACCCATAGCTAATTACTCACCTACTCAAAATGAGTAAATGCGAATTATCTCTAAAAGTATTGCAGATAGCCAATTTTTCTCAAATAACTCATTCACCTACTTTTGGGAGAGCTTTCACTCTGTGAAGTTTCAGACCCATAGCTAATTACTCACCTACTCAAAATGAGTAAATGCGAATTATCTCTAAAAGTATTGCAGATAGCCAATTTTTCTCAAATAACTTATTCACCTACTTTTGGGAGAGCTTTCACTTGGTGAAGTTTCAGACCCATAGCTAATTACTCACCTACTCAAAATGAGTAAATGCGAATTATCTCTAAAAGTATTGCAGATAGCCAATTTTTCTCAAATTAATCATTCACCTACTTTTGGGAGAGCTTTCACTTGGTGAAGTTTCAGACCCATAGCTAATTACTCGTCTACTCAAAATGAGTAAATGCGAATTATCTCTAAAAGTATTGCAGATAGCCAATTTTTCTCAAATAACTCATTCACCTACTTTTGGGAGAGCTTTCACTTGGTGAAGTTTCAGACCCATAGCTAATTACTCACCTACTCAAAATGAGTAAATGCGAATTATCTCTAAAAGTATTGCAGATAGCCAATTTTTCTCAAATTAATCATTCACCTACTTTTGGGAGAGCTTTCACTTGGTGAAGTTTCAGACCCATAGCTAATTACTCGTCTACTCAAAATGAGTAAATGCGAATTATCTCTAAAAGTAGTGCAGATAGCCAATTTTTCTCAAATAACTCATTCACCTACTTTTGGGAGAGCTTTCACTTGGTGAAGTTTCAGACCCATAGCAAATTACTCACCTACTCAAAATGAGTAAATGCGAATTATCTCTAAAAGTATTGCAGATAGCCAATTTTTCTCAAATAACTCATTCACCTACTTTTGGCAGAGCTTTCACTTGGTGAAGTTTCAGACCCATAGCTAATTATTCACCTACTCAAAATGAGTAAATGTGAATTATCTCTAAAAGTATTGCAGATAGCCAATTTTTCTCAAATAACTCATTCACCTACTTTTGGGAGAGCTTTCACTCTGTGAAGTTTCAGACCCATAGCTATTTATTCACCTACTCAAAATGAGTAAATGCTAATTATCTGTAAAAGTATTGCGGATACCCAATTTTTATCAAATACTCATTCATCTACTTGTGGGAGAGCTTTCACATGGTGAAGTTTCAGACCCATAGCTAATTACTCACCTACTCAAAATGAGTAAATGCGAATTATCTCTAAAAGTATTGCAGATAGCCAATTTTTGTCAAATTAATCATTCACCTACTTTTGGGAGAGCTTTCACTTGGTGAAGTTTCAGACCCATAGCTAATTACTCACCTACTCAAAATGAGTAAATGCGAATTATCTCTAAAAGTATTGCAGATAGCCAATTTTTCTCAAATAACTTATTCACCTACTTTTGGGAGAGCTTTCACTTGGTGAAGTTTCAGACCCATAGCTAATTACTCACCTACTCAAAATGAGTAAATGCGAATTATCTCTAAAAGTATTGCAGATAGCCAATTTTTCTCAAATTAATCATTCACCTACTTTTGGGAGAGCTTTCACTTGGTGAAGTTTCAGACCCATAGCTAATTACTCGTCTACTCAAAATGAGTAAATGCGAATTATCTCTAAAAGTATTGCAGATAGCCAATTTTTCTCAAATAACTCATTCACCTACTTTTGGGAGAGCTTTCACTTGGTGAAGTTTCAGACCCATAGCTAATTACTCACCTACTCAAAATGAGTAAATGCAAATTATCTGTAAAAGTATTGCAGATAGCCAATTTTTCTCAAATAACTCATTCACCTACTTTTGGGAGAGCTTTCACTTGGTGAAGTTTCAGACCCATAGCTAATTACTCACCTACTCAAAATGAGTAAATGCGAATTATCTCTAAAAGTATTGCAGATAGCCAATTTTTCTCAAATAACTCATTCACCTACTTTTGGGAGAGCTTTCACTCTGTGAAGTTTCAGACCCATAGCTAATTACTCACCTACTCAAAATGAGTAAATGCGAATTATCTCTAAAAGTATTGCAGATAGCCAATTTTTCTCGAATTAATCATTCACCTACTTTTGGGAGAGCTTTCACTTGGTGAAGTTTCAGACCCATAGCTAATTACTCGTCTACTCAAAATGAGTAAATGCGAATTATCTCTAAAAGTATTGCAGATAGCCAATTTTTCTCAAATAACTCATTCACCTAGTTTTGGGAGAGCTTTCACTTGGTGAAGTTTCAGACCCATAGCTAATTACTCACCTACTCAAAATGAGTAAATGCGAATTATCTCTAAAAGTATTGCAGATAGCCAATTTTTCTCAAATAACTCATTCACCTACTTTTGGGAGAGCTTTCACTTGGTGAAGTTTCAGACCCATAGCTAATTACTCACCTACTCAAAATGAGTAAATGCGAATTATCTCTAAAAGTATTGCAGATAGCCAATTTTTGTCAAATTAATCATTCACCTACTTTTGGGAGAGCTTTCACTTGGTGAAGTTTCAGACCCATAGCTAATTACTCACCTACTCAAAATGAGTAAATGCGAATTATCTCTAAAAGTATTGCAGATAGCCAATTTTTCTCAAATAACTCATTCACCTACTTTTGGGAGAGCTTTCACTTGGTGAAGTTTCAGACCCATAGCTAATTACTCACCTACTCAAAATGAGTAAATGCGAATTATCTCTAAAAGTATTGCAGATAGCCAATTTTTCTCAAATAACTCATTCACCTACTTTTGGGAGAGCTTTCACTTGGTGAAGTTTCAGACCCAAAGCTAATTACTCACCTACTCAAAATGAGTAAATGCGAATTATCTCTAAAAGTATTGCAGATAGCCAGTTTTTCTCAAATTAATCATTCACCTACTTTTGGGAGAGCTTTCACTTGGTGAAGTTTCAGACCCATAGCTAATTACTCACCTACTCAAAATGAGTAAATGTGAATTATCTGTAAAAGTATTGCAGATAGCCAATTTTTCTCAAATAACTCATTCACCTACTTTTGGGAGAGCTTTCACTTGGTGAAGTTTCAGACCCATAGCTAATTACTCACCTACTCAAAATGAGTAAATGCGAATTATCTCTAAAAGTATTGCAGATAGCCAATTTTTCTCAAATTAATCATTCACCTACTTTTGGGAGAGCTTTCACTTGGTGAAGTTTCAGACCCATAGCAAATTACTCACCTACTCAAAATGAGTAAATGCGAATTATCTCTAAAAGTATTGCAGATAGCCAATTTTTCTCAAATAACTCATTCACCTACTTTTGGGAGAGCTTTCACTTGGTGAAGTTTCAGACCCATAGCTAATTACTCACCTACTCAAAATGAGTAAATGCGAATTATCTCTAAAAGTATTGCAGATAGCCAATTTTTCTCAAATTAATCATTCACCTACTTTTGGGAGAGCTTTCACTTGGTGAAGTTTCAGACCCATAGCTAATTACTCGTCTACTCAAAATGAGTAAATGCGAATTATCTCTAAAAGTAGTGCAGATAGCCAATTTTTCTCAAATAACTCATTCACCTACTTTTGGGAGAGCTTTCACTTGGTGAAGTTTCAGACCCATAGCAAATTACTCACCTACTCAAAATGAGTAAATGCGAATTATCTCTAAAAGTATTGCAGATAGCCAATTTTTCTCAAATAACTTATTCACCTACTTTTGGGAGAGCTTTCACTTGGTGAAGTTTCAGACCCATAGCTAATTACTCACCTACTCAAAATGAGTAAATGCGAATTATCTCTAAAAGTATTGCAGATAGCCAATTTTTCTCAAATTAATCATTCACCTACTTTTGGGAGAGCTTTCACTTGGTGAAGTTTCAGACCCATAGCTAATTACTCGTCTACTCAAAATGAGTAAATGCGAATTATCTCTAAAAGTATTGCAGATAGCCAATTTTTCTCAAATAACTCATTCACCTACTTTTGGGAGAGCTTTCACTTGGTGAAGTTTCAGACCCATAGCTAATTACTCACCTACTCAAAATGAGTAAATGCGAATTATCTGTAAAAGTATTGCAGATAGCCAATTTTTCTCAAATAACTCATTCACCTACTTTTGGGAGAGCTTTCACTTGGTGAAGTTTCAGACCCATAGCTAATTACTCACCTACTCAAAATGAGTAAATGCGAATTATCTCTAAAAGTATTGCAGATAGCCAATTTTTCTCAAATAACTCATTCACCTACTTTTGGGAGAGCTTTCACTTGGTGAAGTTTCAGACCCATAGCAAATTACTCACCTACTCAAAATGAGTAAATGCGAATTATCTCTAAAAGTATTGCAGATAGCCAATTTTTCTCAAATAACTCATTCACCTACTTTTGGGAGAGCTTTCACTTGGTGAAGTTTCAGACCCATAGCTAATTACTCACCTACTCAAAATGAGTAAATGCGAATTATCTCTAAAAGTATTGCAGATAGCCAATTTTTCTCAAATAACTCATTCACCTACTTTTGGGAGAGCTTTCACTTGGTGAAGTTTCAGACCCAAAGCTAATTACTCACCTACTCAAAATGAGTAAATGCGAATTATCTCTAAAAGTATTGCAGATAGCCAGTTTTTCTCAAATTAATCATTCACCTACTTTTGGGAGAGCTTTCACTTGGTGAAGTTTCAGACCCATAGCTAATTACTCACCTACTCAAAATGAGTAAATGTGAATTATCTGTAAAAGTATTGCAGATAGCCAATTTTTCTCAAATAACTCATTCACCTACTTTTGGGAGAGCTTTCACTTGGTGAAGTTTCAGACCCATAGCTAATTACTCACCTACTCAAAATGAGTAAATGCGAATTATCTCTAAAAGTATTGCAGATAGCCAATTTTTCTCAAATTAATCATTCACCTACTTTTGGGAGAGCTTTCACTTGGTGAAGTTTCAGACCCATAGCTAATTACTCGTCTACTCAAAATGAGTAAATGCGAATTATCTCTAAAAGTAGTGCAGATAGCCAATTTTTCTCAAATAACTCATTCACCTACTTTTGGGAGAGCTTTCACTTGGTGAAGTTTCAGACCCATAGCAAATTACTCACCTACTCAAAATGAGTAAATGCGAATTATCTCTAAAAGTATTGCAGATAGCCAATTTTTCTCAAATAACTCATTCACCTACTTTTGGGAGAGCTTTCACTTGGTGAAGTTTCAGACCCATAGCTAATTACTCACCTACTCAAAATGAGTAAATGCGAATTATCTCTAAAAGTATTGCAGATAGCCAATTTTTCTCAAATTAATCATTCACCTACTTTTGGGAGAGCTTTCACTTGGTGAAGTTTCAGACCCATAGCTAATTACTCGTCTACTCAAAATGAGTAAATGCGAATTATCTCTAAAAGTAGTGCAGATAGCCAATTTTTCTCAAATAACTCATTCACCTACTTTTGGGAGAGCTTTCACTTGGTGAAGTTTCAGACCCATAGCAAATTACTCACCTACTCAAAATGAGTAAATGCGAATTATCTCTAAAAGTATTGCAGATAGCCAATTTTTCTCAAATAACTTATTCACCTACTTTTGGGAGAGCTTTCACTTGGTGAAGTTTCAGACCCATAGCTAATTACTCACCTACTCAAAATGAGTAAATGCGAATTATCTCTAAAAGTATTGCAGATAGCCAATTTTTCTCAAATTAATCATTCACCTACTTTTGGGAGAGCTTTCACTTGGTGAAGTTTCAGACCCATAGCTAATTACTCGTCTACTCAAAATGAGTAAATGCGAATTATCTCTAAAAGTATTGCAGATAGCCAATTTTTCTCAAATAACTCATTCACCTACTTTTGGGAGAGCTTTCACTTGGTGAAGTTTCAGACCCATAGCTAATTACTCACCTACTCAAAATGAGTAAATGCGAATTATCTGTAAAAGTATTGCAGATAGCCAATTTTTCTCAAATAACTCATTCACCTACTTTTGGGAGAGCTTTCACTTGGTGAAGTTTCAGACCCATAGCTAATTACTCACCTACTCAAAATGAGTAAATGCGAATTATCTCTAAAAGTATTGCAGATAGCCAATTTTTCTCAAATAACTCATTCACCTACTTTTGGGAGAGCTTTCACTTGGTGAAGTTTCAGACCCATAGCAAATTACTCACCTACTCAAAATGAGTAAATGCGAATTATCTCTAAAAGTATTGCAGATAGCCAATTTTTCTCAAATAACTTATTCACCTACTTTTGGGAGAGCTTTCACTTGGTGAAGTTTCAGACCCATAGCTAATTACTCACCTACTCAAAATGAGTAAATGCGAATTATCTCTAAAAGTATTGCAGATAGCCAATTTTTCTCAAATTAATCATTCACCTACTTTTGGGAGAGCTTTCACTTGGTGAAGTTTCAGACCCATAGCTAATTACTCGTCTACTCAAAATGAGTAAATGCGAATTATCTCTAAAAGTATTGCAGATAGCCAATTTTTCTCAAATAACTCATTCACCTACTTTTGGGAGAGCTTTCACTTGGTGAAGTTTCAGACCCATAGCTAATTACTCACCTACTCAAAATGAGTAAATGCGAATTATCTGTAAAAGTATTGCAGATAGCCAATTTTTCTCAAATAACTCATTCACCTACTTTTGGGAGAGCTTTCACTTGGTGAAGTTTCAGACCCATAGCTAATTACTCACCTACTCAAAATGAGTAAATGCGAATTATCTCTAAAAGTATTGCAGATAGCCAATTTTTCTCAAATAACTCATTCACCTACTTTTGGGAGAGCTTTCACTTGGTGAAGTTTCAGACCCATAGCTAATTACTCACCTACTCAAAATGAGTAAATGCGAATTATCTCTAAAAGTATTGCAGATAGCCAATTTTTGTCAAATAACTCATTCACCTACTTTTGGGAGAGCTTTCACTTGGTGAAGTTTCAGACCCATAGCTAATTACTCACCTACTCAAAATGAGTAAATGCGAATTATCTCTAAAAGTATTGCAGATAGCCAATTTTTCTCAAATAACTCATTCACCTACTTTTGGGAGAGCTTTCACTTGGTGAAGTTTCAGACCCAAAGCTAATTACTCACCTACTCAAAATGAGTAAATGCGAATTATCTCTAAAAGTATTGCAGATAGCCAGTTTTTCTCAAATTAATCATTCACCTACTTTTGGGAGAGCTTTCACTTGGTGAAGTTTCAGACCCATAGCTAATTACTCACCTACTCAAAATGAGTAAATGTGAATTATCTGTAAAAGTATTGCAGATAGCCAATTTTTCTCAAATAACTCATTCACCTACTTTTGGGAGAGCTTTCACTTGGTGAAGTTTCAGACCCATAGCTAATTACTCACCTACTCAAAATGAGTAAATGCGAATTATCTCTAAAAGTATTGCAGATAGCCAATTTTTCTCAAATTAATCATTCACCTACTTTTGGGAGAGCTTTCACTTGGTGAAGTTTCAGACCCATAGCTAATTACTCGTCTACTCAAAATGAGTAAATGCGAATTATCTCTAAAAGTAGTGCAGATAGCCAATTTTTCTCAAATAACTCATTTACCTACTTTTGGGAGAGCTTTCACTTGGTGAAGTTTCAGACCCATAGCAAATTACTCACCTACTCAAAATGAGTAAATGCGAATTATCTCTAAAAGTATTGCAGATAGCCAATTTTTCTCAAATAACTCATTCACCTACTTTTGGGAGAGCTTTCACTTGGTGAAGTTTCAGACCCATAGCTAATTACTCACCTACTCAAAATGAGTAAATGCGAATTATCTCTAAAAGTATTGCAGATAGCCAATTTTTGTCAAATTAATCATTCACCTACTTTTGGGAGAGCTTTCACTTGGTGAAGTTTCAGACCCATAGCTAATTACTCACCTACTCAAAATGAGTAAATGCGAATTATCTCTAAAAGTATTGCAGATAGCCAATTTTTCTCAAATAACTCATTCACCTACTTTTGGGAGAGCTTTCACTTGGTGAAGTTTCAGACCCAAAGCTAATTACTCACCTACTCAAAATGAGTAAATGCGAATTATCTCTAAAAGTATTGCAGATAGCCAGTTTTTCTCAAATTAATCATTCACCTACTTTTGGGAGAGCTTTCACTTGGTGAAGTTTCAGACCCATAGCTAATTACTCACCTACTCAAAATGAGTAAATGTGAATTATCTGTAAAAGTATTGCAGATAGCCAATTTTTCTCAAATAACTCATTCACCTACTTTTGGGAGAGCTTTCACTTGGTGAAGTTTCAGACCCATAGCTAATTACTCACCTACTCAAAATGAGTAAATGCGAATTATCTCTAAAAGTATTGCAGATAGCCAATTTTTCTCAAATTAATCATTCACCTACTTTTGGGAGAGCTTTCACTTGGTGAAGTTTCAGACCCATAGCTAATTACTCGTCTACTCAAAATGAGTAAATGCGAATTATCTCTAAAAGTAGTGCAGATAGCCAATTTTTCTCAAATAACTCATTCACCTACTTTTGGGAGAGCTTTCACTTGGTGAAGTTTCAGACCCATAGCAAATTACTCACCTACTCAAAATGAGTAAATGCGAATTATCTCTAAAAGTATTGCAGATAGCCAATTTTTCTCAAATAACTCATTCACCTACTTTTGGGAGAGCTTTCACTTGGTGAAGTTTCAGACCCATAGCTAATTACTCACCTACTCAAAATGAGTAAATGCGAATTATCTCTAAAAGTATTGCAGATAGCCAATTTTTCTCAAATTAATCATTCACCTACTTTTGGGAGAGCTTTCACTTGGTGAAGTTTCAGACCCATAGCTAACTACTCGTCTACTCAAAATGAGTAAATGCGAATTATCTCTAAAAGTATTGCAGATAGCCAATTTTTCTCAAATAACTCATTCACCTACTTTTGGGAGAGCTTTCACTTGGTGAAGTTTCAGACCCATAGCTAATTACTCACCTACTCAAAATGAGTAAATGCGAATTATCTGTAAAAGTATTGCAGATAGCCAATTTTTCTCAAATAACTCATTCACCTACTTTTGGGAGAGCTTTCACTTGGTGAAGTTTCAGACCCATAGCTAATTACTCACCTACTCAAAATGAGTAAATGCGAATTATCTCTAAAAGTATTGCAGATAGCCAATTTTTCTCAAATAACTCATTCACCTACTTTTGGGAGAGCTTTCACTTGGTGAAGTTTCAGACCCATAGCAAATTACTCACCTACTCAAAATGAGTAAATGCGAATTATCTCTAAAAGTATTGCAGATAGCCAATTTTTCTCAAATAACTCATTCACCTACTTTTGGGAGAGCTTTCACTTGGTGAAGTTTCAGACCCATAGCTAATTACTCACCTACTCAAAATGAGTAAATGCGAATTATCTCTAAAAGTATTGCAGATAGCCAATTTTTCTCAAATAACTCATTCACCTACTTTTGGGAGAGCTTTCACTTGGTGAAGTTTCAGACCCAAAGCTAATTACTCACCTACTCAAAATGAGTAAATGCGAATTATCTCTAAAAGTATTGCAGATAGCCAGTTTTTCTCAAATTAATCATTCACCTACTTTTGGGAGAGCTTTCACTTGGTGAAGTTTCAGACCCATAGCTAATTACTCACCTACTCAAAATGAGTAAATGTGAATTATCTGTAAAAGTATTGCAGATAGCCAATTTTTCTCAAATAACTCATTCACCTACTTTTGGGAGAGCTTTCACTTGGTGAAGTTTCAGACCCATAGCTAATTACTCACCTACTCAAAATGAGTAAATGCGAATTATCTCTAAAAGTATTGCAGATAGCCAATTTTTCTCAAATTAATCATTCACCTACTTTTGGGAGAGCTTTCACTTGGTGAAGTTTCAGACCCATAGCTAATTACTCGTCTACTCAAAATGAGTAAATGCGAATTATCTCTAAAAGTAGTGCAGATAGCCAATTTTTCTCAAATAACTCATTCACCTACTTTTGGGAGAGCTTTCACTTGGTGAAGTTTCAGACCCATAGCAAATTACTCACCTACTCAAAATGAGTAAATGCGAATTATCTCTAAAAGTATTGCAGATAGCCAATTTTTCTCAAATAACTCATTCACCTACTTTTGGGAGAGCTTTCACTTGGTGAAGTTTCAGACCCATAGCTAATTACTCACCTACTCAAAATGAGTAAATGCGAATTATCTCTAAAAGTATTGCAGATAGCCAATTTTTCTCAAATTAATCATTCACCTACTTTTGGGAGAGCTTTCACTTGGTGAAGTTTCAGACCCATAGCTAATTACTCGTCTACTCAAAATGAGTAAATGCGAATTATCTCTAAAAGTAGTGCAGATAGCCAATTTTTCTCAAATAACTCATTCACCTACTTTTGGGAGAGCTTTCACTTGGTGAAGTTTCAGACCCATAGCAAATTACTCACCTACTCAAAATGAGTAAATGCGAATTATCTCTAAAAGTATTGCAGATAGCCAATTTTTCTCAAATAACTTATTCACCTACTTTTGGGAGAGCTTTCACTTGGTGAAGTTTCAGACCCATAGCTAATTACTCACCTACTCAAAATGAGTAAATGCGAATTATCTCTAAAAGTATTGCAGATAGCCAATTTTTCTCAAATTAATCATTCACCTACTTTTGGGAGAGCTTTCACTTGGTGAAGTTTCAGACCCATAGCTAATTACTCGTCTACTCAAAATGAGTAAATGCGAATTATCTCTAAAAGTATTGCAGATAGCCAATTTTTCTCAAATAACTCATTCACCTACTTTTGGGAGAGCTTTCACTTGGTGAAGTTTCAGACCCATAGCTAATTACTCACCTACTCAAAATGAGTAAATGCGAATTATCTGTAAAAGTATTGCAGATAGCCAATTTTTCTCAAATAACTCATTCACCTACTTTTGGGAGAGCTTTCACTTGGTGAAGTTTCAGACCCATAGGTAATTACTCACCTACTCAAAATGAGTAAATGCGAATTATCTCTAAAAGTATTGCAGATAGCCAATTTTTCTCAAATAACTCATTCACCTACTTTTGGGAGAGCTTTCACTTGGTGAAGTTTCAGACCCATAGCAAATTACTCACCTACTCAAAATGAGTAAATGCGAATTATCTCTAAAAGTATTGCAGATAGCCAATTTTTCTCAAATAACTCATTCACCTACTTTTGGGAGAGCTTTCACTTGGTGAAGTTTCAGACCCATAGCTAATTACTCACCTACTCAAAATGAGTAAATGCGAATTATCTCTAAAAGTATTGCAGATAGCCAATTTTTCTCAAATTAATCATTCACCTACTTTTGGGAGAGCTTTCACTTGGTGAAGTTTCAGACCCATAGCTAATTACTCGTCTACTCAAAATGAGTAAATGCGAATTATCTCTAAAAGTAGTGCAGATAGCCAATTTTTCTCAAATAACTCATTCACCTACTTTTGGGAGAGCTTTCACTTGGTGAAGTTTCAGACCCATAGCAAATTACTCACCTACTCAAAATGAGTAAATGCGAATTATCTCTAAAAGTATTGCAGATAGCCAATTTTTCTCAAATAACTTATTCACCTACTTTTGGGAGAGCTTTCACTTGGTGAAGTTTCAGACCCATAGCTAATTACTCACCTACTCAAAATGAGTAAATGCGAATTATCTCTAAAAGTATTGCAGATAGCCAATTTTTCTCAAATTAATCATTCACCTACTTTTGGGAGAGCTTTCACTTGGTGAAGTTTCAGACCCATAGCTAATTACTCGTCTACTCAAAATGAGTAAATGCGAATTATCTCTAAAAGTATTGCAGATAGCCAATTTTTCTCAAATAACTCATTCACCTACTTTTGGGAGAGCTTTCACTTGGTGAAGTTTCAGACCCATAGCTAATTACTCACCTACTCAAAATGAGTAAATGCGAATTATCTGTAAAAGTATTGCAGATAGCCAATTTTTCTCAAATAACTCATTCACCTACTTTTGGGAGAGCTTTCACTTGGTGAAGTTTCAGACCCATAGCTAATTACTCACCTACTCAAAATGAGTAAATGCGAATTATCTCTAAAAGTATTGCAGATAGCCAATTTTTCTCAAATAACTCATTCACCTACTTTTGGGAGAGCTTTCACTTGGTGAAGTTTCAGACCCATAGCTAATTACTCACCTACTCAAAATGAGTAAATGCGAATTATCTCTAAAAGTATTGCAGATAGCCAATTTTTGTCAAATAACTCATTCACCTACTTTTGGGAGAGCTTTCACTTGGTGAAGTTTCAGACCCATAGCTAATTACTACCTACTCAAAATGAGTAAATGCGAATTATCTCTAAAAGTATTGCAGATAGCCAATTTTTCTCAAATAACTCATTCACCTACTTTTGGGAGAGCTTTCACTTGGTGAAGTTTCAGACCCAAAGCTAATTACTCACCTACTCAAAATGAGTAAATGCGAATTATCTCTAAAAGTATTGCAGATAGCCAGTTTTTCTCAAATTAATCATTCACCTACTTTTGGGAGAGCTTTCACTTGGTGAAGTTTCAGACCCATAGCTAATTACTCACCTACTCAAAATGAGTAAATGTGAATTATCTGTAAAAGTATTGCAGATAGCCAATTTTTCTCAAATAACTCATTCACCTACTTTTGGGAGAGCTTTCACTTGGTGAAGTTTCAGACCCATAGCTAATTACTCACCTACTCAAAATGAGTAAATGCGAATTATCTCTAAAAGTATTGCAGATAGCCAATTTTTCTCAAATTAATCATTCACCTACTTTTGGGAGAGCTTTCACTTGGTGAAGTTTCAGACCCATAGCTAATTACTCGTCTACTCAAAATGAGTAAATGCGAATTATCTCTAAAAGTAGTGCAGATAGCCAATTTTTCTCAAATAACTCATTTACCTACTTTTGGGAGAGCTTTCACTTGGTGAAGTTTCAGACCCATAGCAAATTACTCACCTACTCAAAATGAGTAAATGCGAATTATCTCTAAAAGTATTGCAGATAGCCAATTTTTCTCAAATAACTCATTCACCTACTTTTGGGAGAGCTTTCACTTGGTGAAGTTTCAGACCCATAGCTAATTACTCACCTACTCAAAATGAGTAAATGCGAATTATCTCTAAAAGTATTGCAGATAGCCAATTTTTCTCAAATTAATCATTCACCTACTTTTGGGAGAGCTTTCACTTGGTGAAGTTTCAGACCCATAGCTAATTACTCGTCTACTCAAAATGAGTAAATGCGAATTATCTCTAAAAGTAGTCCAGATAGCCAATTTTTCTCAAATAACTCATTCACCTACTTTTGGGAGAGCTTTCACTTGGTGAAGTTTCAGACCCATAGCAAATTACTCACCTACTCAAAATGAGTAAATGCGAATTATCTCTAAAAGTATTGCAGATAGCCAATTTTTCTCAAATAACTTATTCACCTACTTTTGGGAGAGCTTTCACTTGGTGAAGTTTCAGACCCATAGCTAATTACTCACCTACTCAAAATGAGTAAATGCGAATTATCTCTAAAAGTATTGCAGATAGCCAATTTTTCTCAAATTAATCATTCACCTACTTTTGGGAGAGCTTTCACTTGGTGAAGTTTCAGACCCATAGCTAATTACTCGTCTACTCAAAATGAGTAAATGCGAATTATCTCTAAAAGTATTGCAGATAGCCAATTTTTCTCAAATAACTCATTCACCTAGTTTTGGGAGAGCTTTCACTTGGTGAAGTTTCAGACCCATAGCTAATTACTCACCTACTCAAAATGAGTAAATGCGAATTATCTCTAAAAGTATTGCAGATAGCCAATTTTTCTCAAATAACTCATTCACCTACTTTTGGGAGAGCTTTCACTTGGTGAAGTTTCAGACCCATAGCTAATTACTCACCTACTCAAAATGAGTAAATGCGAATTATCTCTAAAAGTATTGCAGATAGCCAATTTTTGTCAAATTAATCATTCACCTACTTTTGGGAGAGCTTTCACTTGGTGAAGTTTCAGACCCATAGCTAATTACTCACCTACTCAAAATGAGTAAATGCGAATTATCTCTAAAAGTATTGCAGATAGCCAATTTTTCTCCAATAACTCATTCACCTACTTTTGGGAGAGCTTTCACTTGGTGAAGTTTCAGACCCATAGCTAATTACTCACCTACTCAAAATGAGTAAATGCGAATTATCTCTAAAAGTATTGCAGATAGCCAATTTTTCTCAAATAACTCATTCACCTACTTTTGGGAGAGCTTTCACTTGGTGAAGTTTCAGACCCAAAGCTAATTACTCACCTACTCAAAATGAGTAAATGCGAATTATCTCTAAAAGTATTGCAGATAGCCAATTTTTCTCAAATTAATCATTCACCTACTTTTGGGAGAGCTTTCACTTGGTGAAGTTTCAGACCCATAGCTAATTACTCACCTACTCAAAATGAGTAAATGTGAATTATCTGTAAAAGTATTGCAGATAGCCAATTTTTCTCAAATAACTCATTCACCTACTTTTGGGAGAGCTTTCACTTGGTGAAGTTTCAGACCCATAGCTAATTACTCACCTACTCAAAATGAGTAAATGCGAATTATCTCTAAAAGTATTGCAGATAGCCAATTTTTCTCAAATTAATCATTCACCTACTTTTGGGAGAGCTTTCACTTGGTGAAGTTTCAGACCCATAGCTAATTACTCGTCTACTCAAAATGAGTAAATGCGAATTATCTCTAAAAGTAGTGCAGATAGCCAATTTTTCTCAAATAACTCATTCACCTACTTTTGGGAGAGCTTTCACTTGGTGAAGTTTCAGACCCATAGCAAATTACTCACCTACTCAAAATGAGTAAATGCGAATTATCTCTAAAAGTATTGCAGATAGCCAATTTTTCTCAAATAACTCATTCACCTACTTTTGGGAGAGCTTTCACTTGGTGAAGTTTCAGACCCATAGCTAATTACTCACCTACTCAAAATGAGTAAATGCGAATTATCTCTAAAAGTATTGCAGATAGCCAATTTTTCTCAAATTAATCATTCACCTACTTTTGGGAGAGCTTTCACTTGGTGAAGTTTCAGACCCATAGCTAATTACTCGTCTACTCAAAATGAGTAAATGCGAATTATCTCTAAAAGTAGTGCAGATAGCCAATTTTTCTCAAATAACTCATTCACCTACTTTTGGGAGAGCTTTCACTTGGTGAAGTTTCAGACCCATAGCAAATTACTCACCTACTCAAAATGAGTAAATGCGAATTATCTCTAAAAGTATTGCAGATAGCCAATTTTTCTCAAATAACTCATTCACCTACTTTTGGCAGAGCTTTCACTTGGTGAAGTTTCAGACCCATAGCTAATTATTCACCTACTCAAAATGAGTAAATGTGAATTATCTCTAAAAGTATTGCAGATAGCCAATTTTTCTCAAATAACTCATTCACCTACTTTTGGGAGAGCTTTCACTCTGTGAAGTTTCAGACCCATAGCTATTTATTCACCTACTCAAAATGAGTAAATGCTAATTATCTGTAAAAGTATTGCGGATACCCAATTTTTATCAAATACTCATTCATCTACTTGTGGGAGAGCTTTCACATGGTGAAGTTTCAGACCCATAGCTAATTACTCACCTACTCAAAATGAGTAAATGCGAATTATCTCTAAAAGTATTGCAGATAGCCAATTTTTCTCAAATAACTCATTCACCTACTTTTGGGAGAGCTTTTACTTGGTGAAGTTTCAGACCCATAGATAATTATTCACCTACTCAAAATGAGTAAATGTGAATTATCTCTTAATAGTATTGCAGATAACCAATTTTTCTCAAATAACTCATTCACCTACTTTTGGAAGACCTTTCACACACGAAAATGAAAAGTTGTGAATATCTCGGAAAAGCTATTTCTTCTGCTTTAATGCTCGGCGGGAGATACACACCACGGCAGTGGTCTTGACAAAAATTTTTGTTTCCCCAAAAATGGTGGCCATTTTGAATTTTCAAAGTTTTTGCAAAACACAAAAATGCTTATATCTCGAAAACCGTGCTATATGGAGTGAACTCAACAAAATTTTGGACCTGCTGGGTATCTCTGCAGAGTAGCCATGCCAATTTTCAAAATATTTTTGTCTCGCCAAATATAGCGGACATTTTTAATTTTTTTATTTTTTGCAAAACACAAAAATGCTTATATCTTGAAAACCTGCTAGATAGAGCAGACTGCGCTGACTTTGGTTGCCACAACAGTATAAGGCTAGAAACGAAGCATTTTCTTAATACTTTAGCACTCACGTTTATATCCTTTTCGGGACGCTTTGTTTTTGCTATGCAAAAACATTATCTTTTTTTTTTGCGAGCGATCCTCTAGTTTTGTTTTGAATATGTTATTCAGCTACTTTTGGGTCAGCTATAACATAGTAAAATTGCAGACCTGTAGCTTATTGCATAGTCAAGTAATAGCCACTTTGAGGTTCTCACTGTTGAGTAAATCAATTGTAACCCACAAAACTATTGCAAAAGTGCTTACAACTCACTTACTATTGGCGAGGTTTGAAATGTGAAACCAACCTAAAGAAAGTCACAGGTTAGGAATCTTCTGATGTCAGATGTGACCTTGGGCCCCTCCTTCAAGGTCAAACAAGGATAGCCACATGTAAAAGCCCTTATAACTTGCTTATTATTGGTCCTAGAGGTTTGCAATGTGAAAACCTATAGGAAATCATGGGCTAGGAATCTTCTGATTTGGTCAGATTTGACCTTGGGCTTCTCCTTCAAGCTCAAACGAGGATAGCCAAAGTTAAAAGTGCTTATAACTAGCTTATTATTGGTCCTAGAGTTTTCCAATGTGAAACCATCCTATAGGAAATCATGGGCTAGGAATATTCTGATGTGGTCAGATTTGACCTTGGGCCCCTCCTTCGAGCTCAAACAAGGATAGCCGAAGTTAAAAGTGCTTATAACTTGCTTATTATTGGTTCTAGAAGTTTGCAATGTGAAACCAACCTATAGGAAATCATGGGCTAGGAATTTTCTGATGTAGTGAGATTTGACCTTGGGCCCCTCATTCGAGGTCAAATGATGAAAGTCAAACTTAAAAAAGTGCTTATAACTCACTTATTATTGGTCCTAGAGGTTTGCAATGTGAAAACAACATACAGGAAATCATGGGCTAGGAATCTCCTGATGTGGTCTGATTTGACCTTGGGCTCCTCCTTCAAGCTCAAATGATAGCCAAACTTAAAAGTGCTTATAACTCACTTATTATTGGTCCTAGAGGTTTGCAATGTGAAAACAACCTATAGGAAATCATGGGCTAGGAATCTCCTGATGTGGTCTGATCTGACTTTTTTTGGCCCTTTTCATGTCGGCTGACTTGTCAGTCAGCTGACATTATGTCATCACTCTGCGGCGTGGGCGTCCGCATCCGCGTGAACAACTTCTTCTCCAAAACTACAAGGCCTAGAGACATGCTGTTTTATTTAAAAGATACCTTATCTATCGAGGATGAAAAATTGTTCAAGGCATGCAAATCTGTCTGTTCGTCTGTTTGCTAGAGACATTACAAGGGGGGTACCCCCACCAAAAGTGTGAAAATTTCAACTTTTTATCACAATTTTCTCAGTGACTATTGCAGGGATTTCTCTCATATCTTGCATATATGTACTAGGCCAGAGGTAGATTCTCTTGTGTGAGTATGAGACCTGGATCTGTCTTACTTTTTTTTAAATAAATTTTTTAATAATTTTTAATGCATTAAAATTCATGAAATCATGCACTAAATCACTTATAACTTCAAAAGTGTTGCATTTACAGCATTTTGTGAAAATATGTTGTTCAGCTACTTTTTTCATAGCTACAATATGGTGAGTAAGTTGGGTGTCTGTCTCAATAGCTAAGTGAGTAATAGCTACTTTTGGGCTTTTCAGTAACTTCCATTATGAGTAAAATCACTTGTAACTTAAAAACTATTGCATTTAGAGAATTTTGTATAAATATGTTATTCAGCTACTTTTGGGCCAGCTATAACATAGTGAAATTTCAGACCTGTAGCTCATGGCATAGCTGAGTAATACCTACGTTTAGGTTATCACTGTTGAGTAAATCGCTTATAACTTGAAAACTATTGCATTTAGAGAATTTCGTATAAATATGTTATTCAGCTACTTTTGGGTCAGCTATAACAGTAAAATTTCAGACCTGTAGCTCATGGCATAGCTGAGTAATAGCTACTTTTAGGTTATCACTGTTGAGTAAATCACTTATAACTTGAAAAGTGTTGCATTTAGAGCATTTTGTTAAAATATGTTATTCAGCTACTTTTTTCATAGCTACAATATGGTGAGTAAGTTGGGTGTCTGTCTCAATAGCTAAGTGAGTAATAGCTACTTTTGGGCTTTTCAGTAACTTCCATCATGAGTAAAATCACTTGTAACTTAAAAACTATTGCATTTAGAGAATTTCGTATAAATATGTTATTCAGCTACTTTTGGGCCAGCTATAACATAGTAAAATTTCAGACCTGGAGCTCATGGCATAGCTGAGTAATAGCTACTTTTAGGTTATCACTGTTGAGTAAATCACTTATAACTTGAAAACTATTGCATTTAGAGTATTTTGTTTCATATGTTATTCACCTATTTTGGGGTCAGCTATAACATAGTGAAGTTTCAGACATGTGGCTCATTTCATAGCTGAGTAATAGCTACTTTGAAGTTCTCACTGTTGAGTAAATCAGTTATAATTGGAAAACTATTGCATTTACAGAAATTTGTGCAAATATGTTATTCAGCTACTTTTGGGTCAGCTATAACATAGTGAAATTATAGACCTATAGCTCATGGCACAACTGAGCAATAGCTATTCTCAGGTACTGACTGTTGAGTAAATCAGCTATAACTTGAAAAATATTGCATTTGGAGTATTTTGTTAAAATATATTGTTCACCTACTTTTGGGTCAGCTATAACATAGTGAAATTACAGACCTATAGCTCATGGCATAGTGGAGCAATAGCTATTTTCAGGTTCTCACTATTGAGTAAATCAGTTGTAGCTTGAAAACTATTGCATTTACAGTAGTTTGCTTAAATATGTTGTTCACCTACTTTTGGGTTAGCTATAACATAGTAAAATTTCAGACATGTAGCTCATTCCCCAGAGGGAACCAAATAAATCCAATAATTGGAGTTTATATAAATATTTATTCTATTATTCTTTGATTATCAATCATATAACACATAATGATACATAATAATCTTTACAAAACATGTTAATAACATCTATGTACGAGTTACCATTACTGTTTAGCATGTTATAACATTATTTTGCTCATGATATATTAATATTACAAATAACTCAAGTAAACAGGGTTTAGGAAACCCTGACAGTTAAAAGTACTGTTTAGCATGTTAAATCATTACTTTATTCATGATATATTTACATTACAGATAGCCCAAGTAAACAGGGTTTGGGACACCCTGATAATTGCAACTTGAGAAATTGGGTGATTGAATTTCTCAAGGTCATATGTCATGCCAAAGGTGACATATTACTAGGACCTGGTGGGACTATGACAACTTTGTCAGAAAAGGGAAAAAGGTTTAACCTATAAACTGTGGTTATAAATGAATTTTTCATACAATGATTAACTGAGAAAGAGAAAATCTGTGATTGAAGATGCACAGAGGCACCCAAATTTGAAGGAATTTTGAATTTGAGATAAAAATAGAAGATAAGTTTGTGAAGGGAAAAATTTTTAAAAATTGCAAATGTGAATGGATATTTGAAAGAAAGGACCCACAGTGAAAGTATGGGAGTATTTACGTAAAATCAGCAAGTAGGAAATATGATGTACTTCGGGATATTTAAAAAAATAAAGTTTTGAAGCCAAAAAAGGAGAATTATTTTAAGTGAATAGGTAAAAATGATGTTTTAAAGTGTGCAATGAAGGTGTCCCAAAAGCTGTAAAAGGTCAGAAATCAGAAGAACAGGAATAACTAAAATAGTAAGAATAGGTCAGCCGACCGGCGACGGCCCCGGCCACAGAGACTGGAAACATTATCCTGTGGCCAGATAGATAAAAGTTAAAATGGACGGATAGCAGAGAACCCTAATGCAGGTTCCCCACAGAAACCTGCAATAGGGAACTGGCCATAACAGAGCTCGCAATAAGCTGATGCGGCTACAAAGGTTAACAGTGTGGACCAAGTACATACAATGCACCGTCTCCAGTATAGCCGCGAAATAGAAGGCGGCAGCAAAACACCATAAAGATGATGCTCTTAGTCAAAATTAGAGAGGGAGCATTGAAAGTAGCATAAAGAGGTACAAAATGCCTATCAGTTCTACCTATAGGTAAACATGTCATGTATATAGGTAAACTACCAGATATAACCTAGAAGCCACAATAAGATATAGGTCCATACCATTATGTGTAAGACATTTAATAAAAACAACAACATGGCGCTTTATGCGCAATACTGCAGTAATAAAATAATAATATGATCAGGTAAATAAAGTGAACTGTAATATCACTAAATAGTAAGTTACATTCAAGATGATCATAATATAAAATTACTTGTTACACTATTTACAGCACACTCTTGAAATGAGGCAATTGTTTAATATCATAGAGGCAAATAACACATGGAGCATGGAAGTAATGAAAGTAGACTATTGTGTCCATGGTCTAAAGTTCCTAAACAGAGGAAGTAGCCACTGCCCAATCGCTGTCACTGTGGCGCATACAATGCAAAGATGAAGGTACCATCAACTGCAACTGAAACTAAGAAAATATGTAAGAACACATCCCACAGAAGTATGACCAGGGTGGGAGGGTGGGAAAATAAATTAAAATGTCCTTGAGGTGTTACCCCTTCCAAGTGTGAGCTGTAAATGGAAGAAGGGTTCAAATTTTTGGGCTAAAGAAGGCATGGGGAGCCAATCAGAAGCCAGTTTACAACCAGCATGGTCATGCATACTAAATGACAGTTTAAGGTACCCTCTCAGGAATGATCTACCTGACACCAAGGTGTCATCCCGTACATTCCCCAGAGGGAACCAAATAAATCCAATAATTGGAGTTTATATAAATATTTATTCTATTATTCTTTGATTATCAATCATATAACACATAATGATACATAATAATCTTTACAAAACATGTTAATAACATCTATGTACGAGTTACCATTACTGTTTAGCATGTTATAACATTATTTTGCTCATGATATATTAATATTACAAATAACTCAAGTAAACAGGGTTTAGGAAACCCTGACAGTTAAAAGTACTGTTTAGCATGTTAAATCATTACTTTATTCATGATATATTTACATTACAGATAGCCCAAGTAAACAGGGTTTGGGACACCCTGATAATTGCAACTTGAGAAATTGGGTGATTGAATTTCTCAAGGTCATATGTCATGCCAAAGGTGACATATTACTAGGACCTGGTGGGACTATGACAACTTTGTCAGAAAAGGGAAAAAGGTTTAACCTATAAACTGTGGTTATAAATGAATTTTTCATACAATGATTAACTGAGAAAGAGAAAATCTGTGATTGAAGATGCACAGAGGCACCCAAACAGCCAAGAAACATTAGGGATGTAAAAAACGCTGGAAGGTAGAGGATACAGGTGAAGAGAGTTGGGGTGTGGATTTGATGTATTTCCATACAGAATCCGATTTCCAGGTCCCATGGAACATAATGTCCTGTAGGGGAACGCCATTATGAAAGGCCCAAGTGGCACCAGAACGCCTAAAGTCATGAAATTTCAAGGGTGGGGAAATATTCAATGCTGTAGAAATAGAATGCAGATGTCGTCTGGCCACTGAATCAGTTAAAGGAACTGAACCATGGGACCTGGGAATTAGAAATAGTGGTTGGTTTGAAGAACCAGGGGTGTGATCTAACAATGACTTGACAGCTTTATATGGGCAAAGTATGGAGTCACCTAATATTGGAATTGGAATAGTATGTATGTCAGTTCTATTCTGGATTGTTTTTGACCATTTTACTATGACATTTGCTCCCTGATCTGTAAGTATAATATCCCCACGGGCTAACTGCCTAGTGGCGTCAAAGGCCTTGATGGAATGTGGAAGAATATTGGAAATCCTGAGGAAGGAAAAAAATGCTAAGGAATATAATGCAGTAAATTGTATGGGAAATTGGAATGCTTGCGTGGTCATGAGAATTTGTTGGAGCAAATCAGTGGATATAATGTTTGTGGATTTTGGTTGTAGAGGTCGATCTAGCTTCAATGCTTTAGAAAACAACTGAATTTGTTCATGTCTAAAGGGGTTTGTATCAAGGTTGTAAATTATGAACTGTGCTCTAATACCAGCCATATAATTGGCTATGTTAGCTGCTGTAAGGCCGTTCTCAGACAAGAACTGCATGAACATTAACAAGAGTGAATGGTTTACCTGATGGTGGCACAGTCCAGTTGCCACCAGGAAGCCCAGGAAGTCAGAGAACATTCTATGATATGTCCTGGCTGTGGCTGGTCGAAAAGCCATTTGTAACCTCTGCCTGGCCCTGGTGGCAAGCTGGGCTGTGAGTTTGTCACCATCTGTAAAATAAAAAGTTATATGTCATGGTTAAGTTTCATGAGATCAACATGTGTGTTAATCCATATAAACTGTGGTAAAAGCTGATAGAGTTTAATTAATGGATCTTTTGTAACATTCCATCTAGAAAGTAAATCAGCAATATTATTTGATTTGCCAGGGATATGATGAATACGAATATTTATGTTAAATATTGCACAAAGCAACCAGATATTTCTGGCGCAAGTAGCTAAGAAAGTATCTTTAGTTTTGCCAGAGGTAAGTACTTCAACTACTGCCAAATTATCACATTTTATATCGATAGTTCTATCAGACCATGCAGAAGCCCAAACCTTCAGTGCAACAATTACATTTAACATTTCAAGTTGTGTTATATGTAGGTGATGAAACTGAGAAGGGATGGGCAATGCATATACCATATTTGCAAAAGTAGCTCCCATACCCGTTAGGGAAGCATCTAAATGAACTACATGACTAGATATCCTATTATCGAAGTAGGTAACACCATTATATTGGTGCAAAAAGGTATTGAACCAACATAAATCTTGGAAGAATTCAGGTGTTAACTTGAATCTAGTGGAATTATGATGTGACCTCAAAACCTGAAGCATGCGATTCAAGAAGATTCGAGCCGGTTTTATACATTTCGAGATATACAACAATGACCCCAATAGGGACTGATATTGTTGTTTAGTAACTACTCTTTTATGTGTCCATTCTTGGCATAAAGATTTGATTTCCTGAAGCTTTTCTTCAGGAATAGAAAGTGTTTTATTCACTGTATCAACTTGTATGCCTAAACATGTGACACATGTAGAGGGAGGAACCAATTTTGAATCACTCACCTCTAGTCCTAGGTCCTTAAGCAAGGACAATAAAAATTGATAAGATTGATGAATTTTTGACGGTAATCCAATATATATGAGGTCATCAATGTAATTTAAGAGTGCATTATGATTATGTTTTTTCATAATGAACCGGATTGCGTCCGAGCACCTCTCAAAAAATCCGGATCCGAGCCGAAATCCGAACGGCAGAGATCCGTCCAGGAATAGATCTTTATGAAGTATTCCTAGCAGATCAATGTCGCCTGGATCTATACGCAAGTGGCGAAAGGCCCTGCTGATATCTACTTTGTACAACAATGAACCTGGACCCAAATTTTTGACTTCTCGAACAATATGATCAATAGATGGATAAGACAATGAGAAATACATATCCAAATATCTGAATTTATGAATTGAACTATTAATAGAAGCCCCTTTTGGCCAACTGAGGTCCATTATTGTACGTCTTTTATCAGTATTTTGCTTTGGGCGAGTCATCAATGGAGAAATGTGAACAGGGAATGGCAGTTGTTGAAAAGGGCCATATATTGCTCCATAATTCAATTCTTCAATTATATACTTTTCAATCTGATCCTTATGCTGTATGGCCGAAGTATGATTTTGGTATGTTGGTTGAAGTATGGAATTCCTATCAAAGTCTAGAGGGAATCCATAATTAATAAGATCTGGGAGTTGTTTGTCCCAGTAATCTTGAAGATGGAAATACCATCGTTGGGGATTGAGTTGAGTTGGTACTGGTATTCTGGATTTTAAAAAATTTGGGACTCCACTATTACGTATTATTTTATGAGCCTCTATGATATCAGGTACTTTTTCCCAGACAATGTCTGGACCTTCATATATTTTCAAGTCATTTAGTGGAATATATCCAAAGTCGCCTCCATTTTGTGCTAGACAGGCCATATGATCTCTACTAAGATATTTATTTTGCCACACATATAAAGGAATTTGTTGTAATGTTTTGTCAGAGTGGCAATCTATATGTTTGGCTACATGTTTCTCTGTTTTTTGAAGAGAATTTGTAGCCAAAGTATGATTTTGATTAGTACTTGGCTCCTGAATGACCCTGGATATATCTGAGATATTAGTACTCTCATTAAATGTATCAGTACTTTCGTTAGCATGACAAGGTGAAGTACTAAAGTTGATATTTTGACCAGCAACATGGACGCGACTTGATTTGCCATTCATCGGTTTATCAGATGCTTTCTCAGAGAAAGCTTGCACCCCTGCATGGTGTGCTTCAGTTGTTTTATAATTAAAAGGCTGCAATTCCCCTTCAGAATCCCCAGTATCATTATAAGGATTCGATAACGAATCATCAAGATCAGTTAAAATCTGAAACCTATTGGTAAGAAACCCCTGTGGATGAGCATGTGAACCGACTTCAATGGTTTGAACCCTTGTCTTGGCATATGAGGGTCTGTTAGGGGAAGTGCAGCCTTTTGCATTCACACTCACCTTGGAAGGGGTAACGATTTTAGGTTTGACCTTGTTGTTACTGACAGTGACGATGCGGGGATCCGAATCAACATGGTTATGGACCATATTTAGTTTCGAATTGCAGTTTGAATTTTTTGCAACTTGGGCGTATGTCCTGTGATCCCTTGTGTTGTTAAAAGCTTTGGAAGAATGAAACCACTGAAAAGCTGTTTGTTTGTGTGCATACAATTCAGATGAAATAAGATTTTCAGCATTTTTTGTGTTCCAAACCATTCTAGTTTTAAAATAACACAAGGTACGAGGACCCACGCCCAAGCTTATTCGTTTTTTGTATTTTTTGATTTGTTCTTACATTCTGTTTCAGAATGTGGAAAAGATTTGCCATTTTTGGTAAAGCAATGGTTGCATACATGTTTGTAAGTAACACCTTTAGTTTCATGGGTGGCTCGATGCATACATGAACCTTGGTTGAAAAATTGACAAATCATTGTCCTAGCATTTTTGTCGCGTTTTGTAGCATTTTTTACAAAATTTTGAGTGGAGGGGGTGTGACGTTGGGCATGAGCTCGCCTAACGCGATCAATGAGATCAGTCTGAGTGTAATCTTTGATCTCCCCTTGTTCCATACGACAAAGTAGCACTGCATGGCAGGCTTTTGCAGAACTCCAAGAAAAATCGTTAGAATCATCCAGTAACGAAATGAGATAATCTAACATAGCATCTTTGTTTTGAATACAATTTTCATCCCGCATTGTTCTGCAAAACCCTGCCATCCATTGACCCATAGTTAGTTGGTCATATGAAACTCTTTCTTTCTGGGAACCGGCCAACACATGTTCATGGGGCCATTTGACTCTATGTTTTACAAAAACATCAACCGCCCCACCCCTTTGGGATTTAAGTTTACTTTCTGACATACCTGACTTTGCTAATTGTTGCAATTCTTTAATTCTATCTTCCACACTACGCTGTATTTGGTTGTTAGCTCTGATATATTCTAACGAAGGAATCTGTGCAGCATCACACTGGGAAAACAATTCAGTGTTGACAGTGGGAGTACTTTTTTCCGCTTGAGTACTGTTTGTTTTGTTGGTACTAGTACTTTTATGAGTTTTTGGTACTCGGCTGCCCTTGACTTTAGATTTATCAGCTGTTTTCTTGACAGGTTTGTCCTCCAATTTAGAAAGCCTATCATTAATGGCAGTAAGTTGTGACAAAATTTGTTGGTTAACCAACGTTTGTGTCTGTTGAAAGTCAGAGTCATGGGCAGCCTTGTCCGATTTTTCAGCATGTAACCGGTTAAACGAACGCCCACTTGGGCCCGCACCGTCACTGTCAGAATCATGCATAATTTGCCCACAGTCTAATTCACTGTCTGATGCTGAGGAATCTGAATCTTGGTGAGACATATTGTGATTTTGTCCCAACAAGTTCGTTACAAATTCGTTATCATCCGACAAATGCAAACCAAACTGTACCTGAGATATATCAGACTTTTGTGAACGCAAATTATATTTTTTCTTCTCCATATACTACAGGTTGAGAGACTAAGATATGTAAAATATACTAAAAACAACAACCAATAGTACAGGAAGAAGAAAAACAAAAAATAAATTAAAATGTCCTTGAGGTGTTACCCCTTCCAAGTGTGAGCTGTAAATGGAAGAAGGGTTCAAATTTTTGGGCTAAAGAAGGCATGGGGAGCCAATCAGAAGCCAGTTTACAACCAGCATGGTCATGCATACTAAATGACAGTTTAAGGTACCCTCTCAGGAATGATCTACCTGACACCAAGGTGTCATCCCGTACATTGCATAGCTGAGTAATAGTTCCTTTGAGGTTCTTACTGTTGAGTAAATCAGTTGTAACTTGAAAACTATTACATTTAGAGTAATTTGTTAAATATGTTTTTTATTGCGTAAAATACCCTTACCTTATCCTCACTAGTGCTTACGTGTTGGCGGGAGCAAACAAGTACGACCAAACGAGAATATTTTTAAAATAAATATTCTTGTCGGTACCAGTATGTATACGCATGACCGCGCATGCGCGTGCACCGGAAGAACCCCGTTAAGCCTCACTTTTATTTTGGTCGTGAGGGAGTAAACATCGTTTGACACAATCTTCGTTTGCGAAGAATTTCAACATGGCTGGCAAGGAAGGGGATATTTTGGAAAGAATTCACGCTTTCATAGTATTGGAAGGCTTTTATTTCTTTTCTTTTGATATTTGCCAGCAATTTCTTTGCAGGAAGTCTACATTTTGAGTGGATCTATGGCGTTTACAGACCTTTTATATGGTTAATGGAAGGGTCCTGTTCGCCATTTTACAGGAAGTTTTCCTCGACATTCAAGAAAGAATTCATCTTCTGACCCTCTGCAGCTTATACTAGCACGTCTAGAAGCTATGCACGGTCCATCAACACTTATCATGCACAGAAGAATCTCTGCTTCATTGTTTATTTAATTCAGATGGAAGATGACAGAATCTGCAATTCTTCATACAGACTTCACAAAAGGGTAGTACCTCTGTCTCCTCTAGTGAGGTGAATATGGCAGAGGCAACCCCTATAACAGAAGAATCCACCATAAACAGAAGTTCTTCTCATCAGATAGTTCACACCTACAGGCTACAGACTTTCATTTGCAAACAAATGACAGTTCTGCCTCTGGTGAAGCAGTTTAGCAGGGACTGCACGGTGCTTTGAGGCGGAAGGTGGCCAGAATAAGATCTTCATCTCACAAAAGAGTAATTCCTCTGTCTCCTCTACTGAGGTAAATATGGCAGAGGCAACCCTGTAACAGAAGAAGGGTTCAGGAATGAAGTTTCTTCTCATCAGATGGTTTTACAACTACAACTTGCAGGAAGTTCAGCTGGAAGCGAATGGCAGGTCTTCCTCTGGTAGTAAGCTTGTCAGAGGATACACTTGGTCAACTTGAGTTTTCCTTCAAACTGATCATAATGGAAACAAATTAAATTTTCATTGGTCAGTTATTTACAACAACGGAAGAAGACGATCATGCTGTTAATGAAGGTTTCTTCTAACTAGGAACTAGAATGTCACTATAAAACTGGCATTCTTAGTCCTCTCACACTTCAGACAAGGTATCCACGGCTGGGAGAGCTTCATGGTGATAGCTTGAACAGAGAACAAGCAACAACTCTGTCTTGGCTGAGGTAAATTCGACAGAAAATGCTTGAGATCAAGAAGAACTACCTAAGTTATACTTTCTCATCCATTCATTTGGATATGGGAAACGTTTACTTTCTTCACTTTTCTACCTTATGCAAGGTCTATTGGGTTTTCTCCTTACAGAGCACACCAACAGTACACATACACAGATTTACTGCTCTCCTACATTCAGGCATAATTTCTTTCTTCTCATTCATGGGGAAGTTTTAGAAATTAAAGAAGCATTAATGGCAAGAAAGTGCAGCATAGACTTGTTTAGTACCACATATATGCTAATATGTCAAGTTATTTGCTGGTAAAACAGACAAGAATTAAGAGAACGCATCACAATCCTCAGATAAAGAAATGATGCATGGAGATTGTTTTTCTGCAACATGTAATTTAAAAACGAATGTCATCTCGAAGTGGGGCACATTCTGCAATGCGGTTTAACCTGGAACTACCTTATCGAATTGTCGAGAATTCCCACAATTCATAGCGGTTATATATTCTGACAGGAAACAACAACTTTAATGGTTAAAGTGTTCATCAAAATGCTTCTATACGTTTATAAAGTCAGTAAAATGTATATAAGCCTACAGTTTTACAGTTCATTAGTGACCTGTGAGGGTAGTGTATGCATTCAAACAGCACACGGTCGCAGCTCTGAGGATGCTAACCGCAAGGTAATCAGTACTGCATTTTTCGAAGATGGATAGGTAGTCGCGTTACATGTATCGGACGCGTTCTTCCTCAATCCCAGATACATCTAAGTGTTATGTTTCATTGTTTGTTTGCTGGTGAAAGAATGCACCTTGTCATAGGTCATTCTTTTCAGTTCACAGCCCTACACTTCGGTACAGCAACAGATCCATTCGAATTTGTCCGTGTAGCACCGCTTTCATCAGTATTGGGACCACTGGTTATATGCTGTCACCAACATGACATAATATTATTTGCTTGTAGAAATCGCAGTAATTAGTGGCCTGTGTACAGAACTTCAGTGGGTGATAAGCATATGGGGTTAGATCTCATCCCAATAAAACACTTCCACTTCTTTGGTGACAAATTCAACCTTGGCAAGGGTGAAGTGTCCCTATAGAAAGAAGTCTGGTATTTGAGAAGTTTTAGGGATACATTGTACATAGGGTGCTAAGCTTGATGTCAGAATTCATCCCATCACAGCACTTACTAATTCAACTATAGCAAAGGTGAAGTGTCCCCATGGACGGGAAGTGGGGTTATTGAGAAGTTTATGGATGGTGTACATACAAGTTTGTCAACCATACCAGAATTCTTATGCCATTTATAGTGTTTTAGAACCTATAATATTCACATTCTTTACACATTCAGATATGTTGTTCACACTTTTGAAAATATATCTGTTTTTTTTTTTTTTGGTGTAAAATCACGGAGGTCTTACCAGGTCTTAGTGCCCTAAAGGAGAGGGTATTCAGAATGCTATGGATGGGTATATGCAAGGTTGATAGCATAATTCCATTCCCAGAATTCTAATGTCATTTATAGGAATCTATAACCTACAGCATATAATCCCAATGGACATTCTTCACATAAATGTTGCTTGGAAAGTCCATTGGAAACCAGAAACCAGGAAGTCTTCAAGGCTACTTTTCTGATAATGTTTTCAGATTCACCTTCAAAACTACAGGGTTTTACTTCAGATAATGGCATGGCACAGTGTTGTCTTATCTTAACAAGAGGGACCCATTCATTACATATGTGTCTGATGGTCTGATATCTAATGGTACTCTGGAAGCCCACAACATTTCTGAGGGCCCGTCTCAATTAGGGCTGTCAAGGTGGGATATCAACCTCTTTCATACAGGGATAAGCCATTCAAACAGAATGTCCTTCATCCCATAGTTTTGCATTATTTGCCAAATTTGGCACACTGCAAGGTTAGATAGCTTTGTTTCAAAGATAAAGAATAAACTATCTGTGTTTATTTCACCAGTCTAATACCCTAATGCAATGCAATACAATGGCAGTAGATGTATTGAGTATCCTACTGTTGAGTATTTCTCATTTCAGAGGTGGTACAGGGTGACCAGGGATGTGTTGGTTTGAGACCTAATTGACTTATTCTCTAAACCACTTTTGCCCTACAGAATACAGGAATCTCTGTGAACAGCTATCAACTAGAGATTCATGAAAGCCTGCCATATTTAAAAAAAAAAAAAAAAAAAAGAGGCAAGGTAGTTCTTTTTGAATCTGATGCAAAGAGATTCAGTTGGACTTCAAATAGCTCCTCTCTTCACAATAGCAGATTTTTGAGCCTTTGATTCACAGGCAAAATCTGGTTTCTACCACTTTGACATGATACTGTGATGTTATTGCTAATCATTTGGGTTCACTGCTGTAATCATTCATGGTTATGAACTCAATAGATTGATACATGGGTTTTTCATTTGGGTTCACTATTGAAGTAACTCATAGGTATGAATTCAATAGACTGATACACGGTTTTCATTTGGGTTCACTATTGAAGGAATTCTTAGATAGGAATTCAATAGACTGATACATGGTTTCCAGTTGGGGTCACTGTGGAAATCATTCATACTTATGAACTCAGTAGTCTGATAGATGGGTTTCATTTGAGTTCATTTTTGAAATCATTCATAGTAATGGACTAAATGGATTGATAGTGGTTTTTCTGAGGATGGATTGATGTAGGAGGGTGCTCTACCTTTTACACTCTTCGGACTTGTCTAGATTATTCTTAGTCTTGACAAAGTTTCTTTTGAATCATCTCAATCCATGACCTTAGACTCGGGTAGATAGAGAGGTGAGGGTGTTTGGTCTTTCAAATCATTGAACACAGAAATGGAAGGAGTTCACAGTTTCTCCTTCATCAGTACTCCTAGCAGAGAACATGACCTCAGTGGGTCACGGTATTGTTCAAGCTGGTTTTCATTCCTGCTTTTATGCTAGTTTAGATCATTCATTCACTGAAGATATGACCTTTTGCTCCTTTTAGAGCTGTAACATTTTATCGTGATATATTTCAGATCTTAGATAGGGGAAGTATGTGCTATACTATACATGTGTGTATATGTATGTACTTTTCAGGAGGCATTTAAGGGGCTACCATGTCAACAGGCAGACAGTTCTGCTAGCTGATCAAATATTTGACCTTGAAACTTAGAATGTTTCTTTGGCCAAGGCTCAAATTGCTCCTTATATGGCTGGAAGTCACACTCCACAGTTTATACTTTAACTTGTGACTTGGAAGTCTAATGAAGGTCAGATTAATCTTTGGAACTATAGTATCGCCATGTGGTTCCTTCATAAGTTGTGTATTGTATGATACATTACAGTAATTGTATGTATATGTACAGTTCCAATGCCCAGATCACACCGTTTAGTGGTACCTGAAAGCCCATTGGAAATACACAATCATGTTCCTGTTTTTGGGGAAGCATCTGATCTGGTGGAAAGGCCCAAGGAATGGGTAAATAGGTGGTCTTATCTATATAAAGGAGCACAATCTCCTGTTATTACCAATGCGCCTGTCGTTGGATGGTTGGGGATCACATTGGTATTTAGTGCTATAAAATTCCAAGGTGTGGGAATTTTTCAATGCATATTCTGTACAATTCCAGTTTACTTAATAACAGAAAGTAACTACATAGGTTATGTTGTTATGTTACTAAGTATGCCTATCATACTCTTGTACTTAGCACCACAAGTGTGTTTGAAATTAGTACATTGGATATAAAGATGCATGCAGGGCCAAGGCACCTTTGGGAAGGTTGCCAGGTAGTGCTTACTTATATAACTACTAAATGTTATTTTGTTAAGTTACTTTTACTGCATAATTTAGCCTGGTACTCTCAAGTTTTCTTGAGATGTGTACTTTGTCCTTTCATTTGGTTATACCTGCTTTTGGTGGCAAAAATATTAAAAATCCCGCCACCAGTATGGTTGTAATCAAGCACTAGTGAGGATAAGGTAAGGGTATTTTACGCAATAAAATGTAAAAATTTTATTGTAATTTAACTTTTTGTAAGTTAAATACTTACCTTATCCTCACTAGATTCGGATTCCCACCCATCCAACCCCACATTTTCAAAATTTTTTGGGTTTGCAATATATTATATTGACTCCCAAAATTAAAGTGAGGCTTAACGGGGTTCTTCCGGTGCACGCGCATGCGCGGTCATGCGTATACATACTGGTACCGACAAGAATATTTATTTTAAAAATATTCTCGTTTGGTCGTACTTGTTTGCTCCCGCCAACACGTAAGCACTAGCGAGGATAAGGTAAGTATTTAACTTACAAAAAGTTAAATTACAATAAAATTTTTACAATTCACAGAATTTTTGGTCAGCTATAACATAGTGAAATTGCAGACCTCTATGTCATGGCATAGCTGAGCAATAGCTACTTTCAGGATCTCACTGTTGAGTAAATCATTGTATCCACTGGATAGCCGCAGTGTGTAGAGAGAGATTTCACCATTACTGCTCTGATGAAAAAAAATATTATAGCTAGCTTTCTTAAGTTTATATATTAATAACCATAAAATGTTGTCTGGGAATATTTTTGGCCTCATTTTGAGAAACAAGATGGCCGCCACAGGTGTTTTTTGTCAGTCATGAAAAGTGCTTATATCTCCCTTATTATTGATCCTAGAGGTTTGGGATGATAAACCAACCTGTAGGAAATCATGGGGTGGGAATCTTTTGGTGTGGTCAGATTTGACCTTCAATGACCCCTCCTTCAAGGTCAAACAAGGATAGCCAAACTTAAAAGTGCTTATAACTCGCTTATTATTGGTCCCAGAGGTTTGGGATGGTAAACAGACAGGAAATCATGGGCTGTGAATCTGTTGATATGGTCCGATTTGACCTTGGAACCCTCCTTCAAGGTCAAATGAGGATAGCGAAAATTGAAAGTGCCTACAACTCGCTTATTATTGGTGACAGAGATTTGGGATGGTAAACCATCCCATAGGAAATCATTGGCTCGGAATCTTTTGGTATGGTCAGATTTGACCTTTGGACCCCTCCTTCAAGGTCAAATGAGGACAGCCAAGCTTAAAAGTGCTTATAACTCATTTATAATTGGTCCTAGAGGTTTGGAATGGTAAACCATAGGAAATCATGGGCTGGGAATGTATTTGTGTGGTTAGATTTGACCTTGGACCCCTTCTTCAAGGTCGAACGAGGATATTGCATTTGTAGTATTTCTTTAAATATGTTTTAACCTATTTTTTACACTTAAACAATTACCTTGTTATTTTCCTTCATAATACCATTTACAGGGCACAACTTTTTTATCCTTTTCTTCTGTCAGCTTCGGAATTTCTTTCGAACTTGCTGTTCAGTTACCATTTACTGTATTTCTGTACAGCCCTTTTCCTGATAATTATTTTGTCCTCTAATCACCTTCACAAATCAAAAACACTCAGTCAGCTGACACAGTGCCCGTTCACGGGCACTCTCCTCTTGTTTTCAAATGGGATAGCCAAATTTAAAAGTACTTATAACTCACTTATTATTGCTACTAGAGGTTTACAATGTGAAACCAACCTATAGGAAATCATGGGCTAGGAATCTTGATACCGTCAGATTTGACCTTTGGCCCCTCCTTTAAGGTCAAAGGAGGATAGCCAAACTTAAAAGTCCTTATAATTTGCTTATTATTAATCCTAGAAGTTTGTACTGTGAAACCAACTTATAAGAAATCATGGGTTGGGAATCTTCTAATGTGGTCAGATTTGGCCTTGGACCCCTTCTTCAAGGTCAAACAAGGAGAGCCAGACTTAAAAATGCTTATAACTTCAGGAATCTTCAGCCGCTATGTCTTGATGATACCTGTTGTAATTCTGGTCACATGTTGGTGGGTAACTCTGGTTTAATTGGTACTTGTGAAAAAGTACTTCATAAAATACTCTTTAAATTATGTAATTTATTTTTACAAGTACTTTTATAAATAAATCCACTCACAAACAGAAATTTTTTTAAAAAGCACAACGCAATACATTTCCGTTTCATACGCAACAAAATTACTAATTCACTGGATATATGAAAGCTGTGTATATGTGAAGTATACCTTTTCATTAGTAAAAGCTTGAGGACAAAATGTGGCATTGACCATTTGCAAGTGATGGGTGACACCAGTGTCATGTCAGAAAGTTGGGCAAGAAAAAACATAATTCGAGAAATGGAGTCAAACTATTACAAAATCACAAATGTAATAACAATTTTCTTTAAGTTGAACTTTAATTTTTTTTTCAAATAAAGAAGTTTGCGGAGTAGTGTATCCTGTACACTTTTGCCAATTCCATTATTTTTATAAGACCCGTTATTCTAGATTTATTAATACCAGAAAGGGTTTTCATCCGTTTAATAAAACGTAACTGTGTATTCCTTTCTACTGTCACACTCCACAATATACAATCTACTGTGATAATACTGCTATTGAAAACCTAAGATATTTACATGATTATAAATTACTTTCCAGTGAACACACACTCACAAAATTTTGCTCAAACATAAACACCAAATAATCTACATTCACCAGTTAAAAAATAATATCATTGTGTATTATTTTTGCAATAATAATCATTTTAATATTTGTATAATATATTTCTGTATCTCTCACGTTTGGTTACCTATAACAGTGATAACTAAAATGAAACAGAAGTAATTGCAAAGTTATAGCTTGAAAGTACATAAAAATATCCTTGTAACAAAATACTTCACAGTCAACATATATTTCAACATGTGTACATCATACTTCACTTTCATCACATTTTCAGATTCAAACAACAAACTTTCAATTTGTTTCAAAACCATACAAGTTAACAGGGAAAAAAAATGAACATAACCATCAATAAGCATTATAACAGTTTATGTCAGTCAGAATCTATGTCTTAAAAGAAATACACTGATGACATCACAACAAAGAACACTTCATGTTTGTTAACGGGGATTTTTTACCCCGAGTCCTTCTTTTACTTGGATGTAACTGAATTGTTCCATTTTCTTTAATGTGATGAGAATGCTTCCCATTCTCCACAGCAGAAAATAAGCCTAAAACACAGTAATACAGAAAAGTAAGTCTAAAGTGTAGGAACATAAAAATAGCATCAGAGATGCCCGTACCCCATAGCCTGGGGAAGTAGTTTTCAACACCATGAGATATAGAAGTAGTGAAAAAGTACAAAGATCGGGATACTTTCAGAGCAGTGTCAGTTATTTTAAGGTCAAAATGATGTTTAAGTAGACAAAATAACATCTAAGAGAAAGAAAATGTATGTAAAGATGAAAGTATTAAAACAAGACAATTCAATAGCAAGATGACAGCATTAATCAGTAAACTAAAAATCATGATATACACCTACAACCCCTAAGCAATGCCCCTACCAACTGTCAATTTCCTACACTTTACAGTTTCCGAGATATTGCCTGGACAAAATTTTACAGGTCAAGGTCACTACGGCAAGGTCATAGGTCAAATCAAGGTCATACCATGATGCTGCACACCTACAACCCCCAACCAATGTCCCTACCAAGTATCAACTTCCTACATCTTACAGTTTGAGATATAGCCCGGGCAAGATTTTCAAATTCAAGGTCACTGCAGCAAGGTCAAATCAAGGTCACCCCATGACGTTGCACGTGGTTCCTGAGATACAGCCCGGACAAATTTTTTCCCGCCACCCGCCCACCCAGCCAGACACCATGGGTGAAAACAATACCCTGACAGCCCTTTAAGGGCTGTGGGGTAAAAACAGAAGCCTGAAAACACAATACGATAAGCACAATGCATGAGATATTTAGAAAAAGACCACTCGGTCAGCATTGACCTTCAACGGAAAGTTGAAGGTTGGGATTTCACTTCCTTTTATTTACAGCTGGGGTCTTATTGAGACAGACAGTTGATATTTCCCAATCCAGGACTACGGTCAGCACCAAGTGATTGTGTAAAATTTGCTCCTCAGTAGACCACTAAGGTCATAACATGTACTGACAAACATCTGAAAATTTGTGAAAAAAGTTGATGGATCTTCATTTGAATCTCCCCCCATCTAATTGTACAGCTAAATCAATGCCAACACTCCTTAGTGATTTGTTGAACTCTGATGCAGAGATTAAATTTGAGGGATTGACATGGATGAAACTGATCAGCAGGAAGCTCAGCTCACTTTGGAAGTGTGTGAGGAGTCTGATGAGGAACTTGAAGAAACAGTCACAAAGCAAGAAACAATATACTAGTATTGGAGAAATTAGCCTGTATAGAAAACAAGAAGACACCCTGTGAGGAAATTCTCCACTCATTTCATGTCCTTATTTCTGGTGGTTGACTGTATAACTATTATTCTAACATGACACGGATGTGTCCTCGATTCTGATTGGCTAAACGACAAAATACTTCCCCGGTAAAATACAGCGTAACCCAGTCACTCCCTTTTATTGCTCATTATGGCTATCGTAACAAATGAACATTTACAGTAAAATTTGGAATAATTATTCATCTTAAAATAACTTGTCATGTTAGAATAGGAAAAACCCCCTCCCAAAGCACGGTATACGCAGAATTTTACCATGGTTTGCAGCAATAAACCCCTCAGGCTTTGCCTTCGGGGTTTATAATGGTAAAATTCTGCGTATACCATGGTTTGGTCAGGGGTTATTCCTATAATGAATGTTATTTAATTTATATAATGTTCACACCTCTACGTATGAGAGGATCAGATTAGATTCTGATACTGTTAAACAGAACACATCAAACTTAAATGGCAATAGTATATTTTTCACTCTTTTTAAGTTATTGCCACACAAATCAACTTCATTTTCTCTAATAAAGACATGATAAAAAGGATCACTACATGGGTAAATCTTGGAAAATGTAGCAGTGACTAAAACCTAACATACTAGAAACATGACACTAGTTAGTTTTAAAAAACCCTGCTCCATTTAGATGTGATCCATCAAAGTTAGTTTTGAATAGTTTGTTTTGGGGGCTACACAATGCTTTCACTACATTGTATGGGTTGTATCAAAATGGGTAGAGGAGAGGGAGGAAAGCAGTGCTAACTAGTTGGTCAAGATTCTGGACTGAAAAACACCTGGCATCAGCAAGCAGCTACCAACTTTTGCATTACAAGATGAGTCCAGAATTAAACCCAGGAATAAAGAGGTGGGAGGCCACCATGCCCCCCAAGTTCAAGACAATTGCAGCGGTTATGAGGGATCCAATGTTAGAAAACATAAAGACAAGCACTTAGAGAGTGCATACCTCTGCCAAGACATGTAGGTTTTTTTTTTTTAAATGGCTCAAAACAAGTGAAATGGGAAAATCTGGATCTTTGATATTTTCTTTTATATCCAGGCGGTGATCAAGATCACTCTAGAAATGTAATGGGATGTATGTAAGAACAAGACAAATTTCATTTTTTTCATGAAGATCCGACCAGTAATATCTGTGCAGTCCTGCTAACAAACTAGGTCCACGGTAGCCTAGTAGTTAGCAAGTTTGGCATCTGATCACAGGCTGTCACCTCTGTGTGGGTTCAAGTCCCACGAGTGATAATGTTAAGGACCTGTGCCAATATGACCGTGGCTGCTGAACTGAACATAGAACCCCAACTTTGGCTAACAAACAAACTGACAAACAGTCATGAATTGAATACCTCCTGTGCTGTGGTGATAAGTGTAACTAACTCTAAAACCTACTTGTAGGTGTAATTGTCTGTGGGCTTCCACTGTCCTCTGCTGTATTGTTTATCTGGGCTAGGTACAATTCAGCTAGGTGCATGAACACTGAAGTAAAAAAAACAATAATTTTTATAAAATGTCCAAACCATGATTATTGTATTGACTCCACTATAATCTGCTAGCAAAACCTAGCATTTGATTCACATTAAAATAAAAAATTAAATGCTCTGCATGTGGTCATAAAGTTTTATATTATTATCAAATGAGTGTCCAACATGGAATAACTGACTCAATATATAACACTAAATAACCAATTGAAGAAACAGTACTGGTTAAATTAGATTGAGATCATTCTAACTTTGATTATACACAATTATGAAATGTTACTGATAAAGAGTTATATTGATTTATGAAGTTTAAGAGATTTTCTTGTACAATCTAGATTAGGTGGTGTAAAATTATCAAATTTTTTCACATATCTCACACTGCTAGAATAAGGATTGCAGTTAATCAAAATAAAAACATACAAACTTTAATATACCTTCATCAACATTTGTGTTGTCTTTCACTGAAGTCTTGTATAATTTTAACTTGAATTCATCTGCCAAATTCTGAACTTCCTCTCTAAGATACCAAAAAAGCAGATAATATTAACATTAATATTTTATGTTTCACTCTATTTTAACATAACTTATCAGCAATAAGGAAACCAATTGTAAAGTGTAACAAGTAGTGCCTGTGGGTGTACAAAACCTTTGCCTGGGATTCCAGAACCAGATATTAGTAAAAAAATCCCCCCAAACTCTAATTCCTGGCCTTCCAATGTGAACAAAAAAGCCCCTCCAATTCCTGGCATTCCAATGAGTCAATCTGGATCATCTTTGAGGAAGAACAAGCCAGGGGTATTCCCCACTTTCAGAGAAAATAATATGATTAATAGTTTTGGAGCTATGGAGCAGATATCTTCAAAACATCTCTGTAAACTATGAGGAGTCTCAATCCGGATCCAGGTCTGGACCATCTTTTAAGACTGAGCTGTGGATAGATCCCCACCTTGTGTGAAAATATGACTGTGGTCCAATGTATGGGTTTCAAATTATATGTGTGGACAAACAGATGAACAAACAGATATGACAACAAGAGAGGGGGGAGTACGACAGGGGAGTAATTACAGTAAGCCCTCTTGCAGGGCTGATTATGTGCTGATGAAATATGGTCATAATAGGGCTACAAAAAAAGTACTGTTACCGGGATAGAGACCAAAAAACATTTACATTTGATTATAGATTTGTGGCTATTTTAAATATTTCATGCAATACAATTGATCGAATGTCCACACACCTGGACACACTCGCCTAGGAACACAGAGGAGGTGGGTTAAAACCAAGGTACAAGCACATATATACATAGTGGCTCGGTGGACCACTTAAAATGGCAGTCCTCTGTCATTAGGTCCTATTCCAAGTGGGAGGCTAAAAATCCCCAAGGACGTTGATAAATTGTCATCCCTGAACCCCTGTCTTTCAGCTAGGGGAATGTCCGTTACTTGAGAGCTTGGGCTGTACTTGAGCAGTGGGAGGGGTCAAATAGCACTTTGAGTACTGTGGTATATGGAGATATTGTGCTGAGTATAAATACACAATAACTATAACAACTAGAGGATCGCTTGCAAAACAAAGTGATTGTTTCTGCATGGCAAAAACAAAGCATCCCCAAAATGGAGAAATAATGGCAGCTTAATCATATTTGTGGGTCAAAAATTTTGGCGAAATCACTCTGTCACACTGTTTTTGAGATACAAGCATTTTTTGTGTTTTGCAATTTTTGCGAAAAATTCAAAAATTTAAAATGGCCGCCATTTTTGACAGGACAAAATTTTTTTGAAAATTGGGTCAGCTACTCAGCAGAGTTACTCTGCGGGTCAAAAATTTTGTCGAAATTGCTCTATCTAGCATGGTTTTCGACACAAGCATTTTTGTGTTTTGCATTTTTGAAAAAAAATTCGAAAATTCAAAATGGCCGCCAGTTTTGGTGAGTGAAATATTTGTTGAAACTTGGAAAGGCTAGTCTTCACAGATACCCTGTGGGTAAAAATTTTGCTGAAATCCCACTAATAAATTTTTATTTAATGAAGAAAATGGTTTCAAAAAGTACTGGTTTTTCACTTAGTATTGTTCTATATGTGTACCTTATGACCCTATATTTCCAATTTTGTGTTTTCAATTTTTTGTCAAAAATTGAATATGACCACCATTTTTGGGGAGGAGAAAATTTTTTGAAAATTGGAGAGTTTGTTTAGATACCCTGTGGGTCGAAAATTTTGATGAAATCGCTCTATCTCACACAGTTAAGGAAATACAAGCAATTTGTGTTTTACTTGTTAAGAAAATTGTTAATGCTTAATTAATCATCAATAACTTAGTCATTACTTAACCTATCCCTGCCAAAATTTAATGTCGCCCAGATCTTTATATGAGGAAGGTATTTGCTAAATTTCAGGTGGATAGATAAAATGCTTCGTAAGTTATCATCCGGACAACGACGCCCTTCCAAAAAACGCATTTTTGGTCATGTGACCTCTCTGATTGGTGAAAATGTCATCACAATATACTCAGAAAAATTTCCCAGGGCTACTGCACACACCTGCCAAATATAAAAAGAATCCGCCTTATCGCTGTGAAGCTGTAGCAGAACTGAGGAATACAGTTTGATCCCCCGTTCAGTGGTACTAGTTTAATGTTCTTTTGCTATACGTTTGCACTAACAGTAGGTACATAAGTTACAGTGACTGTGTAGTCCCCAATGCTCCAAACCAGGGAATTCATAAATTTCATGAAAATATTAAAAATACACATAGTCCACGATAACATATTTTCTCATAAACAATATTTTATTAATGCAATTAGGCAAAATCAAAAAAGATTATTATAAAGCCTTCTCGCAGGAAGAAATATGTACAAAAGAATATAAACAGGATGATAATGATGATGAGGGTGTGGGCATGTGGCTAGTATGACACTATAGAAACCTGCCTGAGTCCTTTAAAAATAATTGAACAGCCTCAAAAATTGTTTTGTTTTGTTCAAAAGACAAATTAAGATTACCAAATAGAAGCAAGTCGGTTGCTATTGGACCAAAATCGTGTAATTTATTTAACATTAACTGTCTATGTTGATCATAAAGCATACATTCTAAAAGGAAATGCGAATTGTTTTCAACTGAAATACCACAATCACAAATTGAGTTTTCTATAACATGAAGATGTTTGGCAAGATGATCTTTAAGAAAGCTACAGTTCATTCGCATTTTTGAGTGTGTAATATTCCAATACCTATTGCCTAAACCAAATAATTTTTGCCTTAACTTTAACTGTTTAACATTTACTGAACCCTTTCTCTTACGCAATAATGATTTGAAGGAAAGTAATGTGTTGGCCTGCTTAAAAGAAATATCAAGTTCATTCCATAGTTTTATACCAACTGGAAAAAAAAGAATTTTGATGACACTTTACTCTAAATGATGGTGCCTGTATGTCACATCTATTTCGCAGTTGATAGTTGGTTCTATTTCCAACCAAGGGTGGGATTAAAGATGTCATAACATATTTTCACTTTAACATATATAGTTGCATCACAGAACTCCAAAACGTTGACTTATAAAATTTCAGATAAAACTCAGGTTCAAGCAGTGATGCACAAATACAATATCATGCTGTTGTTTTATTATTTTGTTCTTCAAGTTTCTTTCCTTTTCCTTATGATATGCTGAAAAATAAATAGTATTTCAATGGTGCATTATGGCTACTCACTCTGTCACAATGGACTCATCTATGAGATCTAGCTTGTTCTGGACTAGAACTGTGGATATCTCCCCGACTTCATCTTCAACCTTAAAAAACAATCACAAACTTAACTTAACTTCACAATCTGAACTGGTAAGAGATGTACTTTACTATTTGAAATTGAATTCAAGTTGTATTATAAGAAATGAGCTTCACAAGACCATTTAAGTGTACTCTTTTATGAAAACTTGATTTTCAGTTGAATTAATGGTGGTTCTTTTGGAATATTTTTGAAATATAATTTATTCTAGTCATGTTTTGCCGTTTTATTCGCCTCACCATTTTCCTGAACTTTTATAGTAAAGAGAAACAAATGTGAACTATACCAAAGTGTGTGAAATTCACTAGTCTAAAGTAAATTATTTAAAAATAATGCCAAGATGGCTGTGTTTCATCAAGTCCCTTTGAACATCTAACCTTAGGCATGATGAACAAAACTGTTTTAATTACCGGTTGTTTTGTATTCAGGGTTTATTACAAAGTGCTGAAATACCTTTTTCTTCCAACTTTTTATTGCTTCAAACGAGTCTCTGTCTACTGTTGAAAATGCAAGAACACATGCCTGAGCACCTGAAAACATACATAATTTCAAACAAATAGAAAATCACATTTTATTGGCAATAGCAACATGCAACATCTGTTTTACACAACTTAAACAATTTAAATTAGAACTTTCAATGGGGCCAGTTTCACAAAACCTACTTAATATAACAGATAGTATGCTGCTAATTCTACACCTTAGTAATGCCCTTAATAGGAGCTATCAAAGTATTTCATTAAGCTCATACTTAGGGTGATCTTCATCCCGATTTGACCTTAGATCTTAATATCCCCCTGGTTTTTCTCCATAGTGCTTGACCTATTTCTATCCCTGGATATTGATATTAATTGACCGTTTTGGTTATGTTGCGCCTTAGAGTCCCATGATAGAGGGAAGATTGAGTGCTATAAAAGTCCCACTAGAATTAAAATTCAGATTTACAGGCTCTAACCCATTTACTGATTTAAACAAAGTAATGGTTTGGTTAATTTATCTGTTACTCTACTAGCTACGTCTTGTTTTAATATGACCTCAGGAAGACAGGAAACCACATTGGGATGTTAATATGTCACTTGATAAATTATGTAGTAATTCAGGCAAAATTTGACCTGAAGGTCATTTAGAGGATTTGATTATTGACCTTGGACTGATGCCTACACAATGCTTAACTTCTTTATGCAGGTAATGTACTTGCACTGTGCATGTAGATGTGCATAAATAAAACTGAACTTATTTTAGTACTGAACTTGTACAATGAAATGAAATGGATAAAAATTAAGAGAAATATCTTTTGAAAACTATATGTTGGTAATGCATAGTAATTTATGATTTCACTTTTCAAGATCAGATGACACAAGCTGTCATGCAAACATTAATACAATGTTTTTATCAATTATTCATGTGATCCAAATCTAAGGTATACCACTTCAACTGTATCATGTTAAGAAGTATCTGTTTACACAGAAATAGGGGTAGGGTAGAAATGACATTGTAATATCTGTCTTGAAAGTGTATTTGTCACTCAAAATTTAACCTATGATACAACATGTATGTAATATTTATGTTTAATTTTATATGGTAAATACAGTTACTACACAAACCATAGATCAGTCACTATAGAATCTTTAGCGGTACATAAGATACACACTGACGTTTTCTTTGTGTATCATTACCCATAAACAATGAAATATTTCTTTGATCACCATCTTACTTTCCAGGCAATATGCTAGACATACTACTTTTGTCACTTTACAGTGAAATTAACAGATGTATTACCAAGGATTTGGCTGCAAATAAGCCATTTGTCAGCAGAACAAGTGGTATAATGTGAGCAGGGTGTAATCTACAGGATTGTCTGAGCATGGTATGCGAGCGTACTGTATTGTGGGTGTGTCGGCTAACTGAAGACAGTTTACACTCTTACAACTAATGGATAGTTTCTGTGTTAATGAGTTACTGGCTTTGTAAATCTTTCATCTTTTGTCTGCAGACAACAGTTGTTACCAAAAAAAGGACTGATAAAGCAGAAGAACTCATTGAATACAACATTATGACAGGCCTATTGTGATAGTTGTCTTTACTGAATAAATTCACACACAAAAATGCTTCATACTTGTAATATTTTTCCAAACTGTCATTAAAATGGAACCAGCTTATCTCCTGGATCGCAATTATCTTCGTATTATTTTTTGTCGCTATAAAACTGTCATACTTTCAAAAGTTTACAACTGAATCAATTCCTCCCAGTCATGATATCATACCAATATACAGCGATTTTTTTAGCTAAAGTAATATATGATAACCATATAATACATATAATTCTTTGTTTGTCGTCTTTGGAATTATGATGACAGGCTAGTTTTACCAAACTTCGACAAGGTTAAAATAATCCATACAGTAATTTCAGTGTATTGCTGTATGGCACTGCTTCAAATAACTACTTGAAGACTTTTTCTTAGACATTGTAACTGATGAGACTGTATGTTTAACAATTTGCCATATCACTGCAGTAAGCCTTTATGGTGGCATCAGACCTTTGTTGGATATTGCACTTACTGTATATTTACATAAACACAGATTTGCCATACCCCTTTATCAAGTTAGCTGATGCATATTACTTAAACTGTAGGTTTACATTTATAGAGTGTAAATGTTTTGTAAAATCTGAACAAACTTGGCCCCTTTACAAGTTCGTCCCTTTAATGTGTGTCAAACGCAGCCCAGTTACACCACAAACTAGGCCTGTCTGAGGTACCCTTATATATAAACCTCTGGTCCTTTAATATTTAACTTAGTTATAAAAAATAATTTGTTTAAAACATATCTGTTTAACTTGTATACGTCATGGTAGAAAGTCCCTGAAATTCTACCGGTAGAAAGTCCAATTGGAGTTTCTACCAACATAAACTTGCAAGAAAGACCAATTGGAATTTCTACTGGTAGAAAGTCCAATTGAGGAGATTTGGGTATTGCCCTGGGGTTCGAAATCTAATAAACTTGGTAGACAGTCCAACTGCTCAAAATCTGGATGAGGAGACAGTACTGCAAGCTTTACATGCTGAGACCAACAACTGGACAGTTGTGACAAAACTGCTGCTGCAGAAGCATAGATCTTAATAGGTCAACTAAATGCCATGTAGAAAGTGACTGCTGTCAAAATTTAATTGGCTAAAACTGTACTTTCCTTGAAAAATGGTGATGGAATTTGATGCTAATTGTAAAATTCTTGAAATAGACTGAAAATTTCAGTTTCTGTCATGTCTATATCAAATCTGTGTTACAGTAAAATATTTTCTTTAATATACGTTTTCTTCATTTATGAAAGTTGCACCTTGCTTAGATGACAGATTAATATGGATAGAAGGACCACTGTTTGTGTTTTAGTTGGACTTTCTTTCAAGCTTATATGGATTTTCTACAAAGATTACATTCTGGTACACAGAGCAATGCCAAAATCTCTGAGATTAGAATATTAAACAAGTTTATTAAATTTCGGACTTCCGAGCAATACCCAAATCTCCTAGATTGGACTTTCTACCAAGTTTATGTTGGTAGAAACTCCAATTGGACTTTCTACTGGTGGAAACCCCTATGGGACTTTCTACCGGTAGAATTTGAAATTCTTCAAGATTGGACTTTCTACCATGACATATACATGTAGATTTTTTGCTTGTATAGAGATTCAACCATTGGTTTTTTCATTATACATTTTTTTCAACACAAATCAAATTATTTTTGTGATTTTTTTAAAACACAAATCAAATTATGATTGTGATTTTCATTCAACCTTTTATTTGATCTTTTATTCAACTTTTCATTTTTTTTACCCCAGATTTCTGTATCAGTGTTATTTATTTTAATATTATCTGTATTGTTAACTCAGTTATTTTTAGAAGGGCCAGGTTTGTACCACATGGGTGTCAAGTTTGCACCATAAAGGGTCTAAGTGTGTAATCATAGGGCTGAGTTTGTGTGGCATTTGAAACTCAAATAGAGGAGTTGAGCTCTAATTCACAGCGATTTGTATTGAATTTGAGTCTTAGACTGAGTTAGAGTTTTATTTTGAATATCAGCCTTGAGCTCTTCTGCTTAGCACACAGAGAGAAATAAATTTAAGTTGGGCACTCTAACTAATGCCAGTGAGGGGAATGAATTATAAGTTCAAGTGTTCCTAGCACTAACAAGCCAAGGATATTAAAATCTTTGTATTAATAATCGGTTACCTCTGTAATAAGCCTTTGTGATGGCATCAAATTCCTCTTGTCCTGCTGTATCCCATAACATTAAGCGGACATCTTCTCCATTCACCCTACAAGTACAAAGAATTATTTTTTCCTTTAATGTCACCTTTAACACATTGTACAGATTACACACTTGCACAACATGTAGTGCACTAATGTTGGTGCAGACTGTACAACTGTAAAGCAAAGGCATTAGCAAGTCTGACAACATGACCGCTTATAAACTTACTTTTATAAATAACCTGATTTGTCAAAAATACAGCGAAACATTGTTACTTTGGCACTCAGTACATAAGTTTGATAGACCTTAAAAGTACTTTTACTTCGTATTAACAACCAAGGCAGTAGAGCATTCAGTTGGGTAAAATTTGGACTGGCCACTTGCTGACAGAACTTTTAACCTTGTGTTAAATGGAGTAATTTAATTATATCAACCTATAGGTTGAAGAAAATTCGAATTTTATTGGTCTCAAAGCATTCTGCATTACAATTAATGTAAATGACATTGATTTCAATCAAATTTAAAACATACACCCAGTTTCCCCAGATACCCAGCAAAAAGTGTACAGAATTGTCAAATGCCTTATTAGAATCTATCAAAGCCAATTAATGTTGAATATTTGGCTGTGTTAGTAGTCCCAACTAATATTATATGCATAGTACAGCAATCATAATCAACAATGAAGTTCATTTGACGCAGAGGAATCAAGCCAGCCAACTAAATAACCGGATCCTATGTTGCTATAAAATATATATGTCGTGCTAATTTTATACTGGTCAAAATTTAGTGACCTGTAAGAATCTATTTAGCTTGCTTTTGCCCTTGCAGATAAATATAGGGTGAAGCTCTGTGGTCATAAATTAATTAAACATAGATTCTATCACTGAGATCCAGTTCTAAAGATGGTACTTGGTTCCAAACCAAAAAAATACAGAGGGAATTCAGAATGGGCTATCAAATAATAGTGTATTAGTTGATGGTCTGACTAAAGTGCTAAGACCATTTGGCATCCAGGGCAGGTGGAAGGCCACACCCTGGAGGTGTACAGCCCCATATAGAATCCCTTGTCTAGCTCCATACTGTTTCACTGCAAGTGTCATATTTCTGCAGTGGGTTGTGGCTGGAAGGATTGCCATTTTTTGTGTAGTTTCTATAAGCATCTAGGTAATTGTAATTTTATTTTGTACACAATTTGTTATAAGAAATTTAAATTGTCATACCTGTGTGCCTCAAACTATTAGTGATAATGAGGACACACACAGACATGTACAAATATTTATGTTGATGTAATAACAATTAATTACATTATAACATTGATAATATCTCTACACTTGTTCATAAATATTCAATTAAATGGTTTTGAATGAGTAGATTTGGTCTTTTAGGTCAAATATTGGAAATCTGTTTGGAGTAAATGTACATAAATCAGTGGTAATTCACTTATGGGTTATGCCTTATCAATACAGACATTCAGTGTGGTTTGTGCAACAGACAATAATACTTACCCCCCAGTAGGTAATTAATAAACTCTGACATACTTTACAAATTAGCAAGGCAAAACTAAGAAATATTGTTTGAAGCAATAAATATCTGCCATAATGAATGATTAATCAATGTTTTGATATAACTGAAATGTAATTGTAAATGTGTCATTGCACTTCACACTAATTCATCATAATGGCTTTATGTTTACATTAACCAGTAATCAGAAATGTCTACATAATATAATAAATCTATGTGAGGCCTGCTTGTAATGATTATGACTTTGCCCGAGGTATAGAAATGATTAGTATCCATAAATAGCCATTTTAGGGGATCCTTTTGACAAGTATTGATATTACTTAGAGATCTCTTTACAGAAACTGTGCCAAACATATTTTTTTAGACTTGCAAATTTGGTCTTGTTACCAAATGTAAAAAATATGTAAAGAATTCTTGTTCAAATTGTAGATGTAATGGTTGAATGTTTAAAGAAATTCTATGACTACTTCATGTGTAAATATACCAAAAATAAAATTAAATATCATTTAACAATGCCAACAGAATTCTAGAAAACTATTCGTGATTTACACCACTTTCACAATTTACTGATAAGACTTCCCCATGTTACCCAAGTTAGACAATATTTAAAATCTATCATATCATGTTTGACCTGCACAAATCATACATTCTCTCATGTTAGAACTATAATAGTAATCTATGTTTTCATTGCAATAAAACTGTGAAAATACAGACATTTACTGTTCAACCATGAGGTGCTTTTTGGCAGTCTTTTCCTCTCCTTACCTCATTTCCCTTGTTCATCTGGGTCAGAATCAGAGACAAAAGACCTCTAATGTTAAGTGTAGCATAAATGTGCACTTTGCCGTTTGGACAGTCAGTCGTTAGGTTTTTGTCAGCTCAATAACAATGTTAATGGTAAGATTTTAGGCATGCTTCAAACTATGAGAACTACTTTTACATTAGTTTTGTTGTCAAGTAATTCATCACAGGTATTAAGTAGATTTCACTGCTGCAAGATTCCATTATCCATTGGTTTGCAAACAATTTTATAGATGACAAAAGTGTGGTTGCCTTACATGTTATGGTTTATTGCATAACTTGATTTTCAAATGCACAGATAATTTTTTTCACATATATATATGAGAATTATGTAAGAATTTGTACGATTTTTTTACAATCCAGAAAAAAGTAATAGCTTCTGAGAACATATACTCATCTACAACAATTTTATTATTTGATACAGGCTGTGTGTCTGAAGTTAAGTCATAAATCTTATGTTTTTTTCTGGATTTATCAAAGCCATTTTGTTAGGAGTCAGTCAATTGACAAAATGGATTATATCTGGAGATATCTGAAGTTTTGTCTCTCTTTTTATCAGACCAATAAATAATAGTCATCAGATGTCTAAGTAGATAGAAAGCAACCAGAACTGTTTTATGAGTGGATATATAATCCAGGTGAGGAAAACCTCTTTTTCAAAAAAAAAAAAAAAAAAAGATTCATATAAATATTGAAATAGAGCACATTACCACTGATGACAAAATAAATATTCTTGGAACTTTTTGAATTATTCATCTATTTAATCTTGTTTAAATTACATTACAGAGTAAAAAGGTGAAATTTACCACAGTCTGTGAAATTTTCCACTGGGGTTGGTAGCCTTTATCTAAATAAGTGCCAATTTTGTATCATATGTGTCAGAGGTCGAATGTAGTCACAACCAAATCAAATGTAATAGTTTTTGAGTTATGCACATGGACAGACAGACAGACAAGCTGATTACAATACCCTCACTCCTTCCCTTCAGGGGATGAGGATAGATGTAACGAATGTGAAGATACTTTCCTTATTGATGAGTTTCACATGCTTTTAGGGAAATTTCTCATTTCTAAAGGGCTGTATGTACAATATACAATGCACTACAATATGCTTAGATATAAGCCATCTTATAAACTTAAGACAATGGTGAAAAAATTTTATAATTAGTCTGGAAATAAGGTTGTTTTAATGTGTTAAATGTTGACAATACCTACCGATGGAATAAAGGGGTTCACTTGAATACAAATAAGAAGATCATAAGTAATGAAAAGTCAAAAGTTAGGTACTACTCTCAATTTTCAAGAAGCTACAAGGCACAGCGGAACTGGGTTTAAAAATTTCATTAACATTTTTTTTCAAATGAAACTTGCATGTTTTGTGGTACAAGTATTAAGTAAGAAAGTGGAGAGCAATTTATTGCTCAGTTTATAGAGGATTTCTCTATCAAATACCTGATATGTAATACCTCAATTGCTAAATGAGTTTGTTTATTCTTGTAGATAAACTTGTAAGTACTTCTAAACACTTCTAAATACAGCATATTTAAGAGGAGTTTTTTCCCATAAAGGATTTTCCATCTCTTAGTGAAGGCTTGAGAATTCAACCCCCATAAAAGCTCCTTTGGTGCAGGTTTAGGAATATTACCAGAGAGAACCCTTCTGACAAAACCTTAAGTATCCATCTCTTGGTAAGGCTAATTAACACCATATTTCTAATTTTAATACAGCTATGGCAACATGTTGCCAAACCTACTGCAGGATCTGTTTCCCCTGCAAAATACCCCATCTTAACTATCACACTGCTTCTCTTTTCAAAAACTTACAGCTTCAAGGAAACATTGCTCTTTAGCCTTCAGGCTTCACAAGAAAATAAAGCTTTTTTCCCAGTGTTTGCCTTTTCCTTATATTTCCTGCAGTGGTTTTTATACTCTAGGTAGCTAACCCCAATATTGGTGAGATCCCAAATTAATGTTAACGATCCCATAGGTACATGCATTGATTATATTAAACTGTCTGGACACCAATGACATCAGGAGGAAGAACATTAATCCAGAGTTTTTTCTAGTGACCCGCCATTTAAAATGGCAGACTGCCGTTTAAAACAGCGGATGGGGTCAAAATGCCATGTAACAATTGCACATGCAAAACCTGAAAAGGTCAAAGTCGATAAAAGTTAAGTCCAGCTTCTTATTTCTGAAAAAAATATGGTAGTTGGGGAAATCATTGGAAGGCATTTAATGAAGTATTTCTGGCATGACTACCGGAGCATATAAGACAGTACTCACTCTATCTGACGCTCTAAGAAGTCCACTCCGATGGTTTTCTTGTAGTCCTTGGTGAAGATGCCTTTGCAGTACCTCTGAATCATGCTACTTTTACCCACTGCTCCATTGCCTACAATCACCACCTTGATTGCAGTCTCCACCTCTTCTTCACGCATTCTGAAGATATCAATTATTTTTTACTTATGGTTGATTTATTTTTGTAATATTATTTATATATTGTATGAATGTGTAGATTTTTTCAAAGTATTGTGGTATATCACTTAAAAAACACGCAAATTGTTTTGTGATTTTTAGAATTGTTTGAACAGATTTGGATGAAGGAATGTTTTAAAGAACAGTGACATTTTAATATTTTTCAGAACATGAAATATTTTCTGATAGTATTCATTGGACATGGAAAAGTAGTGTCATAGCTCACCCATGCACAAGTATTACAATATTATAATATTAAACAGATCATGCATTTTCCCATGAAACATACAATTAAAAAAAAACCAAAACTTAAAGAAATTTTGATAAGAAAACCGGCATAAAAATAAAATTATCACCAAGGAATCACAAAACTACCAGATTTTAACAATTATATTAATTATTTTTTATACTATTATTTTAACATTTTCTATACTCTTCACTGAGACAAATCACTGTAATCAACAATGTCCAACATTGTAACTTTTTATGTTTATTTTATTGTTACATGGTTATTTTTTGTAACTGAAATATCACACAATGCTACACATCAAAAAGATATGAAATATATTGCATTCATTTTGAAATGTCAATATAATTGTCATATAAAACAGAGTAAAACAACAAACATTTAAATATTCATCATTTGGTCCTCAGCCCATTGAGTATGATTTAGTTATATAATAAAAATTGCAAAGTTAGATACTACTTACTGAATACTTGATACAGAACATAGAAATAATTCATGTTTTCACATATAAATCATTCACTTACCTTTCTGTTCCAATTATCCTTTTACACAGGAACCTAATACATTTCCATGATTTTTTTTTCCAAATACTTGTTTCTTAAGTTATTTTATCTCAAAGTGCAATATACTTTTTAATTCCTTTAACAAACAATTCAATCTCCATTTCAAAATGTCACATCAGAGTATATCATTTTGTTTCTCATTCAATCTTCATTCAGTATTGTACGCTCTTTTTCTTGAAATATTTAAGCAACAGTTTCTCGTTCAACCTCAGTCAAAACTAGCATGTATGACAGTCAAGTAAACTTCTATTTCTTCCAAAGGTAATCAATTTACAACTAACCTATTGTTGTAATTACCAGTCCCTACTAATCACTACTTGTAAAAAAAGATAATTAAAACCACAGATGTTATAACATATTAACACCTACAGATACACAAAATGTCTGCTTCTGACAAAATCATTTGTAGTTCTCTGACATATAATTATAAAGCTCCAAAACAAACACTCAAATAACAACTGTCTCTGTTTCTTCAACATCCAATTAAGCTGTCCACCTACTGAAGATGAAAAGGATGAGTGAAATGTGCAGGAGCCAAAATAAAGGCAATTAGCTTGGACATTGACCCAAAATGTGTCTCCTAAAAATGACATACATCTAACTTGTCTTCAATAAATCAAATTTCCAAAAGACAAAACAGCTCAACACAAAAACTTCACACTTCTTAATGACAGTCTTTATGTATGTGTGTCAAACTTATAACAGGAGATGTTTTTCTTTCTTTCTTTAAAAATATAGAGTGCTAGGTAATTTCAATTAGGATACTATGCACATGCCACAGAAGTGAAGTGTCACCTCCACACTGTGTAATTAAGTAGCCTCTTGAAGTCTTTAATTTACATAATGGACTGGCACTGCTCAGATGTGTGTCATTAAAGTGAATTGTGACAAACAATTTGATGTCCCACAGTTACATCTTCACTGTGATCAAGTATGGGATTTCAAACTTTATCCTCTGCATAAGTTCTCTGAACTCTTTTCATTAACCTTAGTATTCATTTTGACCTTTCTACACACCCCTATAACATACAATATGCCATTTCATAATAACTGTAATCTAGAACTTAATCCATCTCTTTGAACTTGGTGTGACAGTATTCTCCACTATGTAAAATGATATTAAAAATGTAGTCTGATCACAAACAACCTTTAAAGCTTGCCTTAATCCTATTACACCTTACCTGTCTCTCCCCCTCTGGTGGATGCTACATTTGTTGTTGACCTCCCTTTGTGGGCAATCAGTGACAAAAACAACGTTTTAATTTGCTGCTGTATAAATTATTTAAATCAAATAAAAAAAGTTAATCTTAAATTACAATTAACATATACATGCAAATAAATACTTAGAATAGAACTACCATGTCACCAACCTTTAGCAATTCATTGAATCCTCTGTATTACTTGTGCTAATTAATCCAAGTTCTGCTTAGATTCACATCATAAGCACAATGACAAAAGTGTTTTTTTATGAAAGTCACAGCAGTATATTAAATTCCCCTCAGGTTATGAAGAAAGCTTTCCTTGGGAATTGAGTTATTATAATTATTACTGTATCACATTTCCATATGACACTTTCTTATAAGTCAATGCTTTGTAGATGCAACACCAATTTTGTCTCTGCACTTCAGGACAATTTTTTTCATTCCAATCTCTGTTACATTTTCCAATTAAGTAAGAGAGGCATAGAGTGAAATCATGTTGTCTATACACGGCATTACTACACACTGGATCTGAGGAATAATTGTCTCTGGCTTTGATAATCCTCTGAGCTGAGCCTTCTTATCCCCAAAGTAGACAGAGATAGTCCCATTACCTATAAATACAAAATATACCACTCTATAGCTTGAATACAAAACAGCCTCTTGTGTAAAAACCAGGACTTGTAGAAACATAATGTGGATCTAGCTTCATCATATGTACATGCACTGTTTAATTACCACAGGGTTTTCAGTCATGTATATTGTTACAGGGAGATTATTATTATTAACACAATAACTCATAACTCCAGAAACAGCATTCTCAGATGAGTGTTCTGACCTGAAGGTTGACATATTTAAGAATACTTTGTAAAGCTATCAGAACTTGAAGCATATTGTACATGTGAAAAGTTTTACTTGGCATTAATTCAAATTAAGTAATTTGGAATTAAAACTAATTCATGGTGAAATTTAAAATTTTTATTTATCTTTTGAGTAGACAATAGTCATCAGTAATAATAAGTTCTGAGGCCTTTTTTAAAAAATAAAAAAACAACAACTCAGTGAAATGATCTTCGAGCTTATATTTCCATTTTAAGTTAATTTTATCCGCAAACTAAAGTTATAGTAATATTTTAATAATAAATATTGAAGCAATATTCACCGCTCATATCTGTTGCTTGTATGATTGTTCTTATTTTACATCTACTTTCACTTCTACATCCTTCAAAATCTGGGATCATACTAAAACAGGCCTCTTACATTGCATACAGCAGAATTTGAACTCACATCCACATTAATTTTGTTTACTTGTCTGTTTGACTGTCTAACTGTTGTCTGATTATTATACAAGAAACATAAAAATAAATACTTAACTTAGGCTTGACAAATAACTTCTGGGTGATTAGACTAGAAATATACCAATGGCTAATGCTGTAACCATATGTCAATTAATTCTTGTTTAAATATAAACAAATGATGTAGAAAATTTTGAACACAATTCTTAACACTATACTTTAGCACTAAAATAGATACCTGCCATAAATTAATAACTGGTCTACTAAGTGTTTGAAAACAATCCATACTTAGAACTTATAACCAGGAACTAGATTGAATTTTTGATTTTAAAACTAGTTTTGAACACAGTTAATATCTGAGGCATTTCCTGTATAAGTCTGGGGCCGGATTCACAAAGGTCTCAAGTCTTAGCTAAATCTCAGCTGAGATTTTGCTCAAATCTGAGATTTTAGTCTCAGCTGAGATTCTGCTCAAGTTGAGATTCACGAAAGGGATCTTAGCTGAGACCAAAATCTCAGATATGTTTTGAGTCTGAACCAATCAAAATTGATGTAACATTCTGTTGAGATCACTGTAAAGCATACACATTTATATTTACAGCTGTACCACATGTACTCACATTTTATAATATATTCTATCAAGTAAAATGTTTTCTTTTTATTGTAATTTGTACTGGCATACAAAATAACTGATTAAAACAGCAAAACAAACAATTCATGTAAATTACTAATGTAAATGTTTTACTGTTGTTTTAATACAAACTCTTAGTATATATTCATGTTTTTGTGTTAAAAGTTATAAATATGTCATACTTGGCAATTTTCATTTTGTTTTGAGATTTGTAACTACATATACTCTATTTTATGAAAACTTAAGTCACCCCCTAGGCAGTCTTAGATTTGAGACCAAATCTGAGCCAAATCTCAGCCTGAGATCTTTTGTGAATCCCAGTTGAGCAAAAGGTCTCAAATCTGAGAAAAATGTAAGATAAATCTTAGATTTGAGACAAAAATCTCAGATTTGAGACTTAAGACCTTTCGTGAATCCGGCTACTGGTCTAACCAGTAAGATAAGAAATGCTTCAATTTTAATACAAAAAAAGATTAATGACACATTTTTTGACACAAGTAAATTACACATAAACATGACTTCATTTTAGAGCTCGCTGTCAACTAATTTCTACATCATTCAATAAGTAGTACTTTAGATTATATCCACAATAAATGGTATGATTAGGACACCCTGAGTGAACAAAAACACCGAGGGTCTAACAACTGACTTAACGGCATCCAGTCTGAAGGACTGGGGATTATCCTCACCAATCATTGAACTAGATCTGTAACAAAATATGAAAAACAGGATATTCAAGCAGAGGATTTGTGCATGAAAACACTGTGTCAATTATCCACTTTGGCTTTTCCAATTTACATGTTCAGTCATAAAATAGAAAACACTGGATTAATATTGCATTAGCTCCCTCTCCAGTGACACTCGTAGTGGGTGTTGTTCTTTCTTTGACCGGATAGTTCAATATAATAAATGCACCAGATGGTACTCATTCATATGAGACGCATACCTTTTTTATTGCTTTTAATTAGAATCATAATATTATTCTTGTTTGGAGAACAAATATTAAAGGTGTGTATATATCCAGAAAAATATGAAGACATTTATTTAACTTCATGGATCTTTGACCTCTGGTATATATGAATAAAAAGATATTTTAAAGATTTATCTCTCCTTTTAGTATGCACCTATATATATTGAACATCAGTTAAAAAGTTTTTAGTGAAGTTTTGATCTATAATTTTTTATAGGTCATTATAATATTAGTGTTATTCATGTCATTTTTGGAAAATTCTGTTTAAAGTACACATGGATTCCATTCAGTTTACTTTTAAGATCTAAATTATCAACAGTTACAGTTTTACCTGAATATCATGTTCAAGCAAGCGTTTTCACATGTAAAGAATTTACTAGTTAACCTGTTGTAATCATACATATATTATTATTGTTTGACCTCTTTCTGTAATTCTAACAGTAAATATCTACACTAAGTCAACAATCACACACCAGCAAAGATCTACTTTTTCAAATGTAGTGGAAACCTTCTGATTGGAACTTTATTGCCTGAATTTTTTGCCAAATTTTTTATGGATACTCAAAAGTGTCCAAAAGTTATGCAAAAAGTTTTTACTTAGAGTAAAAAATATGAATTTTATACTATGTGACCTTTACCACCATTAGGCACCCTTGTAACATAATACAATCCGCTCCAAATTTGTATCTGTATATCATTGAACTTAATCATTGCAATCGCAAAAATCACAAACATGCCACAAGAATTGCCTGTAAGTCAAGGCAAAGGAAGGAATTTTTTTTAACTGGTAAATTGCACATACTGTGGTAAATTTCACTTTTCCTACTCTGAACAATCTTGAGATTATAGCTATACTGATTCTATTTTCAAGAGGCCAAAACCCCTTACAAATATTCCCCAATATTCAGCAACTTATGCTTAATCATAATATCACAAACCACTAAATATAACATGTCAATGATGAAACCATAAAACACCTCATTAATATCCTGAAGTAAAGAACATACACAATACTGTATCAATGGAGAATATTTTTTCAACAGATCCACCCTACAAAAATCAAACACATGTACGCTGATAGAGCAAACATACAGAAATATGTAAATCCAACAAAAAGACATTTGTTCCACAAAGACAGCAACCACCAACAAAACCATTGATGTCAATGCAAAATAAAACGAAATAAAACTTGCTAAGCAATTACAAGTATCATTTCATGTTGTAAACAGTTTTTGATTTCTTGTATAATGTGTCCTTTTTAACATACCCTTTATCCAGCTTCCTGAATGACTTCTTTCACATGTACACTCTTATGGGTGTCAACAATACCAGCTATAAATCCGGACTGAAAGACCTATGCATATATAATACTGCTTACTTCAAATGACGCTCTTGATAGCCTTGCGTTGGCTACTGCAGTGTGATAATCTCTCTTCTATCATAAATTCTCTTACTGTCTTTTTATCCCTTTTTGACAATTAGTTCAATACAGAGACATGAAATCATTTTTTCTGCATGTAATGCACATAACTCGATATATATGTGTCAGCTTTGGCTCATATTTTTTCACATAAGGTGAGATCTACCAGCGACATGTTTATCCTTCAATATCATTAGGATTTGCATCCTGATAGTCTCAAAAGTTTTTAAGCACAAGCCTTGCTAGAGTATCTAGGGATCACTTTTTTCATTTTTGTTTTGTCTCTTGACTTTCATGAATTGTGGCATGGCATGATGAGTTAAGCATGCAATGGGCTACATTAGTACTTGTATGGGCGACCACCTCAGTGCACTACTTGTGTCTCGGATGGCTTTACGGCTCACGCTAGTTGACCGAAACCCCTTTTGGCCTTGTTTTCCTTATTTTCACAAATATTTTGTAGGGGGGGGGGGGGGGGGGGGGGGGGGGGTATTTTCCAAATTTCAAACAATTCCACCAAGGATGCATCTGTGGCTAGGTTTGTGTGTTCTCAGGTACCAGTCGTTGCCTATATTTTATACTACAATATCTCTTCTTTTTACAAACCTTTTATAATGATAAAACAGTCCTACTCTCACTTTAATTGTATTCTATAGGTCGTGTTAAAAGAAGACAGTTCAGGAGATGGAGGAAAGTAATACACACTAGTTGTAAACCACTGGACATCAGCAAGCAATCCCAAACGTTCCCACTTTTGGACATGCCAGTGACCACAGTGGTTAGAAAATGTGTTCACTTAATCACTTGGGTCTTATGCCAGCTAATGGCCACATGTAGGATCCACTGAGGGCTTGTTGTGATATGGCTTTTGCTCTTGTAAGGCAATTATTAAATAAATATCAATTATTAAGTAGGTTGCAATATTTAAATTGTTCGTGCCTTTACAAGGCTAGTTAATTGGTATAACCTGTGTCATTGTCACAGTCTTTCAGTGGTGGTGGTATATTCTTACACTTAGATTACACGTCCTTCTTAAAATCCATGTGTCTCCTATATTTATTATCCCTGAGTTAATGTTTTATCAAGTATGTGTATACAGTCTAACCACTTAAATGCTACAAAATTTTGTTAGTTTGGGGGTTTTATTAAAGATATTATGAAAACAGGGACACATGTTAAAGTCATATTGGTACATATGCCACACCATAGTGTAAGTGTTCTTATATTAAGTATCTAAGATCTCAGATCATGTCATACATTTTCTAGTTTGGAAACCCATTTGGTGAAATAACATAACATACATTAAATTTGGAAGAAAGTTTGAATATCAGGAAAAATCAGTTGTCCATTAAGACAGAATCACAGTGTAACAAATATTTTGCCAATCATTTCTAAATCAACTTTGTCCAACTGACAACTTTCTAGAATTTAACAATTTCACACTATAAAATGTAAACTATATAATGCATATAATAATATGCTAATATTTCAGTTTAAGTTTTACTTTTAGAATCTGTCATCACAACAAACTGTGCCTTGTGTACAAACAATCTCAATATAATAGACAACTGAGGCATTTTATCTCTTTGATCGGCAATCATCAAAAATCTACACTCATATACAACAGGTATGCTGTACATATTCTTATATCGTCACTGTAACCCTAAACTCTTCAGACCTCTTTGCATAGAAAAAGCCATTGATTTCCAATTGGAAGATCAATCATTATCCAGAATTTGTATGTAAGGGGATCTAATCTCAGCTTGATCGTCTACAGTTGATTTAATGCTTTCTTGTGTCACCTATTCAGTTTGTACAGAAGAGAAAAAACATGGAGATCAAGTTGACTAAACAATTCACACAAAAACCTTAATCAAACCTGAAAAAGTAGAGCCCTTTAAAATGCAGATTTGAGACACAAAAACTTTTTCCTACATTTAGATTTTATCTAAATATAAACACCCAAACTACGCATGTGGAATATACAATTTGCAAAAATAGGGCGAAGATCAATTTGACTTGATTCCGAAATGTTAATCCAGCTTATAGAAAAACCTTCGGCAATTCTTTTTGTGAATTGGCTTTTTCTTGATGTGAACCAACACACTGAGTTCATTGGCCCTGTTACTTTCTGTTTAGTATCTCAGAAACATGCACATTAGCATCAGGTTTGACATAGGTCATTTATTTAATATTTTTCAGCATTTTTATGAATTTGGCTATTTTAAAAAGATAGATATGATATGGCTAATGCAGGCATTGAATTCAACACAATGTTTCAGTTACATCACTAAGGGTAGATGAAGGGATGAAAGATTGCTGAGCAGAGCAATCAGTAAAAAATAGCATCAGAGATGCCCGTATCCCACAGCCTAGGGAAATATTTTTAACACCATGAGATATAGAAGTACTTATCAGTACAAAGTTCAGGATACTTTCTGAGCACTGTCAGTTATATAAAGTTCCAAACAATGTTTAAATAGAGAAAATAATGTCTAAGAGAAAGATACTGCATGTAAAGATGAAGTATTAAAACAAGATAATTCAATAACAAGAAGATAGCATTAATCAGTAAACTAAACATTACGACACTCTTTATCTACATCTTGCATGGCCGGATTATGGTTTGGATATTTTGAATATTACCATGCATACAGAAGTGGGAATACATTCAATGAATGCTTATGTGTGGTGTTGGAGCAAAATCTGTGGCTCACTTGATGAAATTCCATCTGTTACAATGGCAAGTTGTAAAAGTAACATTCTTAATGAATTCTAATGCGACTTTAACAGACAGACCCAAAGGTGCAACAAGATTTTAAAGGTCAAGGTCACTACAACAAGGTCAAAGGTCAAATCAAGGTCACACCATGAAATATTCCTTTGTGTTTTAAAGAGATCAACCTCCAAATTACAGATTCACATTGAACGCATTGAACACTAAAATGTTATTTACATAATCCGCTTACTGCTACTTTGTTCCACTCCACTATACTTGTATTTTGGAATACCAAAAGCAATAAATGAACTGGAAATAGGATGCCCTGTTAAGAGTAGCTGCAATATATGAAAAGAAACAGGATAGCATAGAAGAACACATTATCATGTGTAATGTCCATGAACGTTTTGCAACAATTGTACAGTAGTCTTACAAGACCCTGTTTCATTTTTTGCATTGCTTCAAAATTTGCTCAAAATCTCTGTGTCTCTAAAGGTTTTCGAGATAACCAACATTTTCGATTTCCGATAAAACTGAAGATGGTGGGCGAAATTTGACACTTTTCAGAGGCAATATACCAAAGATCTCTCATATACAAATGGTCAAAAATTAGCTTGAAATTGCTCTATCCCTTACGGTTTTCGAGATAAACAACATTTTCAATGTTCGCCAAAATTCAAGATGGCGGACAAAATTCTGGAAATTCAACTTTTTTCACAGGCGCTATATCTAAGGTCTCTAGTACCCAAAGGGTCCAAACATTGCTTGAAATTACTCTATCTAAAATGTCATTTTTTTTTTGAGATAAATGACATTTTCAACTTCCGCCAAAATTCAAGATGGCGGACAAAATTCTGGAAATACAATTTTTTTCACAGGCACTATATCTAAGGTCTCTAGTACCCAAAGGGTCCAAACATTGCTTGAAATTACTCTATCTCTAAGGGTTTTTGAGATAAATGACATTTTCAATTTCTGTCAAAATTCAAAAATGCAATTTCATCAAAGTTCGGGAAATTTAACATTTTTCAGAGGCACTACATGTAATTTCTCTAGTACCCACAGGGTTCAAAATTTGCACGTGGCAGGAAAACGATTTTTGGGAAAAGTCTCCAATAGATCAATATGTATTTTTTTTTCATTTAAACACAGAAATTCAAGATCTCGAACCAATCCCGAGATAAATGCATTTTTGTATTTTACACAAATTCAAGATGGCCGCCAAAAATGGCGGAAAAGTGATTTTTGTGAAATGTCGCCAGTACACTCTGCAGATACCCTGTGGGTCAAAAATTTTGTCGAAATCGCTCTATCTCACACCGTTTCCAACATAAATGCACTTTTGCGTTTTATGCAGTTATTCAAGATGGCTGCCAAAAATGGCGGGAAAGTGGTTTAGGTGAAAGTCGCCAGTAGACTCTCCATATATCCTGTGGGTCAAAACTTTCTTTGAAATCGCTCTATCTTGCACCGTTTCCGAGATAACTGTTTTTGCGTTTTACGCAGAAATTCAAGATGGCCACCAAAAGTGGAGGGAAAGTGATTTTTTGTGAAAAGTTGCTAGTGTACTCTGCAGATACCCTCTGGATCAAAAATTTCATCAAAATTGCTCTATCTCACTCCGTTTTCGAGATAAATGCTTTTTTTGTGTTTTACGCAGAAATTCAAGATGGCCGCCAAAAGTGGCGGGAAAGCGATTTTTGAGAAAAGTACCCAGTAGACTCTGCAGATACCCTGCGGATCAAAAATTTCATCGAAATCACTCTATCTCGCACCATTTCCGAGATAAATGTGCTTTTGCGTTTTACGCAGAAATTGAAGATGGCCACCAAAAGTGTCGGGAAAGTGATTTTTAATAAAAGTTGTCAGTAGACTCTGCATATACCCTGTGGGTCAAAATTTTCATCAAAATCGCTCTATCTCACACCGTTTCCGAGATAAATTTGTTTTTGTGTTTTACGCAGAAATTCAAGATGGCCACCAAAAATGGCGGGAAAGCGATTTTTGGGAAAAGTTGCCAGTACACTCTGCTCATACCCTGGGGGCCAAAAATGTTGTCAAAATCTAATTTTTTGAAAATTTGTGAGAGTAGATTGCTTAGATACCTCGTGGGTCAACGATTTCAACAAAATCACTCTATCTTGCACGGTTAAAGAGATAGAAGCAAATTAGTGTTTTTACATTTTTGGCAAAAATTCGAAAATTCAAAATGGCCACCAGTTTTGGGGAGAAGAAATTTTTTTTGAAAATTGGCAAGAGTAGATTACTTACACACCCTGGGGGACGAAAATTTTGACGAAATCCCTCTATCTCGCACGATTAAGGAGATAGAAGCAAATTGGTGTTTTTGCATTTTGGGCAAAAATTCGAAAATTCAAAATGGCCACCATTTTTGGGGAGAGGATATTTTTTTGAAAATTGCAGAGTAGTTTGCTGAAATATCCTGTGGGTCAAAAATTTGAACGAAATCCCTCTATCTCGCACGGTTAAGGAGAAAGAAGCAAATGTGTGTTTTTACATTTTTAGCAAAAATTCAAAATGGCCGCCATTTTTGGGGAGAGGAAAATTTTTGGAAAATTGCCAAGAGTACATTGCTTAGAGATACCCTGTAGATCGAAAATTTTGACGAAATCGCTCTATTTCACACGGTTTAGGAGATAGACATATTTAGGTTTTTTGCTATGTAGCTATTACTCGGGAGGTTAAAGCTATTACCATCAACAACAATACCAAGCAAGCAATTGACCCTATAAACCTTCACACCAAATTTTACAAAGATGAGTTAAATGTTTCCTTTAAAAGAGTGAAAACAGATATGCAATTCAGAGTAGGCTCAAAGTAGCAAAGCAGCTATTACTCAGATAGCTACAAAGTTATCATTGACCAAAAGCTATCCTGGCCAAACTATTGACTGAGTTATCCTTCACATAAATTTGTGAAGATAGAAAACATTGTTTCATTAAAATGTCCAGAAAAAAGTCAACTCAAAATAGCATAATAGCTATATAGCACAGTAGTTATTACTCAGTTAGCTATAAAAGTATTATCACGAAAAGCAATGCCAAGCAAGCTACTGATCCAATAATCCTCCATCCCAAATTTTGTGAACATAGGTGAAATACTTTTCCTTTAAAATGCTTAAAATAAAAAAGCTACTCAAAGTAGCTAAGTAGCTATTAATCAGTCAGTTACAGCTATTATCACTAAAAGCAATCCCAAGCAAGCTATTTACCTAACTATTGCTCATACCAAATTTGGTAAAGATATGTCAAATATTTTTCCTTAAAATGCCCGGAAACAAAAGCAGTACACAAAAGTAGCTAAGTAGCCATTACTCAGTTAGCTATAGAGCTATCTTCACCAAAAGCAATCTCATGCAAGCCATTAGCCCAATAAACACCCATACCAAATTTGGTAAAGATAGGATGAATACTTTTCCTTGAAATGACTGGAAACCAAGCATGACGGACGGCGGACACTGGACGCCCGATGGCAGACGCCAGAAAAAGCAAAAATAATAAGTCCACCCCCAGTGGGGTGGACATAAAAATTGGAGTACTTGGGATGTTTTCCAATTATAGATTTGAGAATTTGAAAGAATTCGAAAAGCAATTCGGATAATTGCAAGTAATATTCCGACTCAATAGTTTTCACAAACATTGGGATTATATCATAGTTTCTGCAACATAAAATGGTGTAAACTTATTTTAAATCAAAATATACTGGTACTCAATTAAAATCACAAAAATAGCATTGAATATTCTATTAACTGGAAAATTTAATAAGTAAATTAAATTTTTATAAGTTAATATCTTACCTAGTGGACAGAGGGAACTGGACATAAGGTTCTATCCTCCTTGAGAGACTTATCCAACGTAGGGGCCAAGGCCGGAATAATTACCGGAGCTACTGAAGAAGGCCCTTCTTTAGCCAACTGATTCTTGGACAAAAAACAAGGAGAAGGGAATAAAGAAACATTAGCCCAATCTTCCTGATGTCTAATGTTCCTGTGTACCCAGGCATGAATCTCACTCCTTCTTTTGCCCGAGCCCAAAGCCAGGAGAAACACCGTTTTGAAGGTAAGATGTTTCAGAGACGCCTTTCGAAGGGGTTCAAAGGGGGACTGGGTTAATTGATGCAAGACCAGAGACAGATTCCAGCTAGGGACTCCTCGAAGACCCTTGGGTTTATCTCTATGGAAACTGTCTAGCAAGCGGGTAAGGTTTTCGTCTTTACCAAAATTAACCTTGTCACAACCAATTTTGTCGGCTATAGCAGTTCTATAGCCATCTATGGTGCTAGGTTGAAGATTTTTCTCCTTGAAAAGGAATAGGAGAAATTCCGCTACCTGAGTTAAAGAAGGTGACCCGAAGTCCACCTTGTGTGACTCGCACCATTTGACAAATATGGACCACTTCGATTCATAGATGGCTCTGGTTGATTGTCTTTGAGGAGCCTCAATTCGCGTTGCCACTTCATTAGAGAATCCTTGTGCCTGTATGCTAGAGGCTCTAGGAGCCAGGCGTGGAGGTTGAGCCCTAGGAGATCTCTGTGGGGACACTGATTGAACGGTTGGGTCAGTAGGTTCTCCACGTTTGGAAGGGAGAGAGGAATCTGAACAGACATGCTGACTAGATCCCAGAACCACGGCATGTTGGGCCACCCTGGAGCAATCAGAACCAACCTGTGAACTCCCTGATCTAGGATCTTGGACACCACCTTGCCCAAAAGAGACACAGGAGGGAACGCGTAGGCATCCATATTCTCCCAATTCAGGCTGAGAGCATCTACTCTCCATGCCTGTGGATCGGGTACTGGGGACACAAACTTGGGTAGTTTGTGATTGTACCTTGTTGCAAAGAGATCCACTCGGGGAGTGTGCCACCTGGCACATAAGTGGTCGAAGACTTCCTGCAGGAGGGACCATTCTGTCTGAATAACCTGAGTGCTCCTGGACAATTTGTCTGCTATCACATTCAGCCTTCCCGGAATGTGCCTGGCCCTTAGAACTATCTGTCTGCGATTGCACCAGGAAAGCAGTCTCCAGAGGAGGGCACAAAGTGAGCCTGATCTCATACCCCCCTCCTTGTTGATGTATGAGACAACCGTTGTGTTGTCCGTGGCTATCAAAATGATCTGGCCCCAACACTGTTGCTCGAACTTCTTGAGGGCCAGAAGGACCGCCTTTAGCTCGAGAAAGTTTATGTGCAACTGGCTTTCTGAGTCCGACCAAACTCCTTTTGCCGTGTGGTCTCCTAAGTGCGCGCCCCAACCTTCGTTTGAGGCGTCGGTAAACAACTGCAGAGCATGTTGTAGAGGATGAAGAGGTTGGCCGCTGAGCACATTGTTTTCGTCCAACCACCACTGCAGATGAGGGTACAGAGATCTGGGAAGAGGAATCTCCTTCTCTAGTACCTCTGGCACGTGCCAGTGATTCTTCAAGTGCCACTGAATCGGTCTCATGTGAAGGCGCCCCGAAACCACCTGTTTCTCTGTGGCTGTCAACAAACCTATGAGAGACATGAACTCTCGGACCGAACAATGGTCCCTGTTCATTAGCATCTTTATTTTTTGAGTTAGGGTTTGCCACCTCTCCTGAGTCGGCTTCACTAGACCCTTGGAGAGGTCGAAATGATAACCGACAAAGTTGAACTCCTGTTGGGGAACAAGTTCCGACTTTTGCAAATTGACTAACCATCCCAACTGCTGACACAGAGCCATCAGGGTCCGCGTTTGGTTCACACAAGCCTCCCGAAAGGGCGCGCGAAGCAACCAGTCGTCTAGGTACTGGTGGATCCTTATACCCCTGGACTGGGCCATCAATTTCACCTCCTTCACCACCTTTGTGAATTCCAAAGGAGCCGTCGCTAGGCCGAACGGCAGAGCCCTGAACTGGAAGGTTTGACCGTGCAGGTGAAACCGGAGATACTTCCTCGACCTTGGGTTGATGGGAATGTGGAAATAGGCATCGCTGAAATCCAGCGATGTGACCCATTCGCCTTTTTGAAGGGATAGCCGGATGGTCTCCGGAGTTTCCATTTTGAAGGTTTCCGAGTGGAGGAAAAGATTGAGTTTGCTCAAATCCAAGATTGGACGCCATTTGTTGTTTGGTTTGGGAACTATGAACAGCCGGTTGTAAAAGGCCAGAGAAGCCCGAACCACTACTTTTTCTACGGCCTGTTTTGTAATCAGGGACTGCAACGCCTCCTTCAAAAACTTGTTTCTGCGAGGGTTGGCGTATCCGCTGATTATCAGAGGACACCTGGTCAATGGGGGCCTCATCTTGAAAGGGAGGTTGTAACTGTCCTTCAAGATGGAGACTACCCGAGGATTTGAACCCAGGCTGAGCCACGTTTCCCAGAACCTGTGCAACCTGCATCCTACAGGAGGATTTTCTGCAACATTGTGGACATTTGGTACATGAGGGACAGAACGACAAGGAGAGACAAAAGAAGCACTTTTGACATGTTTTATTTCTGTCTGACAAAGATCGGGACTTAGGCCTTTCTTTTGCGGCTGCCCGGGACCGACAACAATAGGAACAGGAATTACAGCAGTTCTTGAGTATACAGTCTTTGGAAAGTTTTGAGGGCTGATGTTTTGACCCACTATCTTTGGAATTATTTGTGTGGGTTTGTACAATGATTGTCATTTATAATTTTTGCCACCCCGGGCATACTTGGAAAAACGGTGGTTAGTAGAACCACGCCCACGGCCACGACCTCGTGACCCAAACTGTCGCCAAGGTTGTTGAGGAGCAGATGACGGTTGAACCATGGTCTTAGCCTCCTTCTTCTCATACGGTTTATAGCGATACTTGGTCTTCTGTTGGTGCTGGGGACCAACTCGAGACTGGACCGACACATGTTGTGTCTCAAACTTGTTGATATCTTGTTCCGCGACATTCAAGGCCGCGTCGGGAAATAACCCATATCCAAAAAGAGCAGCATTCCTCAGTTCATTCCAAGTGTCCATCTTCATACCGGGACGAACATGATCTAAATAAGAGTCCCGACGCATCAGAATGAAGTTCCCCAGCTGCACAAAAAGGCTATCAGCCAGGTGCTGTAGAGCTGTCCCAAGAGAGACAGATACATTCTGGTGGAAAGCACATAAATCCCTTAACTCCTTAAGTGCTTCAGACACCTCCTTGGCTGACTTGCCCTTACTGAGATGAGTCTGTAGGAAAGTTATGTGATGTGCCATCTGATCTTGAATCTCGCTAGTGCATCTGCTGAAACCAGCTGCATGGTTCACTGTGTAAGTACCCTCTCGGGCGCACCTTTCCCATCTGCGTAGTACTTCTTGCGATATGGGACGAGACACGGGACCTGTTGCGAGATATGCAGCTGGTTTGACAATTCTTGAGAATTGAGCATTTAGTTTCGCCTCAGAACCATGCCAGTTGAACAGCTTTCTACCTGGTCGCTGGGGACCATCTGTCTTTAACTTATGCATGGGATACCATTTATCCTGTGGTTTAGGGGTGCGTATGAATTGGTCAGTACGCAAACCACCAGCTTCTTGACTTCGGGAAGGGTAACCCTCAGCTACAGTCAGATTAATCCTCTCCAGCTTCTGACAGAGCCAATCGTCTGCTGGCATGGCTACTGACACCTTTGAACTTGTCTTCGGATTTTTTCCACGCCACGGATTGTTGGACTTATCCGGGTCACTGTACTCAAACTCAAAGTCAGGGATAAAGTTCCAGCCCATAAAGGCCCTGATGGAACGAACTGTTTCCCTGTAACTCATTTCTTCATTCTTTTCTGGTTTATCAGTGTCTGATTCAGAAAGTTCACCATCCTCGCTATCCAAAACATCCGGTGATGTATGATCCCTATCCACAACATCTGTTGATGTATGATCCCCAAAGAGTGGTTCGTCTGAAGCCACAGGCAAGACATCTGTTAAGGGGTGTTCAACATTGGACATATTATCTGAGCCACCAGCAGAAGCAAGGTTTCTAATAAACGGCTCCCCAGCCGGTGCAGCCGGTTCCGGACCGGTAAAAGATCCATCCACAACCGGAACCGGTTCCTTGGGTACAAAGGTGTCAGTTTGGTATGCCCTGACCGGACCGGTCATCTCCCCGACCGGTACCGGTTTAGCTTGTTGAAGTGCAGTGTCAGAGGGCTTTTTCTGTACCGGACCGGTATTTTCCTCAACCGGAACCGGTTTTGCTTTGGAAGATTTATGATGAGAAGACTTGTGCTTCTTCTTTGAATCTTTCTTGCCATCTGATCCTGTACTAGCCTGTACTGCCGGAAACCGCACCGGACCGGTGGTTCGGGCAGAGGCAGGATCTATGAATGGCTGATCAGAAACCGGTGGGTTTGAAACCTGAACCGGTACTTTGGGGGTAGCAAATATATTGCCTCTTGATAAGAGTGCTTCAAACCGAGAGAATTTCTCATCTAGCTGGTCACTTAATTTGTCAAAATCTTTTTTGGAAACAAAATCTGAAGAACTTACATTATCGCTACCCCCAGGGAGGTCCTGCGCATGCGCACTGTCATCTTCAGAAATCGTCTGCTGAGCATGCGCAGTACTAGCTGGCTGTTGAGAAGAATTAACTGGAGACAGCACAGTTACATCTCGTGGTGACACTAGCAAACCCGCTTTCTTGTCCTTGCGAATTTGATACTGTGGAGTGGCCAGCATATCACGTTGAATTGCTGTAAAATTGTCACAAATCTTGCATATCGCACCTCCCACAATGCAGGGATCTTTACCCAGACCTTTGTCTCGACAACGAGCACACTTCTCATGCATATCAAAGCCAGCCATCTTATGGCCGCACGATCCCCGCCTTTGTCCTGGTGAATCCATAGTTATTAAACAACACTTCTACACAAAGAATTTATCAAAATATATCCTGTAATAGATATAAATCAAAATAAAAGTTTCTCCAAAAAACAGACGACCTCTCGTCTTCGCGCCAAACAAAAGGAGGAAGTACGCATGCGCGCGCACGCGCAGTGCACCGGCAGGGAGGCTATACAGCCACCTGGCGAGTAAACAGGACACTACCGGTCCGGGCCAGAGCCCAGCTCGAGGCGTTTTTCTCTAACGTTTGGCGGGACCGGCTGTGCGCCGGACAAATGCATCTGTCCACTAGGTAAGATATATTAACACAATAAAAAGACTGTTTTTTTACAGGCATGCCAGTACCACACTTAATGCATAAACCACATACCAAAAGGTGATTAAGACATTGTTCAACTTGTCTATATCTGCCAGTGATAAAGGTTTGAGTTATTAGCTCTGACATTTTCTTATTTAAAAAAAAATATCAAAAGGATCTTAGTATTAATCTCAGTATAGAGAGGAAAGCTTGGTCCATTGATACAAAGTTGCAGTTCACTGATAAATAAAATTAGGAAGTCTACTTGCATGCAAAAAATTCATCAGCCAATTCAGTAAACAATTTGTCATCTTTCAAGGTGACAAACAAACAAGTCGCATCATTTAAATACATCACATAAATATGTGTACACATTGACCATGTATAAGTAGTGGCTTCAGGCAGTTACAGTTCAGAATGTATGCAGTAACCTCAGAAAATTTGCCACTGTGTGAGAAATTCGCCGCTATGGAAACCTTCCTTATTTTTCTTTGAATTCTGGGACATTTTTATCAAAATTAGTGATTTTTCTTACTAATTTAGACCATTTATCTAATCAGATGCAGACTTTTCATGCATTTTGTGTCTTTTTAACAAAATTTGAAGGATCTCTGTCAAATACAAATTTTACATACTGAGGAGCATTTAACATTACTTATTTTATATTTGGCAAACAGATTTAATTTACATGGAGTATGTGTGTCATTTAATTTGACTTGTGCACCATCTTTTACAGTTCTTGGCAGTCAGGAGCCTTACTCACTAAAATGGATTATACTGAGCCAAAAATCTGATCAAAGTTTTGAGAAAATCTTTGCCTTTATCTCATCTTAAATTGGTATTAAAAAACTTGGTGATTTTTAAATCCACCTGAATAGTTGGCTAACATTTAAACCCAAAGTAGACCCAAGAATAAGCTCAACAAAGAATACAAACCTAGATGCTGATCCACTTTTTAGCTCAAGTTGAGCTGATCTTTGGTTCAACCTTTTTGGGGAAGGTAGTGAAATCAACACCAAAATCAAAGACTTGGTAAAATATGACAAAACTTCCAAGTGGAAAATGTTTGTGAATTCCCACTCCCAGTCTGACACCAAAAATTAAATACACAGAATAAAAAAACAACGATGAAAATATAGTGCAAAATGAACCTTGCCACCAATGCATCCTTGGTGAAGTTGTTTGAAATTTTAAAAAGATGCTGTCACTATGACCACATCTTGTCTTCTCATTTCTCCATCTTCAATTGGTTTGTATTTAAAGGTGTATATTCAGCTCCAATTTTACTTTCCCTGTATGGACACCTGTATTCAAAACCCACGTAAGTAAACAATTTGGAAAAAAAAACAGCCTCTAAAAATAAAATAAAATAGATGTTTTGTTTCTAGTCTTCTAAAAATTTAGCCGAAAAATGTAGATGACCTATATGGTGTCACCTGTTTTGTGTCAAAACAATATGCAAGAAGTAATTACTTCATTTTGATTGACAGATTGTAGTTCATTGACAAGCTTTGTATGTCATTACCTATTTGGTGAATTTTTTTATGTATTATGTGAAAGTAGGCGGTCACAAATGTCATGTGATACGAGGATGATTGAAAAACAAATATGTGTGGTCTTACTCAGTTAAAAGTCTTTATTTGAATAAATGATAAGTCTTAGGAAGTAAAAATATTGTGAATATGTTATAGTACTTATCATATTGACATTTATAAAACTTAGACATTTGAGCAAAAATTCTGAATATACAAAATGCATCTTCCTTGTCTTTACAATATAGTCTTCATTGCTGTCGCCTTTTTGTGTGCAATAATGTGTGAATAATATTTGCACAAATATGCAAAAATAAAAAAAAAAACTTCTGGAAACTTGATGTGGATCCAGATCTGAATCATCTTTGTTGAGAATGATCAAGCCATGGATAGGAGCCACCTTAGTGAAATTATGATTCAGATCCGATGTACGATTCTTGAGTTATAACAGATACATACACATGGAAAAACGATTAAAATACCCTTGCCTCCCTCCCCTTTTGAGGGCAAGGGTAATGCTGGTTTTATCATGAAGTTTTTATTTTTTAAAGATACCAGCAAGCAGTGTATGCTTACCAGTTAGTCAAGATTCTGCACTGTTACCAACTGACCCAGAACAGTTAACAACTTTTCAGACCAAAGCCAACAGCAAGATTTAAACTCATGACCTCTTTGGTGGCTAACGAGTGAAGTGCTCAAGTTTACCACTGTACTCGTAAGTCCTTAAACTTCTCCTAAGCCAATGTGAGATCTATTTCAAACATTTAATTTGTTGCATTGTGTTTACTGAAAAATCTTAGTTAACCTATTTTTACTTCTTCTGAGACTAAGGGAATACCTATTTATTGCACAAAAACACATGTAATTATCTACCATGACAGAAACAGATAATACAAATATTGCATGTGGTCAGGACTTATTGAAATTGTATTGGAATTGTCAGACAGATTTCAACCAATCATGTTCGCAATTATGTGCATTCTTTGCAGCATCATCCATTGAAAGTGAAATTATACCCAAACGTTGACTTTGAATATGAAGAGGTTGATGCTTGATAAGTTTCACTTTCAGAGAAACCCAAATAAAGCTGAACCAAACACCTTTAAGTAGGTATCTATAAACTAAAATTCCTCCAGTAAATGTTTAGTCCTTATAATAAGGCCTTTTTCTATTAAGTTTCATCTTACACCTGGAATTCCAGGTTAAACAGAATTATTTTTCTTGTTCAATTCACTTCTACAGGGTTCTACTGCAGTAAATCGAGATCAATACCTGGAAAGAACCTGGCTTTTACCAGCAAGTGCACATTATTTATACACTTACTGGTAAGGCTGAGTTTGAACAAAAGACAGCAGGACATTATGAAGCAATAGTTTTACTAGTTATAAATACTGATACCCTTGCAGCTGACCCCTTATACGAGAACAAAATGAATGTCGTAACTTTACCTTTTCATTGTTTATGGTCAAGTTCTCTAAGAATTTCAAATTTAAACATTTTTTCTCTGTTCGACTGGACACTCTAGATCCTTGTGTGTCAGATGTGATTAAAAATTCTCAACTAAGATGGAATGCATTAAAAGTTAATGTAAATTCTGAAATTAGTCCCTGGGGGGTCACATACAGTTGAGCTATAAGAAGCACAATTAACAAATACTGGGGCAACCGGTCCACATTTATCACAGAAATCATAAAGTTTATTACAAACATCTGGTAATTCCAAGTAAATAAGAGGGACTCTTTAATGGAAATTTTCAAATGTTGTGCAATTCATATTTTTTACTTAAATTCAGAGTTTGTGAATAAGGATAATTCTAATTTTTTCAGCACTTCATAGCCATCAGAAGACAGATTCTAAGGTGCGTGAGGCTGAAAAACAAACAAAAAAAAATCTAGATCAACTCAACCTATATAACAGAACTAAATCTTAGTAACTGTTTTAGATTAAGTTTTATGGACTTAGAGAATATGCATAAACAATTATAACTCCTTTGTACCACTGGAGATGGGGATCCCTCAAAATGTGTGACGTATATGTTACAGCAAATATGTGAAATTTTCAGTAAATACACATATTTACTGATTTGGTCAGTAAATACGCGTATTCCCGGAAAATTTCAGTAAATACCTGTATTTACTGTTTTTTTGGTCCAGTAAATATGCGTATTTACTAAAATCATAATGAAGACTTTATATCTTTAATAGTTGGGTGTAATCTGCTATGTCTTCATATGAACAGTTATTTAAAACTTTAAATGGCTGTCATATTCAAAGTTTGGTACTTGAGCACTGGCATTATTATTTATATCACTTTATAATTTCAAAATTAGTTGCGTGTGATATGTGATACAAACTTGTAATTTTTGTTTTCATATAAAATGAATTGTAATGTAAATCAACAAGTTTATAAATTTAAATACCCAAATATTTGTCAAATTATGATACTTGATGTACAAGGAACAACAAGCAAGGTAATAAGATTAAGATATATTTCTTGTTCAAGAACTGAATTTCACTGTAGTTTTAACAATGTATTTTAACAATGTATTTCTTTTTCAAAGGTCAATAATAAAATTGAGATCTATAATTAGAGTTGAACAAAATCTCCCCTTTAATGTAGTCACTTTAATCCAGGAAGCCACACATAACCATAGATGCCTAAACAGGGATTAAGTCCTTCTGAAAGACTATGCTTAAATCCAATTAGGGGATAGCTGGCCTTTTTTTTGCAGAAGTTTGTGGACATGCAACAAACAGCTCATGTATTTCTTGATCATATATTTTTTAATGCAAGTCATATCATCATGCACACAGTTAGGTCACACAGCAGGTCCTTAGACTGACATTTCTGTGACAGCTAATACTCACGTTATCACACAGCAGGTCCTAAGACCAACATTTCTGTGACAGCTAATACTCAGTTATCACACAGCAGGTTCTAAGACCGACATTTCTGTGACAGCTAATACTCAGTTATCACACAGCAGGTCCTAGGACTGACATTTCTGTAAAAACTAATACATAGTTATCACACAGCAGGTCCTAGGACTGACATTTCTGTAAAAACTAATACTTAGTTATCACACAGCAGGTCCTAGGACTGACATTTCTGTAAAAACTAATACTTAGTTATCACACAGCAGGTCCTAGGACTGACATTTCTGTGAAAGCTACTTCTCAGTTATTTTGGGATTTCTGGTTAAGTACAAATATTTTTTGAGGTCCTTCCAGTTTTGACTTAACAAATTACAACTATAAAGGGAAATATTTAACCTCCAAGAAGATACAGTCACACAAAAATTATTTATTTTTGAAAATCATGTACTGTTCTGTAAGCAATACCGATTCATTTTATATAAAAATATTTATCCAAAAGTACAGACAAACATAATAGTTGCTAAAAATTATCTCATAAATGCTTGACAATAGAATTATTTATCACAGATAATTACTGATAATGACAATTCATTCATAGATAAGAATTACACTAACTCTATTAACTTTATTAAATTTATAGGAATAACTAACAATCACGGTAAAGGTCTATCTGGAAGTCTTGAAATTCATATAAACAGCATTAACTGCAATACAAAAGCACCAATTTATTAAATGGTATGTTTTATGTTTTTCACCACAGCCGAAGTATTCACAAAAGAGATCAAAGTTCAACATAAAAGTAGTTCAAGTGAAAAGCTGTCTTAGTTTAACCGATTTTTTGGATTATCTTTCAATGATCAATTTTATGAATACAGCCCTAGGAGAATATCATACAACATAAAATATGTAGATTAACAAATTTGCATTTTACCTATACTGCAAGACAGTTCAAGAAGGACTCTGCCAATTAGAATGACCTTTTAAATAGAAACAAACATGAGAAATAAGTAGAAATATTTTTTGGCACTTCAGATTCGGCATAAAAGGGTAAAACCTTCATCTATGGTGTTCACATAAAAAAGGTTCCACTGTATATTAAAGCCAGACATCTTTGGGAACACAGGCACCTTTGTAGATTCGTGTTTGGGAATAATATGGCACAGGGCAATTGACTGGTCAACATTCATTGATAACAGAATTACCATGGCAGGGATATATGTCACATTAGAGACTCCGATTTAGGGGAATCAGCGTTTCCCCTAGTGGAGATCCCGATCAGAGTTTCCACTAGTGAAGACTCCAATCCATTATTTAAGGGCTGTAATCCCAGTCTCTGATTCTCTTGGCCCTAGGCAATTCCACTAGTGGAAACTGCGATTGCAGCCCTTAAAAAATAGCATCAGAGATGCCCGTACCCCACAGCCTTGGGAAATATTTTCAACACCATGAGATATAGAAGTACTGTATCAGTACAAACTTCAGGATACTTTCAGAGCACTGTCAGTTATATAAGGGTCCAAACAATGTTTAAATGGAGAAATAATGTTTAAAAGAAAGATAATGCGTATAAAGATGAAGTATTAAAACAAGATAATTCAATGACAAGATGACAGCATTAATCAGTAAACTAAAATTCAACACTCTTTATATACATCTGCATTTCCGAATTATGGTTTAGATGGTTTGAATATTACCATGCATACAGAAGTGGTAATACATTTAATGAATGCTTATGTGTGGTGTTGGGAGTAAAATCTGCGGCTCACTTGATGAAATTCTATCTCTTACAATGGGAAGTTATGAAAGTAAAATTCATAATAAATTCTAATATGACTTTTGCTTAATCTGCATCAAAAGACAGACCCAAAGGTGCAACAAGATTTTAAAGGTCAAGGTCACTACGGCAAGGTAAAAGTCAAATTAAGGTCACACCATGATAATACACACCTATAGCCAATAACCAATGTCCCTACCAAGTATCAACTTCCTACACCTTACGGTTTCCGAGATACAGCCCTGACGATTTTATAGGTCAAGGTCACTATGGCAAGGTCAAAAGTCAAATCAAGGTCACACCATGATGCTGCACACCTACACCCCCTAGCCAATGTCTCTACCAAATATCAACTTCCTGCACCTAACAGTTTCCGAGATACAGCCCGGACAATATTTTATAGGTCAAGGTCACTACAGCAAGGTTAAAGGTCAAATCAAGGTCAGACCATGACGTTGCACACCTACACCCCCTAATCAATATCCCTACCAAGTATCAACTTCCTACACCTTACGGTTTCTGAGATATAGCCCAGACAACATTTTATAGGTCAAGGTCACTACGGCAAGGTCAAAGGTCAAATCAAGGTCAGACCATGACGCTGCACACCTACACCCCCTAAGCAATATCCCTACCAAGTATCAACTTCCTACACCTTACGGTTTCTGAGATATAGCCTGGACAAGATTTTATAGGTCAAGGCCACTACGGCAAGGTCACAGGTCAAATCAAGGTCACACCATGACGTTGCACACCTACACCCCCTAACCAATATCCGTACCACGTATCAACTTCCTACACCTTACGGTTTCTGAGATATAGCCCGGACAACATTTTATAGGTCAAGGTCACTACGGCAAGGTCAAAGGTCAAATCAAGGTCACACCATGACGTTGCACACCTACACCCCCTAAGCAATGTCCCTACCAAATATCAACTTCCCAAGCCTTACAGTTTCCAAGATATAGCCCGGACAACATTTTATAGGTCAAGGTCACTACGGCAAGGTCAAAGGTCAAATCAAGGTCAGACCATAACGTTGCACAGCTACACCCCCTAACCAATGTCCCTACCAAGTATCAACTTCCTACACCTTACGGTTTCTGAGATACAGCCCGGACAAACTATTTCCCGCTGCCCGCCCACCGGCCCGCCCGCCCGCCCGACCATCCGGACACCATGGGTGAAAACAATACCCCAACAGCCATTAAGGGCTGTGGGGTAAAAATGGATCGGAGTCTCAACTAGTGGAAACTTCGATCAGGATCTCCACTAGGGGAATCGCCGATTCCCCTGAATCGGATTCTCCACTGTAACATACATATTGTATAGGTAGAAATTTTAGCTAGAAGAACATTTCACTAAATTTGAAAATTTTAATTACTTAAATGTAGCTTTTATAAGCTACAAGCTTACCATGTGGGACTATTGCTGTTCTCGGATGGCCGCAGGCCCGGCCAACGTCTAAGAAAAATAGACATTTATAGTTGGCTGTAGCCTCAGGTTGTCCTCTCGCGGTACACTCTGAGATTCGTTTCCTTTTCTCGTTGCAATTTTTAACCATACCCCCTCAGCTGTAATACAGCGGGAAGGCAGGGTGGGGCTCTCTTCAGTCCCACATGGTAAGCATGTAGCTTGTAAAGCTACATTTAAGTAATTAAAATTTTCAATTTTATTGCGCTACAATAGCTTACCATGTGGGACTGAATGCTGAATCCAACCGCTCGGTGGAGAGATCACAGCTGAGACTGGAAGATATGTCAATTTTTCTTAGATTTTGAAGTAATATATTAGAATGAATGATAGAAATACCAGTCTGAGTCCCATTTACAGTGCCCCAGTCCTGAAGACCGGACCTGTAAAAAGCCAAAAACCTGAATTGAATGAATGACAGTGCTAAAACCTGTCTGGATGTTTGATTGAAGGAGAGAAGTGCAGCCGATGCTCACTTATGCAGAGTGAACCCCCTAGGGATAATCCACGAGTGAGAACAAGCCCTAGGCTTGGAATTCTCATAATTTTTGCCACGCTAAAATGAGATTAATGACAACCTTAAAAAGTCCTTAATACATAATACAATATATATAGAAAAGTACAAAAGACCTTACCCAAACATCCTGAAGAGGTAAACATATACCTAGACCCTGGGATTTAGACTCCAGAAGACTTGGTTGAAGCGGATGTGCTCCCCCCCCCCTTCTTTCTTTCCGAGGATAACTGGTCTGAGGGGAAGGGTCTAGGACTTGTTATGCCACCACTACTGGACCCAGATACATATTGTTGTCGTTGTCTGGCCAAGTAATGTCTTTTAGGTAAAAATTAGCAAACATGTGTGAGCTTTCCAGTGACAGGCTTGCATGATTTGGTCCACCGATACCCCACCATAAAAGGCCTTAGAGGCCTCAAAGGCCCCAATGTCGCTTTAACTTGAACCAAGCCTAAGGCTTGTTGGTCTGCTTGTTTGTAACAAGGTACAATGGTTTGTTTTTAACCAAGAAAGGAGGGTAGCAGGTCTGAGGTGTGTCCTTTCTTGAAGGAAATGAAAAGCAGGGATCGAGTATTACCTCAGGGCCCGTACCGGACACAAGGTCCCGTCTTCCTTAAATTGTCTATCTACAATGGTAGTTAGAGCAGAAATAGTCACCGGAGACACACTTTGAGAACCTTCTCTTGCTAGGTGGTTTTTGGCTATGAAATCTGAAGAGGGGAACAAGGCAATCTTTTCCCATTGGCCTAGATTAGATACTTTGTTTGCAACCCAGGCATGGATTTTGCTGCGGCACTTGCCGGAGGCCAAAGCTAGCAAGAAAGCAGTCTTGAGAGTAAGATGTTTGAGGTCTGTGTCTTTCATAGGCTCAAAGGGTGCTTTGTGAGCTCATTGAGAACAACAGAAAGGTTCCACTTAGGAAGATTCCTGGAACTTTTGGGACGATCCCTGTGAAAACTGGAGAGCAACCTGTGAAGGTCTGAACTCTGAGAGATATGGAGCCCTGTTGGGACCAGGGTGTCAACGATGGCTGTCCTATAACCATCAATGTTCAAAGGGTGCCTGTTTAGATCTTGGTACAGGTACTGAGACTTGCTTTAATAAAGGGAGTGGACAAATCCACCGAATTTTCTCTGCACCATCTCTCAAATAGGGCAACTTTGACTGGTAGATGGTCCTTGTTGACGATCTCTGAGGTGCAGCAATTGTCCCTTCCACAGAGAAGCCTTGTTCTTGGAGCTGTCCACTCCTAGACACCAGGCATGGAGGTTGAGATGCTGTGGATTGCTGTGGAACACATAATTGTGGGACTGTTTGAGAAGAGTTGTTGACACTGGAAGTTGAAGTGGGATCTCTGTTGAGAGCTGCACTATGTCCCAAAACCAGGGCATCCCTGGCCAGCCTGGGGCTATTATGATGATCAGGCAATTGCATTGCCTGACTTTTGGATCACCCTGTGAAGGAGAGCCATGGGAGGGTAAGCACAAACAGTGAGACCCGACCAGTTTATGTTTAGAGTATCAATGTCCCAAGCATTTTGGTCTGGGACAGGAGACACGTACAGTGAAACTTTGTATTTCAGGCGAGTGGCAAATAGATCTACATGAGGAGAGAACCACTTGAGACAGATCTGTTTGAACATCTGCGGATGCAGTGACCATTCTGTTGACTGAACTTGGTTCGACCTGGACAGCAGGTCGGCCATCACATTCAGACACCCTGGAATGTGTCTGGCTTTTAGTGTTCTCTGGTAATGATGGCACCAGGTCATAATCTTCCACAGGAGAACGCACATCTCTGCTGAGTGGGTTCCACCTTGTTTGTTTATGTAGGTTACCACTGTTGAGTTGTCTGTGACAACTAACATTGTTTGGTTTTGACACTGGTCCTTGAACCTTTGAAGGGCCAGAGAAACCACCTTCAACTCTAGAACATTTATGTGTAGCCTTTTTTCCCTGTCTGACCACAGACCTTTTGCAGAGGTTTACTCTAAGTGAGCGCCCCAGCCTTCGTTTGAGACGTCTGTAAAGAGTTGGATACTGTGGTCTTTGGGATGAAGGTCTGCGCCTTTCATCACATTTGTGGGATTTTGCCACCAGTCTAGGTGTGCTGAAATGGTTTCTGTCCAAGGACGGAGGGTGTCCAATGACTGAGGAAATCTCCAGTGCTCCTTGAGGTGAAACTGAAAGGGTCTCATGTGAAGGCATCCCTCCGGGGCCATTTTCTCCGTAGAGGCAAGCAACCCAATAGCAACATCAAACATCTTGCAGACGTAGGATAAAATCCTGAAATTTGAGCCATCTCTCTTGAGTGGGTTTTACAAGGGCTGAATCTAGATGGAATTTGTAGCCCACGAACGAAAACACCTGAGAATAGACCCTGGAGTTTCCATTTAAACCTTTCTACAAGTAGAAAGGTGTTGAGCCTGCTTATGTCTGTCACTGGCCTCCACCCTTGGTGAGGATTTGGGACTAGGAAACAGGTGATTGTAAAACCAGTAAAACCATTTTCCAAACTTTCTATCATGTTCTTTGACAGAAGAGACTGGTTACGAGGCCAGGGCTAGATCTTAGATAGGCCTTGAATCCTGAGTGAATCAGGGGAACTAATTTGGATTGGTGATAAATGATAGAACCTAACCATTGATAAGAATGTTTAACATATTGTTTGAGCATTTGTTTGCTTGCCAGACTCTTCTGAAAGAGCGGAGACCTCCTACTGGTGGACTAAGGGAGGCTTTTAAGGAGTCATTTGAGGGAAGGGCTGCCATAACCTCGTCCCATTGTGTGAGGTCGAAAAACCTCTGGAGCCTCTGCTACTCGATTTCCCCCTACCGGGGGAAAACAATAGTTACTGCTTGGAATGGATAGACCCTCATAGGGGTGTTTCCTGTAGGAGCATCTTGGTTGTGGGGATCGTGAAAGGGCTGATTTGACAGGGCCTAAACCCTAAGAATTTTTACGGGTGCCTTGAGGAGGAACTCTTGTCCCTCCTAAACTAATGTGACTGGAACAAAGGAGAGGGACAGAATGTGGAACTCCAAAGTTCTTAAGATCTGGTATCTCCCCTGACTTCCCCATAATGTACAAGTCTCTCTGGAGAGAGGGCTAAGGCCTTACTTGACAGGCTAAGGGACTCTGTTGGATAAGGATCCTCTTACGCAGGATATTAGTTACAGGTCTTTTCATAATCTTTGGCTGCTGAATTTATATAGGCACCCTGGAAACTGAGTTGACCTGTTGAAGGTAGCCCTGATGTTGTCATAACAGTTTCCGAGACTAGGAGTATTCAAAATGACCTAGGTAAAAGCAGCCAAAAATTAAGGGAACAGAGATTTTGCCTTGCCTGAAGCTCAAACTTGTTTGACTACGAGTAGGGGACCTAGCCCATAGGGGGCCAGAGAGACTAGGGGAGATAAAGATTTGAGATCTAGGAATTTGTCCTCAAAACAAGGTTGTTCCACTTGTACCCACTAGTGGAACCAGGGGATTTATAGATTTATTTTCAGGGCAATTCGCAGCCTGAAAGTCCTGTTAAAAAGTTATCAAAGCATCTTTATTTGAGGACTGAATGGAAGCATGGCTGAAGTGCCCCTTGGCCTAAGCTCCTGTTGGCTTGCTACATCATTCAGAGTCCAGACTGTAGAGGACTTAGGCATAATGTCACTGGGGTCAGGGAGATTCCAAAATTTGCCTAAGTTTCAATGTCCTCGGAATATGGTTAGGGGTAAGTCAGGCAATCTACTTCCCTATAATATACAGTCTGGTCTGAATGAAGGACCTTGTTTAGAAGCCCTCTTGGGCTGGAGGATTTTGGACTTGCACCGAAGCCTCAAATAAGTGATACTTAATAGAAGGCTTGTGTACTTCTAATCCAAGTATGTGCTAGGATTGTTCAGATTTCTGATCTGGAACCATCATCCGAACATCAGATTATAGATCCGCTCATCCGATATCAGACTCAGATCCGATCATCAGATTTAGAATCGATCATCCAAGCATCGGAATCAAGATCCGATCATCTGAACATCAGACCATGGTCGGATGATAGTACTTGGGAAAAAGACAAGTCAAACTGAAGGTTGGAACCTGGCTTCAAAAAATACGAGCATCCAATAGTCGGATGGTTATAACTCGGATGAGGTAAGTTCGGATCAGGCTTCAGATTCAAGCGGAGATCTGATCCACCCCCGCTTGTAATAGGTTGATAGATTTAATCTATCAGAAGCCTGGAACCTCCCCATTGCAGTTTTAACAGATAGCTTACTAGTTGTTGAATAGAAGCCAAATTATGGAGACAAATTACGTAAACAATTCTTTACGTTTGAAAATTGTTTTGACATTGTGCATTAATATTTGTCTGTTTTACAAATATCTTATAAGTAAAATATTTATTTTAAATATTTATATTTTCATTTTCATGTAAAATATATTAGATCTTTAATAAAAAGAACAGAAAAGGGAGGGAATGACTTGCTGTATTGCCAAAGGTTTTGCAAGCACCTGCTGTCTTGATGAAGTCAATTTTGAATATGGACTCGTTTACTGCATTATTTTTAAGTTTTAACCCTTTAGATGGTCAATAATGTAGCAAATAAAGGATAAAATATTTTATTTTGACAGGTAAAGGTCCTGTATAAAAAACAACATACACGCGTCTCTCAGCACATGCTGTCTAGACGATGACGTCATCACAGGGGTTTCCCCAAGGATTCCCCAAGTTAGTTTCGTGCTTTATTCCATATTTTAACCATTAAAATAGTCAAATACTGCAGCAGAATGGGGATAAACCCTCAAAAAAAATTTTTATTTGATTTCAACAGGCATATATTCCTGTATATAAGCTACATACACGAATCGTGCATTAGTTTGCCTAGACAAAGACGGAAGTTGTTTCCGAAGATTCCTTCAACAAGGACTCGTTTCTGTGCTTTATTTCATATTTTCACCCTTAAAAAGGTCCAAAAAGGTAGCAAATAGGGAGTAAACCCTTAAAATATTTATTTTCTTTGATTTCAACAGGCATAGATCCTGTATATATGCTACATAAACAAGCCGTTGTCGCCCCCAACTATTCTTGACAAAGGTGAACCCAGAAGTGGATTTAAGTTGTCTGTAAGTCTGTAAATTGTCACTAAAATATGATTCTACGGAATAAAATAAAGAAACTGATGTAGTTTCAGTATCCAACAACAAGTATATACGTATAAAATTTAAAACTTCTTTCCTTGTAAAGCAAGTGGAAATCATGCAGCCAACAAGAAAAGGAGACCAATCTCAGAGTGTACCATGAGAGGACAACCTGAGGCTATGGCCAACTATAAATGTCTATTTCTCTTAGACGTTGGCCGGGCCTGCGGCCATCCGAGAACAGCAATCAGTCCCACATAGGAAGCTATTGTAGTGCAATAAAATCTTCATTTTTAAGAAATTCACTACGATTATCATTAATGGCTAGTTTCTACTTAAAGGATTTAAACTGACTGAAAATTTCACTAAATGCTAATTTTCACAGTCCAAGTTAAAATAACTAAAATTAATGCCTTGTGGAAATTTTAACTTTCACAGTATCTCACAACACAATAAATTCAAGTCCTAAATTATTTCCAACCAAATCATACATAATATTTACATGTTTCATCCAGAAAGAGTTTATATTAAAGATCTGTCTACCAAATCTAAAACTGTCAAATCGTCTCTCAGATTTTTCATGTTCTATGTCACTAAGCTTTTACTTACTCTAATTACACATTTCAACATAACATACATAATTTTAAAATCATTTTTACCACATCATGACAAGATACAAACTATATATATAATTAATGAGAGCTGTAACTGGAGCCCCTGCTAGATCAAACACTTCTAATTTGTACAAAGAAACTGGCTGGATTCCTCTTGCCACTAGAAGAGAAATACATGTACTAAAAATGGTATTTAAAATCTCCAACAACTTTTGTCCAACATACAATAACAATATTTTACCTGGTATAATTAGAGAATACCCAATGCAAACAGTAAACCTACGACATAATATTGAATCTAGGGCTGTGCTTGGCAATTTTCCGCCGATTAGAACTCGTACAAGACTCCTCGACCATATGTTCCCAGCATTGGGCACAAAATTATGGAACGCTCTCCCAGCTGAACTAAAAAATTCATCCTCCTTCAAATCCTTTGCTGCAGAACTCTCAAAGCTAAAATGTTCATCAATCACACTTTCAAAGTCAACACACAATTTATACTGCCATGGTAGTTGTATTGATAATATAAACCATGCATGTTTAAGGATGGGATGTAGCAAGTTGAATGTACATTTAATGCAGAACCTCCATATAATAGATCATGAAGCTTGTGCTTGTGGGTACCCTCAAGAAAACATAAATCATTTTTTTCTACATTGTCCCTTGTATGACAATATCCGTCACATTTTACACAATGCATTGAAATATAGCAGGAAATATCGAAATCTCACCAGAAATCCTACTTTACAGAAGTAATATTTTAAGCTATGAAAAGAATCTAGTTATCTTTGATGCAGTCCATAAATATATCTGCCAATCCAAACGACTCTCACCAACTCTATACCAGTGATTGTTCATCCCACTCATTTTCATTTCATTTCATCTGTAAATATTTCATCCTGCAAAAGGACTTAATATAATTGTACTTGTATGATTGTTGTCCGATTGCTAATAAAATATGTTTAAATAAATATATAATTATAAACACTTGATAACAAGTGTAAATCACATTTAGGTGCAAGTGAAGCCAATGATGTGGTCCAGGCATAAAAAGTACTTGGTCATTGGAAGTACAAAGGAGAAGCCAGCCATCACCACAACCAATACCGGGTGAAAGTGGAAGGTTCTCTTATACAGAGTCTATATATATTACTCATTTCAATTATCCATGGCACAGAAATACATAGCTGATAGATTTTCATATTTCCTGAGACTTGCCAAATATATATTAAAATACTTAGGACATCACCACTCAGAAGTTAGAATTAACTGTTAAAAGTATTTCTATATAGGAGAGTTTATGAAATTTAACAAAAAATAACTGAAAATTATAATTTGATACTAATTTTTTGGCACAAAAATGTTAAAAATGCCAATGTAAAAAGTACTCTGTCTAAATACTATGGTTCCAAATACACAACTGAATCATTTTTAAGCAGATGCCCTTTCCACTGAAATTGACCCTGACATTTGAAAAACCCGTTTATTTGGAAGAATTTTATGTGACCTCTTGATTTATCAGGTTTTAACTGTGTTACATTTTAATCACTTCTCAAGCACCAATGTTTCAAATGACATCATCACCCTCATTTATCCAATCTATTCAGCATGACTTTTGAACCATCTTTCATCATACAGAAAAAAACACTACTCTTTCCCAAGTCAGTTCATCTCAAATAACTTACAAGTACATGTATAATTTTTTTCTGTGTACTCAAGCAGGATTGAGACAAAAATCACTTGGATATTACCAACCCAGGAAAACCCTGACCAGGTTACACTCCAAAAGGTTACTATACCAGGTTTTAAACCAAATGCATGAAAATAGCTAATAGGCAACCTTGCAAAAACTTAGTACCTTTACAATATATTTTACTAAAGTGACACTTGTTGTATAGCTCAAATAGTCACAACAACACTGGATGTTATCATAACTAGTTGCATGTTTTCTCAAGTATATTCAGCATGGCTTTTGAATCATCATTCATCACACAGAGGGCGCTATTTAGCTTCCCGTCAACCATGAAGTGGAAGACAACCTTCTCTTTCGGAGGTCCGGCAAGTGTGACATACACATTGGTGTTCTCAGCTGTAATTGAAGTCACTCGCTGGGGGGAAATTGGCAAGAACTTTGACAGGTCACCAAGAAGAAATACCTTTTGACCACTGAAAATATTGAGATTTTTATATTTTACATCAGTATATTAAACGGATAGCACAATTGGTATTAGAGACAGGGTGCCAGATATATGCAACTTGATAGCTGTGCTAGAAATTTCAAAACAATGCTGTGTTCTGCCCTTCAACTCTGTCAAGGTTGAAATCGATCAGTGGATGCGTCTTCAAATTAGAGTCGAGAAAAAAAAATTGCTGACAGACGCACATTACCAGATGGATAGTTGTGTGTATGACACAAATTTCAAATTTCGAAAACAACCTAGCCAAGGTGGTGTCCTACAACCATTGTTTCAAATCGATAGGTGCAAGCGTCTCTTGAGTTAGTGTCTGGAAAGCATTATTTGGACAGATGCATGTACGCCCAAAATGGGAAAATGGACAGACAACAATTTCAAAAGCAACCTAGCCCTGGCGGTGTCCTATCAATCTGTTAAGTTTGAAATCGATCAAAGATGGTGGCCATGGCAGCCATCTTGTTTTTCCACATGGTACCAACTTCGAAGGTAACCGAGCCTAGGTGGTGCCCTACCACAATGTTAAGTTTCAAATCGATCAGCAGAAGCATCTTTGAGTTAGAGTCCGGAAACGGAATTTCAAAATGGCAGCCATGGCAGCTATTTTGTTTTTCCAAATGGCACCAATTTCGAAAGCAACCTAGCCTAGGTGATGCCCTATCACCCTTTTAAGTTCAAATCGATCGATAGAAGTGTCTTTCAGTTACAGTCCAGAAACGGAATTTCAAGTGGTTGCCATGGTGACCATCTTGTTTTTCCAAATGGCACCAATTTTGAAACCAACCTTTTAAATATCAAATTGATCGGTGGAAGCATGTTCGATATAGAGTCAAGAAACCAAAATGTTGACGGACGGATCTTGGACACATCAATCTAATAGGCAGGTTGGTTATACATATTTGCATATTTTTGAAAATATTTACAGTATTATAATGATATCTATATATTTTGGATTGTTATTACATTATTTTTGTTAGCTTATCGTTTTTTATTGAAAAAATGTTTTCCCCAAAATATACTTCAAATTCATGCTATGCAGAAGAGGTATGCTGGAATGAAGAGTCTGTCTTTTGATGGAGATTAATCAGTGAGTACTATAAGAGTCAAATTAGAATTAAAATTAATAACGAATCTTTACAAAGTACAAATGTTACAAACTTTACAATCTGTACACCCTACACACCTGATATATTTAGGAAATTATTGGTAAATCATTGAAATGGCACTCACTTCATCTCAAATCCAGGTGACACATAATACAGGTGCATATCCACATCATTGTCAAATTTCTTCAGAACCAGAGGATTGTCATCGCCAAATGGAACAGGTAGGGCAGAGGAGTTAAACTCATACACAACTAGTGGCTGGGGGTAAAATATGTAACAAATATTTTCACTGTAATTGTTTCTTATAGAGTAAGAAATCTAAAATTCGCCACATATCTGAAATTCGCCACATGTGAAAATACTAATAAAATAAATGAATTGTGGTGAGATTTGTTTACTGTATAGTAAATTAAGGCTTTTTGAACTGAAAAATACCAATTTTTAGACAAAAGCATCATTTTCTTCATAAAATTAACTAAGGTTTTAGAGGTGGCGAATTTTAGATTTCTGGCGAATTTTAGATTTCTTACTCTAATTTTAACCAACAAAGGACATACTGGATAAGTGACTTGAAAGCCTATTAAGAGCTGGGGAATTTCTTTTATGTTTTGTGAATTGCATGTCACTGTAATAAATATATAAAAAGACATATAGTATGGTGATAGTTTGAAAGATAATTAGTTTGAACATATTTTATCAACAAAATGTTTAAGATTCAGACTTTAGACATTCCAGAATTCCATAAACATTATAAAGAGTTGAAAGGAAATACTTCTCAAATGACATTCAAGAATTTTCTCAATCTCAAGGCCAAATCATATTTGCAAGTTTGTTTGCAGACAAGAATCAATTTACTGAGGGATAATAATTGAAATTGTGAGTAAAACTCTAAAAAGAGTAATTAATCACATAAATCTTAGGCATTAACAATATTCCTGAAGTAAATCTTAACCCTGTCCTGAAGTGCAGTTTCCATATTTAAATCCTCAAAATGTCAAATTCTAGTAATAAGAACTAAGTAAATGACAAGATACAAGTGGGGATGTAAAGAGTACTTGAATGAAAGAAATTCAACAAAATTGCAAATTTAATAAGTAAATTAAATTTTTATAAGTTAATACCCTATCCAATGGACAATTGCTTTACCGGTCGGCGCGACCGGTCCCGCCAAACGTCAGAAAAAGACGTCCTGTATATACTACCGGCAGCACCGGTCACAGAGTGTGCATTCGCCAGGTGGCGCATCGTACTTCATTTCCTGTTTACCTATTGACGTCATAGCATCTTTTTCATGTCTAATCCTAGTAAGACCCCTAGTAAGCTGATAGCGGGGCCGGTTGGGTGGGCCTTGCCTGTCCATTGGATAGGGTATTAACTTATAAAAATTTAATTTACTTATTAAATTTGCAATTTTATTGCGTTAATACATCCTATCCAATGGACAATTGCTGAATAACTACCGCTTGGTAGGCGGGTAAGCAGCTAGGGACTTATGTGAACTCATAACAACAAATTTGAACAGGCCCATTTGACCTAGGGTCAGAGAACCCTGAAAGGTCAGGGTCGGCCACTAACTCACCGGTTAACCGGGAGCCTATTGACGTTGCCCCCCCCCCTTTTTCTTTCCTTCCAGAGATGGTCTGAGAAGGGAAAGACAGAGAGAGAGAGGGGCTGAGTTCAGTCCCAGAAGAAATAAACTTCCCAAAGGAAGCAAGTCACAGTTTTTTTGTTGGTTTTTTTTTTGAAAATATATGTACACTCAACATATTTACATTATGTACATATCTAACCTATTTACAATATGTACATATTTACATATATACAACATCCCCTCACTTCTGGGCCTGGTGGTGCACCTGCTGGGCAGCCACTACAGGTCCCAGGTGGAAAAGCTCTGAGTCAGCCCAGGCAACATCCTTCAAATAGAATTGGGTGAAGGTGTTGTGAGATTTCCAGTGGCAGGCTGACAAGATCTGGTCTAAGGAGATCCCTGATTGGAAGGCCTTAGAAGCAGCAAAGGCCCTAACATCATGGGCTTTAACCTGATGTAAGGTGAGGGCCTCCTGGTCAGAGAGCTCATAGCACAGAACCACAGTCTGTTTGATCCATGAGGAGATGGTGGCAGGTGAGATGTCTTTATCAAAACCCTTCTTGAAGGAGACAAAGACTAACTCCTTATTCTGCCTGAGGTCTGCAGTCCTGTCCAAGTAGTAGCGCAGGGCTCTAACTGGACATAGGGACCTGTCACCCTTGAGTGACCTATCCAGAGATGGTGCCAGGGCTGGGATGACCACTGGCGCCACACTATCTGGACCTTCCTTAGCCAGCTGGTTCTTGGATAGGAAGCTGGGTGAGGGGTACAAAGACACCTTAGACCAGTCTGACTGGTGTCTGATGTTCTTATGTAACCAAGCATGGATCTCACTCCTGCGTTTACCTGAACCCAAAGCCAGCAAGAAAACAGTCTTGAAAGTCAAATGTTTCAAGGAGGACTCTTTCAGGGGTTCAAAAGGAGCCTTAGTGAGCTGATGTAAAACCAGTGAAAGGTTCCAGGAGTGGATGCCCCTCCTGCCTTTAGGTCTGTCTCTATGGAAACTATCCAGGAGACGAGTGAGATTCTCATCTTTGCTGACATTAATGGTGGAATTGCCCAGTTTGTCAGCAATGGCGGATCTGTAGCCATCAATAGTGCCTGGTTGTAACTTCTTGTCCTGAAACAAATGCAGGAGGAAGTCAGCAATGGCTTTCAGAGGTGGTGCCCTGAAGTCCACCTGATTACTGAGGCACCACTTTGTAAAAATGGTCCACTTTGCCTCATAGACAGATCTGGTTGATCTTCTTTGAGGAGCCTCAATTCGTGCTGCCACTGCCTCAGAGAAGCCTTGCTCCTTGATTGCTGAGGCTCTAGGAGCCAGGCATGTAGGTTCAGATTCGACAGGTTCCTGTGAAGGACCTGGTTGAATGGCTGAGACACTAGGTTGGGTAGGTTGGGCAGACACAGTGGGATCTGGCTTGACATTGCTACCAGGTCCCAAAACCAGGGCATGTTGGGCCACCCTGGGGCAATCAGGATTATTCTGTTGCAGAGGTAGTCCTGGAGCTTCTCCACCACTTTGCCCAAGATGGCTGCCGGTGGAAAGGCGTATGGGTCCAGGTCCTCCCAGGAGAGACTGAGTGCATCCACTGCCCAAGCCTGGGGGTCTGGCACCGGTGACACAAACTGAGGCAGTTTGTTGTTGAACCTGGTGGCAAACAGGTCCACTTGTGGCTGGTGCCACCTTGCACATACAGCTTGGAATACTGCTGGATGAAGTGACCACTCTGTTTGAATGGTCTGGCCAAGTCTGGATAGCTTGTCTGCTATCACGTTCAGCCGGCCAGGGATGTGACGTGCCCTGAGGGTTACCTGCTGTCTGGTGCACCAGGACAGGATTCTCCACAGTAGGGCACACAGTGACCCCGACTTCATCCCCCCTTCTTTGTTGATATAGGCAACCACTGTTGTGTTGTCTGTAGCTATCAACACAGTCTTCTTGCAGACCAGGGTTCGAAACTCCTTTAGAGCTAGAAAAACTGCTTTTAGCTCTAAGTGGTTTATGTGCAACTTGCTTTCTGGAAGGGATCAAGTTCCCCTTGCAGTGTGGTCGTCCAAGTGAGCGCCCCACCCTTCGTTTGATGCGTCTGTAAAGATCTGCAGAGCATGTTTTAGAGGGTGTAATGGTTGACCTAGTAGCACATTGCTTTCCTCCAGCCACCACCTTAGATGAGGATGGAGGGACTTGGGGACCGGGATCACCTTTTCCAGTGACTCTGGGACCCTCCAATTGTTTTTCAAGTGCCACTGTATGGGTCTCATGTGGAGTCGCCCTAAGTGGACTTGTTTTTCTGGTGCTGTGAGGAGACCTATGAGGGACATGAATTTCCGGACCGGACATACCGGATCCGACATCATTGATCTGATCTTGTCTGTCAAGGCCTGCCAACGTTCTTCTGTTGGTCTGACCTTGCCCTCTTTCAGGTCGAACTGGTAACCTACGAAGTTGAAGACCTGTTTGGGTGCCAGTTCTGACTTTTCCTTGTTCACCAGCCACCCTAGCTCCTGACAAAGTGTGACCAGGGTTTGAGTATGCTGGAGACAGGTGTGGAGGGTAGAGGCTCTCACCAGCCAGTCGTCTAGGTACTGGTGGATTCTTATACCCTGTCGTAAGGCCATGAGCTTGACCTCTTTGGCCACCACTGTGAACTCCATGGGTGCTGTGGAAAGACCAAAGGGCAGGGCCTTGAACTGGTAGGATTGGCCTTGAATGTGAAAACGCATGTACTTCCTGGACTGACTGTGAATTGGAATGTGGAAGTATGCGTCTTTGAAGTCTATTGAGGTGACCCACTCCCCTACCTGTAGGGAGCTTCTTATGGTTTCTGGAGTCTCCATTTTGAACGACTCTGTGTTTAAAAAGATGTTCAAAGTGCTCAGGTCCAGGATAGGTCTCCACCGGTTGTTGGGTTTGGGAACCAAAAATAGCCGGTTGTAAAACCCTAGGGAGGTCTGATTTGTTACCGGTTCCACTGCATTTTTGTTTGTTAGCTGAGCCAGTGCCTCCAAAAGGAGGGACTGTCTTTGGGGGTTTACATACTTGCTGATGACCATTGGTGACCTGGTTAGGTTGGGTCTGAACCGGAAGGGAAGGGTGTAGCCCTCTCTCAGTATTCTGATTACTTTTGGACTCGAACCCAGAGTTTCCCACTTCTCCCAAAACTGCTGAAGCCTTGCCCCTACAGGAAGATTTGTGACAACAGTTGGGACATTTGTGACAATCTTTACAGAACTCAAGTGATCTACACAGGAAACATCGTTCACATGGTTTATTTCTCTGATAGATTGACAATAAACGGGATTTACACCTTTCTTTTGCGGTGACCCGCTGACAAAAGGAACACTTGCAACAAAAGAGTTTACATGTGATAACAGTCTCGCTCTTGCTTGTCACTGGTGGTGGTGGGTTCAAACCCTTCATCTTGTCGGATACATTTACAGAGTTCACCAATCCGACCACATTTGAAACACAGTAATTGTCATTTATGCTTTTTAAATCCCCTGGCCGGCTTCTGGCTGAAGTTTGAGGCTTTACCACCACCTTTCTGAGCAGTTTGCCGGTCTCTAATCTGCTTCCATGCCGGTGTAGTGGGCTTCCGGTCCGGCTGGTGAGGGGTTCGATTGGAGGGGACGTATGGATGAAAACATCCAGGTTTCCTCTGTGTGGTACCAGCAGAACGCCTCTCTTCACTACGTAAGATCTCCTCTTCAGCCTTGACCAGTAAGCTGTCCGGGAAGAGTGAGAGTTGGTGGACTGGAGACGTGCGTAAGGCAGACAAGGTGTCAGGTTTAACTCCACCTCGTATGAACTCTAAATAACTGTCCCGACGGGCCAGGGTGAGATTAGCCATGCTGATAAAGACTCCCTCTGAGAGATCCTGCATGGTACGCTGCATAGCCTGTGAAATTGACCGGTTGAATGTAACCAGATACTCCAGTTCCTCAACAGCCTGTTGTTGTTTCTCAGCACTTTTGCCCTTTGAGGAATCGAACCTGAGGGACTTCAACTGGGTGACCATGGAGTCCTGTACTTTCGTGAGGCATCTGGATAGGCCAGCAGCGTGATCACACATCACTGATTGCTCTCGGAAGGACCTCTCCCACCTTCTAAGGGTGTCCTGGCTGAAAGTACGGGAAGCTGGAGCAGAAGGTAAGCTGCGCCTTGCAACTCTAGAAAACATACTGTTCAGTTTTGCCGGTTCCGGAGACCAGTCACCAACAGTCTGGGTAGACGTATCCTTCTTAACAGCTTGCATGTCGTACCACTTTGAAGTACGGGGTGTCTTCACAAATTGATCACGCAGCAGTCCACTGCTTTCTGTATTCCTGGAAGGATAACCTTCAGCAATAGTTACATTTAGTTTCTCCAGCTTTTTACAGAGCCATTCATCCACCAGCAATTTAACTGACACTTTACCGGTAGTCTTCACTCTGGAACCGGCAAAGGGATTGTCATCCATAGATGCAGCTGAGGTGTCATAATCCGGGATTTGATGCCAGCCCATGAAACTCCTCACCCCACTTAAGGTTTCCCGGTAATTTGCATCTTCAGAGAGGTCCTGGTCAGTGTTTGTTTCCGGTACATCACCCTGGTAGTGAACACTAGCCGGTGAAGCCGGTTCCGCATCCAACTCAGCCTCACTGTCAGATTCCCTAGCAACCTCAGTATTCTGGCCAATGGGAGGCGACTGGTTAGACAGCGTAGTTTCATAACCGGAAGGCAGAACCTCAGGACCCGCACCGGGAGCCTGTGTAGGCTGGGTGGCAGTCCCTGCACCGGGAACCAGTAAAGGTTGGGTGGCAACAGTCTCAGAGGTACCGGGGCCCTGAACAGGGTGGGTAGCACTCTCATTCACTTCCTTCACAGCTTGTGTACCGGGAACCCCCAGCGGAGGTTGGGTAGCCGTCAACTGCGTAGCAACGTCACCAGTGCCCTCAGAAAACATAACACTTGTAGAAGCACCCGGATCAAAGAAGGGGTGTTCTCTGGGCACCACAGAAGCAGAATTCACCGGTCTCACAGGAACAGCAAAGGACTGGTTAATCAGCATTGCTTCCAGACGGGAAAATCTCTCACTCCACTTGTCATCAAGGGACTTGAGGTCGTCTGAAGTGGGCTTACTGCTGTGCTTCCGTTTACTAGACCTTGGGGAGCCATCAGAACGCTTCTTCTTCTGCTTGGGTGTAGAATCAACAGGAGACTCCTTTCCTGAATTAACAGGACCCAGCAGTGAAACCTCCGACGGATCAACAAGCTTGGGAGACGTACTTGTCAAATCTTCAGATTTCTTCTGGCTAGAGCGTTCTTTCCGTTCCTTGTAGGTCGGGGTTGCTAACTGGTGGATCTGAGCAGGCGTAAATGCCTTACAGATACTACAATCCAACTTCTTCACACAGGGGTCGTCTCCCACCCCCTTGTCACGACAACGCGCACATTTCTTATGGTTGTCGAAAAGGGCCATAACGTGCCCGCAAGAACCTCGCTTCTGTCCAGGAGACGACATTATGATCAGAAACGTAGTAGAAGTATACAGCACTAATAAAAAACACGTAACTGGGATGAGTTCGTTGTAGAAAACACAAAACGTATCTCTGATGAAAATTGTCTGCACACTCTTTCGCGCCAAACGAAAAAGATGCTATGACGTCAATAGGTAAACAGGAAATGAAGTACGATGTGCCACCTGGCGAATGCACACTCTGTGACCGGTCCTGCCGGTAGTATATACAGGACGTCTTTTTCTGACGTTTGGCGGGACCGGTCGCGCCGACCGGTAAAGCAATTGTCCATTGGATAGGATGTATTAACGCAATAAAATAATGAATTATTTGAGTGTCAAATCAAGAAAAAAGATACTCCTTCGTTTAGAGTTTTACGAATATAGTACCCTTTTCAAACATAAAGGATGACTGAAGCACCACACTTACTACCCATTTGTAGTGCTCGAGTCAAATAAACTGTGTCTAGTGAATCCTTACTTGGTCAAACAGTCCAGCTTGTTTAGGGGTAATACTGAAATCCTCCTCTAACTGACTGGCAAATATCACCCCAAATTGGAAATATGACACCGCTGAATAAGTGGAATAGACTTCTCCAGTTTTCTCCAGTACCCCTCCATAGGCTCTCTAGGATTACACAAAAAGATTTGTAACAAGTAGCCAGTGATAGAGAAAACCAGAGTATGAGAAAGCAAGCCCGAAAAAACACCCTTCTTTTTTTACCTTGAACCCTGGCAAATGTTCTTGAACATTGATAGTGAAAATTAATTCCTAGTGAAAATTTAAATATATCGGGTATATCAATCGCACAAGTAAAAACTAACCATTAGTGAACATTACTTCTTTTGAATTTCTTAAAAATAAAAAAATTGAATGAAATTTCTTCAAGCTAAAAATTCTATTGATGCAGTATTTCTGATAACTTTGATTACAGGTGTTTTCAAGTAACACTACTGACCTTTGATTTTATTGGTGGTCAAGTAGTGATCAACCAAGAATAAAATAAATAGACTCGCATGCAACATAGCCTCCACTATTCCTAATGTCAAAACTATATACATATGTATCTATCTCTTCATAATACAATATTCTATACTGACAATGAAATGTAAACAAATACATATGGGTCGATTGTGGAATTACATTCTCATGCAAAAAAGTCTTATCATATTTTTGGCTAAACACATCAATTTTCTGTTATCCAAACATTTTATTATCTCCTCAATGCTGTCCTCAATGGTTTCTGTCTAGTAACATACAGATTTTGCTAAAATTTATGTAACATTAAAAATGTTAATCCAAATGTCAATCCAAATCATTATGTTTATGGAAACAAACCTGAATGACTTGTTGATCTATGGCTGTTAAAGCCCTGCTTGGCTTGAGAAGCAACCCATCAGCTCTACACAGGCTGAAAGCAAGTACATTTGCAAGTAACATAAAGAGTATGAAATGTTGGGTTTTAGACTTTGTTAAATACACTATTGGGGACACATTCCTTAAAGGTATTCAAAAGAAGTAAAACTCAGAGATTCTAGAAAAACATCAGATAAATGGCTTTAATTAATCATGAAAATAGCCAGCCTCGGCAGGCGGGAACACCAGGCACAGGTGTCACTGGAAAGTATCAGAGAGCTTTGGGAAATTGCCCACCATTCTAAATGTAAGAACAAATTTGGTGAAAATGCATGTATGGTTTGGACTGTAGTGTATTCACAAATGTAAAACTCCATGGTAACAGTTGTTGCCAGATTGTAATGGTTGATGTCAGATGTTGGCAAAACCTATGAAGCTAAAGTTTCAAAATCTATATGCCTATAGACGGCACGGGGGCCGACCACAACCCCAACCTGTATAGGCTGTGCTTAAAAAATCACAAATTTGTTAGAAATTTCAAATCACACAGAGAAATATAAAAGCAGGGTTCTCCAGTTGTGTACAGGAAAGTTCATTTGATAACTGAGCTTCCAATACTTTATGAAACAATTCCATTAAAATTTTAATATACAATCCACAGTATGAATGTTTACACTTGTATTGGTGTTATTACATTTAATAAATTCATTTACTGTACACTCTTACAAATGACTTCAGTGTAAATGGAATTTTAAGTGTACATGGAACCAGAAATGCTGTAACTTTGTAGCTATATGTGGAAGTTGGCCATAATCAGGTCCTCGGCGGCCTAGTGGGTGTGTAGGTTCGACTCCTATAAGTGACAAAGCTCAGGACCTGTCCCAATATGACCCTGGTTGTGGCATGGGACATAAAACCCAAGTTTGACCATTGACCTTTCAGAATCAAATCCTGTGGATATTTGAGTGGGGTAATTATACAGAGTCTACTATGCAAATAAACTACTTTATATAGAATCTCATGTATATAGAATGTCAGGTTTGTATATCTTTTCTATTCTACTGTATTTGCCAGGAATTATATAAGGTACATTTCAATGGATCCTACCATTTCAGGTGTTTACATTTACTGAATTTCATTTATACATGACAGGAGATAATTATTCTACTCAACAGACTTCTAGGGATTTAACTGAATCTACATCTCACGCATTAGCAATATCAGGGTTTGTATATCCAATTCTGTCACTGATTCCCACTGGTCCAGTACTCAGAAGTGAGATTACTGCTTCACGCACAGGATTCTCCTCTGTTCTCCCTGCATAAGTAGCAAGAAAATATTTCATCAGGTGTGGATCTGGCATAAAAAGAACCTGAATGTGGAAAGTACACTGTGACGTGATAGGAAAGTATTCAAAATATTGCAGGTCACACACAGATACTGTATACAACCTCATATAAGCTTAAAGAATGATCAAAGGTCACTTATGACATCTCCAGAAGATTCTGACTCTTGATTGACTAAAACTTTAACTATTTTCACAGAGAAGAGAGGCGTCACATTCAAATCAACATATTTGCAGCCCATGGTTTCCTGTACCCCTTTTTCATATTTCACATAACAAGGAGCAACACTATGAGACACATTAAAGCTTTGGCTATGGCAAATAGTTTTGAGGTTGAAAGAAGGTTCAACTCTGACTCTATACAAAATGACTGAAATTTGAAATAAAGCTGATCATAAGAAATCAACATTATTATGGCCAAAACTTAATAAGCTCCCAACCTCATTGCTGCACATATTTCCCGAACACTGGGTGAAAATTTGAGTGTTTGGCCTATAGTTCTGACATAAACCTAGTGCCAATCACCACCAAGACAGCACTGGGCTGGTGAGAATAAATGATTTATATTAGCTTACCCCATGGATTACCAGGCTGCACTTTGGTGGTCCAGAAGTTATCCTTGAAAGGTGCAATACCCAGAACATCAGTGAACAAAGAGGTCAGACCAATCCTCCATTGGTTGTTATTAACATAATCTACACTGGCTCGTGCCTGAACAAAAAAGATGAGGAAAAATGTTCTGTCACATTTCAATACATTGCAGCAATATTGTACATTGTACTACTTTCCTACAGAAAAAAAATCATGAAAAATAGCAAAGAAAGTAAGGTGTAAATTGCTAATTTTTAAACAGATAATAAAAAAGAACTTACTGCATAGAAATAAAAATTATTACTTTTTATATAATTTTACATACACTTGTGTATGATGGTGCCAACAGAAGCATAATGGAAATATTACATTTTATATATTTGTCCCTGTTTACCCAGACTCAGGGTAAACCTGATACAGATGGACAGTATTCAGAAGGATAACCTGTTCACAGAAGCAGATACACTTGTGGAATCGAACTTTGGAGTAAAGTAACTTTACAAAATGAAGAAAACTGACAAGTAGCCCACTGGGTCAGATAATCATTTTTTATTTTACATCAGCAAAGTGAGAAACTGACTTACATGAGAAACTGCCGGTACCTCAAGACTTTGTAAAATCTGTCTTGGCAATGCCATGCAATACTGCAGCTTGATATTGTATCTGAAATATTTATCAGTGAAATTTTTCCACAATGGGTTAAATTTGCCATAGTAAGTGAACTTTGTCACTGTATGTTAAAGTTGCCACTCTACATCAAATACTCCCCGGTTTGTCAAATTCACGAAAATAGAACATTCAATCAGCCCCAGTGTGTGAAATTCATAACAGTAAGTGAAATTTGTCACAGCAGATTAAATTTGTCACAGCTGGAAGTGTGTCAAGTTTACCACAATTTATTAGATTCGCAACAGTTTGTCAAATTCATGAAAATAGAACATGAAATCAGTGAAGGTCATCACACTAAGTGCAGTTTTTCACAGCACATATAATTAACTGCAAACGTAAACTGTTTGTCCATGGAGTTTTATGTCCCTTTGAAAAACTCCAGTCATACCAGGATAGGAACTCAATGTTCACCGGAAGTGACATTTGTCACTGTGAAACCCTTATGAATGTATGTTCTACATAGTTATATTAAATTTATATACATATATTTAATAATTTAGCTTATTTATTACTACAAAAACATTTTGTATGAAAAAGTACACGGCACACAATTCACAAAACATATTAGGAAGAGTCACACCAATAGTCAAAATAATCCAAGTGAATGTAGGAATGATTACAATTTCAGTTGACAACACTAACTTATAGAATTTATGCCTGGTTTACATGAACTATTCCTCTACTGGATTACTGCAATGAAAATCATTTAATATCCAGGACAATTTCAAAAACATCTAACATTCCAGTATTCCATGGAAACTGTTACTAAATGAGTTCTTACTTTAGTGCAGCATCTCCCATCTGTTTAAGCCATTTTTCAGCGAGGAATATATCAGAATTTAACTCTTTTATTTCATTCATTTGGGTGATGAGGAAATCCTAAATAACAATAATTAAACATCACAATTATAAAATATTTTAATTATTTACAAAATAATATTACGCTTTATAAGAAAATTTAGGCAAGTGTATCACGTAGTAGGCAAATCTTTTGGCTGAGTGCTGTGTGAATGTAAAAATATTTCAATATTGGTCAATATCAGGGGTGTGATATTGTCTGCTAAATAATCTGAATCTGGGATACCGAAAACATTTTTGTTTTAGCATTTCCCAACTGCTAACAGGAAATGAACTTTACCAAAACAAAACAAGACAGATTTCATAAAAAAATACATTAAAAACTGCCAAAATGCAGATTACAGTGAAGAATTTCTTCCATTGAGGCTTTATTTCAAATATTTACTGTGTAAGTTTACAGTTTTACTTACAATGACAATATTGATATACATCAATATCGGCAACCATGTCCTAAAACAATAAATATCGTCAATATCGATAAAAGATTTACCCACTAGTACCATGGAATCCGTTTATGTAGTAGAAATAACTAGCATCTCCTCAGATGAGTTTTTCATAAAAAATTCACACAGTTATCCGGAAAAGCTAGTTAAATAGAAGTATTTATCTGGTTCCTTAGGATTCAATTTACCACAGGGCTCAACTTCATACAGAAATATACTTTTTCATAATACAAAATCGTTCAGTTTTATACAGTATTGAACACTGTAAATCGGCATAAAGTATTTTGTATTGAGTTTAATACAATCAAATAACCATTACGATTGGTTGTAAATTTCTCCAAAAATGCACTCACTTATGTAAGTCTTATATGTATCAATTTAGGATGCCAGCCAATTTACCCACACACTACAGTGTAGGTGGCTCGTGTGGCTTAAATGATCAAACATACATATTTGATGAAGCATTACCTGCTCATAATTGACAAGTCCCCATTTCTTGCCATTTTTGAATAGATACTCCCAGAATCTCTGTAAATAATCCAAAAGTTAAACCCAGGAAGTACATTATCTTGCTGCAGCTTAAATCACTCATAATTAACTGAACAATTAAGTAACTTCAACTAAAGTTACTGTATGGCTATCTACTTACAATATTATACAGCAGAAATTAATGCTTTAACCAGGGTGCATCCACTAAATTTCAATATTTTTTCCATGACTTCTCCATGACCAAAGCTTTAAAATCAAGGATCTTTTACATGCTTCATGACATGAGACATGTACTGAGGCCATGAGGGAAGATGCGACAGGCCGGTTTTGCCTTTGAGAACCATGCACAAGGTTTTAGTCACAGTACAGGAAGATGTGGAAGACACCAAAATTTGATTTGATTACATAAACGAATCGTTGTATTGAAATGCAGGATGAAAGAAAGGATCAACACCGTTTCGCAACAGGATGCCTTTTAATTTCCATGACCTTTTATGAATTTTCCAAAACCTGGAGTCCATTTCCATGATTTTTCCAGACCTCGAAAAATAAAATGGAATTCCATGACTTTTCCAGGTTTTCCATGACTGGATACACCCTGTTTAACACTTAATATATCAGCTTATTAATCCTTGGATACATTTTACACAGTGGTGTCTAGTTCACAAAGGCAGAATGTACTTCATTTTTATAAAAGTAACCTTATTATAGACAACTTAAATAAAATATAAGATTTCTGGGGAATTTGAAAAATCAAATGAATTTCATTTGTGTCTTGTTAGCAAAACCTGAAGTTGATTCACATAGGTACTATGGAGAACTGTGAATTGGCTTAATCAACTAACCTGTTCCACTGGCAGTGAAAATCCAGTGTCAGCATCAATGATAAACTCATAGTCACCTCCATTCTGTTTGGCTAAAGGTGTTTTGTAAGACCTGCCAAAATAATTCATTTTATTTTTACAAGGAAAAGTTATCAACATTATTTCCGATCCACAGAAACTCACTATTTTCAGAAGAAATAAAGCAAATATCCACATTTTATTTTCTTAATGAAAAAAGTTAAAATTTTAACCAATAAAAAACAAAACAAATTCAAACACAAAACAAAAACAAACTGCAGAAATTTGCTAATATTTTTTTTTCACAAATGGAGAGTTTTCGGTTGAGAGACTAAAACAGATAAAACAATTTCACAAGAAATAATTAATTTTCATTGTCAAGTTCATTTAACAAAACGGCCAAAATCAATGCCTAATAAAAGTGTTACAGTTTCTTTACTTACCAATATCTGTTGTGTGCAATGACAGGTAATCCAGTCACATTGTAAAGCCATCTGCAATGTGAATATTGTAACATTCACCAGTTTGTAACACTTTTATACATACAAAATAAAAATACAAGTTTTTACTTCTTCACAGCCACAGTAAACGTTTAAGGTTGGATCAACAAAAATTTCCAACATTTGCCTCTATTTTACAGTATGTCAAATTCCCCACTGGAGCACCCTTTAAAGGTGAGGAAAAATAATAAAAATTGTGTTAATTTCATACCAAGGAAAATTAGAGACCAACTGTAGTTACAAAAATCCCAAAGGTTTTAGGATTTTAAAAGACATGGAAATAGAAGAGGGATTCCTCACTACATGTAGTGAATTTCATATACTGTGGTGAATTTCACATACTGTGGTGAACTTCACATACTGTGGTGAGTTTCACACACTGTGTGATGAATTTCACATACCGTGGTGAATTTCACATTTCGTATTCTCTATTACCATTCATGTGACATAAAAATCCATGTATGAATGAAGCTAATTTCCTATGTATGGATATGTGATAGGGAACTCAGGATACTTTGGAAAATGTCAGGTACAAGATTAAATAGGCTTGTATTTTTAATGTTGAACATTATCTGGCAAATACGTGCCTTCAAAACAGACAATCTACCAGACAAGATCCGACATACGCAATGTAAAGGGGTTATATATGTTGTTATTGTTGTTCTCTTCTCAATTAAATCATCAACACATTTCTACTTTGAATTTTTAATGAACAATGCAGTGTATAGCAATTCAGTGTTAAATCAATTGCATGGCACTAGAGCTACTATTTTGCATCCATATTTCAGATATCAGTATTAAGTTTCATTGCAAAAGATTCACTGCGGATTCAAGTTCATTGAACATTTATGCCCACTAAAGGCTTCTACACACTAATGGCAATACAATACATTCCAATAATACAAGTGAAACTGGTGTAACACAGCTTGTCGTCGACATGTGGCAAAGATCTCCATATAAAATGAACACAACGTCATCATTTCTGGTAATGTTTGAGACACATTTTTTTTTACTATTTGAAGAAAGTATTGTCTCTAGCCTAACAGAACAGATTTGTTTTGTGTATTTTTTGTATCAGACCCCTAGAGTGGAAATGTTAAATATTTGAAATTACTGTCAGATGCTCGCATAATATTATGAAAGGTCTTAGAAAACGAAGTTACCCTTCCAACCCTTACAGATAGTGGGGAGACAATTAATACTAAGTAAATACAAACTCTAAACCATGAGGAAAGACATCTGGCATGGCCTCCCACTTGAGCACTGCACCGTAACTCGTCTTACTGTGTTCAACAAAGTACCACCAGTCATCCAACTGAATGTACCTAACATATAAATAGCATTGTATATACAGTAAAAACTGTAAATACAACTTAACTGGAATTTCAGAATTGTAAATACAATAAATATGTTACACCTTAAGTAGAATTTCAGAATTATGAATACAGAAAATACATCAAAGCTAAAGCAAAAAAAAACTCAGCAATTGTAAATATAACAAAATAAAGTATATCAAAAACTCTTCAAATGTAAAGAACAGTATCTGTCACAGAATTACAGATGTGCAGCTTTTAAAGTAGTCTAATAAGGCAAAAAAAAAAACAAGTTTCTGGGCTACCGTCAATGCCGGATTTACAAGTATTTATTTTGGTAACCGGTAGTGATAATTGACAGCGGTATTTGCCGGTAAACTTTGTTAAATTATCAAATAAGTGATTGCCAGAAAATCATAGCTGCTGCTGTAAGATATCCAGAGGGGGAATTAAAGAAGACCTGGTAAGACCTGGTGCTTAGCTTAAGCTTTGCTGTCACCATGGTGGAAAAAAAACTGACATCCAGCTCAAAAGGTGACAGACATAACCAGACCACTGCAAAGAATGGATGTCCTTTCACTATCAGACTTAAGGCCACAAAGGATCGATAGCACCTGGAAGTGGTTCACTGTGAGATGAATCACAACCACCAAGTGACTGAAATGGAGTACAAGTATCACCCCCAAAGTGAGGAAAGTGGACCAGGAGACTGAGAAAGAGATTGCAGAACACCTGAAGTTTCAAGCCAACTGAAAATTGAGAAGACAGGCAAAAAGATCATACTGAAGGATGTTCATAACATAGCAAGCCGAATGAAGCCTACAGTAACTGTACCTCCATCACCTGAGGCACAGAACCTGCGTCACTAGCTGAAGGAAGACTACCCAGACATCTATGGTGACTTTGTGGTGAAAGACAATGTGCTGACAGGGATCTATATCCAGGATCCAGAGATGTTTTCAACTTTCAAAAGATTCTCAGAAGTCCTCCACTCAGATTCAACATACAAGACAAACAATGTGAATATGGGACTGCATGTCCTTATTGGTGTGGATGGACATAGTGAAAGCCAAGTGGTTGCAGCCTTTCTTCTATCAACAGAGGACAAGAACTCCCTCCAACAGATGATAGCCAAGTTCAAGGAGAAAAATCAATGTTGGACTAACATACAGTGTGTCATAACTGCTAAGGATATGACTGAACATAATGACTGATTTGCTTGTATCATTCTCTCTGAACTTCCAGTCGTGAAGTAACAATGGATAAGATGAAGATCACCTCAGCTCAATGTACCTCAGCACTTAAATATATTGAGAAGCTTGTATATACTGTTGACGATGACAGGTATACAGAAGTTTATGAATAATTCAAGGATGAAGCCCCACACACAGTTGTCACATATTACAACAACAACTGGCATAAAAAGTGAATGGGTGAAAGGACTGAAGTCATTCCATCAACAGAATGACACTACTAATGGAGTGGAGTCATTCTTTTCAAACCTTAAGAAGTATTTCTGTATTTCCATGCCCGGTCCTCCCTGAAGGATGTGTTGACGGGTCTCCTTAGCTGCATTGAAGGGCTGAGTTCTGAAAGGAGATACAGACAGGCCAGGAAAACTAACAGAGTGAAGGTAGCTTCAAAGGCAATGTCCACCTTAGAACAGCAATTCAACAAACTACCGACTCCATTTGCCTACCACTGTTTGGTGGATGAAATAAAACTCATGGGATGAGCTTCAGAGAGGAATGCAACATCTGATGGCAGTTGTTCTTGTAGGTTCTTCAGGTGCATGATGATGCCCTGCAGAGACATGTTGGTGACCAGGGAAGGCCATGACCTTGATTTGTTTGCACCTCAGATGGACCAAGGATTATAACAACTGTTTGAACTTAAGACCTTTCACCCAGACTGCCATAACTGTTTCAGAGGCTACTCCATCTAAAAGAAAGAAAACTTTGACATCCAATTAAAAAAACAAACTTGCAAACAAAAGACTTTGAAAAGAAGCTAGACTTGATAAAATCAATTCTTTCACACTGAGAAGAGCATAGAAAGTGCTTCCTTCTATCAGGTGTGGAACCTGTTGATGATTCAGTAGCAGGCATAGAACCACTTCCAATTGCTGCTTCTGAGTCAGATATAGCAGATCCTGTTACTTGTGATGAATCCCATAACTCAAGAGATTCCTGTAGAAATGATTACACTGATGTCACAGATGGGAATGATGCCATGACCCCTCTTGCTGGAGTGTCTCTACGTCCAGCAACTAAAAGAGAGGTAGACCAAAAGAGTTAAAAGGGTGTAACTGGACTTCCAAATAAAAGATTCAGAAATGGTGTTGTTCAGAAACTCACAATAAGATATGTGGAAGGTATATCACGGGAATGTGATTAAATCTGTCAAAAACATTACATTTCATACACTATAAGTTGTATTACATTGGTTTTAGTATCTCATATTTGTGTAGTATTGATTTTTGATGTGCTTAAATTGCCGGCTAATAATACTGAATTAATTCAGTTAAAGGAAGTCTCCTTGGCAACTAAAGACCACATAAAATTAAACAGTAGATTATGGTGTTGTAATTTACAGATAGTTGAGGTTAACTAGAGTATGATTGTGTTATGTTATTTACCAAAAATAGCATCAGAGATGCCAGTACCCCACAGCCTGGGGAAATAGTTTTCAACACCATGAGATACAGAAGCAGTGAAACAGTACAAAGATCGGGATACTTTCAGTGCAGTGTCAGTTATATAAAGGTGAAAATAATGTTTATGTGGAGAAAAAATGTAAGTAAAGTATTAAAACAAGACAATTCAATAGCAAGATGACAGCTTTAATCGGTAAACTAAAATAATGAAGCTGTAAAATTTACTTATCAGAGAATAGCTGTTAATGGAAATAGCACAATTATGTAAAGGTACATATTATAATCAGTTGCAGTAATCCATGTATCTTTGTCATAAGTGAAATATATCTTAACTATGGCAGGTGAACACATGCCAAAGTTAAAGGTCACAGCATGACGTTGCACACCTACATGTTGTAGGCTACAACCCCCAACAAATGTCCCGACCAAGTATCAACTTCCTACACCTTATAGTTTCTTGGATATAGCCCGGACAAGATTTGATAGGTCAAGGACACTACGGCATGGTCAAAGGTCAAACCAAGGTCACAGCATGGCGTTACACACCTACAACCAATGTCCATACCAAGTATCAACTTCCTACACCTTGCAGTTTCCAAGATATAGCCTGGACAAGATTTTATAGGTCAAGGTGACTATGGCAAGGTCAAAGGTCAAATCAAGGTCATACCATGATGTTGCACACCTACAACCCCTAACCAATGTCCCTACCAAGTATCAACTTCCTACACCTTACGGTTTCTGAGCTATAGCCTGGACAAGACTTTATAGGTCAAAGTCACTACGGCAAGGTCAAATGTGAAATCAAGGTCACAACAATTCCGTTGCACACCTACACCCCCGAACCAATGTTCCTACCAAGTATCAACTTCCTACACCTTATAATTTCTGAGATACAGCCTGGCCTGAAACTTTTTCCCGCCGCCCGCCGGAACACCCACCCGGACACCATGGGTGAAAACTAGATTGGGCCAACTCGGCGCCAACATATCCCCAGACAGGTCATCACTCACGCCACAGGTTTTGATCGGGAATTTTTTAAAACATAATTACCCATTATTATATGAACTTCAGCACATCAATCTACTCTGTTTATATCTCCCCAAGAAGATGGTGTATCCCCAGACGCCGAATACATACCTCAAATTATATTTTCAATCTTCCTGCAATGAAAACTCTAAACCTATTTTCAAAGTATTTAAATGATTGATGATTGAATGTCCATTCTAAAATAATAATCCCAAAAGAGCATATCTGTTTCTATATTTGTTGACAAATAAAATATTATTTTTAACTCAACTCATCATATTTTTCAATCTTCCTTCAAAGTATTTAAATGATTGATGATTCAATGTCCATTCTAAAATTCATAATCCCAAAAGCGCATATCTGTTTCTATATTTGTTCACAAATAAAATATTATTTAAAAAAAAATTATTTATATTATTATTTTATTATATTATTTTTAGAATTTGCAAATTGTTTTCAGTTATTCATTTCCTCTATACCTATATATGTGGTCCATATATATGCAACCTAAATATGTGACACAATCTCAGTTCTGACTCCCCTTTGTGTTATATGTAATGAAGCCCACCACCTCCCACCCCCACCCCTCTCCCCTTCTCCACACCTCTCTCACTATTACACAAGATCTGCAACCCCATTGAGTTCTTTGTTTCTCATCTGATATCACTAAATACCTTTGTTTATTTAGTGTCACTCAATATAGCTGGAGGTCCCAGAGGTGGGTGGGGGGAATCCGGGTGGGGGATGTGGGTTGAGCATAAATGGTAAACAAACAATCTATATAAAAGGGGTACTCAAATACAAAAAGAATTGAGAATTTTAAGTATGTGATTATCAACTGAAATGAGTTCATAACTGTAGGAGCTGTGCCAAATTAACTGAGGCAAGTTGAATAAAACTGGGCTAGTTGAGGGTTAAAAATCCCCTAGTTTTAGTACATAAGGATATAATTTCATTAATATTGGGACTTAAAGCTCACTTAAAGTGTCCATTTTGTCTACTTGAATATGTTTAACCAGTTTCATTTTAAAAAGTGAAAAACTCAGCAAGCAGAGGTATAACACACAAAAATAAGTTCTTAAAAGACTAAGATAGCCATAACATTATTAATATTCAAAATTTAAATAGACAGGCATTTCCTTTTAAAAATTCAAAGATTTCAGCTCTATAACCCACATAGTTCGACAGTTACTGGGCTTTAAAGTGGCATAATATCCATAAATTGGGTTTCTGTGGGCATTTTACAATTGTTAAAGAGACCTTAGCAATTAAACTACAGATCTGAAACTTTTTGGGGGATATACATAACAAACAAAAATTATATATAATAGAGTTTAAGACTTGTCACACTAAGCATTTCCAAATAACAGGGCAAAATACGGAAAAAATGTCAAAAAAGGCACTTGGGCGAGTGTCTATGGCCCTCATACACAGGTTAAATGTCTACTAAAAACCTTGATTTTCGGCATATGTAAAAAGGACATAATAATGCATTCCCAGATGGGATTTCAGCTCCATCAATCACATAGTTTAACAGTTACAGGGCTTAAAGGTGGTAAAAAGTCCAAATATTGGGTCATTGTGGGCCTTTTAGAGATCTCGATGTGGCTTTCAAATTAAAGCTTCAGACTTAAAATTTGTTACATACTAAGATTACACATAGAATATGTATCTAATAAAGTTTGAAACTTCTCAGACTTACCATTTCCAAGTTACAGAGCAAAATATGTGAAAAATGTCTTAAAAGGGTCACTCAGGTGGGTGTTTAAGGTCCTCATACACAGGTTAAATGTCTACTTGAAGCCTTGATTTTTGGCACATGTAAAAAAAACATAATAATGTATTCCCAGATGAGATTTCAGCTCTATCAGTCACATAGTTTAACAGTCACAGGCCTTAAAATTGGCAAATAGTCCAAATACTGGGTCTTTATGGGGCCTTCTAGAGACCTAAATGTGGCCTTCAAATTAAAGCTTCAGACTTAAAATTTGTCACATACTAAGATTACACATAGAATATGCATCTAATACAGTTTGAAACTTCTTAGACTTACCATTTCCAAGTTACAGGGAAAAATATGTGAAAAATGTCTAAAAATGGTCACTCGGGTGGGGATTTATGGTCCTCATACACAGGTTAAATGTCTTCTTAAAGCCTTAATTTTTGGCACATATAAAAATAACATACTAATATCTTCTCAGATAGGATTTGAGCTCTATCAGTCACATAGTTTGACAGTCACAGGGCTTAAAAGTAGCAAAAAGTCCAAATATTGGGTCTTTGGGAGCCTTTTAGAGACCTCAATTTGACCTTCAAAATTAAAGCTTCAGACTTAAAATCTGTTACATACTAAGATTACACACAGAATATATATCTAATACAGTTTGAAACTTCTCAGACTTACCATTTCCAAGTTACAGGGAAAAAGATGTGAAAAATGTCTTATAAGGGTCACTCGGGTGGGTGTTTATGGTCCTGATACACAGGTTAACTGTCTATTAAAGGCCTAAATGTTGGGGCACATATAAGAAAACACATAGATATATTCCCAGATGATATTTAACTTAGATGAGAGACATAGTTTGAAAGCTACAGTGCTTGAAAGTGGCAAAAAGTGCATAAATTGGGTCTCTGTGGGCACTTTTGAGACCTTAAGTCGACCCCTTTGGGTAAACCTACAGCCCTAAAATTTTCTACAGACAAGGATTACATATCAAAGTTATACCTAGCGCAGTTTGAGACTCATCAGAATTATCACTTCCAAATTATAGGGCAAAATATGTGTAAAGTATAGCAAAAAATCTCTAAGTGGGGGTATTTATGGGCCTCAAACACAATTTTCTCCTCAACTTAAAGTCATGATTTTCGGCACATGTACTAAGAACATATTAATGTGTTGTCAGGTAAAATTTCAGCCAGCTGAGCATCATAGTTTGTGACCTACAGGGCTCTAAGTGGCCAAAAGTGCAATTTCTGACCTTAAGGTGGCCATAAGTTCTTTTTTACTGGGAGTTTAAGGTCACCTTAAAATAGGGATCTTCCTTTGGGCACCCTTAACATGTGTACCAAGTTTGAAAAAAAAATATTAATTTGTTTTTGAGTTATCGCGTCCACAAGGAAATTTCTACGGCGGCGGCGGCGGCGGCGGCGGCGGCGGCGCGACGGACCTGAATCCAATATATCCCCGACTTTCGTCTGGGGATATAATAATACCCTGACAGAGAGGGTAATAAAATTGAATGAAAAATTCCACGATTTTAGTTTGATAAAGACTGTATCAGAGCTTTACTATTGCATTACCGGTGACAGATTTCAAAATAAATACCTGTGTTACTGGTTCCAGTAAAAAAAAACAAGAACAGTTAGAGAGTCAAACATAACAAGGCTTGAAAGTCCAAAACACCCTGTGGTGTATCATGTAAAAGCTAATAACTTAACAAATATACCTGTTAATATATCAGTATTCAAACTTATACATGTGTACTTACTGATAAGGTATTCCAAGTTTCTTGTAATAATACATATTGTCCAGCAAAGTGTCCTCATAGTTACGACCAGGTTCCGTGTTGTGATAGTAATAAGCTCCTGAAAATTTAAAAACTATATTCATGTAGTGTTTGCATGTAAGACAAATTTACACCAAAATAAACTCCAAAACTATTTTGGTAAATACTTCTCCCAATGGGATGGAGTACACATGTATCCCAATCTGAATACTCACTCAATAGCCTCGAAACTAAAAATTTTATAAAAATGCAATCTTTTTATCCCCATGACAAAGCCACAGCTGCTGTACTGCTTAACAGGGGTGTGAAGTGGTCACGCAGAAATTACTTTAAGTACTGGGTTGCTAAACACTTTAAGCTGCTGCAGATCAGTTCAAGAAATGTGTTGTACTGCCAGATGACCATCAACCCAGTCATACCTAAAGAAGAATTGTTGGACACTACTCTCATCATTAAAATTCTATTTTTTTTTCTCTGACAGCCAGAGAGGTTTGCAATTCCCCTAGTGGAAACGCAAATTATATATATCTGTAATTAAACACGACCGCTGTTGCGGTGGTTGTCTCTTGCTGAGTATTGAGCAAAAATGATAGACTGACCTTGAAAAACAGTTAGAATCCCAAGGACCCATAAAAAGAAATATACAAGGCCCTTTTAGTATAATAACTAAAATCAACCTTGAAGAAGAGGTCAAAAGGTTAAATTCGACATTTGTAAAAGATTCACAGGCCATGATTTTCTATAAGCCGTTGTCACATTTTGATGCCCTAGAACAAAGAATAAGGGAGATATAAGAACTTTTTGAGTATGATGACCCAAATCGACCTTGAAGCAGGAATGAAAGGTCAAATTTGACAATTGTAAAAGATCTGCAGGCAATGACTTCTTAAACTACTTTCAAATTTTCAAGCCCTAGGACCAAAATTAAAGGATATATGGCCTTTTCAGTATGATTACCCCACTTGACCTTCAAACAGGGGTCAAAAGTCAAATTCGACACTTGCATAAGATATGCAGGCCATGATTTTGTATAAGTTGTTTTCACATTTTAAACCCTAGTAGGCTAGTACTAATGATAAGGGAGATTTTAGGCTTTTTTTAATATATGACCCGTGTTTTACCTTAAAGATATGACATCCATTTTGTTTTTAGAACAAGGCCAATATTACACTCAGACAAGCTTTCCTAGCCATACACATTTTGTGCATATCTGATGAAAACCAGCACTGCCCAGCAGCAATATTTTAAGTTTTAGAACATCTTAATGATTTATGCAAAACCTCCTATGACAGCGATTTTGTTTTTCAAAATTAGGCCAATATTTGCTACATAGCCGTATACATTCTCTGCAAATTTAGTGAAGATATCTTTATAAATGAATGAGATAAAAAGGTTTATGTAAAAATGGATGCACACACTTGCACGCACATACAAAAGACATTTCATAAACTCACGACCCTGGCCTTTAGCTGGTGGGAGATAATAAGTGATTTTGATCTCTCCTACTGGAGATTTAAATTGGGATCTCCCTTAGTGGAGTTTCAAATTCTTCTAACCTGGGACTTCCAATGTGACATACACATAAATGAAAACTTTCCTCACTCTGACAAGGAATAACAAATGATGGGATGCTCAGTTCACTTACCATTGTCTGTGTAGTAGCCAAGATAATTCACAGTAGGATCACTATCTCTGGCAGCAGTATCTCTGTTATACCACATTCTTAAATATTTACCCCACTCACGCATTGCCTGTAAAATAGAATAATTGGACAGAGGCCGATATCTTGATCCATATCCATGTATAATAGTTTCCGGATGACATGAGTGTTACATTGTTAATCTTCAGAAGTGATATATTTTTTCTGTACATGTCTGATGTAGGATGTTTTACTTCTATTATCCACCATTTTCTATGATTTATCAGTTTAAAAAAAATCTATATTTAATGAGAGAATGTAAACAAGAGGAGAGTGCCCGTGAACGGGCACTGTGTCAGCTGACTGAGTGTTTTTGATTTGTGAAGGTGATTAGAGGACAGAATAATTATCAGGAAAAGGGCTGTACAGAAATACAGTAAATGGTAACTGAACAGCAAGTTCGAAAGAAATTCCGAAGCTGACAGAAGAAAAGGATAAAAAAGTTGTGCCCTGTAAATGGTATTATGAAGGAAAATAACAAGGTAATTGTTTAAGTGTAAAAAATAGGTTAAAACATATTTAAAGAAATACTACAAATGCAATATCCTCGTTCGACCTTGAAGAAGGGGTCCAAGGTCAAATCTAACCACACAAATACATTCCCAGCCCATGATTTCCTATGGTTTACCATTCCAAACCTCTAGGACCAATTATAAATGAGTTATAAGCACTTTTAAGCTTGGCTGTCCTCATTTGACCTTGAAGGAGGGGTCCAAAGGTCAAATCTGACCATACCAAAAGATTCCAAGCCAATGATTTCCTATGGGATGGTTTACCATCTCAAATCTCTGTCACCAATAATAAGCGAGTTGTAGGCACTTTCAATTTTCGCTATCCTCATTTGACCTTGAAGGAGGGTTCCAAGGTCAAATCGGACCATATCAACAGATTCACAGCCCATGATTTCCTGTCTGTTTACCATCCCAAACCTCTGGGACCAATAATAAGTGAGTTATAAGCACTTTTAAGTTTGGCTATCCTTGTTTGACCTTGAAGGAGGGGTCATTGAAGGTCAAATCTGACCACACCAAAAGATTCCCACCCCATGATTTCCTACAGGTTGGTTTATCATCCCAAACCTCTAGGATCAATAATAAGGGAGATATAAGCACTTTTCATGACTGACAAAAAACACCTGTGGCGGCCATCTTGTTTCTCAAAATGAGGCCAAAAATATTCCCAGACAACATTTTATGGTTATTAATATATACTGCAAACTTAAGAAAGCTAGCTATAATATTTTTTTTCATCAGAGCAGTAATGGTGAAATCTCTCTCTACACACTGCGGCTATCCAGTGGATACAATGATTTACTCAACAGTGAGAACCTGAAAGTAGCTATTGCTCAGCTATGCCATGACATAGAGGTCTGCAATTTCACTATGTTATAGCTGACCAAAAATTCTGTGAATAACATATTTAACAAATTACTCTAAATGTAATAGTTTTCAAGTTACAACTGATTTACTCAACAGTGAGAACCTCAAAGGAACTATTACTCAGCTATGCAATGAGCTACATGTCTGAAATTTTACTATGTTATAGCTAACCCAAAAGTAGGTGAACAACATATTTAAGCAAACTACTGTAAATGCAATAGTTTTCAAGCTACAACTGATTTACTCAATAGTGAGAACCTGAAAATAGCTATTGCTCCGCTATGCCATGAGCTATAGGTCTGTAATTTCACTATGTTATAGCTGACCCAAAAGTAGATGAACAATATATTTTAACAAAATACTCCAAATGCAATATTTTTCAAGTTATAGCTGATTTACTCAACAGTCAGTACCTGAGAATAGCTATTGCTCAGTTGTGCCAGGAGCTATAGGTCTATAATTTCACTATGTTATAGCTGACCCAAAAGTAGCTGAATAACATATTTGCACAAATTTCTGTAAATGCAATAGTTTTCCAATTATAACTGATTTACTCAACAGTGAGAACTTCAAAGTAGCTATTACTCAGCTATGAAATGAGCCACATGTCTGAAACTTCACTATGTTATAGCTGACCCCAAAATAGGTGAATAACATATTGAAACAAAATACTCTAAATGCAATAGTTTTCAAGTTATAAGTGATTTACTCAACAGTGATAACCTCAAAGTAGCTATTACTCAGCTATGCCATGAGCTACAGGTCTGAAATTTTACTATGTTATAGCTGGCCCAAAAGTAGCTGAATAACATATTTATACGAATTCTCTAAATGCAATAGTTTTTAAGTTACAAGTGATTTTACTCATGATGGAAGTTACTGAAAAGCCCAAAAGTAGATATTACTCACTTAGCTATTGAGACAGACACCCAACTTACTCACCATATTGTAGCTATGAAAAAAGTAGCTGAATAACATATTTTAACAAAATGCTCTAAATGCAACACTTTTCAAGTTATAAGTGATTTACTCAACAGTGATAACCTAAAAGTAGCTATTACTCAGCTATGCCATGAGCTACAGGTCTGAAATTTTACTATGTTATAGCTGACCCAAAAGTAGCTGAATAACATATTTATACGAAATTCTCTAAATGCAATAGTTTTCAAGTTATAAGCGATTTACTCAACAGTGATAACCTAAAAGTAGCTATTACTCAGCTATGCCATGAGCTACAGGTCTGAAATTTCAGTATGTTATAGCTGGCCCAAAAGTAGCTGAATAACATATTTATACGAAATTCTCTAAATGCAATAGTTTTTAAGTTACAAGTGATTTTACTCATAATGGAAGTTACTGAAAAGCCCAAAAGTAGATATTACTCACTTAGCTATTGAGACAGACACCCAACTTACTCACCATATTGTAGCTATGAAAAAAGTAGCTGAACAACATATTTTCACAAAATGCTGTAAATGCAACACTTTTGAAGTTATAAGTGATTTAGTGCATGATTTCATGAATTTTAATGCATTAAAAATTATTAAAAAAATTTATTAAAAAAAAGTAAGACAGATCCAGGTCTCATACTCACACAAGAGAATCTACCTCTGGCCTAGTACATATATGCAAGATATGAGAGAAATCCCTGCAATAGTCACTGAGAAAATTGTGATAAAAAGTTGAAATTTTCACACTTTTGGTGGGGGTACCCCCCTTGTAATGTCTCTAGCAAACAGACGAACAGACAGATTTGCATGCCTTGAACAATTTTTCATCCTCGATAGATAAGGTATCTTTTAAAAAAAACAGCATGTCTCTAGGCCTTGTAGTTTTGGAGAAGAAGTTGTTCACGCGGACGCATACGCCGCAGAGTGATGACATAATGTCAGCTGACTGACAAGTCAGCTGACATAAAAAGGCTGTCATATGCATGCAGGGGCACGAGTGAATATAAAAACCTCAATTGCTAACTTGCGATATCTCAATCATTTCTGCATGGATTTTTACGCAAAAAAAAAAACAACAAAAAAAACAAAAAAAAACAAGCAGAAATGGTGTAAAAAGGTAAGGAGGCGTCGCTGCATAAAAACATATATATCAGACTATATCATAATCTGTATATCCCCTTACATGGTTATATATGGAATGTAGTTGATAATAAATTCCAGTTCTTTGAATTATTCTTATTCAAAAGCAAGAATAGGGGAATTTCTCATAAAGCTTAGGACAAACCTGTCCAGTATTTAATAATAGATATTGGGTAGAGAGTAAATAATTATGATAAAGAAAAAAAAAGAAAATACATGTACCATATTGACTCCACTTTGAGAATAGTATGCCAAAATTTCCATCTTGTATCCCTTTGGTATAAAGTCCACATTTCCCATAATTCCCCAGCTGAGTGACACATTGTCTTTATCAAAGTAATGAGAAGCTGCCATGAAATGACTGAATGGGGAAATTATCAGGACATTGTCAGATTCATCAAACAACACCACTGGTCCACTGTTTAGACCTTCCAGTTTATCTGCGACTGTTTTGCCCCACCTTGATGAAAAATTAAAGATGCGGTATATCATTACAGTAAGCATTTTACTGTTTTCAAATGAAACTAGAGGATCGCTCGCAAAAAAAAAAGATAATGTTTTTGCATAGCAAAAACAAAGCGTCCCGAAAAGGATATAAAGGTGAGTGCTAAAGTATTAAGAAAATGCTTCGTTTCTAGCCTTATACTGTTGTGGCAACCAAAGTCAGCGCAGTCTGCTCTATCTAGCACGGTTTTCAAGATATAAGCATTTTTGTGTTTTGCAAAAAATAAAAAAATTAAAAATGTCCGCTATATTTGGCGAGACAAAAATATTTTGAAAATTGGCATGGCTACTCTGCAGAGATACCCAGCAGGTCCAAAATTTTGTTGAGTTCGCTCCATATAGCACGGTTTTCGAGATATAAGCATTTTTGTGTTTTGCAAAAACTTTGAAAATTCAAAATGGCCACCATTTTTGGGGAGACAAAAATTTTTGTCAAGACCACTGCCGTGGTGTGTATCTCCCGCCGAGCATTAAAGCAGAAGAAATAGCTTTTCCGAGATATTCACAATTTTTCATTTTCGTGTGTAAAAGTAGGTGAATGAGTTATTTGAGAAAAATTTGCTATCTGCAATACTATTAAGAGATAATTCACATTTACTCATTTTGAGTAGGTGAATAATTATCTATGGGTCTGAAACTTCACCAAGTGAAAGCTCTCCCACAAGTAGGTGAATGAGTTATTTGAGAAAAATTGGCTATCTGCAATACTTTTAGAGATAATTCGCATTTACTCATTTTGAGTAGGTGAGTAATTAGCTATGGGTCTGAAACTTCACCATGTGAAAGCTCTCCCACAAGTAGATGAATGAGTATTTGATAAAAATTGGGTATCCGCAATACTTTTACAGATAATTAGCATTTACTCATTTTGAGTAGGTGAATAAATAGCTATGGGTCTGAAACTTCACAGAGTGAAAGCTCTCCCAAAAGTAGGTGAATGAGTTATTTGAGAAAAATTGGCTATCTGCAATACTTTTAGAGATAATTCACATTTACTCATTTTGAGTAGGTGAATAATTAGCTATGGGTCTGAAACTTCACCAAGTGAAAGCTCTGCCAAAAGTAGGTGAATGATTTATTTGAGAAAAATTGGCTATCTGCAATACTTTTAGAGATAATTCGCATTTACTCATTTTGAGTAGGTGAGTAACTAGCTATGGGTCTGAAACTTCACCAAGTGAAAGCTCTCCCAAAAGTAGGTGAATGAGTTATTTGAGAAAAATTGGCTATCTGCAATACTTTTAGAGATAATTCGCATTTACTCATTTTGAGTAGACGAGTAATTAGCTATGGGTCTGAAACTTCACCAAGTGAAAGCTCTCCCAAAAGTAGGTGAATGATTAATTTGAGAAAAATTGGCTATCTGCAATACTTTTAGAGATAATTCGCATTTACTCATTTTGAGTAGGTGAGTAATTAGCTATGGGTCTGAAACTTCACCAAGTGAAAGCTCTCCCAAAAGTAGGTGAATGAGTTATTTGAGAAAAATTGGCTATCTGCAATACTTTTACAGATAATTCGCATTTACTCATTTTGAGTAGGTGAGTAAATAGCTATGGGTCTGAAACTTCACCAAGTGAAAGCTCTCCCAAAAGTAGGTGAATGATTAATTTGAGAAAAATTGGCTATCTGCAATACTTTTAGAGATAATTCGCATTTACTCATTTTGAGTAGGTGAGTAATTAGCTATGGGTCTGAAACTTCACAGAGTGAAAGCTCTCCCAAAAGTAGGTGAATGAGTTATTTGAGAAAAATTGGCTATCTGCAATACTTTTAGAGATAATTCGCATTTACTCATTTTGAGTAGGTGAGTAATTAGCTATGGGTCTGAAACTTCACCAAGTGAAAGCTCTCCCAAAAGTAGGTGAATGAGTTATTTGAGAAAAATTGGCTATCTGCAATACTTTTAGAGATAATTCACATTTACTCATTTTCAGTAGGTGAGTAATTAGCTATGGGTCTGAAACTTCACCAAGTGAAAGCTCTGCCAAAAGTAGGTGAATGAGTTATTTGAGAAAAATTGGCTATCTGCAATACTTTTACAGATAATTCGCATTTACTCATTTTGAGTAGGTGAGTAATTAGCTATGGGTCTGAAACTTCACAGAGTGAAAGCTCTCCCAAAAGTAGGTGAATGAGTTATTTGAGAAAAATTGGCTATCTGCAATACTTTTAGAGATAATTCGCATTTACTCATTTTGAGTAGGTGAGTAATTAGCTATGGGTCTGAAACTTCACCAAGTGAAAGCTCTCCCAAAAGTAGGTGAATGATTAATTTGACAAAAATTGGCTATCTGCAATACTTTTAGAGATAATTCGCATTTACTCATTTTGAGTAGGTGAGTAATTAGCTATGGGTCTGAAACTTCACCAAGTGAAAGCTCTCCCAAAAGTAGGTGAATGAGTTATTTGAGAAAAATTGGCTATCTGCAATACTTTTAGAGATAATTCACATTTACTCATTTTCAGTAGGTGAGTAATTAGCTATGGGTCTGAAACTTCACCAAGTGAAAGCTCTCCCAAAAGTAGGTGAATGAGTTATTTGAGAAAAATTGGCTATCTGCAATACTTTTAGAGATAATTCGCATTTACTCATTTTGAGTAGGTGAGTAATTAGCTATGGGTCTGAAACTTCACCATGTGAAAGCTCTCCCACAAGTAGATGAATGAGTTATTTGATAAAAATTGGGTATCCGCAATACTTTTACAGATAATTAGCATTTACTCATTTTGAGTAGGTAAATAATTAGCTATGGGTCTGAAACTTCACCATGTGAAAGCTCTCCCAAAAGTAGGTGAATGAGTTATTTGAGAAAAATTGGCTATCTGCAATACTTTTAGAGATAATTCGCATTTACTCATTTTGAGTAGGTGAGTAATTGGCTATGGGTCTGAAACTTCACCATGTGAAAGCTCTTCCAAAAGTAGGTGAATGAGTTATTTGAGAAAAATTGGCCATCTGCAATACTTTTAGAGGTAATTCGCATTTACTCTTTTTGAGTAGGTGAGCAATTAGCTATGGGTCTGAAACTTCACCAAGTGAAAGCTCTTTGGGATAGCTGCTCTGCAGAGATACCCTGAAGATAAAAAATTTCGTTGAAATCGCTCTATGTAGCATGGTTTTCGAAATATTAGCATTTTTGTGTTTTGCAATTTTTGCGCAAAAATTCGAAAATTCAAAATGGCCGCCATTTTTGGCAAGACAAATTTTTTTTGAAAATTGGCATGGCTACTCTGCATAGATACCCTGCGGGTCAAAAATTTCGTCGAAATCGCTCTATCTAGCACGGTTTTCGAGATATAAGCATTTTTGTGTTTTGCAATTTTGCGAAAAATTCGAAAATTCAAAATGGCCGCCATTTTTTGCGAGAAATTTTTTGTTTGAAAATTGGCAGCTACTCTGCAGAGATACCCTGTGGGTCAAAAATTTCGTCGAAATCGCTCTATCTAGCACGGTTTTCGAGATATAAGCATTTTTGTGTTTTGCAATTTTTGCGAAAATTTCGAAAATTCAAAATGGCCGCCATTTTTGGCGAGAGAAAAATTTTTTGAAAATTGGGAAAAGTACTCCGCAGAGATATCCTGCGGGTCAAAAATTTTGTCGAAATTGCTCTATCTAGCACGGTTTTTGAGATATAAGCATTTTTGTGTTTTGCAATTTTTGCGAAAATTTCGAAAATTCAAAATGGCCGCCATTTTGGGCGAGACAAAATTTTTTTGAAAATTGGGAAAACTACTCCGCAGAGATACCCTGCGGGTCAAAAATTTCATCGAAATCGCTCTATCTAGCACGGTTTTCGAGATATAAGCATTTTTGTGTTTTCCTTATTTGGAAAATTCGTAATGATTAATTAATCATTAATTACTCGGCCATTTCTTGACCAATCAATGCCAAAATCTAATGATTTCCAGATTTTAATAGAATGAATGTATTTGCCAAGTTTCAGGTGAATTGATAAAATTCCTTTCAAGTTATCATCCGGACAAGCTTCCCCATCGAAAAAAGACATTTTTGGTCATGTGACCTCTCTGATTGGTTGAAATGTCACTGCAGCATATTCAAAAAAATTCCCCAAGGCTACTGCCTAAACCTGCCAAATTTGAAAAGAATCCGCCTAACGGTTACAGAGTTATAAGGAAAACAAAATGCGGAGCCGGCGGAGCCGGCGGAGCCGGCGGAGCCGGCGGAGCCAGAAGCTCTCCCATACACAAACAAGCGTCCCTTGCGGGACGCTTAAAAAGTGTTTCATTGTGCAATTATTTATTACATCATGGAATATCTATTAACTGACCTTCTGTTAACCAAATTTTATATTTTATGACCTTATTTTCACTCTCCCATATTTGTATTTCCTCTTCGTTTTTCCACAGAATACAAAGCCCACAGGTACATACTGTCTTATTTCAGATTAACACAAATAAATGAATATAGGTCAAGTCAACGGCAAAGCCAAGTGGGTAAGAATCTGATTACCATTACTAATTTACTACCAATTCAACATCACAAATTCATCATCACTACTACTAACTCAGCACAATACATTTGTCACCACTATTACTTCCTTGCCAGCACAAGCTAATCATCAAAATTACATTTATCCTATTACAGTAGAACCTCTATTATCCAATCCTCTAATGTCTGAATATTCAGTTATCCGACCTCAAACCCACTCTCCCAACTCCATTTAAACCTGTTAGTTTAGCCCTTCTATTATTCAATCCTTTTATTATCCGAGCTAACTGTAACTGAATCTTCAGAGAATAGAGGGTTGGGTAATAGAGGTTCTACTATCACTATCTGCTAAAAATGCCAACTTCTGGTACCTATTTTTTGTGATGATCAAATCAATGGTACTAAGTTGGTACTGGTGGTAATATATTCAGCTCTGACTTGGCCCCTGAGTGAAAAATGACCATTTACTATAATACTACCTCGGTTTAGATATTTTGCGCAGTGTGTAACTCACTTTCCAATCATGAAGTTAGCATAGCCAGAAAAAACACTAGAGTATGCCATATATCCCAACTGTGCCTCGGAATCGCCAACTTTAAATGACGGAAATCTGGATATAACACCATCTTTATTCTTGACACTGGTTCCATAGGTATCATCATTAAATATCTGAAAAAACATGATTATCAATTTTAGGTATTTGCATATGACACTAATTTACACTGATAAATCTACTAAATTTCCTCAAAATCAGTAATTTAAAAATATTTAAAATATGCAGTCAACAATTTTCAGCTGTGAAACAGTGTCACACGTTTCTTTTTCTTTTCTAGTGAACCTAATTGGTCTATTGGTAAGCCATTTGACTGTCATAGTGAATGTTTTATTGCAAGATCAGTTTTCTATCATTAAAATTACTACAATCTATATCATGTAATTTACATTTTTTACATTTTGCTGTAGCCTGCATTTTTGGATGTTAACCTAAACACTGAAATTTTTATCACAAACCAATCCCAGACTACCCTAAAAGTAAAATGCAATGGTTACTTCTTTAGAAAGTAAAAGGTCTGTAGGCTGTAACATTGGAACCACCACAGCTAAGGTTATGTGACTTGGAGAAAGAAGTAAAAGATTATAAAGTACAGTCAAATTCTGTGGACATTAGAAATTTAATATACATACATTCAGTGTTTTAATGAAAAATTACTAATTTACTTCTAAGGACCCCTTCGAGCGGATTGCAATTATTAAGAATTACACTCTGCTATTTGTAAAATGTTTACCAAAACTAATACAAAAATATGAAAATGTTATTTTCATTTGATACTTTCAAAAGTCCCCCTCCCCCACCCCCAATTTTTTTTTCATTACATTGAAATTGCAGGCTTCTGCTAGCTTACAAAGTGCAATTATTGGTTTCTTGAACTTTCTTTTGCCAAATACATATTATAAGGTCATTATTATGAGAACAAATATATAATTAAAACTGTGTGCAAATCCGCTCATATACAAATTCACATGGAAACGCTCAAGACACACACCTGTGAGAAGACTAATGCTCCAGGAATAGTTCTATATGTTCTAAAGTCAGTTTCGATGGTCACATTTCCAGCTGTATACGAAAATGCAAACTTCTGATACATGCCAAAAGTATCCACTCCTTGTATGGATTGTTCCTTGCCATTTTGCTTCAAATTTCCTTTTTTCAGTGAATACAATTCTTCATTCACATAAAATGAGGTATCCTGACTCCGCAACCAAATGTCACCATTAATGTTAATGTAGTAAGAGCCATTTGGAAAGACTTTGTATGATATACTCTTGATGACACTCACTGACAGCAACACAAGAACAAGTCCTGAAAACAAATCATTATGACAATGCAGAAAAGCCAGGAATCTGAAAAAGACTTTTGTTTAGGATGTCAAAAAACTAGATTGGGCCAACTCGGCGCCAACATATCCCCAGAAAGGTCATCACTCATGCAACATGTTTTGACAGGGTATTTTCCACTGGACCCCTTGTGTGTGATATAATCTTGAGGGAAAACATAATCAACCACTTATATAAGAATTTGAGTAATTCAATCTACAATATGTTTATTTTGCAAGCAAAATGGTATCCCCACACGACGGATGTCAATCCAGGAACTTTGCCCACAAGAACTTTGCCCAATGCAAACTCTATCCTCAGGCACTTTCCCCACAATCTGACAGGGTAGGATGTTCACCCACAACAGAAACTTTTCTAACCACATAGACATTTTTATTTTTTATCAATCAATCAATACTCCATTTAGATAACTACCCAGAATAGATAGTGTTGAAAGAGACAAACATTAACTGAACTAAAGTTGCACTATATAAAGTATTTAAATTGATTTCATTAGCATTTAATTCACTGTTGATGGATTTACATAGTACTGCAAAATAGAAACAATAAAAATACCAGAGGTGGCCAAAACCTTTGCAATGAAGAATGCATGTATACAAAACAGGTTGCAAGAAAGTCCAACACTAATTGAGAATATTATTACATTGTAACATTACATACTAATAATTCAATAAAATAATAATAAGCACTTGTACACTTACACTTCAATTAAACATTAAAAAGCTAATTATGTGGATATTATTTCATATTATTATTTTATGCAAAGTTCCTCCCCTGTAAAAATGTGGTGGGCAAAGGTCCTGTGGGCAAGATTCCTTGTGGGCAAAGGTCCACACACAACTTTATCTGTTTCTATGTTTTAATATATAAGTGGATAGATGAAATATTATAAAACAAATATGCAATTATATGTATGACATGTATCCTTCCAAGCTTTTTACAAAGTAAATTAAAACTCATTTATAATGAGAACAAACAGTAAAATCTGACAATATCACTTCTCAGTTCCTTGCAAACAAAATGAAGTTTTAGTTTCTATAGTGCTACATATGCCCTTTTACATATGCCCTTTTTATACCATCATACTGCTTAAACAAAGAGGATGAGTGCCTTTTTCATATATCTGTGTAGAAGAAAAAAAAGAAGATATGGTATAAATCTGATGTATGATGAACATCTAATTAAACATCTGACACTATCACTGAAGATCTAACAAACACTCTGGTATATTTTAAAGGGTAATAAAATACAAGGGGGGACAGCATTTCGCCCATAAATACACCAAAATGCAGTTTGTTGAGAACAAATATGCAGTGTGGGTTTATAAAATTTATCAGAATGAAAAGAGGTTCCACAAACTGTAAAATGAAAGCAGCATCCTAAATATATTTTGTGATAAGTACAAATCCATCCATGGAACTTGTCCTGTGGCAATAAAATTAGGGCTGTCCAAAAGTGGACAGCATTTCGCCAATTATTTTTTTCTGTTCCCAAAAAAGTTACAAAAAATGGTCACCATTTTGCATACAATAATTAAAGCTAAAGATCGATTCTTGTTATTGTATTCTAGCACTTAATGAAGTTATAAATAGTATTTATGTTAACTCCAGACACAGTTTAGAGAACATACAGCCCTTTGCATCAGTCACATGCAGTTTGATAGGCATATTTTTCACTGACATATAAACTTTTTTATTAATCTTCATAATCCTGCAGACTGTTACTTTTAAATTCTTAGAAAAGTATCAAGACATATTACACACTTTTCTATGCTATACAGTTCCTTCAGTATCACGGTAGATGTTAGTTTTAAATGAAGTACAATAGAAATTGGCGAAACGCTGTCCACTGCGAAATGCTGTCCCCTCCTGTACTCAGAAATCATCAATGGTCCAGGCTATCTATTTTATAAACATGCCCCCAAAAAAGCACAGTTAATCTTATGACTAATAAAAAAATCAAATATATAAAGAATGTCCAACAGGAAAATTATACTGAGTTGAATAATACTGGGCTAATTAAGGGTTAAAAGTCCCTTATTTTTACTACATAAGGCTATAATTTCATTAATAACAGTGTCCATTTTGCCCACTTTAATATGTATAACCAGTTTTATTTCAAAAAGTTAAAAATAGCATCAGAGACACCCGTACCCCACAGCCTAGGGAAATATTTTTAACACCATGAGATATAGAAGTACTGTATCACTACAAAGTTCAGGATACTTTCAGAGCACTGTCAGTAATACAAAGGTCCAAACAATGTTTAAATAGAGAAAATAATGTCTAACAGAAAGATAATGTATGTACTTTATCTACATCTGGAATGGCCGAATTATGGTTTAGATGTTTTGAATATTACCATGCATACAGAAGTGGTAATACATTCAATGAATGCTTATGTGTGGTGTTGGAGCAAAATCTGTGGCTCACTTGATGAAATTCCATCTGTTACAATGGGAAATTATAAACGTAAAATTCTTAATGAATTCTAATATGACTTTAACAGTGCTTAATCTGCATCAAAAGACAGACCCAAAGATGCAACAAGATTTTAAAGGTCAAGGTCACTACGACAAGGTCAAAGGTCAAATCAAATTCACACCATGATGCTGCACATCTACAACCCCTAACCAATGTGCCTACCCAGTATCAACTTCCTACACCTTATGGTTTCCGAGATATAGCCCGGACAAGATTTTATAGGCCAAGGTCACTACAGCAAGGTCAAAGGTCAAATCAAGGTCAGACCATGACATTGTACACCTACACCTCCTAACCAATATCCCTACCAAATATCAACTTCCTACACCTTATGGTTTCTGAGATATAGCCCGGACAAGATTTTATAGGTCAAGGTCACTACGACAAGGTCAAAGGTCAAATCAAGGTCACACCATGATGTTGCACACCTACAAGCCCTAACCAATGTGCCTACCAAGTATCAACTTCCTACACCTTACGGTTTCCGAGATATAGCCCGGACAAGATTTTATAGGTCAAGGTCACTACGGCAAGGTCAAAGGTCAATTCAAGGTCACACCATGATGCTGCACACCTACAACTCCTAACCAATGTCCCTACCAAGTATCAACTTCCTACACCTTATGGTTTCCGAGATATAGCCCGGACAATATTTTAAAAGTCAAGTTCACTACGGCAAGGTCAAAGGTCAAATCAAGGTCAGACCATGACATTGCATACCTACACATCCTAACCAATGTTCCTACCAAGTATCAACTTCCTACACCTTACGGTTTCTGAGATACAGCCCGGACAAACTTTTTCCCGCCGCCCACCCACCCATCCTGGACACTATGGGTGAAAACAATACCCTGACAGCCCTTAAGGGCTGTGCGGTAAAAACACAGTTAAATCATATAAATTATGTTTGTTGACAGTACTCTGCATAGTTAAATAAATTAATCCCATTACATAGGGATAACAGGAGGTTTTGCGGTTGGGAGGTTTCACGTCTCTCTTTGGAGGGTTTGTGGTAAACCTTGCTGGATGTTTCGCTGTAAAAACAGGATTCGCGGTAAAAACCACAACATTTGGTTTCTGGCAAGTTTTACTTCAGACAATATTTTTATTCAGGTAAGTTTGGAACATTATTTGAAAACATCTACACACAAAAAAAAAACAATCTTTTTATTCGGGTAAGTTCAGGTAACTTCGGATTATTTGAAAACATCTATACATAAAAACATCTGTACATAAAAACATCTGTACATAAAAACATCTATACATAAAAACATGAAACATCTATTCATAAAAACATCTATATAGCTATTTTAAAAGCATCATTCAGAAACATTCTCATAAAACACACACATATATTCACATATTATACATACATTATGCAAAATTGTCATAATTCAAAAATCAGTTTTCATAATTTTGTTCAAGACTTTCCTCTTGGGCTTCTTCATCTTCCACAGGTCGATAAATCTTTGAAGCTCCTCTCAGTAAATCCATTTTTGAAATTGGTCCCTGCATTAAAATTCTCCCATGGTGAGTTGATGGCCTGGTTAATTCTCCTGTATTCATCGCATTGTACCCTAGTAAGTTGTTCCTCTTTGAGAAGTTTTGGTTGTGCTTCCGCATACCGGGATTCCTGGTGGACCAATTAATAGATTTGGATCTGGCCCTGGCAGCTTTTTGGTTGACCCTCAAATACACATCATTGTTTGTCCTTATTTGGTGCATGAAGACACTCTATGTTGCGGGGGGCCACACTCTGTTTGAAATCCAGGTGTCCTGGATGTAGGTGCACAGGTCACCCAGTTTAGTATCATATGTGGTGTTGGAAGCTGATATCTGTAAGAAGACCCCTCATCACATGTTCAGATGTAATGAAGGGTAGTGCCATTAAGATGCGAACGAAGGTGTGTGACCTCATCTTTGTTGTTGGGTTCTTGCAACCCCAGCAGTTGCACCTGGTGCCAAATGGCCTGCACCCAGTGAAACACACATCTTTTTATTTGCGCCTCTTCAAAGACTTCTCTCAGAGCCTGCCACATGGCTACTTCAAAGTCCATAACCACTTCAACCATGGCCACACTGGTAAGACCCATTCTCCTGTAGAGTGCCCAGTCAATTCATGAATCCTCTAAATATTTACGTAAAATATCGAAACTACCACTTGACATTTAGTCACAAAAACATGCATGTCACAATGCGGTTTCTTTTTAGAAATCTATCCATCAATAAATTAACAATTGCATGATACGTAATATATCTTATTGAATTGAGTATTAATGCTCGATATCATTGAAAATATACTGAAGTACAAGACTACACCCCTGTTGCTAATGTTAGACAGTGATAGAAAAGAAAAGAGGTACACGGGTGGTCACTAACATAAACAGTCACAGAGATAAACAGTCGTCAAAGTTTTCAAAATTTCAACTCAAACTAAATTACAAAATAGACTTAAACAATGCTTTCTATGACATTTGGTTTGTGTTCTATTGTTGTTTAAACCTTTTAACTGTTTTTATTTGAGAATTTCTGAGGACCGTTGATCTCTATCACCGTTTATCTCAGTGAGCACCTGTGTAGCTAAATCAATTTTATGTGGTACTGAACACTGATACATATAAATCAGGGTTCACTTATTAGTGGTGGTGGACCAATTCAAGCCCGGGTACCTATTCACGCCCACCCCTAAATTTATCCAAAACAATCACAGTTAAACAATAAATTACAAATGTAGCGTGTTCCGATGTAACTTCGACGTATTAGCGATAAAACGAAGCATATCACACAAAGTTTATTTTAAATATGTATAAAAATCAGCAGTAAAGACCTCTGTAAGTGTCTTCCACCATTATTTAAAATGTGGTAGCAAAGAAATGCAAATTTTCACAAAATCTTGACGTTTTCTGATCATATATCCACCAGGCATGTTGTAAACAGGAACTTTATAACTTCGACGTATCAGAAGCTTGGTTTCAAAAGTTTAGTACTGGGTGCAAAAATCAACTCAAGGTAGTTCTAACATTAAGAGGGGAACTGTTGAGTGGTGGAGAATTTATAATGAGCGAAATATATTCACAATTTACAAAATATTTACAATATTTTACACATATGTACTGAATATACAGAAATGGAAAACTCTTCATAAATAGCTAAACAGATTTGAAGTGATTTTTTTATGCAACACAAAACTAAAATAAATGGTGGAATGTGGAGGCAATATCATACAGCAAAAGCAGGATATTTGGAATATTTTTCCTTAATCCAATATCTCTTGTCACTGGAAATATTAATTTCTAATAAGGTTGACATATGCCACAACTGAGTTATTGACAGATTATGGAAACGGTGAAATAAAAGATGACAGTTAAATTAATCTCTGTGCACCCAACTGGAAAATATGTTAGGTAGCTATTGCTTTGATATGTCCTATACTTTCAGTCCCTCAGTATCACACTTTTGTCACTTGATGTTTCTTATCTGCCTTTTTACCCTGAATAATTTAAAATATTACAGTAATATTTGCTGTTAACTGTTAAAACGATAAATATTGATCCTGCTTACTTTTTACTTTTTAAAGTAACTTATCTGCTATGTATGGCACTTTATGCCCTATTGAATCTAATGAAAGGAAGTTTGTTCTAGTTTTCTCCGGTTTTATCTGGAAAAAAGGGGGTTTTATAAAAAAAAAGGTTTTGTCCAGAAAAAAAAACAACCTTGGACAATGGTGAAAAATTTCAAACTTTTAAACATACAAAATGGGAGAACAAATGTTTATCACAACACTATGACATAACCTAACACATATTTTCACCAATATGTCATGCAAAATTTACGTTTTTTAAATGATCCAAATGTATTAACACAATTGGCCAACACCTACTTTTCATCTGGGGTTTAGTAAGGCATTTTTGCACTCGGTACTAGTTTTTTGGATCCATCAACAGGAAGAAAATGTCCGTGGGGAGGGACTTTGAAAAAGTTGTTGAATATCTGGATTTTAAACGAATGATAAACAAGCAAAATATGCAATTATTGTCCAAATATATCTGCAATTAATCTTTAAAACCCTTGGAAATGCTTCAAAAATGATGATATACGTATTACGTCGAAGTTATATATGCGTCGAAGTTACATAAGATGACGATATATGATTAATTTGATGATTATCTATGATGTGGTAAACATCTTCTCAATGAGAACTTATAAATCTTTAAGAAAATTGAGGGTGGGCCTGAATTGGTACCCGGGCGTGAATTTGGTCCACCACCACATTTCTAAATAATTTAAGGAAACTAAATAAATTAAGACAATATAATGACAACTCGTCTAACACTAATGCCGTCCAACATTAGTGGCATGGGTAGTATTGGGTACTACGTACACTGGGACCGGTTTAATTTCTACAGTATTTTCAGTGGTCACAGCTGATACACAGGTCGATAGACGTTTTCAGCCCTGTGTCATTGTTCATTCTTGTACGTATGAAAGACAAGGGGTTACTCTATTTAGTGCTGTAAAGAAAAGCTTACCCAACAAGCACTTATTTAAATAAGTCGTCATTTTTATAAGCTCATCATAAAACTTGAAACAAACTTGATCACATGATTACAAGAGTCACATGACGAAGATAAGAGGATTATGCTAAATTTTCTCACATAATTTCGTAAAGCTCACAGGAGAGTTCCAGATAATGTAAAATAAAAGTTGTAAATTATGAAGTCAATATTAGTACAAATTTAAATAAGTAACACTCTATACAATTTCTTTCCTTTTTCTCAAATATTATCAGTGTCAAAGTATTTAAGGATGATTTTCTAGTTTTATTAACTCTCTGTTGCAATCTACCATACAAACTGAAATTGATAAATGATTCCAAAATGTTCATCTTTAGGCTAAATTTTAAAATATTAAAGATCTAAAATAGACTGCATGCTCTTTATTATTAAGATAAATAATAACAATAATTAACTGATAACCTGAAAGTGATAATTTATTGCAATTTAACTTGAGGCTAAAATGATTCAGATGGCCCAAATGTTTTTTTTTTCTAATCATTTTATTGTAAACCTATTGTGCTCTCCCACCTCTAATAAGGTATAAAAGCAATAACAAAGAAAATAAGAAAATAGAATTCATTTTCATGAAACTGTCATACATTCACTTAAATATCACTTGGTAGATGTAGTGGTAAAACTGAAAATTTTAATTGTGAAATGCATGCTGCATTTTTTAGCCTTTTCCATAATATTTCATAAGTTACCCTTTGGCATTGTAGCTGTATTTCTGGATATGGTTCACTGATTATCTCTTCTTCTTGTCTATTAAATACCTACTTTTTATGCAAATTTGTGGAAAATGCGAAACTCTGAGTCATAAAAATAATTTCTCTGGAACAATACTTATATTAAATTAATCATTTGTTTTCATGTTCTAAGTTAGGTTAAAAGTTTAATTTTACCTTCTTTTTGTGTTCAGAAACCAGGCTTGAATCGATACATTGATTGCTCAATTAACAGATAATGGACAGAACTAGGTTTCTGGAATAAGTTGTGATGTGAGTAGATTGTAAACAGATTCAACCATGTATGCTTTACAACATAAATGGTTTAAACATCTATAATTTGTGGTTACTTTATAGATGATGGGTCTTATGAAATTGTGTGAAAGTATTTCCAAAAGATAAAAAGGGCTATTCTTAGTATTTCTTTTGCATCTTTACATATATTGGGGTTAAAAAGTGCCCTCATTTATGTGACAAAAAACATTAATCTTTTTGACATTTGGTTACATGGGAGTTTATTAATGGTCACATTTGTTCAATATAGTGCAACAAAATTAGTTTTATTTAAGGCAACAAGGATTCCCATGTCGGAGCAAAGGTCTTTCTCAAAGTATTTCTATTTGCATCTGCATAAATTTAAAACGTTATACCATTCAGATATATGATACAAAGTTTTGAACATTTTCATTATTGGGATTGTTTTTTTATCAGTGTAGAAGCCAGTTGTGCCACATAATTTTTGCAAACCCGTCACTTAATATGTGAACATGTTGGACTGAGAACAGAACAAAAATTAAACCCAGAGGTCAATTCTAAAACCTGACTTTCTGCAAAAGCTTCTTTTCCATTGTTATGTACCAGCTATGTAAATTGGACTCTTATTGAGCATATTTTTGGATTGTTGTGTCTGAGATTATGTCAAATGATGGGGATTAAGCACTACAAAAATTCAAATTAGATTATGTTAGATAATTCTTACATAATCAATTTTAACAAGTTGCAAACATTTTAAATTGTAGTTTTCAATAAAAACTAACCTATTTAATCACTTTTAGATTGACACTTAACTGGATTTTTAGAGAACACAAATTTCTTGAAACCTGTACATGTTAAATTAATGGAAGTGTAATGAACAAGCAGATCTGAAGGGAAGCAAAGCAGACACCCCAAATTTTATGCTTTTAAACATCATGGAAATTCCTGGGACTCAAAAATGTCAGAAAACGTAGTGTCAATATTCGGGATATTAGATGTATTACACTAGGCTTATTCAATTCACGATCACTTGTTCACTTGAATCATATTCTAAGTGATCAGTCTCTCTCGTAGGATCACTTGGTGTAATGATTTTAGTTACACAAGAGGGCCCAGCCGAATAGAAAATATCACTTCGGATTTTCCAAAGTGATAAAACCATTTTGGATGGTGGCCTAGCAATTCTTATGATGATATATGAAGCTACAAAACTTCCAGCTTTGATAGTTCTTTGCTGCAATTAAAGTTGTTAGTTAATGTATACCGAAAAATGACCTAGTTCCTTACAGCAAAAATATGCTAAATTTATGCTTTTGGTCAATGGTGTACCCACTAAACAACCTTAAAACTGGAGTAGTGCAAGAGAAGGAATTGTTTTGCAGAGCAAAAACAAAGCATCCCAATGTTCAATAGTGATTTGACCAAAATTACTGTGTCTTGCTCTGTATATGATAAATGTGGTTTTTTTCCTTTGCACATGACTCCACTTATACCCACTGAGTAAAAAGTATGACTGAAATTGCTCTATTTTCCACCGTTTCTGAGATAAACACATTTTTGTGCTTTCTACAGAAATTCAAGATGGCCACCAGAAATGGCATTAGAATGATGTTTTTGAAAAAGGTGGAGATGTTTCAGCATACACCCTCCTGGCCCAAAATTCGGCCGAAATCAGCCTGTCTTCTCAAACTGCTTCTAATATAAACACCTTGCTGCATTTTACGCAGGAATTCAAATATGGCCCCTGAAATGGCTTTTTGAAAAAATGTCAATAACTCTGCATATACCCTTCGGGCCCAAAATTCGGCTAAAATCTATGTCTCTCACAGATAAACATATTTTTGGTTTTACGCAGAAATTCAAGATGGCCACCAAATAAAGTGGGAGAACAATTTCTTTTAAAGTTTGGCATGACTCTATGAATACCATCTGGGCCCAAAATTTGGCTGAAATTGCTCTATCTCACACCGTATCCCAGAGAAACACGTCTGTGTTTTATGCCGAAATTCAAGATGACTGTCTAATGTGGCTTGAGAATAATTTTTGAAAAAGGTGCAAATGACTTTTTTTATACCCTTTGGGCTAAAAATTGGTCCAAAATCACTCTGTCTCCACAATTTCTGAGAGAAATGCATTTTTGCATTATACACAGAAATTCAAGATGGCTCCCAAATGGTTGGTGGGTGAATGATTTTTTTTAAAACTTGCTGATGACTCTGCCTATACACAAAAAGTCTGAAATCGCCCTATCTTGCATGGCTTCTGAGATAAATACATGTTTGCATTTTACACAGAAATTCAAGATGGCTGCCAAGTATGAATGGAGAACGTTTTGTTTTGCGGATGACTGTGTATATTCTCTCCGGGCTCTCTCATACCATTTCTGAGATAAACATGTTCTCGTGTTTTATGTAAAAATTGACGACACCCACAATGTGTTATTGCTGGGAGTTTGAGGTCACCTTAATGTGTGGCACTTATCTATGGCCAGTTACATATACATGCAAAAGTTATCTTCAGTATACTCTACAGAAAAGTAAAAAAAACTTAAATTCAACATAATTCTTTTATATATAAGAGTTTAAGATCACCTAAAATAGGACACAGCTTGAATACCAGTTACATCCACATGCAAAATTTGAATTTAATCCATCATGTCATTTCTGAGATACTGCCTGGAAAGGAAGTGTGACGACGACACTAACAATGTGATATTACTGGGAGTTTAAGGTCATCTTAATGTATGACACTTATCTATGGCCAGTTACATATACATGCAAAATTTGAATGAAATTTCTCAAGGTATCTTCAGTATACTCTGGAAAAATAAAAAACCCATAAACTCAACATAATTCTTTTATACATGGGAGTTTAAGGTCACCTTGGAATAGGACACACCTTGAATACCAGTTACAACCACATGCCAAAAATAGCGGGAGAACAATTTTCTTAAATGCATATTAGTCTGTGTATACCTTTCAGCCTGCAGCCCCAAAATTCGGCCAAAATCACTGTATCTCACACCATTTCTGAGATAAATGCATTTTCTTGTTTTGCGCTGAAATTCAAGATGCCCGCCAAACTTTTCTGAAAAAGGTGTGAATGACTGAGTGTACCCTCTGGGCCCAAAATTTGGCCGAAATCACCCACTTTGCACCACTTCTGAGGATTTTTTATTTTTATCCTTGAGAAAAATCATGACTTTTAATTAATCGTTAATAAGTCGGCCATTTTGTGTCAGATCCACCAAAAAGTTAATTATTTTCAGACTTCCATGTGAATAGGTGAAGTGTGTTTTAAGTTATCATCTGGACAATCATTCACCTTTGAAAAACATGTTTTTTGGTCAAGTGACTTCCCTGATTGGTAGAAATGTCATGACACCATTTTCAGAAACATGTGCCCAATTTGAAGATAATTCACCTCGTGGTTGCTAAACTATAGCCAACAGAAAATGCAGGAGACGGAAGCCCCTTTCCCCTCAATATTCCCCTGTATATAAATACATTAAGTAGAAACATTTCTGTCAAGGTGTGGATCCCTAACAGAAAAAACAATTTAAAAAAACTATTGCTAACAGTATAAGCTATTTTAAAAAAAAACAACATTGCATTTAGTTCCACATGGTAAGCCTGTAGTTTATAAAAGCTACATTTAAGTATCTAAAATTTTCAATTTATTGCGCAGAGGGATTATAGCTGAGACTGGAGGTATTTGTCATTTTTTCTTGGATTTTGAATTAATTAGATTAGAATGAATGTTTTAGAAAAGCCAGTCTGAGTCCCACTTACAGTGCCCCAGGTTCTGGGAACTGGGCCATAAGAAGCCAAAAACCAGAATACTTGAATGAATGACAGTATTAATGTTGTCTGGATGTCTGGATTTTGTAGGAGTAAGTGCTTACTTATATGGTATATAGCCCAAAGGGCTTCACCACAAATAAAAACAAGCCCTGGATTTGAAATCTCATTAAATTGCCACCCTTATGATGAGATTATGGGATCACCTGAATAAGTACTTAATACATTATACATGTTAAATACTGTAACTGAAATAAAATACCTTACCAAATATCCTGAGGAGGTAGTCATATACCTAGACCCTGGGATTTAGACTCCTGAAGACTTGGCTGCAGCGCTTTAACTTGGACCAATTCCAAGGACTGTTGGTTTGCTTGTTTGTAACAAAGTAGGGTAGTTTTAACCAAGGAGAGAGAGTAGCGGGTCTGATGTCTGAGGTATGTCCTTTCTTGAAGGAAGTAAAGAGTAGGGATTGAAACCTTCTCAGGTCTATGGTCTGATCCAAACAGTACCTCAGGGAACGTACTGGACACAGGGTCCTGTCTTCTTTGAATTGTCTTACCACAATGGTAGTCAAAGCAGGAATAGTCACTGGAGACACACTTTGAGAACCTTCTCTGACTTGTTGGTTTTTGGCTATGAAATCTGAAGAGGGAAACAAAGCTACCTTTTCCCATTGGCCTAGATACTTTGTTTGCAACCCAGGCATGAATTTCGCTGCGGCGCTTGCCAGAGGCCAAAGTTAGCAAGAAAGCAGTTTTGAGAATAAGATGTTTGAGGTCTGTGTCTTTAAAAGGCTCAAAGGGTGCTTTTGTGAGCTCATTAAGAACAACACAAAGGCTTCACTTTGGAAGATTCCTGGAACTTTTGGGACAATCCCTGTGAAAGCTAGAAAGTAACCTGTTAAGGTCTGAGCTTTGAGAAATATGGAGCCCTGCTGGGCCCAAGATGTCAACAATGGCCGTCCTGTAACCATCAATGGTTTAGGGGTGCCTGTTTAGATCTTGGTATAGGTACATGAAGAAGTCTGAGATTTGTTTCACAGAGAGTGGAGAAATCCACTGAATTTACTCTGCACCATTTCTCAAATAGGGTTCACTTTGACTTGTAGATGGTCCTTGTTGATGACCTCTGAGGGGCAGTAATGCTCTCTGCCACTTCCACAGAGAAGCCTTGTTCTTGGAGCTGTCCACTCCGAGACACCAGGCGTGGAGGTTGAGCTGTTGAGGATTGCTGTGAAACACTTGATTGTGGGACTGTTTGAGAAGTGTTCTTGAAACTGGTAACTGGAGTGGGATCTCTGTTAAGAGCTGCACTTGGTACAGATTTGTTTGAACACCTGCAGATGCAGTGATCATTCTGTTGATTGGACTCAGTTTGATCTGGCCAGAAGGTCGGCCATCGCATTCAGACACCTTGGAATATGCCTGGCTCTTACAGTTATCTGGTAATGATGGTATCAGGTCATGATTTTCCACGGGAGGGCAAACATCTCAGCCGAGTGAGTTCCTCCTTGTTTGTTTATGTAGGCTACTACTGTTGAGTTGTCTGCAGCAACCAACACTGTTTGGTTTTGGCACTGGACCTTGAACCTTTTCAGGGAGAGAGATACTGCCTTCAACTCTAGAACATTTATATGTAGCCTTTTTTCCCTGTCTAATCACAGACCCTTTGTAGAGACTTGCTCTAAGTGAGTGCCCCAACCTTCGTTTGAGGCATCTGTAAAGATTTGGATACTGTGGTCTTTGTGGTGAAGGTCTACACCCCTCATCACGTTTGTGGGATTTTTCCACTGCTCTAGCTAAGCTGAAATGGTCTATGACAAAGAAAGGAGATTGTTCAATGACTGATGATATCTTCAGTGCTCCTTGAGATGAAACCGAAAGGGCCTCATGTAAAGGTGTCCCTCCGGCACCATCTCCATTGATTCCTACAAGTAGGAAGGCATTGGGCCTGCTTAGGTCTATCACTGGCCTCCACTTTTGGTGAGGCTTGGGTACTAGAAACAGACGACTGTAAAACCTGAGAGATTTTACATTTTCCACCCTTTCTATTGCGTTCTTTGACAGAAGAGACTGGATACAAGAGGCCAGAGCTAGATCTTTTTGATGGACCTTGTCTCCTGAGTGAATCAGTGAGCTTTGCTTATGTGATGAATGGTACAATGTAACCATTGGTAATAATGTTTGACACATTGTTTGAGCATTTCTTTGCCAGTCTCTTCTGAAAGAACAGAGGTGACCTCCTACTGGTGGAGCGAGGGAGGCTTTTAAGGAGTCATTGGGAGGAGGGTTTCCACACCCTTGTCCCCTTGAGTGAGGTAAAAAACGACCTCTGGAGCCTCTGTTATTCAATTTCCCCCAACCAGAGGAAAACGATTGGTTACTGCTTGGAGTGGATTGACCCCCATAGGGGCGTTTTCATATTGTGGAGACCATGAAAGGGCTTGTTTTGATAGGGTCCAAAACCCTGAGTGTCTTTAGGGGTGCCTCTTTTAAGGCGGAACTCTTCTCCATTCTTAACTAGTTGAGACTGGAACAAATGAGAGGGCCAAAAGGGAGAGCTCTTAAGTTCCTGATGTCTAGAATCTTCCAAATAAAGTTGAAGATGAGTCATTTCAGCCTCGTGTCTGACCAGGTTTGTATTACCCATCCTGTACAACTCCCTCTGGAGAATATTGGCTAAGGCCTTACTTAGACAGGCTAAGGCTCTCTGCTTAATAAGTATCGTCTTGTTCAGGACATCTAGATAGTCACAGGTTGTTTCATAGCCACATCTGGCTGCTTTTTCAGGATTGGCCCTATTTTGAATTTGGCTTTTGACCCTTTTGGCAGTAGACTTGATACTGTCCTAGCACTTTTCCATGATGGAATTACAAACAGAAGCAGTCTTAGCAAAGGTAGCCGCAAGATTAATAGTGCAGAGATTTTGCCTTGTCTGATGCTCAAATTCTTGGAGTACCTGTAGTTGAACCTTGCCCATAGGGGCCCCAGAGGGTTTAGAGGAGATACAGATTTTGCAAAATATGAATTTAATTCCCGTAATCTGTCCTCAAAACAAGGTTGTCCCACTTTGTACCACTTTGAAGTGGAAGTACGGGGTTTTATATATTTACCCTCAGGTAAATTAGACACCTGAAAGTCATATTCAAATTTATCAAAGGCAACTTTTAGGTAAGGACTGAGTGCGAGCATAGCTGAAGGGCCCCTTAGCTTAAGCTCTTCTTGGGCTTTTTCATCATCCAGACCCAAGATAGTGGTAGAGAACCTAGGCATAGTGTCCCTGGGGTCAGGGAGATTTAAAATATGCCTAAAAGTTTCTATGTACTCTGTATATTGAGGGTAAGTCAGACATATCTACCTCCCTATAAAAAACAGTTTCTGGATCGGTTTGTTTGTCTTGATCAGAAGGGGCCCTTTTGGGCTGAGCAGACTTATTGACTTGCACAGAGGGCTCAGATTCCTCTGAAGAAGATGATTCAGAAACATGTTTGGCCCGAACTTTATGTTTTCTCTTGTCTGAGTGTTTCTTTGCTTCAACCGAACAAACACGTTCGGATTGTTTGGAATTCTGAACTGATCTGTTCTGATCTGATCCGAGCTCGGACTGATCATTCTCACCGAACTGAGGTGGTAAGGCAGGCCCACAGAAGTCTGTCTCCATGGGCTTATCCGTGAATTCGGTTGAGTGTTCAGGTGAGAAGGCAAGTCATCTGGTTGTTTACTGGTTCCAGGGTATGGATCTGAAGCGAAGATTTGATCCACCCCTACTTCTGAGGTCTTTTTAACAGATTTAAGCTCATCTCTAAGAGACTGCATTGCCTACATGATAGAAGCCTGGACACCCCCCATTCGTTATTGTAGTTGGATGTTAAACTGAGAACCCCGACTTTTCTCTAGTTTATTTTCAAATCTATTTTGCAGGGCTGTGCCTGGAGTGGGTGGGACAGTTTGAGGCATTTGTAATGATAAGGTTTCAAAATGTAAGGGCTGGGGGCGTGGAGGAGTGTGAAAATAGAAGCTTCCTAGTCACGTGGCCAACAAGAAAGAAGAAGGTTGAAGTGGTATTACACTACGGGGTTCACCTTCCTGTTGAGGCATTGGCCAGTACTAACTGTCTATTTTTCTTGGAAGTTGGTCAATGCCTGCAGCCTCACAAGATAGCATTCAGTTCCACATGGTAAGCTATTGTAGTGCAATAAAATGTATGTTTTCCAAAATCTAATCTGCCCTAGAAACCATGGTTGCTCATACTTCCTGAAATTTGGGTAACCACTCTCTTTATCAGTCATAAACCTTTATGTGTAAATGAAACAACATTAAGATATCAACTTTTATTTCAAAAGTTTTCACAAAGTGTTTGATTCAATATGAGAGTATATACAAACACTGCAAGTACCCAATGAGATCACAACAGGAAGCAATATCAAGAGTGATACAGTAAATTCTTGCTATGAACAGAAGAAACCTCAAATTTGTGCTGTCAGATGCAATAATATAACATTTTTTTCCTGATTATTTATCAAATACTTCATGGTACATATTTATATATCATATGAGATAAGGGTAAAAACAACTATATCTACTGTTATTTTTAATATACAACAAATCAATATTGTAATTGGGTTTCACACCTCTCCAGATTAATTGATCCATTGTTAAAATATCTCCAGTTTAACAGTGCACACCAAACAATATAGAGATATGGGTTAATGTGTCCAACTTTCATGCTGTGAGCTTGAGATTGTTCTAGCATCATAGACAGCATCCCTGACTAGCTAATGGGGAGAAACTAAAAGTTATACAGTCTTTAAGCACCAAATTTGATGTATAAGTGTTTTGCTTTTGAGTTTTTAAAATGACAGATTGATGAGATCAGCAATGAGGAAGGTTTTGTTTATTTGGGGTTTTACGTCGCTTTCAACACTGTACAGGTCATATCACGACGGGTAGTTGGAAGGGCAGAGGAAACCAGTACATATAGTTCGCTAGGGTTCTGTACTGTAAACTGCCGACCAACAGCAAGCAACTACCAGCTTTCCCACTTACGGCCATGACGGGGATCGAACCCCGGCCGCAGAGGTGGGAGGCGAGAGTGTTACCACTCTGCCACCGTGGCCCCCAGCAATGAGGAAGGGGTTTTATGATTTTATTATCCACCTCACACTACAGTTAACCTAAATACTGGTATATACAGACTGTGAACATTTTTTGTAATCCCCAGCATATACAATGTGGATGAAAAGTGTCACAAACTCCTCACAAGTGTGCATTTTAGTAGAAAACACCTTTTATGGAGGGGTATGCTCTTATTTTGTTGAAATCTATGCAGGAATAGTGAATAAATCTCAAGTTAAAAATATTGAGGCATTTACATTAAATTGTAAGCATAACTATGTTTTTCTTTCATTAAATATGGACTTATTTGACTTAATATTGAAGCTAGGTGTGAATAGTAAAAGTAAAACCACCTCTTGGCGCATATATTAAATATCAAAAACAAAATACACAATCCTTCATCATCCTTCAAACTCTACTAATCTAAAGACACTTTCAGCAATAAACATTATATGCTGATATCTTCAATAAAATTTATACATTACACAGAAAACTGATTTTACAGAAACAATTTAAATACATTGTACTATAAACTATACAAGTGATGCAACAGCATTTTATGCAAATTTTCTTCATAAATACTTCATATCGTTTATAATATACACAGTTTGCCAAAAGGTCAAAGTTAGAGTTTAACCTCCCATTCAACAGCCACAGTCATATTAGAAGAGACCCACAGTATTGTGATAGTTAACTCACAAGTTTATCAGCTTTACAGTGTACTTTTATGATACTAATGAGACAATCTCCTGTAATATCCACATATAGAATTCAAGAGTTGATGGTATTCTCTTTGAAAACAGAAAGGCCATAATTCACAACATTTAGCTGTACTGATAGCTTTCTTTTGTATCAATAATAATACACTATTTAAACGAGGGGACCTTTAACACTACTTTCATTTTATTAAACTATTTCTACTGATTCACTGTGTAACAAGCTCCACAACATGCGGAGCATTTTTCCCATATGATCTGCAATGTCTATAGATTACTCAATGGCTAACTTATGATTAGTATTGATTACTACTTTCACAATACTGAACACTTTACATATGATGAGACCATTTCAATAAATGAACCTTTAAAGGCGAGTTTTACATTCAATAACTTGGGTTATACTGGGAAAGGCCATAAGTATTTCTCTAATTTTGTCATAAGCCAGATTAAAATCCAAAACTGCAGAGCTAAAAGCAAAAGATCATTTGCCAAGCTTCATGACAATGAGACCACAGAGGTACCTTGTAAACTTTCCATTCATTCTTTAGTGAGTAAGTAATACCGTAAATTTCTGTAATACTTCCTCTAAGATTACATGCGTCTGTTAGTCTAATTGGCTGAAAACCATTGTCTAAATTGGCACATATTTTGGCTGTTGACAGTTTGCTGGTTCAATGAATTGAACTGCCATTTTCTGTATCCCTAACAACCATTAAGCAGCAATATTTTTCACTGAGAAAGGACTTTATTATTTGGAAATGTTTTGTCCTGCACTGCCTTTGTAATCTTAGCCTCCAGTTTATGGTGTAAATATGCTCTGATTAAAGATTTTTTGGTGGTATATCCCTTTACTAACCTTCAGGTTCAAATTTATGAATGGTTAAAACACCTTGATTACAGAGTTTATCCATATATATTTACATTTCTAACAGACGTGTAGTGGTGGAGCATAAAACAATTTCTACAACAGAAAAAAATATTTCTTTGTTGTGAAATTTATGCTTTTGTTACTTAAATTTGAGGACAACTGACAAATTTTCAGAGATTATGTATGGATATTTGCAATTTCTCATCCCAAATCCTGGAATAAACAATGAACTTTCTGATAATTCCAGATGGGCTACATCTAGAGAAATCTTAAATCTCTGGATGTAGCCCAGGAAAATCATACCTGTTCAAATAAACCCTACACCAAGATGGTGGATAACTTTAAAATTTTACTTGTCATCTGTCTGTGAACAGAGTGGAATTGGCACATCAGATCCAAACACTGAATTGAAATCTGGCTTAATGGCTAGTGATGCAACAATTCAACTTGCACTTAATTAAATATCAGTGACAGTGTAGGATCATGGTTGGTCACTGACAATTTAAAAAATCAGTTATTTTAAAGAAACCTTGCCATCCTATATATAACAAAATATGCAGGTGTGTTTGGCATTAATGTTTACACAATAAAATGACGGATTTGTTTTGTTTACAAGAAATGTCAAATACTTGAAAAACAATCAACCTTCTTGCTAGATTTCCAATTATACTACTGATGACAGCATTAAAAATGAGTAATACTTGGAAAATATTTTTAATAATACATTTATGGTTGGACTATTCAACTAGTTTCACAGTGTGTATACTAGATAGTGGAGGTTTGTCTGTTGATTGACCAGGTCCTTTTTTCTGTGCTGGCACTGGCTGGGACTTCACAGGATACTGACTAGCTGTCGCATGACCAATGGTTTGCTGAAAATAGTGCAGAAGTAAACATTACATTAAAATTAGACTCGGCTTCTTTCAGTGTGAAAACTATTACAAAACATTTCAGGAAAAATTAAAGATTTGCCAAAAAGGTGGATCATTACATAATTCTTATTACATATAATATAGCTATTATCCAACTTTGTATTATTCAAATATTTATTTTTATTAACTCACTTCCCCTTGACTTAGTTTTGTTGCTTTAAGAATAAATTTAAGATTACCTTGGTGACTGGCTGATGTCGTTCTACAACTACAGAACTCATAGGTGGAGCCAGTGTGCTGGGTCCACCTCTGTTCCTCCCACTATCAACTCGGGCAGATACCTTGGTAGTCACACTCTTGCCTTTCTTAGTGGTTCCTGTTGTCTGTTAACCATAAATAAATATATATAATTTATCTGCAACACCCAGGGTATGAAATTCACCAGCAGCAATAAGCAATATATTTGTCATTTCTAGAAATTTGCTTGTAAAAACTTTTGTCATAAGCAAAATTGGGCTTATGGTAAAAATATAATTCGTCCATGAATTTTTCTATTATTTTTCAATTCAATAGACTCAACTTCACAAATTATTACTGGCACCATTTAACAAATTCTAAGGACTTAGATCCAAGCTCTTGCAAAAAATTCCAAAAATTCAGTCCCTGTTATCACTGATAATGATAGTGAAAATATAATCATTACTGGGGTCTAGTTGCTCATACTGCACACTATTTTTGAGGGTTTTGTGGCCTCTAGCAAATCAAATGTCAGTCTTTCACCAGTTAACATTTACAACTAGTACTGTTGGTACTTATATTCATGGTTAAAGATAGACACATTAGTGCAAAGTATCTTGTCTGGGGGTGCGATCCAAGAAAAGCCAGTAGGATTCTAATAACAGCTTCAGAGTATCTAAAATATATTCTACTTCATACTTCAACATTAAAATCACATTCAAATTGCTCACATTCAAAACAAGTTTATGTAGCAGAGACTTCAAATTTGGATTTCGTCCTGAATATTTTCACAATAAACCTCATATATTTGGGACTCTGGGACCAACTCACCAATCTCAATATATTGTATGAATTGCATAATGATTAGTAGTTGATGAATGGAAGAAGAAAATATATTGATTTTGGCAGTTTCTGTTTTTGGCCACTTTAAGACAGCCCAAATATTTGAATCCATAAGCACAGAGGTGATAAGAAATTATAATTCTGATTCTGACTATAAAGACAGAAAAGTACTTACAAAGCTCTTTGACTGAGTTCTGACTGACTGGGGAGCACTCTGCTGACTTCTGCCTGTGCTACCTCCACTTGCTGACTGCACACTGACCACTCTGGGTGGCAGGGGGGCACCTGGTGGCTCATTGCTGTACACAGCCTCCTGTGGCACAGAGTGTGAGTGAGAGGACAGGAAGTCCATGTCTGTATTGTGGACACCCTCGGAAACGTGAGCTACACTCGATCCTGTGCTGGTGTATTGTGGTGGTTGATTCACATCTGAAAACAAAATTGTTATCATTACCAACCAGATATTAAATATGTCATCCCAACCTTCTGGCACGATAAAAATAATTAAAGTATCTCAAAAACTCCATGAAGTGGATGCACAAGTATCATGTCCAGTGTTTATGCTGAAAGAAGATAACATTAAAGACTTTAATTTTGCCATTGGTCTGCATTTTTTTTTTCACACTTACAATACCTAGAGTCCTCCAGAAAAATGTGAACTTATGACATATCCTTCTAGGATATATAAGTTTGAGAAATGTACAGAGCCACAAAACCAGGTTCCAACTTAAACTTGATTGGAATGGATCTTATGTTGGTGTTCTGCTGTGGTACCTGATTCACATCTTTAAATAAAATTATTATGTAACGTTATATTATTATTAAACATCACTGTCTGTTATGTTAGTAATGACCCAATGATATACACTATCACAGAACCAATTTCTTCACTTCTATAACCTAAACTTAAACTACCATGTCAAGGTTGTTACCCGGTATGCTAAACAAAAGGCATGGTTTCCACATTCAGTTAAAACTGCAATTTCAAATATGATGAAAGCCTTCCTATTTTGTTACAGCTTGCCAAGTTATGTACCTGATTCGTTGAACATGGTCATGGCCTCCATATTGAGGGCACAGACTCCCCTCATGAATGCTTTCTTCATGTTTTCCTCATACCGATCCCTCTCTGTGTGCAAACGAGCAACCTCAGCACGTGACTCCTCCAAAGCCTCATTTAACTGCAACACATTAAACAACTTATGGAAAGAAACAAGTGAAATCACACACAACATCAACATTTTAATATGGTAAAAATGTTCTACATGGGGTAAAACATGTTGGAGAAACACAATGGGAACATTTTTGAGAGATTTAAGGCAAGCCTTGTGGTACTTGGTATTGCATTGATAAAATTGCACTTTACAACATCGCCTCTGGCGGCCATCTGTTTTTTTTATCAATTTTGCCCAAAATCAATACGGTTCCTCTAACAAATAATATCAATGACTGTACAAAGTTTGAAGACAATCAGTCAAAGCAGTCTGAACTTAGAGTGCACACAAGCTTTCAAACTGGCTGGCAGCCATCTTAAAAACAAGATTTTTTCAAAAGTTGTCCCCCTTGACCCTAAAATAAACACAGGAAACCTGAATTTGATATCTGTAATGGTTTTTGCTGTAATGATGTCCTATAGAGTTGACAAGTGCTGAGTCAGCAAAAGATCAAAATTTATTACAACATTCATATTTTTTATAATATGGCAAAAATGTTCTGTATGGGATAAAACTTGTCAGAAAAACACAATGGGAACATTTTTGAGACATTTGAAGCAAGCCTTGTGGTACTTAGCATCGTTAAAGCTGTTTTACAAAATCGCCTCTGGCAGCCATGTTTTTCAATCAATTTTGCCCCAAATCAATAGGATTCCTCCCATGAGTAATATCAATTACTGTACAAAGTTTGAAGACAAATCGGTAAAAGCAATCTGGACTTAGAGAGCACACAACCTTTAAAAATGGGTGGCGGCCATCTTGGAAACAAGATGGCGGACGTAAAAATTTTTTATTCAAAAGTTGTCCTCTTGAACATGAAATGAACACAGACAAGAGGGTCAGAGGTGCCCCAAAAGGCGGGTTGCGCACGCAGGAAACAAGGTTAGCAACTGCTCTCATTAAATTTAGGAACAAAGAAAGAAATGTTAGGTTACCCACTTAAGGTAAATGTGTTCGACGTGCTAAGAAATGTAATACTTCTAATCTAAGTTACATTATTGTATCTATACTATAATAAATATAGAACTAAAACTAAGTAAATGAAGACCATTAATTTACCACTTATTTTCACCAGAAATTGAAATATCCACAGATGATCTAGTTGTAAGGTTTCTGTTTGTAAGAACTAAGAACGAAACTCACCAGGTCCAACTGGTGGCTTCTATTCTTTTGTGTACTAATCTTTTTGTTGCAGTCTCTCACAAGAAGGCGTCTTTTCACCCTGGCATATACAGATCATGTCACTCTTTTGATGCGCTGATGTTGTTCCTTTAAAAATCTTGTTGTCACAGTTATGTTTTTTTACACTGTACATTGATTCTTGGATGTGTTTACTGTCCTCCAGGATTATGTTCCATCACAGTCTTAGATGAATTTTGCTTTTTGACATTTGCTTCTTTTTTGGTTTTTCGTTCACTGCTCCTATTACATCTGCGATGGTTTTATGATTATAATTAGAAACATTATAGGCTCATGTTTAAGAGTATATTTTTAGAAAGTGAGCAGTAGATCTCTTGAATCAAATGGCAATCCATACTCCTTCATGATCACTCCAGTATGTTTCCAAAACCCCACAGGAAATATTAGATATATTGGAGTAAATGTGATCTAAAGAAGAGTGGTAATCAGTTGTTTCTTCAAGTAATTTTGTTTCTATGTGGAAATGAGTTTTCATTGAATTTTGTAGCATTGTTAAATCAGATGAAGGTTTTAATTGGTTTACGTTAAAGTCTCCCACTGCTATAGTATCCATTTGGTTTTTCTTTGGTATATCCTTCAACATTGATGTAAATATGGTTTGCTTCTGAGCCGGATGTTTGTATACAGCAAGCATATTGATACTTCGATTGCCTGTATATACTTCAAAATTTATGAGAACTGACTTATCTTTTTCCCTATGAAAATATGAATCAAGGATCAGTTCAGGCTCGATATAGATCATCATACCCACATGTGGCCTTGTGGTTGGATTTGGTGAGGATGCATTGTACTGTTTGGCCAATATAAATCCTGGTATGTCATAGGCAGATGAAAGATCTGAATTGATGGCCCACGTCTCTGCTATTATCAACAAATTTGTATGTTTGATGTTTTGATCACTTCTAACATCTGCTATATGCTTGTGAAGCGAGCGTGTATTAATGAACACTATTTTAAAGTGCTGGTGCAAAGTCTGATGGTATAGTGGCATGGGCTTAATCTGAAGTGCTCTTGAATTTCGTAGGTGTAGCATGTCTACTTTGACAGCACTGTCAACTTTGATCTTTTGCGAATTAAAGTCTAGCAGGTAAAGACCTTGGAGGTGTGTAAGCCGGCTAAGTGCCACATACATCATATGTGGAGTTACATAACCTTGGAATGATGCAACTGCTGTTTCTAACGATGACCCTTGTGACTTATGAATAGTTGTTGCTGAGTAATGTTTGAGAGGAAACTGTCGCCTTACCACTAAGATATTCTTGTATTTTCCAAATTGAAATCTTCTTTCAATGTGTTGTATAGGAGTCCACCTACGGTCTGTTTGTGAATTGTACAAGTTCTTGTTTGTATTTCGACATTTCTCTCCAATATCAATATCATCAAATAGTACCCATAAAATTGTAGGTGGAACAGTCTCATGACTAAAATCCATAATGGTACAGGTGGCACCATTGGTCAAGCCATCAGAGGTATTAACATTTTGAATGAGCATAAATTTGGCAGAAATTTTTATATGCAGCGTTGTTTCTAGGTTTTGAGTTTTTTGTGGTTTCATTTGTTGAGCCAACTGTAAGATCGTTTCTTTGAGCGATGGAGTGACATCACCAATAATGAAGTCTTTTGCAACACACAAGCATCCTCGAGTTGTAAGTGTTTGCATAATTTGTTCATTGTGTTTTTCTACAAGTGAATTTGAAGTGAAAAGATGAATAGCATCATTTGGATAGGTTGTAGTCACTGAGGACTGTATAACTCGAGAACTCAGCAGGCTCACATCATCTGACGTATGGTTAGCCTCTCTAATTCTGTTCAATGTGCTGGCAAATGTAGCATCATCTTTTTGTCTCATCACTATTGTAAGTTCATAGAGTTCAAACAAATCTTGCCACAAATTTGCTGTTAAAGACTGATAAGGTGATGATGTATTTTGGAAAACCCATTTGTCCATCACAGGACGTAATTGGAACATGTCACCTACACAAAGTACACTTACACCACCAAATGGTAGGTTACACTGAAAGATTTCTTGTAATCGGGCATTAATGAATTGGAACATATCTGCACCTACCATAGATATTTCATCTATTACGATGATTTTCAGTTTACTAAAATTGGACCTCAGTGTATTTCTTCTGCTATCATCCAAATGTATATATTTCTTAAGGCTTTGGCTGGCAGGTATGGCAAGAAAAGAATGTAGAGTAGCTCCACGGATATTGTAGGCAGCTTTTCCAGTAGGTGCTGCAAGAACTAGCTTAATGTCATCTGGATCTTGCCCTGGTAAGCTATTATAATATCGAAGGAGAGCTTGAAAAATTCCTTTTACAAGATGAGTTTTCCCAACTCCTGCACCTCCAGAAAGGAATAGATGGAAAGGTGTTTTTTGAGTTTTGACACAATGTAAGACATGGTATAGAAATTCCCGTTGTTGAATATTAAAACCCTGGAGTAAGTGGTAAAAATCATCATCTGCCATTTTGTTGGGGATCAAAGATTCAGTCACAGAAAGGGAAGGGCAATCAATTTCTTGTCCAAAGTCAAAGTGAGAATGCTGTGGTAGAGATGGCTGTAAACTACTGAAAGCACTGGTAGCATTGTCTGTATTATTCGAATGTGCATCTTCATCTGATTGTCGTGCATTCGGAGCAACAGTATCCATAGCATGAAACTTACCATATGTACAGGATAAATGTGGACGGACAGACAGAAGGACAGACAAATGGACGAAAAACAGACAAACGAACACACGCAATTTCACCAATTTCGAAAGGAACCTAGCTATGATGGAGATCTATCTCCCTATCAAGTTTGAATCCGATTGGTCAAACCATTTTCGAGTTAGAGTCCGGAAATGAAAACGCAGACAAACAGATGGATGGACAAACGGACGAAAAACAGACAAATGAATGGACGGAATTTCACCAACATCGAAAGAAACCTACCTATGATGGAGATCTATCTCCCTATCGAGTTTGAATTCGATTGGTCAAACCGTTTTCAAGTTAGAGTCCGGAAACAAAAATGTGGACAAACAGACGGATGGACAGACATACGGACGAAAAACGGACAAACGAACGGACAGAATTTCACCAATATCGAAAGCAACCTAGCTATCATGTTGATCTATGTCCCTGTCAAGTTTGAATTTGATTGGTCAAACCGTTTTCAAGTTAGAGTCCGGAAATGGAAAATGTGGACGGAGCGGCGGACGTCGGACACATCAATCTAATAGGCGGGTTGGTTACACGCAACCCGCCTAAAAACGAACAAATGGACAGAAAAACAAGACAAATGAACGGACGGATTTACACCAATTCCGAAAGGAACCTAGCTATGATGGTGATGTATGTCCCTGTGAAGTTTGAATTAGATTGGAGTAACCGTTTTCGAGGTAGAGTCCGGAAACAAAAATGTGGACGGACAGATGGATGGACAGAAAAACGGACAAAAACGAAGAAACGGACGGAAAAACGGACAAACAAACAGACGGAATTTCACCAATTTCGAAAGGAACCTAGCTATGATGGTGATCTATCTCCCTGTGAAGTTTGAATTTGATTGGGCAAACCGTTTTAAAGTTAGAGTCCGGAAACGAAAATGTGGACAAACAGATGGATGGACAGACAAACGGACAAACGAACACACGGAATTTCACCAATTTCGAAAGGAACCTAGCTATGATGGTGATCTATCTCCCTGTGAAGTTTGAATTTGATTGGTCAAACCGTTTTAAAGTTAGAGTCCGGAAACGAAAATGTGGACAAACAGATGGATGGACAGACAAACGGACGAAAAACGGACAAATGAACACACGGAATTTCACCAATTTCGAAAGGAACCTAGCTATGATGGTGATCTATCTCCCTGTGAAGTTTGAATCTGATTGGTCAAACCGTTTTAAAGTTAGAGTCCGGAAACGAAAAATGTGGACGGACAGATGGACAGACAGACAGACGGACGTCGGACACATCAATCTAATAGGCGGGTTGGTTACACGCAACCCGCCTAAAAACCGGAAGATCATATCTTGAACCATTTTGCTGTAATGAGGAAAAGTGAATGAAAAAAAAAGAAAAAAAATTCTGAAGAATGCATAGTGCAATATATAGTATTCTGTCTACTTTTTTGTATTTACTGTTTAGAGTAACATTCTATTTACAAAGTAGAGAACACATAAACAAAATATTTATAGACCAAGCTATTACCACTTTATCTTTACACTAATTAAGTAAATTACTGAAGATACTTTCTTTATAAAAAATACATTTTCTCTGTGAATCCATAATTTTTATAAACCTTGCAAAAGATTTAAAGTTCTCTAACTTAAACAGGACAAAACTACGAGTAAATGGAGAAAACCCAGCAGCTATCACGTGTCATATGACAAACAATAACCTTACAAACTTACAGCAGCTATTTTCATCTCATAGTCATTTGTCAGACCCATACATATCTCTTGTGCTTTTGATTGACAAGCTTTCTCCACACGATTCCTCCATTTGTTCTCAATGACAGAGTGCCATCCATCATAAGTACGCCTCAGCAGACTTCGCTCATAGTGCTTGGTTGCAAGTTTCATGGCAAAGGTCTGGAAAAACATCAGGAAATTGATCACTTGGATTATTTCTGGGCTTTACTGCTTCCATTTACTCCACATTGACCCTCAAATTGACTGCAAAGCTGTTTTCTATTGGCTCTTGCCAAAGAGTGTGGGGTACATATTCACCAACTCTCAAAGTCCCAATTTTAAGGGACTACCAAAATACTTACTTGCAGAATTATCTGTTATTCTGAGGATTTTATTACAAAATAATCATTTTCTGAAAATATTCTAATAATATGAATGTCCGAATTTGTGAAGAGCTCAAAAATTTAAGAATAATGAGAACAACACATATTTTTATTGGCCACTAACTTGGACGAAGTTTTTTTGAAACTATTAAATAATACTAATTCCCAGTATTTCTTCTTCTTCTTCTTATTATTTTTTAATGAGAGTTAATATCAATAGCCAAGCATGCCTTTGGAAATAAATAATTTACCTCCTTCTTAGAGTCATTATGTGATATCTTCCATTCACAGAATGTTCTCATCAGTTCATTTTTCTCTTTATGCTTTTGTAGGCTACGTGTTAAGTTGGAAACCACTTGATCTTTCCGTTCCACAGAGTTTTCATAACGATGTAGTAATTCCTTCAGACTTTCTATTTCATTAAACAACTGATTCTTCTCAGCTTTATGCCTATGGGATAAAAACCAAAAGAATTTAATCTTACACTAAAAAAGGTTTTTGAAAACAAAAACCGAGCATCTCTATAACTTTAAAAAATCAAGAGTTGGAAAGAAGGGGAAAAGGAAATAGTATGTTGTTGAAATTTCCTCATACAGAAAAAATGCATAAAGAGAAAGCTTTAAAACTGGGAAAATAAAAATAAAATATGCATAAAAAGTTTTCAACTGACATCATGTACTATTACAAAATACATATACTGGATTTTACATTAGCTATTTACTAACATTAATGAGTGCTCTATGAATAGAAAATACATTTCACGAAATTACTGGTTACACAAATTTACTGTAACATATACATGCACGAAAAAGATTTGGTAAAATATGGGCTTTAAGCAAGACTAGGGCAAAAAAACATCATATACATTTGTAAAATATACAATTTGAACACAAAGATTGACTCAACATGAATACAAATAAGTGCCCTTTTCAAGAGATGCTTAAAAACTCCAAATATGCAGCAATTACATACATGTATAAGAAGATATTTATCTATTACACAAAATCTATTTCAACTACATGTCACTTTTAATCAATTAATCTTTCTTTCTGTCTATAACTATGACACAAAAATTAATTACTTCTATTAATTTCTATAACCTTTCATCATTTATGAATTTATGTGGTCTACATTTCTTTATAAAGTAAGAATATGAATTAAATATACAGTTTGAGAGAGGTGAGTATCAAAAGGGAGTACATATGTTTGGGCATACACTTTTTCAAAATATACAGATGTGTTTCCTTGAACCTTCTTTGTTTAGAGTTCAACAGTACAATAATACATGTACAAAACTACAAGTCAGAGACTTCAATCTATTTTTGTGTATATTCTTTGGATAACTATTAAGTTATGATAATCAAAATGTGAGCATTAAATCCTGTGAACCATAATTATCATTAAAATATATTATATGTTTACATTGGAAAATTACCTGTCTTTCTCTCTCAGCAGCTGTTGCTTATGTTGTTCTAACAATTGGATCTTACTTTGTCCAAATTCTGCCTGTAGAAATAAACAGGAAAATATAAAATATTAAGAAAGTACAGGGTTAAAATTTTCTCGATAAACCATTCAATATTGCCATATATCAACTGAAAACTACATCCGTTTTGTTCTCTTTGAAAAATACTGAGAAATCTTATACATGTCTAACGAATAAAAAATGTAAAATTCCTCACAGTAAGTGAATTTGCCATTGAGAAACAGACAAGTTTTTCTCAGAATTTGTGGAATTCTTTTTCATCCTTACCCTCAATGTAAGGACTGTTGTATGTGGTAAATGTCTTGCGCTAGTTGTGCATGGCTGCTTTACAAATACCTAATGTTGGACCAGATCTTTGTAACCATACCAATCATGTAAATTAACCAATAAAACTGACTATTTTACTCACCAGTACATTTCTTTTCAAGTCTAATGTCCATTGGTCCAGTAAGTGCTCCATTCTGGCCACATCTGGATCCACTGCCCCACTGTATGCAGGGGGACTGGCATTCTCAGTCAGTCTAGAGGAAGCCATACTTTCTGAGGGGCTTGATGGCCGCATTTGTGGTTGAAACATCCGATCTTCCATTGTATTTGTTATCACCTCCCTCACTGCAACACAAAAGTTTGAAGTTGGGGTTTCATCTTCCTTTCAACAATTAAGAGTTTAAGACCATGGCAGGGGTGTGAGAGTCAAGTCATTACATACCAAACTTGCAAACCACTTTGTCACTGGGTCTTCTCTTTCAACTGCTTTGTAAGCTCCTGATCACAGAGAAGAGAATGAAGTGATTCATTGCTAACCCCACAGCCAATTAAGCCTCTTTATTTAACAGTCAGGATTGTATATATTATATTGGGACAGGATATCAGTTTGATATATGCTGCTATAAGCTGGATCTGGCCCCATGACCACACAGCTGAAGTTAACATTCAGGGTTTACATCCCTAATACCCAATTCACACTACAGGCGATATACACTGTGGTTAGAAGTTTTACTTGGTGGTGAGACCGACTCCCAGGATGCCTCATATCTTCCGAGATTTGGTGTACCCATTAGGTATCATGTGCATGGCCACTGATGTGACACAGTGTGTAACTGTGAATAACAGTAGGGTGACAGTAGTATAAAAGTTGGTCAATGAAGCACGATCAAGTCACCACCTTATATAAACCACGGACGTTGCCTTCAGTTACCATATAAAAAATTTATCTGTGGAATGCCACGGTGAGAAATTTAGAGGCAGAAATTTTAAACATTTTAAAACATCCGTGGAGGACAGCGGGTCACTGTATCACAAGTTCGCATAAGAAAGTCAAACAGTAATTGAAGGAGAGGGACATTTTGTCTAATTCCTATAACCATGAGTTATATCCCTTGTAGTGTGAAAGGGTATAATGGCCACAGAGATGACAATCAAAGTACCATTCAAGCCACACAATACAGAAAAGTGACAAAACTGCAACACTGAAATAAAATAAATCAAGAATACAGAAACAATAACAAATATATTGGGGCTAAAATGTCAAAGAATATACTTCAAGAATGCCCAGTTTGGTTTTTAAGCAAACAAAGGGATATACATGTACATGGATATGGAACAGTGTTCATTTGACACAAGAAAGGAGACCCCCCCCCCCCCCCCCCCCAATACACACACTGTTTTCTTTTCAATTTATTTCCCTACTCAGAAAGTCTGTTAAGTATTGTTTATTTGTCATTAGCAAGGTAAATGGTTTCTATCATTTTGAGATATTTAAAGACATTTAAAAGTATAATTAGTAAGAAATGTTAAGTTCTGTATAGTCTTGAACTGGGGCAGCCTTCTTGCGTTTAAATTAATTACATGTGTAATACTTTCTTATTAACCTTGTGACAGTTTTTCGGTTATTTACTTAACTTTCAGTGAATTTTTATTACACCATTTTAAACAGGGTGTATCCACTAAATTTCAATATTTTTCCTTGATTTCTCCATGACCGAAGCTTTAAAATTAAGGACCTTTTACTGTTTTACATGCTTCGTGGCATGAAAGAGACATGTACTAACACCAGTTTTGCCTTTGAGAACCACACACAACGTTCCAGTCACAGTACAGAAATATGTAGAAGACACCAAAATTTGATCTGATTACAAAAAGGTATCCTTGCATTGAAATGCAGGATGAAAGAAGGGAATAATGTCGTTTCGTGAAAGGATGCCTTTTAGTTTCCATGACTTTTTATGAATTTTCCAAAATCTGGAGTCAATTTCCTGGATTTTCCAGGCCTAGAAAAAATAAGGAATTATGTGACTTTTCCAGGTTTTCCATGACTGGACACACCCTGTTTAAAGGGTGCTTTAGCAGTAAATTTCACATGCTGTGGACAAATTTCAGGTATTTCTGATGAACCACAGTAAACTCTACATAATCTGGCCATGCTGAAAGTAAGAGTAATGCCCAGATCCAACAGTGGAAATTTTTGAAGGTGAATATTTGTGAGTGGAAAATTTTTCAAGGTTCTTGGCAACTTCTTTGTTAATCTCATATTGTCTTTAAACCTTGCTACAACTTGCTGTTCAAACTTGTTGTGGTCATTTTCAACTTTGAAGTTAACCATGCCAATATACAATGGTTGGTAGTAAATTCTTTCATTAAATTTTTTTTCCTGGAGCAGTCACCAACAGTGGGGTGACAGACCTGAGGTCACCTGACTCAAATTTATCCCTGACTTTCAACTGGGGATATTACAATAGGAAAATACCAATTTGTGAGACTGGAAGTTTATAAAAATAAATACTTGGATAATAGGTTACAAAATAGCATCAGGGATGCCTGTATCCCACCACCCAGAGAAACAGCATGGACAGCATTACTTTTAGAACTTATAGTGTAAGTTTTGCAAAGATACAGGAGCAAGAACACTTAGAATAGAGAAAATGTATGTAAAGACATAGTATAAAACCAAGAGAATACAACAGAAAACTGATGTCATTAATATGTTAATAAAGTTATAAAGCTGTGAAAATTATTAACTGAAGTATGGCTGTCAATGGAGAGAGCACTATAAGGTAAAAATACATATAATACTCAGAGGCAGCAATCCATATACCTTTGTGACAGGAGAAATATGTCTCAAACATAGCCAAAGAAATATTATGGCTGACCCACAAGGAAGGTAACATCGAAGTCAAAACATGATGTTGCACATGTACACCCTGACCAATGTCCCCACCAAGTATAGACTTCCTACACTTTACAGTTTCTGAGATATAGCCCAGACTAGATTTTAAAACTAATGGTCACTATGACAAGGTCAAAGGTCAAATCAAGATCACACCAGGATATTGCATACCTACATCCCCTAAGCAATGTCCCTACCAAGTATCAACTTCCTACACCTTATGGTTTCTGATATATAGACTGGACCACATTTTAAAGGTCAACGTCACTACAGCAAGGTCAAATCAAGGTCACACCAAGGTGTTGCACACCTGCGCTCAACCAATAAATGTCCCTACCAAGCAAGTATCAACATCCTACACCATATGGTTTTTGAGATACAGCCCAGACAGAATTTCACGCACCCCACCAACGACCCATCTGGATGCCATGGATGAAAACAATACCTGAACAGCCTTTAAAGGCTGTGAAGTAACAAAACAGGTTCTACTGTATTTTTAGAAATATTTTTTGGATACAACTTAAAATGTACTGCAATAATCTTCACAATGATTTAAAAACAACTTCAAATAAAAATACTCACAGATGGTTCTTTTGCCAAAATTGCTGTCTTCAATGATGTGATCTTTTGAGACACTCTTTTCAAATTGTTCTTCTTCAAAACTCTGAATATCTGCCTCTGGCTGACCTTGCTCAGTCACTGTTTCTGTTTCATTAAAATGCTATTAAGTTACCATATTGTAACACAGAGAATGATTACATCAATGCCAATGGTAGGATCCAATTTGTTTTACTAAAATGATCATTTTCATGATTTACATGCAATAAATAGTAAATGTACCAAGACTTTCACACTGTTAAGAGGAAAATACTTATTGTAAATACTTGCAAACTTATACAGACATTACAAGTTGTTTACTGGATGATAGTTATTTCTTTATACTTCTCAGTGGAGAATAAATTACCACATTTATCATCAACAGAAATACATGTACTTGAAAACTTGAATGTTTCATTAAAAGTAACACACGCAAAAGGTTTCTCTGCTAGCTTTGAAGCTAGATTTCAGCATGAACAGTGAAATTCTAATTTACTGTTTAATATTAAAATACAACTGCAACTTGTATAGCATTCTTCTTTCTTTACCATCATCTGCAATTTCCCTGTCATCATCTCCCAAATTCTGTGGAGGATTTATCTGTTGATTTGCTTCAGTCATCTGATCAAGCATTTCTTGAAAGTTTGGATAACGTAAATCAGACACTGTTTTGGGTACAGTATCACCAGTAAAAGTTGGAACAACCACAGCAAATCTCATCAGTTCATCATATTCATCCTAAATTCAGAGAAAATTTCACATTGGCTTACAATTAAGAAATCTTCAAGCTCATATTTACATAGCACATTTTACAACTGTTACATGCTTATAAGTCAACAAAGCTTCAAAGGCTAAATCTGAATCAAATCGTAAAAATGCACACCAACTTCATGACAAATTAAAATAGTTCTTGTATATTGTTTGAGAAACTAATTCTGATTCTTTGTTCATGTTAAGTCTTTTAAATTACAGGAGCAACTCCAGTTGGGAGTTTAAATTGTGGCAACAAGCAAGCACTTCAAATAAGAATACTTCAGCAATACTTCAAATAAGAAAGGGTATAATCATATAACCACTCATGAAAGCAAAAATCAAGTTTCATAGTTGATTTTGTGTCTAGTTTTAGTTCATTTAAAGAAAGAATGGTTCACTTTCTTTGACTCAAGTTTTTAACTGAATAATTTTGTTCACAATTAACTGATGACTTGTTTCAGCTCAGTTTAAGTGATCTACTGTATAAACAATCTGACAAACAATAAAAACTTACGAACCTGTAACCTTGTTGATACTGAGCTTCCAAAAGAATCAGGAGGCAGACCCACAAAGTCACGACTATTCTCGTCTGTACTACTTAGATCTGACATTTTTTCCTGAAATGAAAATGCAACAAGAGGGTCAAAGATGCCCCAAAAGGCGGGTTGCGCAGGCAGCAATAAGGTTAGCAACTGCTGTAATTAAATTTAGAAACAAGGAAAGAAATGTAAAACTTGTAATCTAGGTCATATAATTGTATCTATGCTATAAACGGACAAACGAAAGGACGGAATTACACCAATTTCAAAAGCAACTTAGCTATGATGATAATCTATCTTCCTCTCAAGTTTGAATTCGATTGGACAAAGCGTTTTCGAGTTAGAGCCTGGAAACGGAAATGTTGACGGACAGACAAACAAACAGACGGAATTACACCAATTTCGAAAGGAACCTAGCAATGATGGTGATCTATCTCCCTGTCAAGTTTGAATTCGATTGGACAAAACATTTTCAAGTTAGAGTCCGGAAACGAAAATGTGGATGGACAGACAAACAATGGACAAACGAACGGACGGAATTACACCAATTTCGAAAGTAACCTAGCTATGATGGTGATCTATCTCCCTGTCAAGTTTGAATTCGATTGGACAAAGCGTTTTCAAGTTAGAGTCAGGAAACGAAAATGTGGATGGACAGACAAACAATGGACAAACGAACGGACGGAATTACACCAATTTCGAAAGTAACCTAGCTATGACGGTGATCTATCTCCCTGTCAAGTTTGAATTCGATTGGACAAATCATTTTTGAGTTAGAGTCCGGAAACAAAAATGTTGATGGACAGACAAACGGACAAAAAAAACAGACAAACGAACATACGGAATTACACCAATTTCGAAAGGAACCTAGCTATGATGGTGATCTAACTCCCTGTCAGGTTTAAATTCGATTGGAAAAAGCATTTTCAAGTTAGAGTCTGGAAACGGAAATGTTGATGGACAGACAAACGAACACATGGAATTACACCAATTTTGAAAGGAACCTAGCTATGATGGTGATCTATCTCCCTGTCAAGTTTGAATTCGACTGGACAAACCGTTTTCGAGTTACAGTCCGGAAACATCTAACATTGACGGATTTCCAGTTAGAGTCTGGAAACGGAAATGTTGACGGACAGACAAGCACTAGCAGTGATATTGTGTACATAGCTGTTGGGTACACTAGTGATGATATAAATCTTGCATACACTTGCCGTTGGGTACGCTAGACCAATATCACAGCTAGCGTACACAGCCATTGGGTAAATAACCACTCCGATTATGGGTACAGCTAGTGTACACAGCCGTTGGGTAAATAACCACTCCGATTATAGTGATAAAAGTCATTAAATAGCCTGAGCCAAATGTCAGCAAAATAGCCACATGTGCAGTGTATAGCAAATGTACGGGTTTTCGATATATTTACTTTTCGATCACTTAAACTATAAGCTCACAGCCTCGTTTTTGGACGACGTTTTTATAACTTTTAGAATGAATATGCAATCACATTGAATCAGAGACTTCATGGATTTAAATTTGTTGTTATATTTCTGATCATTTTGGTTTTGTATGTTTGGATACTCATTGTTCTTCATTTATGTTGTCATATCGAAAACCCGTCCATCTAGGATATATAGTACAATGGCCATCCCTGGTACATAAATACTACATATAAACCAGGGTTCACTTATTACATAATTTAAGGAACTTATATAAAACCAGACAATAAAATGACAACTCGTCTAACATTAACGACGTCTAACATTAGTGACATGTACCCGTGTAGGTAATAGGTATACTATTATTCCCTATAAAAAGGCTAACTTTGGAGTGTTTCTTCCTGGTTCACTTTCTCCCTAAGGAGACAGCACATCTGGAAGCATTAAAAGTCCCAAGACTGTCAAGATGCCCAGATCTGCACAAGGGTGAGGTTTATTTTGTAAACTTGGGTTAGAAGGGGGGAAATTGATAGGCAAATTTCATGGATACAAGTTAAACTTTTCTTCTAACATGATCTAGGGAATTAAAGGGAGGGAAGTGGCCAGCCCCAGTTATACTGGGTTGTACATATTTGTACATAGTGTTTGTTACTTTGCTGAACCTAGAATAATTAAACAATGTGGGTTGAACTTGGCCTTTCAGGGAAATCAATCTAAATGGGAATAGACAATTTAGACAATTCATTATGTTCAGATCTTGATATTATAATATGAACCATTAATCAAACATTACTATTCATTTTGGAACTATATTACCACCCTTGGCACGCTACACTACCCTGCATAAGTTGGCCGCCCTCACCACACCTTCACAGGGCTTTAACATGAGTGGCCTACTACACTCTGAAACCATGTATTATTGTTAAACTTATTATATACAACAGTTTTCATTGGTGTACAATAACCTATTTGTCTTTCTGGAGCCTGTAGATGAGCCGCAGCCAACTTATGACTGCAGCCAACTTATGCAGGGTAGCAGCAGAAACCCAATCATGGTCTCAATCCGTCTCATATTTCCTTAGGTCTGTATGTGCAAATACCAGCATCTGATATTCTATTTGCAAAATATTGTTAGAAAACTTTAATAGTAGTTGCAGTAAGAGTAAAATATTTTATTTGTCTCGACTAAGGTTTCAGTAACAATTTCTTTCATTGGTTAATTAAATTAATCACGTTTACAGACAAAAAATAGGCTGGTTGGCTAGACTTTTGTTTGAAAAATATTGCAAGAAAATCCATTGTGGCTTCATATTTTCTTTAGTCTTTGTGTGTACAGTGCAAGTACTAGCATTTGATATTTTATTTGTAAAATATTGCTAGATTTTCTATTTCTAAAATGTAGAAACCCTCATCGTCGCCTCATATTTCTTTCACTCCATGAGATGTTTATGATACCAGCTTAAGTAAGTAAGTAAGTAATAGTATAATCATACACAATTGTGAAATAACAGATTACAATATAGTTATATGAAAACAACATTTCCAAAAATAAAGTAATAAGAAAGCAACAGACATCTTCAAAATACATATGAATTATATAAATTTGGGAAAAGGAGTTGGCAGAAGCTATTGGCTTTTGATGAGTGCCACCCCTGTTTCCGGTTACCAATTTATACAATTATATTTAATTAAACTTATAATTATACAAGGCTATATATTTATTAAATAAATCGAAGTGGTTATAGATTGGGGAACTGTGACATAACGTACAAGATGGAGAACGGGTCACCGAAAATTAACTCAAATGTTAGAAATCAGGCCCCACTAATTCCCTTAATGATACGGTTTTTTCGGTGTCACGTTTTTTTTTTCTCAAAATGTTTTGGGGAATCGGGTCCGTGAAATCCCTCAATTAAACATGTTTTTCAACATGTTTTTTTAAGTCTTACAATGAATAGTGATAATGTATAGTGCAGTTAAAAACTATACTATTATTTATCTTTTAATCACATGTCACTTGTCATTAAATCAATCCCCCACTTAATGCAACAAACAAGTTATGTTTGCAAATCTCAATTGCTATAGTGGATTGCTATAATTGAGTAATTGCTATAGTCACCAATCGCCCCTCCTGGGTGAATTGGGTTTTGGATGGGGGGATTAATATAGATGGCAATTAAGGTGTCATGTACCAGTGTTCGCTCTCGAGCGCGATTCCGCGAGTTTGTACACACTCTGGGGCGAGTTGTCGCAAAACCAACTCACCAACGCGTCTGTGCTGTCGCTACCAGGCGAAACACTCAAAACTGACGGAAGAAATTTGTCTATTATCGGAAGCGACGACGTACATATTTCCTCATAGAAATGTTTGAGAAAAGCATGAAAAGCAGTTTATTTTATTTTATATATCCAGCTAACAGTAATTCACGTGAGAATTTGGGTATTCTCGCGAGATTTCCGTGCTTTTTGTTCATTTTTAAACTCGTCTTCTGCTTTTTGTGTCACAGGCGAAACAGTCGAGACAACTACTGACCAAAGAAATTCGTCTATTATCGGAAGCGACGACGTACATATTTCCTCATAGAAATAGGTAAGAACGACATGAAAGTGAGTTTATTTTATTTGATACATCCAGCTAACAGTAATTCACGCGAGGTTTTGGGTATTCTCACGAGATTTTCGTGCTTTATGTCTATTTTTTAACTCGTCTTCTGCATATTGTGTCACAGGCGAAATAGTCGAAACAACTACTGACCAAAGAAATTCGTCTATTATCGGAAGAGACAAAATATATATTTCTTCAAAGAAAAGAGAAGAAATGCAATTTATTTATTTATTTTATGAATCCAGATGACAGTAATATAAAAAAATATTTTAAAAAAACCAGTAGCACCCAGCCATTAGGCCATTAAGATGTGCTTTAGAAGTGAAATTTGAAAAAAAATAAAAGACAATTAAAAACAGAATTAAATATTTTATTTGTTTGAACTTTTAGTTTAGCATCTATTTCTTATTATTTAAATAAGGAAGATTTTATGCAGTCCCAAATTGGAACTAAATATTTCAAAATATCTTGACGCAAAACATGTCTCACATTTTTTCACAGTTGTCTCGCCTTTTTCAGGTGAAGGGAGACAGTCTGTCTCGCATTCATTTTTGACGAGAGCGAACACTGATATACATTGCCACTTTACTCAGTGTTCAACTCTGGCATCTGCCCTAACTTTCTAATTACAATCAATCACCCCATCTTGTCTATATAACACAGCCCCTCTGACCCTGCTCATCATTCAGCAGTTGAAGCTCTATGCTCTCTGTTCAAATGTACTAGTGCTATTTCACAGTGCATTAGTGATAGTGATTAGTGATGGAAAACTTAGTAGTGGGTAAATTTACTAAATTATTTGATACATACACTGAAATAGAGTGAGTGATAAAGACTTTTGAGGTAAATTCTTCTGTCAAATTGTACAAGAAAGAAAGTAGAACAATAGAGGCAGCCAGAAAGGGCTGTTCAAACAAAATTTAAAGGAAGACTTAAAGTATTCAGAAATTGCCTGGGCCTGCATCCATAATGGAACATTTAAGTCAAAAAGTACAAAAGGCCAAATCAAAAGACTAACAAAAAAGGTTGTGAGTTTGTTATTAAAACGAGAGTTACTCCAGATGGTCAAAACATGATGGTTTGTGGCACAGTTACACCATGTGTTAGTAGGAACCCAAATTTTAACATACCCGCTATTTTCCGGTGACCTGTACTCTATCCCTGACGTTATTTTCCAGTGACCCGAAATGTAACCGCTTGCTTAATAAATACAATTTTGAAATTGCAATGTCAGGTATAGATACTACAAATTAAAGCACCTATAAATAACATTATTTCAAACATATTTAAACCATACTCTAGTTAATTTACTGGAATACGGCAAATGAATGTTACCGTACTGTAGAATTTCTTCTCGAGTGCGCCATATTTACGGTCCATTATAAAACCCGGAATCGGAATTGGAATCGGAATTTTTTCCGGAATAGCACCTCTTACCGCACCTCCATCCTGATTGGCTATTAACAGTGTGGGGCTGGGGCTTAAGTTCATAAAACCCCTGAGTATAGGGTGCCTGAGTATAGCAGTTTATTTTAAGGTAATGTAATTTGGAAAGTTTGACTTTTACATTATTCCATCTCATTTCAGAATATAAAATATCTGTTATAAATCTTTTACACCCTTTCACTGAGTGATAAGATAATTTATTAATCAGTCTCACAAATGAATCCAGCAGGAGTGTATATAATATATATACTGTAAATGGAAAAGCTGTTTAAAGTTATACTGCCTTGCTACCAATTATCGCCGGGTACCAATTATCGCCAGACAGAATTTAAATGGTTATAACTTCACCAAAGTAGCATCCCAAGTCTAGCAAATAAGGTAAAACTATTTCCAAAGTGAATGGAACAAACACACAACAAAAAGCTTTCAAAATATATAACCATAACTGAAATATGAACGTTTTATTTTCTGGTGGCGATAATTGGTAGCCGGCGATAATTGGTAGCAAGGCAGTAAAATTTTGATGGTCAGATGTCATGAATATTGATGACCGCACCTCATATTTTAACACCGCACCTCATATTTCAACACCGCACCTCGACGCACCTGTTTTTGGAATTCCGGAAAAGATAACGGTCCATTATAAAACCCGGAATCGGAATTTTTTCCGGAATAGCACCTCTTACCGCACCTATTTACCGTACTCCAGCCACTTCGTACTATGAAATAGTGAAAATGGTTCGAGTCTAGACCGAGTTTTCTGTCCCAAAATATGCCTTTTTAAAACTGATGGATGGCATTTTGGGACAGAGTTCCTCGCTACACAAAAAACTTCAATATCTGAAAATTACTGTCCCTTTAAACTTTAAAATATGCACTTATATGTATTAACAGAATAAAGCATTTAGATGCAGGAACACAATTTTCTGTGTTTGCAGTAATATAGACACTTTTTCTGCTCTTCCTGTTTGTATAAACAATGATAAAATTTGGCAAGTAAAATAAATTTTGGTAAATATATCCATAACTATGCAAAAAGTTTATTTCTTTTAATGCGGGGCACATCCTTGATACTCAAGGTGGTAGCCTAGTACATGTTTAATGTCAGGATGTGTGCCACTTGTTGCCCTTCAGGATGTTTATGTTTTTTGCATACTAATGCCATCTGTCTCTCGCCAATACATCCATCTTTAAAAAATTGGCTGAGAGACAGATTAGCGTGTTCCGATGTAACTTCGACGTATTACCGATAAAACGAAGCATATCACAGAAAGTTTATTTTAAATATGTATAAAAATCAGCAGTAAAGACCTCTGCAAGTGTCTTCCACCATTATTTAAAATGTGGCAGCAAAGAAATGCAAATTTTCACAAAATCTTGACGTTTTCTGATCATATGTCCACTAGCCACGTTGTAAACAGGCACTTTATAACTTCGACGTATCAGAAGCTTGGTTTCAAAAGTTTAGTACTGGGTGCAAAAATCAACTCAAGGTAGTTCTAACATTAAGAGGGGAACTGTTGAGTGGTGGAGAATTTATAATGAGCCAAATATATTCACAATTTACAAAATATTTACAATATATTACACATATGTACTGAATATACAGAAATGGGAAACTCTACATAAATAATTTAATGGATTTGAAGTGCTTTTTATGCAACACAAAACCAAAATTAATGGTGGAATATTAGTTCAGCAGTGAAATGTGTGGAGGAACTATCATACATCGAAAGCAAATGTTTGATATTTTTGGCATGATAAATTAAATGAAGTGATTCTTCAGGATATTTTAGAACATTTTCCTTGATCTTGATATGATTTGAGCTGATTTTTCGCTCAGTTTGATTCATTTTAGTGAATTAAGGACCCTTGGGTAGCACCTTCAGTTAGCTCATCAAGCATTCTTTGGCCTTTGAAAATTCAAAAGGGAGGGAAGGGATTGCCAATGGCCATTTTAGGTGGGGTATGTTCAAGAGAGAAGTCACTTTCATCAATTTTGTTTGTATATTAAACCTCGGGCAGAAAATATGTCCTATTTCTCCAAAATTTCACAAAGATTTTGGAAGTATGTTTCCACAGTTTCCTTATGTTATTGAATATTGATTGTTGTTTGAGGAACACCTGTCAACTTTGAGGCTTTGTAAACTCATATTCCCTTTTCTATAAGTGACATTCCCCATCTTAAATTATCTTTGGTATAGTTTCTATAGCCAATTTTGGCCTTGCAGGAATTAACCTAAACAAACGCATTGGTGAAACATTTCAAAATTTTAAACATACAAAATGGGAGAACATGTGTATACCACAACTCTATGACATAACCTAAAACATATTTTCACCAATATGTCATGTCAAATTTACGTTTTTTAAATGAACCAAATGTATTAACACAACTGGCCAACACCTACTTTTCATCTGGGGTTTAGTAAGGTATTTTTGCACTCGGTACTAGTTTTTTGAATCCATCAACAGGAAGAAAATGTCCGTGGGGAGGGGTTTGAAAAAGTTGTTAAAATATCTGGATTTTAAACGAATGATAAACAAGCAAAATATGCAATTATTGTCCAAATATATCTGCAATTAATCTTTAAAACCCTTGGTAATGCTTCAAAAATGATGATATACGTATTACGTCGAAGTTACATAAGACGACGATAAGCGGTCTAGTTCGAGTCCAAACATGTTGTGCTGGTGTCAATCGGTGTCACGAGTATTGGGTAGGAGTGTACCCAAAAAGTGAAACGATAACAAATACATGTGTTAATTAAATAGCAAAAAAATTATTACCAAATCAGTCAACGCTGTTTTAATATTATTAAACGTTTTTGTTTATCTTAACAGTTTGTTTGGTTTGTTTTGAAGAAACCGCAAGGATGTAACAATCTTTTTTATTGGCCAAAACGCGGTAACAACTAAAAGCAATTATTTACAGATTTCACAAATTCGGATTATTGCAGGGGCGGATTTCACGAAAGTTCTTAGCCCGGTCACAGGCTCAAACTTGAGACTTTTGTCTCAAATTATTGGAACATTTTACTTGAGCCCATGGGCTCAGACTTAATGGATTTCACAAAAGGTCTCAGTCTCAGCTTTGGCTGAGCCACTGGTTCAAATGCTGAGACTGGTTGAAAGTGGACTTAAGTTTGTAAACAGAGGCTCAAATATGGCCACCATAATTCTTTCTTCATTTCAAAATTTGAAATGGCTGAAAATAGGGTACAAGTATATAAAACAACCCCCTGAAGTAGTCTTTGGGTGTTTTTACATGTTTACAAGGTTTCCCATTGCAAAAATATGGTATTTGACCAGAGATATTATGGGTCAAACAATTAAGGAGCATATATGTCATCAGTAGAATATTTTGACTACAAAAAATGGTCACATGACACAGAAAACCACTGTGGTTATTTGATAATTTTGGTCTCGACTGAGACCCCTTCTGTGAAAACCATTTGAGACAAAGACTTAGCTGAGCCAAAAGGCTCAGATTTGAGCCAGTGGCTCAGCCTGAAACTGGGCTAAGTCTGAGACCTTTCATGAAATCCGCCCCTGGTGTGGTCTGCAATTCCATATCGTCAGTGTAGTATACGCATAACTTACATATACATAATACACAAAACAAAATAAGAACTGATTGAAGTTCAACACTCTGGCCTGGTTGGTTGATATGAATCATTCTAGAAGACAAGATAATTTGAAAGGATATCTAATTGCCTCAAAAAATAAGTAGTATATATAAATTATTTGGGATGCAGTAGAACTTGGGTACCCAACTCCAGAGATCCTGGAGGTTAATGTTGTCAGTTTATCAATCTATCCCATGACAACATGCCTACTTACCAACTTGTGGTACACTGAGGATATATTTGTTGGAATAAATTAGTTCTCATTCTAAATTTAAAAAATCTTAACAAACCAACATATTTAAAACTGTACACTCTACAGAATGCAGAGGAATGTTGGAACACTCAAATTACTCTATGCCAAATATCATACAAATTATAACTGAACTTTACACCAAGTCAAAGATATTTATACGATTATTATTACTGAAATGACCCTGCATTGCAAAAGAACAAATCTTTATATCATATATTTCCATGTTAGTTTTCAACACAGTGTCTTTTCAAAACTGTGCCTTGGCAAGTTATGTTGTCATTGTCATTAATTTCTGTAAATATTGTAACAATTTACTGTTTATTCTTAATTATAGAAATCGTATAAAAAAGCTTTTTTTATATGATTTCTATGTTCTTAATATCCTTTTTTAACCATTGCAAATACAAGGCTTATTCGATTCACAATGATTTAAGTTATTTTAATGATCCAAAATGATCTTTTCTATTCGATTGGGGCCTCTGGTGTAACTAAAATCATTACACCAAGTGATCCTACGAGAGAGACTGATCACTTAGATCATGATTCAAGTGAACATGTGATCGTGAATTCCTATAATAATATTTTTGGATATTTCTACTCACTGGTTCACTGGTTTTACCTTTAGAAAGTACCACGATTCCGAGCGTGAAGACTGAACAGAACATAGACGGAAATTAACTGTACAAAGTTCAAAATTTTGGGGCTGACTGTAACATGTCACACGTGTTAAATAATATTGACTGAGAGATACACTTTTGTAAAACAAGTTTGCCATGTCCAGTCAACGAGGTCTCTATTTGGGGGTGGATATAAGCACTCAGCAAGTAAAACTCATCCTGATTGATGAGAGTCTGAGGACAGTGTTTGAAGATGCTGTTAAATTTGATACTGATTTATCCGAGTTTGGTACTGTTGGTGGAGCTCATATAAGTGAAGATAAACTAAGGGTGACATCACCCACACTTATGTGGGTCAAGGCCATTGATATGATTCTTGGAAAGATGAAACAATCAAATATTAATTTTGGACACATACTTGCTGTTTCTGGAACAGGCCAACAGCATGGCAGTGTATATTGGAAAACAGGTGCAAAGAAAGTGCTGCAGAATTTCCATTCAGAAAAATCAATGTGGGAACAGCTGTCAAAGCCCCAAATTTGTTTCAGTGTGCCAGATTCTCCCATTTGGATGGACTCTAGTACAACCAAACAGTGTAAAAAATTGGAGGAAGCAGTTGGGGGGCCTAATGAACTTGCAAAGTTAACTGGATCCAGAGCTTATGAACGATTTACTGGTAATCAGATTGCCAAGATATATCAAGAAAGTGGGAGCTTGTATGAAGACACAGAAAGAATATCCTTGGTTAGTAGCTTTGGTGCATCACTTTTCATTGGCGACTATGCTCCAATTGATTATGCTGATGGTTCTGGAATGAATTTGATGGATATACTGAAGAAGTGCTGGAGTGAAAAATGCCTTGATGCATGTGCCCCCATGCTGAAAGACCGTCTATCAGACCTAGTTCCATCGAAAACTTGTGTTGGAAAGATATCACAGTACATGGTTGATCGATACGGTTTTTCTCCATCCTGTGAGGTGATTGCATTTACTGGGGATAATCCAGCTTCCCTAGCAGGAATGCGACTGAAGAAAAATGAAGTGATTGTTAGCCTTGGCACAAGCGATACATTATTCCTGTGGCTCACCGAGCCAATACCAGCAGTTGAAGGGCACATATTTGTCAATCCTGTTGATAGCTCTGCTTACATGGCATTACTTTGTTATAAAAATGGTTCTTTGATAAGGGAAAAGTTAAGAAATGATGAGGCTGGTGGAGATTGGAAGATGTTTGAGAATATGCTGAAGACAAGCCCAAAGGGGAATAATGGGAATATTGGAATGTTTTATGACATTGCAGAAATCACCCCATTGAATGCCTCAGGAATGCACAGATTTAATCGTGAAAATAAACCAGTTGAGAAATTTTTGCCAGAAGAAGAGGTACGGGGACTTATAGAAGGTCAATTTCTGGCTAAAAGGGTTCATGCTGAAAACCTTGGATACTGTGTCACTGCAGCGAATTCCAGGATACTGGCCACTGGAGGTGCATCAGCCAGTACAGCAATTCTTCAAGTATTGGCAGATGTCTTCAATTCACCTGTCTTCACATTAGATATTCCAAATTCAGCATCATTAGGATGTGCATACAGAGCCAAGCATGGCCACAGTGGGCACACTGAACAATGTTTCACGGACGTTGTTAAAAATGCACCAGAGTTCACATGCACTGCCAATCCTGATCCAGAAGTGAGGGAAGTGTATGACAAACTTACTATAAGATTCCGGGACTTAGAAAAGAAGTTCATCAGGAAAAACTAAGTCACTGTTTATTTCTAAGGACTCTTTACTGGTCTTTTAACTCTTTTAATTTCAGGTGAAATTTGAAAAATGTTAATTTTGATATTTTCAGTCATTTTTATGTTATTTGCTTCACACAGATTGTCATGTATTAGTATAAATAATATATTTTCTGAAATCTTTCATCAGCTATGGAATTACAGATTACTTGTAAAATGTCTGTTTACTTCTTTATTCTTGTTATTCCTGTTATTTCCGTTACAATGTTTGCATTTGTGAAATAATGCAGAATTAACATTTTTGTTTAATCTTTTTTACAAGCAATAAATGACAGCTTATTTTTTAGGTTGATCTATTTCTCTTAAGTTTTGAGTTAAGCAATGTCAATCTAAACTAGAGATTGCATCTCGGCGCAGTGTATCCCTGGACAGGACATGGTTGAAGTTGGACATACAGAGTATTATGGTTGACACAAATATACCCCTGCGCCCTAGCGCATGATTTCCTATAGGATGCTTTCACATTATAAACCTCTAGGACCAAGAAAAAGCGATTTATAAGCACTTTAGATTTTGCTATCCTCGTTTGACCTCGAAGGAAGGGCCCAAGGTCAAATCTGACCACATCAAAAGATTCCCAGCTCATGATTTCCTTTAGGTTGGTTTCACATTGCAAACCTCTAGGACCAATAATAAGCGAGATATAAGCACTTTTAATTTTGGGTATCCTTGTTTGACCTTGAAGGAGGGGTCCAAGGTCAAATCTGACCACATAAAAAGATTCCCGGCCCAGGATTTCCTGGAAGTTGGTTGGCCATCCTAAGCCTGTACGCCAATAATAAGCAAGTTATGAGCACTTTTAAGTTTGGCTATCCTCGTTTGACCTTGAAGGAGGGGTCCAAGGTCAAATCTGACCACACCAAAAGATTCCCAGCCCATGATTTCCTATAGGTTGGTATACCATCCCAAACTCTAGGACCAATAATAAGCACGTTATAAGCATTTTATGTTTGGCTATCCTTGTTTCACCTTGAAGGAGGGTCCAAGGTAAACTCTGATCACGCCAGAAGATTCCCAGCCCATGATTTACTATAAGTTTGTTTACCATCCCAAACATGTATGACCAATAATAAGTGAGTTATAAGCACTTTTAAGTTTGGTTATCCTCGTTTGACCTTGAAGGAGGGGTTCCAGGTCAAATCTTACCACATCAAAAGATTCTTAGCCCATGATTTCCTATAAGTTGGTTTACCAACCCAAACCTCTAGAACCAATAATAAGTGAGTTATAAGCACTTTTAAATTTGGCTGTTCTCATTTGACCTTGAAGGAGGGGTTCAAAGTCAAATCTGACAATATCAAAAGATTCTCGGCCCATGATTTCCTATAAGTTGGTTTCACATTGCAAACCTTTAGGAGCAGTAATAATCGAGTTATGAGCACTTTTAGGTTTGGCTATCCTTGTTTGACCTTGAAGGAGGAGCCCAAGGTCAAATCTGACCACACCAAAAGATTCCCAGCCCATGATTTCCTATAGGTTGGTTTTCAATCCCAAACCTCTAGGACCAATAATACAGAGATATAAGCACTTTTCATGACTGACAAAAAAACGCCCGTGGCAGCCATCTTGTTTTTCAAAACTGAGGCCGAAAATATTTCCAGTCAAGATTTTGTAATGCGGAACATATTCTGCGAATTTGAGATCTCAACCTATAATACCCTTTGCTCTAGAGGGCCAACAAAAGTCCTTGCTTTAAGTAAGTAAGTAAGTAAGAAACACTTATATAGCGCCGAAATTGATGTAAACATACTCTAAGGCGCTGATGTGCAAAAAGGGATAGTCCAGTTCCAGAAAAAAGGTCCGTTTCCATATTAGCGTCCGATAGGGGAGATAGGCTATGGTGGAGGATAAGCCAATCTAAAAAGGTATGTTTTCAACTGTTTTCTAAAACCAGAAATGCTTTCTATGGTTCTAATGGCTTGAGGAAGCTTGTTCCACTCTGTGGGAGCCCCTGCTATGAAACTGCGTAGCCCTGAGCCTTTATTTGGTTTAGATGAGGAAATTGATAGGCGATAAGCTGAATAAACGTCCCTGGCTGCCATCTTGTTTTTCAAAATGAGGCCAAAGATATTCCCAGGCAAGATTTTATGGTTATGAATATATCCTGCAAATTTGAGAAGGCTAGGTATAATATTTTTTTTCTTGTTAAGAGTGGTAACAGCCAATAATAAAGGAGGTATATGGCCTCACAGTCTAAGGTACCATTTTGAGTCATTTTAGCAGGCCTAAGGTGACCTTGAAAACAATAGCCAAGGTCAACATACTGGATGCTGGTACTCCATCATGTACTCCACCTCCAAAGCCATTTTCAATAGTTTCAATGCAATATAGTCGGCATTAAGTGTGAAAATATCTCCAAAAAGGCCAAAAATGGCTTCGGTGAGGTACTGTGGCAGTCTTGATGACCTTCAATGAAGAGCCTCAAGGTCCAATTTCTGCATGCTTACAGAGGACATATATATGTATTATATACACCAGCCATAGGATGATTTAACTTTCTGTATGCGAGAACTGGGCCAAAATATGAAAAAATGGCCAAAATCTGACCTTTAAGAGGCCACCAGTGACCTTGAAATTGAAGGTCAAGGTCACAAAACAACCAGTAACTGGCTGGTGTGGGGTCTGATAAGACTGACAGGTAGTTGGACAAATCTTGTTGGGAAAGTTTTCTTATCTATAGTCACTTTCGACCAGCTAGCTGGTCCTGACAGTAGGCTGGCTGACTGGTCCAGTAGGTTGAGACAGTCATCTCACTGGGACCAATGACTGGTATAAGAATTTCTCTGTATTCAATTTCCTAGGGCAGTAACTGGTTGGTCTAAGGCGACCACTTGGACCCTTAAAAGGCTTCTGCTGGTCTGTTAGCCAGTCCTGTGGACCTGCCCAGTACCAGGGCCTAACCAGTTATAGGTGAAGCAATGCTCTGTAACCGGCTCCTGGTGGCTCCACAGTTCTGCGAAAACTCATAGGAGCTGGCAGAACTGGGCGAATTAGACCACGTCTCAGTAGGGGTAGGCTTATATGAAACAACTGCCTTCTTCCTGTCCATGACTGTGGAATCAGCAGATTTTCTCTGTAACCAACAATCATGTCGCCAGTAAGCCTGGATGCTGGTACTCCATCATGTACTCAACCTCCAAAGCCATTTTCAATATTTTCCATGTAATATAGTCAGCATTAGGTGTGAAAATATCTCCAAAAAGGCAAAAAATGGCCTCGGTGAGGTACTTTGGGGGTCTGTGGATGACCTTCAATGAAGAACATCAAGGTAAAATTTCTGCATGCTTAAGAGGACATCCTATGTATCATATATACCAGCCATAGGATGATCTAACTTTCTGTACATGAGAACTGGGCCAAATGTGAAAAAAATGGCCAAAATCTG